>OY982527.1:30289791-30925787 GCA_963859965.1 Ceramica pisi
TATTGGAAGAAACGATACGTTGCCTTCATAAATTTAATATTTCAACAGTGATAGATACGGTTAGTAGAATGTGAAATAAATCGCTCGTCAGTTGTGATAAATGTAAAATTAAATTACATTTCTATTGCAACTTATGTATAGTTAGCTCTTTGCCAATTTGGCATAGTTGGCATTGCTAATTCAAATTATACGTCAATTTGATTCGTAAGTCGTAGGACAGGCGACTCATTTGAAAGTAGTTCTAAAGGGTGAATGTTATAACAATTTTTTAGCTTTCAATAAGATGGTATAATCAGGGGTCCTTAATAAACTGTGAATAGGATACTTCTCAGTAAGCGTGCTGTCGACCATATCATCGCTTACCAGGTGATAGGAGTCAAATGCAAGCCTAACATAATATAAAATGTATATTTCTATGAAAACAAAAAACACACATGGAATATAAGTAAACATTGATAACCATTTAGTCGATAACTCAATTTATTAGTAACAAACTGAGTAATTGAGTATGGTTATCTAAGCTTGAATCACATCACTAAACGAGAGGCGTTCGCGCGGGCGGACTGAACGATTAGTTTTTTTTTAACTGCTGAAGATTCTTCTATAAATGCAGTCTGTTGCGTAAAAATGAAATACGTAGGGTATTTCATTTTTACGCAACAGAAGAAAGATATATTTTTTAAAATTATTTATTTATTAATTATTGGTACTTAATTATTAACTCGCCACATTTTTACGTTTGATGATGAGAGGCGCCATTTGCGTGTGACCATGTTATATTCAATCGAGTTTTGGAATATTGTGTTGGTACTATTTCATGTATTTTCATAATCTCATCTCTAATATAAAGTAACAACTTCTCGAGAAATCATTTAACCAATGCTTAAATGCAATGGCATTGTTGGATTTTTAAATGGGAACTGAGGGGACTTACGTAGACAGTTACTTACGAGGCTAGTGATCGTGATAAAGGGGTTCTGATTTACAATAATATCATGCATTCAGGTACTTAAATAAATAACACATCGAAAGTTTAAATCAAAGACCAGTAATACATTTTTCGATTCCATGTTCTTTTAAAGAAAACGTAATTTTTTCCTCTGATGACTGTACCCAACTTGTACTTACAGCAGCGATACGTAAGAAGGTACTCACAAAGTTATTGAACTTTTCGCTTTTTCCGGACAATCGCCAGCCGAATGCCACTTCAGGGCCAAGAAAGAAACGAGCATCTAAATTTGGCGTAAGGCAACATCGGCCGCCATGACGCGGGGGGCGGGGCCTCGGCACGGCCGCGCGTGATTGGTTGCGAGATTCGCGCTCTTGCGCCGATCGCACTGAATCTTCAACGCGAACGTAATACAAGTACGGATTAAGTCGGTCAAATCGTCTAGGTTTATAAATATGACCGTAATAACCCGTGATTCGGTAGCTTTTCCCCAGTGAGTACTTTTAGCGCATGGGACAACGCTTTGGAATGTTGCGCCTGCGACGGTCACGCACCAGGCAGTCGGCTGGCTAATTAAAGATAAAATCTACACTTCGGAACGCTCAACGGCGGGCAAGAACGCAATCACGTGCCACAAAAACGGGATCGGCAGGAATCCAGCTTCCGCGTGCAATGCGGTCGGGCGGAAGCCAGGACCGCCAGAAAATTTGGACCGAGCGCGGGGTTTTTTCTTTGCGATATTTATTTTACGAAGCTTTGCGCTCGCTGGCGTTATTAAAATTTTTCGTATGTGCACACACCAACGGTTATGTTTTTTGCTCGCAGGTATGGTTCCAGAACGCGCGTGCGAAGTGGCGGCGAATGGTGACCAAGCAAGAGAACAAAATGTCGGACAAGTGTTCGCCCGACGCATCTTTGGAAATGGACATGTATCACGGCCCGATGGGCTCCATCCAGTCGCTGCCGCCGCACAGTCCGCCCTACAGCGTGATGGGCGGGCCCCCCAGCCCCAACTCTATGGATTGCCCCTAGCCATCATTTCGCGCTTTATTAGCGTCCTAGACTTTAATAACAGTGGTGAACGTGTCCCAAAATTGCGATGGCGTTTGCCAACAGCCTTCCAGGCAGGACTATATTAATGCAGAAATGTATAAAATTTATAGAGATAGACAAAACAATGAAAGACTTTCTCAACTATCTGTTCATCGACTGGAACATCAAGTTTCTCAACAGAATGATGTAACGATAACAACGCTGCAACTTAATTCTGTTAATGTTTTCGAACTTCCTGCTCATGGGTCCTTTCAACCATCTGACCATGATAATCCTCAGGACTATTCTTCTGGAAATAATATTGAACAACAAATAATCGCGTCTAACTGGCAAAATCCACCACCTATTCCTGAGCAACCTGTTTATGGGTCAATATTTCAAGGACATGATTTTAGTCACAATTCTTTTACCGGGCAATCTTCTCCACAGCAAGGGGAAAGTCAATTTGTAAGACCTTATTTAGAACAGACATCCCAACGACTTAATGAATCGGCTATTTCACATCCTGGGTTTACCGAAACATATCAACTCCCATTTAACAGGAAAAGTCCTGAACAGTATACTTCTGGAGAGGGATTAGAACAACCTTTTGATGACCTATTTAACCAACGGTCTGTCTATGATCGGAATTCTGAACCTCTTTCTTACAGGCAAGCTTCCCTGTATTCTGGTTACGAGCAAGCGAGCCAATGGTCCACTGTCGCCCAAACTCCTGAACGACCTAATATAGGGCAGGAATGCCCGCAACTAGATTTCGAACATAGATTGCCGTTACCGGATTTTGGGCAAGGAAATCCTTATTCAGATTTTGGGACATCATTTCCAATGTCCAATGATGGGCAGAGTTTTCCAATGCCAGATACTGGGCCAAGATTTTTAATGCAAGATTTTGGGCAACAATTGCCTCAGCGAGACTTTGAGCCAGATTTCAGGCAAAGATTGCCACAGTCTGATTTTGGGCCAAGATTTCCAATGTCAGAATTTGGACCAAGATTTCCAATGCAAGATTTTGGGCAACGATTGCCTCAGTCAGATTTTGAGCCAAAATTCCCAATGCCAACATTCAGGCAAAGATTTCCACAGCCTGATTTTGAGCCAAGATTCCCAATACCAGATTTAAGGCAAAGATTGCCACAGCCAGACTTAGGGCAAAGGTTCCTACAGGCTGATTATGGTCAAACCTTCCCACATTTAGATGTTGAGCAAACATTCTCACAGCAAGTTGAGGACGATAGAATGCCGTTGCCTGATTTTAGGCAAACATATGTACAATCAGACTTAGGACAAAGAATGCCACAGTCAAATTATGAAACAGAACCTGATTTTCACCAATTATTGACACAACCACGTATAGGGCAAAGCTTTTCACAATCAGGTTTTGGGCAACGGCCCCAACCCAAGTCAAATATTGGGCAAAATTTCCCACACACAGCTTTTGGGAAAACTCTACCACATTTAAATAATGAGGTAAGATTCCCACAGAGAGATTTTGAGAAATTATCAGAACGGCCTGTCTATGAGGAAACTCCAGAAACCCTTGCTAATAGGCAAACTTTCTTACCTGCACCCTTACCAAGTCCGCTGCCTATGCGCCCATTTACTAGGAGATATTTACAAGAGACTGTTTCGCGATATTCAAGTCCAGAGTCTACTAATGGAGGAAGTCCACAGTCATTTAATAGTCAGACTCCTCAACAGACTGATGACGAAAAAAGCCAACAGCCTGTTTATGCACAAAGCCTACAACAAGTCAGTGTTCGGACACCCCAAGAAGAGCCTATTGATGCGCAATTTGAACAACTAATTAATACACAAATCCATCGGTCTTTAAATAGACAAACCCCTGAAAATATGATTGAAAGTCAACAGTCTGTGTATACACAAAAAACACGCCTATTTAATGGTGAAAGTTTTCAAGAGTGCATAAAGGGACCATCTCCTAAGAATAGTAAAACAGAAAGTATCCAAGAGTCTGTAAATACAAAATCTCCACAGTTCATTTATACAAATACTCCAGCATCATTTAATTGCCCAAGTACTCAAGAATCTGACAAAAAACAATCCTCACAGCTCGTTAATCCAAATAGACCAGGGCAATCTGAAAGTTTCCAGAAACCCGATAAGACACCATCTCCACAATCCATTTGTTCACTTAGAACACGATTATTAAGTGATCAAAATCCCCAGGAGCCTGATGAAGCCCAAAATCAACAGTCTATTAATACACAAATGCCCCAGGCGTCTGGTAGTCTAGGTCTCCAAGAGCCTGACGAAACACAGTCATATGATATTCAAAGCATTGGTGACCCTCTTGACGCTCAAACTCAACAGGCTACTCGCACTATAAGCCTACGACGATTCGATGGTCTAGGACTCCAAATGCCTGACGATATACAATCTTCACAGCCTATTTGTTCATTAAGTTCAATACCATTAAGTGAACAAAGTGCAATGCAAAATGCCGCACAAAGCCAACAGTCCATTTTTACACAAAACCCACAGTCATATGATGTTCAAGGACCCCAAGAACTAGACGAGACACAGCCCATGGGTTCAAAAAGTCCATTTAATGGTCAAGGATTCCAAGAGTCTGACAAGACACAATCTCCTCAGCTCGTTTGTTCACTTACCCCACGATCATTAAGGTCTAAGTCTCCAGGTTTCTGAGCCAGATGACGCACGAAGTCCAAAACCCGTTTATACACAAAGCCGTCGGCTATTCGATCATCAACATTTTCAAGAACCTGATAGGATACAATCTCTTCAGCCCATGGTTACTCAAAGTCCACAGCTATTTGATGCTTTAAGTAACCAAGAGCCTGATGATGCACAAAGTCAACAATTCATTCATACACAAAGCCCACGATCAGTAGCCCATGAGCCTGATAAAGCACAATCTCCACAGCCCATGGATTCACTAAGCACAGAAAGTGGACAGTCTATTCATCCACAAATACCACGGCCATTTGGTGATCTAGGATCACGAGATGATGACCCACAATCTCGACAGCCCATCGTTTCTCAAAGTTCACAACTATTTGATTTTAAAAGTCTCCAAGAGCCTAATGACAAACAAAGTCAACAGTCCATTCATACACAAAGTCAAGGGCTCCATGAGCCTGAAAGTACACAATCTCTACAGCCCATGGGTTCCCAAAGTCAGAACCATGTGTTTTTAACTATCCCCAAAAGCTTGAAGACACACAAAGTCAATAGTCCATTCATACACAAGGCCCACGGCCATTTGATGGTCAAGAGGTCTTGCCTGACAAGACACAATTTCAGCAGCTTATAGATTCACAAAATCCTCTTTCATATGATGATCGAAATCCCCTAAAGCCTGATGAGGAACTAGAGCAAAATCGTGCACAGAACCTGCGGGCTCTTGATATTCATATTCCTCAAAACCAAAGACAAATTGGATTTCCAGTTGATGGACAGCCTCTAAAAAAGAAAATTAATTTAAATTGCTGGTGAATTTAATTGTTTGTTTGACGTAAACAATAACAGCGACCGAACAGTGATGTGCAAAAATAAAAATTAAAGTGATAACGCTGACAAAAGCTAGGACATCAGCCTACTGATAATGCAAATCAAAATAAATTCAACAGTGAATGTCATTGATAAATATTCAGATTTTGTGACTGAAAGGTTGTAATCATGTGTTAGAATAAACTTGTTTGAATATTCATGAACTTTGTTTAGTGTACTCGCGATTACATTTTATATATATCTAGTAAGTGGTTGTGAAGTCAATGTTGTACTAGATGAGCTATGCAATTTAACTGAATCTCTAAATGTAACTGATATGTTTACGACAGTATATAGTCAAAGGATAACGCACACCGTTGCATCCGTCCAACACATCAGGTACATTGCTTATCTCATAATAAAGTAAGAAGAAATCATTGCATTCCACTAACTTTATTGCGTTGAAATAAAATGCCCTTCTATACTGTGTGTTTGCTTAATGACCCCGAGTCAAAATATTCATAATATGAACAACATACGTGATGTTTCCTAGATAGTGGCATTTATATTCTCGGCTTTGAATTTGTAATTGATTGATGTTGCTAGTAGTGTCAAAGTAAAATTAAACTATACGAGCATTTCGTTGAGTTTGAAATATTGTATGATTATTTTACTCTTTTAATGTAAATACCTATAAATTATTATCCGTTTATATAAGCGTTGTAAATACCTAAATAAATAAAAATATCCATAGTCTGTAAAACCGTATATAACTATTAAACAATTTATCCTTTTGATGTTAGCTTTGGATGATAATAAAAGACTTGTTTTGCAAATGCATATAATATTGTAGATCTGTGTTTACGAGTATCATAATCGCATATTATCATACTGACTGTCATAATGAAATTGATGTAAAAATAAGTAAGTGTATAATATACTAAGTAACAAGATTTTAGAAAACTGACTTTTCTTCAAGCTTATGGATGTTGGTTTTCTGTTATTATTTTTTTAAACTATGGTTCTGTAATTCGGTTCTTTGAACCTTTAAATAATATATACTATTTATTTATTGACAATTCATATTTAAATTTAGTTTAAGATGTAGTTTATAGTAAGATACGGAAACTGAATGTGAATGTTTTTCCATAGTTTTAATAATTATTACCTAGGCTAGTATAGTGGTAGAAAAAATAATGTGCCGGCAAAATATTATTTAAAATATTCAATAAGTTGCTGATTGATATTTTTTGTTCAAAATTTTACATAAATATTCCTACTGTCTTTTAAGTAGTTCTAAGCATTAAATAATATTCCGGCTAAATAAACGCACTGTTAGTTCCTTTTAAATAGATTTAAATTACATTAATATATATAAATGTAGTAGCAGACCGATGTTCGTTCGTTCTTCAATAAAATAAAAAGTAGTGGCATACATAATCTAAATGTGAAATTGAAAGTTATATTACAACTTATTCGACTACAATTCGTTCGGCAACAATTTTGAGTTCTGAAAATCTGTGAATAAAAGTTATAAAAATCTGTTAAATAAAAAATATTTCAAGTGTATTGTTTATATTTTATTTAATTTCATGGAAACCATTCAGTTTTTATTAAAAATTTGGCAAAGTGGTATTTTGTTCCAATACCGTCTGAAATCTTTTACTTCATACCAAAACACAAAATTTCATCGCATACTCGGAAATGCTTACTTTTATTTAGTCAAATACATGTTAGACTAAATAAAAGTAAGTAGGTATATTTATAATTGTGACGACACGGTTGGCGCAGTGGTTGAGCGATTGACTGCTGCGCAGCATGTCGCGGGTTCGATTCCCGCACGTAACAAATATTTGTACGACCTACAAGTATTTATTCCGAGTCTGGGTGTTTTTCTACCTATAATATGTATGTATTTACAAAAAAAAATGTAAGTAGTTTATCAGCCATCTCGTTACCATAACACAAGCATTAGGTTGCTTAGCTTGGGACTATATGGCGTTGTGTGAAATGTCCAAGGATATTATTAATTACACTAGTTTCTGCCAGCGGTTTTATCCGCGTGACCAACGGAACATATTCCCGCGATAAATAGTATCGTAAGTCCTATTCCACGACATGACTTCATACTTTTCACACTATAGGGATGCATTTAGATGATGTTTCAAGTAAAGCTACAAACAAAAGTTTTCAATACAAACTTTGCCATCTGATTTCATGATCTATTTTTGTTCTATACCCTTTTAGGGTGCCTGTCCATTACAGCGGAGCGAGGCAGCGGAGCGGAGAAATTGAGAAATATTAACCAATCATGTTAGTCAAAATGTCAGTGACTCACGAGGTGCGGCGATTTTATGCAATTTCATGTCATATCATTGTGGTTCAAATTTCTCAGTTTCTCCGCTCAACTGTAATAGGCACCCATAGGGTGAAGCCAGACGAGCGTAAGTTGAGTCCCGTAAAATGAGTGGGCGGAATTTACGCAGCATGCGGTTTCATACAAAAGTTCTGTTTGTGGCACACGGTGACGCAAAATGAATGGTTGGACTTCAGTATGAAACCGAATTCCGCCGACACGGCTTCACCCTAATACTAGGCTGACTGACTGGTGTGCGTTCGCCCAGCGGAATGTTGTTGAATTAAAAGATTTTAATTATGCAGATATTTAGTGTATGACGTCGTATAATTGTGTATGGTATAAAAAAATTTGTGCACGCAGCCATTGTGGAGAAATTCACCAAAAACTGATTCCGCTGGGCGAACGTTGTCCTGGCGGAACTTTTTTTAATCCATAGATTTTAGAAGAAAAGAGATGTGTCCAAAAATTAGTGTGTATTTGTGTGTAATTGTGTATGTATGAATAAAATTAGTGCATGCATAAACTTCGGAGAAATTCAAGTTTCCGCTACGCGAACGTTTGGCCATTACCTAGTTTTCATATAAAGCGCTTACATAGAGAGCTGTAGATTTTTACATAAAATGTTTTGAATTTGTTTATATTTGTTTAAAAAATGGATTTAGAAAAAATCGTAGGGCTTAAAAGATAAAAATATAAACGTAAAATACGCTTATTAGGTCTTAGTTCTTAAAGTATGCACTTTGGGGTCTAGATTTTCACGTTTATACAAACCTTGTAAGTGTCTGCAATATGTTGCCAAGTATCAATGATGTTCCGTTAGTAATTAAAGAGTTATAGGACAATTTACCATGAATTGATCACTGTTTACAAAGCAGTCAAATATCACGCCGTTCTAAACGAATTGCATGGTAAAATGTATGCCAATAATTAGTGTATTCATTCAACTATTCACATGCAAAATTTCATGTCATTAAATTCAGTAATTAAAGAAAAACAATTATAATACTGACGAAGCATCGAAAACCTACCTAACCCGACCAAGTTCGGATGGCTACAAAAAAGCGGCCGTGCAATATATTTAGGTAACATCCCAAAATTTACAGTATAATATCGGTATTGAATTGGTATAGGTGATAACACAATTGTTGTTTCGATATAATAATGTCATTTATTTTTGTACACCTACTTTTTAAATGTATTTGACTATGACAGAAAGTAGGTACTATTTATGTAGGTACTTTATTTAAGTATGCTTTTGAGACTTTAGATATAATCTAGATATACCTATTATTTAAGACAAATAAAATTCATACAGCTAACACATAATTAAGTATTATATGTAATTAAAAATATTTTTGTACTCGAATATTTAAATAGAGAAGTACTTGTTAATTGAAGATTTATTTTTATCGTAGATAGTGGCGTTATTATTAAAAAAATAATTTTCATTCAAGAAATGCAATTGTTTTATTTTTTCATTCAAGAAATGCAATTGTTTTATTTCTTCCTAACGCTTGTGTACGTAACTGTACCATATTAATAAATACTATATTGCAAGGTTAAGAACGTTTCTAAGATATATGGCACGGCCGCTTTTTTGTAGCCATCCGAACTTGGTCGGGTTAGGTAGGTTTTCGATGCTTCGTCAGTATTATAATTGTTTTTCTTTAATTACTGAATTTAATGACATGAAATTTTGCATGTGAATAGTTGAATGAATACACTAATTATTGGCATACATTTTACCATGCAATTCGTTTAGAACGGCGTGATATTTGACTGCTTTGTAAACAGTGATCAATTCATGGTAAATTGTCCTATAACTCTTTAATTACTAACGGAACATCATTGATACTTGGCAACATGTTGCAGACACTTACAAGGTTTGTATAAACGTGAAAATCTAGACCCCAAAGTGTATACTTTAAGAACTAAGACCTAATAAGCGTATTTTACGTTTATATTTTTATCTTTTAAGCCCTACGATTTTTTCTAAATCCATTTTTTAAACAAATATAAACAAATTCAAAACATTTTATGTAAAAATCTACAGCTCTCTATGTAAGCGCTTTATATGAAAACTAGGTAATGGCCAAACGTTCGCGTAGCGGAAACTTGAATTTCTCCGAAGTTTATGCATGCACTAATTTTATTCATACATACACAATTACACACAAATACACACTAATTTTTGGACACATCTCTTTTCTTCTAAAGTCTATGGATTAAAAAAAGTTCCGCCAGGACAACGTTCGCCCAGCGGAATCAGTTTTTGGTGAATTTCTCCACAATGGCTGCGTGCACAAATTTTTTTATACCATACACAATTATACGACGTCATACACTAAATATCTGCATAATTAAAATCAACAACATTCCGCTGGGCGAACGCACACGACTGACTGGACTGGTGACTTTTGTCACCATGACAGTATATATCTCTCTTTCGCAATAGGGAATATGCATGATTTTTTTTTATTTGCAAAATGAAATACTTTTTAGCTCTAAAAACAATCATAAAATTGTTTTTTAAATATCTTCATCACTGATGAAGTTATAAAGCTTCAAAGATAACAATTAGAAAGAGAAGTCTGATATGAAATTTGACGTCAGATTCCATGACGCCTATACAGATGCCATACATTACAGCGTTTTCGCGAGAGGGACAGATATATTTGTTTAAAATAATGATAACTCGTTTGTTTTTCGAGTGATTTTGATTCTATTTTCACTGTTAGTATTACAATTTTTAGATAAACTGTGTAGATAATAAATATTTTTTTCATGCATATTCCCTATTGTGAATTGCAACAGAGAGATATACTGTCATGGTGACAAAAGTCACCAGTGCGCGCCTAGCCTTAAGGGTAAAATTTACGAAATTTTGTTTCCTCAGTCCTTATTCAGCTTAAAGAAATACTCTATATAAAATTGTAGCTAAGGAAATGATATTTCTATACTAAAATTAAAGAGGTAATGTTTGTGAGATTGTAGGGGGCAATAATATTTGGATGTACTGAACCGATTTTGAAAATTCTTTCATAGGATACTCAAAAATACCGCCCAAGGAAAAGGACACTGGTCAGCTAGTAGTGCATAAGTAGGTTTACATATCACTTTTGCACGTAAATCTTTTTTAGTCATTTTTAGGGTTCGTAGCCAAATGGCAAAAACGGAACCCTTTTAGATTCGTCATGTCTGTCTGTCTGTCTGTTCGTCCGTCCGTATGCCACAGCCACTTTTCTCCGAAACTATAAGAACTATGCTGTTGAAACTTGGTAAGTAGATGTACCTATTCTGTGAGCCGCATTAAGATTTTCACACAAAAATAGAAAAGAACAATAAATTTTGGGGGTACCTGCTTAGAACTGAAACTCAAAGATTTTTTTTCATCTAACCCATACGTGTGGGGGGGGGGGGGGGGTGTCTATGGATAGGTCTTCAAAAATGATGTTGAGGTTTCTAAAATATTTTTTTCTAAACTGAAAAGTTTGCGCGAGCTACTTCCAAAGTGGCCAAATGTGTGGCCCCCGTACCGAAGTTCTAACCGAACTTCTAAAATAAGAATGATAAAACTAAAAAAATATATGATATACATTACCATATAAACTTCCCCCGAAAATTAGTTTGAACGACATCTAGTAAGTAGTTTTTTTTAATACGTCATAAATCGTAAATCGCAACTTTTGCTTGTAATATAATAAATACCTACAGGTTTGGTCGGAACCCTCGGTGCGCGAGTCCGACTCGCACTTGACCGGTTTTTTAAACTAGATGAGACCGGTGTTTCCTAGCTGACTACCCAGAGAAGAACACGAAAATAATTCAGAGCTCATCGTCACTTTTAAAAATGTTGTGGTGTTAATGAATTGGGCTATTAAAGTTTGTATGAATCTTCCATGGAATCTTTAACACTCTCTAAGTTGTTCTTTTTTGAGGTATATAAGAGGAGCTCGTGGCTAAATAATAATAGCCGCACAGGTCGATCTTCGAGGTTAAGCAACGCTTGCCGAGGGTGGTCTGTGGATGGGTGACCATCTTAACATGCCGAGTTTCCTCCGTGCCTCGGACAGCACGTTAAGTTTTGGTCCCGGCTGTCATTCGGAGATCTTTGGCAGTCGTTACGGATAGTTAGAAGCCAGAAAATCTGACACCAGTCTTGCCAAGGAGTACCTACCGTGTTACCCAGTTAATGGGTTGTGGAGGTCTGGTAGGCAGCCGCTCCACGTAAAATACCTGTATTCAGCTGAATCCAGTTTGACTGAGAGCCGACCCCTATATAGTTGGAAAAAGGCTAGGCACTTCTTCTTCAATGTAGTTGTGAAAAATTTATATTTGTTGTGGCCAATATTCGCAGCAAGTTTCGTGTCCATTGGCCGAATGAATTAGATTGTTCCATACTATCTTTTAACGCCTTGTTGTGAAAAACTGATTATGATAGCTTTTTTCCATTACTTGGGATATTATTCGGACCAAGTTTCAAATTTATTAACCCAAATAATGCTAAGCTTCCATAAAAACTTATGAATCCCCTAAACTGTTTTTGGTGGAAGTTGAGAAAAAATAATAATGAAAGTCCTTCATATTTTGTTCGGCTAGTATTCGTACTAAGTTTCAAGTGTATTGGCACAAGGAACGAGATTTTTCATACAAACTTCCTTCTCCTATTTTAGCCTCTTAGAGCACGAATTTTCAAAAGCCATTCTTATTGGATGCCTACATCGTATAATGAATACGTTCATGAAATGTCGCGTCTTTAAGACCAGTGGTTTGGGCTGTGCTTTGATCCATCAGTCAGGACAAACAATTTTATACTAGCTTCTGCCATGCTAGTGACTTCATCCGCGTGATATTTGAAAGTAATCCCAAGGGAACTAATTCTCAGAATAAAAAGTATTAATCCAGGACAACGTCTACATTTCTAATATTTGAAAATGTTGAAATCAGAAGCATTGAAATGATTGTTGGGGTGAATTTTCAAAAAATCTTTTTTATAGATCTACATTCTACATCGTGTTAGAAATTTATATAATTTATCTCCCAAATTGCATGTTTTTACAACCAGTCGTTAAAGCTGTGCGCTGATTCAGTCAGAAAAAAATCAGTCGAAATAATGACATAAATTACTAGCTATCCCCCGCGCCTTCGCTCCCGTCAACTGGATCAATTCTCCAGATAATAAGAGAATCGGTTCGAATCAAAGAATTAGCGAAATCGGTTCAGCTGTTCTCGAGATTTGCACTTAGCAATACATTCAGCGATTCATTTTTATATTATAGAGAAGATACCTACATTAAACAAAAGAGGTGTAGGAGCCTAACAATAATAACGCACAAGCATAACAGCGGGTCTAAAAATGTCACTTTAGCAGAATCAGAAAGCACATCACGCTACCCCATCATCTGCCTAGCCTTTTCCCAACTATATTGGGGTCGGCTTCCAGTCAAACTGGATTCAGCTGAATGCCAGTATTTTACGTGGAGCGACCTGTGCGGCTGTTATTATTTAGCCACATCACGCTACCCGTCACTGTAACATTTTTACATTCAAAATTGAACCTAATGCGTTAGTGATAAAGATGAAAATGAAATTTGACAGTTTGACAGACTTTTGTGTGATAAATATTTTGATTCTAAAATAATTCTACTAAATCGACCTTTTTCGCCACCCAGTTCAAAACCTCCTCCTCGATTTTATAAAAATACCGAGTGACGTGGGGTTGGCCTTATAGAAAACTAAGCAGAATTGGGGTCACTTTTAAGACCTGTATATTTAATCTATAAAAGTTATGTATTTTAGGTTTTCTAAACTATCATTTCAAACTTTAGCTCGATGGTACATGCGAGTAGCGACTGTATTGTGCAGTTTCCAACTGATGGTACCGTCACACCTATACAATAAGCTGAAGAATCTCGATGGGACATGTTGTTTGTAAAAACATAAAAATATTGTTGCGGTGTACATTCGATATGCAAACATAAACCTAATGTACACCGCAACAATATTTTTATGGTTTTGTTTCAGAGTCAATCAATCGAATAAAAAAAAAATATATAATATAACCTACAAATATACATTAGTAGGTATATTAGTATAGATTAAATTAATTACAGACATCTATAATAATATTATTATATCTATATCTATACTTAATATTATAAAGAGGTAACATTTGTTTGTAAGTTTGTATGTAGGGGGTAATCTCAGGAACTACTGGTACGATTTGAATAATTCTTTCAGTATTAGATAGCCCATTTATCGGGGAAGGCTATATACATATCATCACGCTAAGACTAAAAGGAGTCGAGCATTAATGGAAAATGTGACGCAGACGAAGTTGCGTGGGGCAGCTATTTTTAATATTTGTTGTCGTAGCGGTAATAACACACTCTGTGAAAATTCCAACGATCTGCCTCTTACGGTTTTTGATTTGCAGCCCGCTGGCAGACAGACGGACGGGCGGACAGATGGCCGGACAGACGAACGAACAGCGCAGGCTTAGTAATAGGGTTTCGTTGGATACCCTTTCGGTACGGAATCCTAAAAACTAGCTCCACCATTTCACTGTAATAATTAATTGTAATCTATCTTAGTTTGTTATTATATTACCAGTATGCTTGTCACAAAGAATCGCCCAGAAGCTGCCTTTAGAGTAACTGGCTGTCAGAGAGGCGCGCACGCTGTCCTGAGTTATGCTGTTTTAATTAAAACAATAAATAAACCGCAGCTGGGGCGGTTGGGTGGTCCCTTCGGATGCCTCTTTTAAAAATTCCAACTTTTATCAGTACGGAGAATATCTTTTTACGCGTAAAACTGTTTCCTTATATATGAGGAGGCTCGGGTGAGTTTGGTGCGTTTAAAGCTCCTTATTAGGTTGACCAAAACATTTATCAATAAAATGCGGTGTCGGTTCTGTCCCTCTTGCTACTCTGTTTACACAATCTGTGTTTTACGGCGCGGCCTGTGTTTGTTGACTAGCAACTTGATGTTAGGCTCTAGACAGACGGACCGCATTTCAACTACAATCCAACCGCAAATTGCAGTTCGGATGCAGTTTGAATGCAGTTGACACGACTGCAATAGAACTGCAAACCAACCGTGCAGTTCGATTGCAGTCGGTGTGAAGTTCATACGATTGCACGCCGACTGCGATTGAACTGCATCCGAACTCTTAAAGTAGTGCGGGCGGGTATGGTGCAGTTCGGATGCAGTTTGAATGCAGTTGACACGCCGTGCACGCCGACTGCTATTGAACTGCAATCGGACTGCACGTTTGGTTTGCAGTTCTATTGCAGTCGTGTCAACTGCATTCAAACTGCATCCGAACTGCAATTTGCGGTTGGATTGCAGTTGAAATGCGGTCCGTCTGTCTAGAGCCTTAGTGACGAACAGTGGACTTACTTGAAAGTTCATTTGAAGTTCTATACACAAATTAGCATTATACAAAAGCGCTCTACTGACGAGTGTTTGGAGCAGATTCACAGTGGCTCGTATTTTATAAGTATATTAGAGAATGTCCAGTGGTTGCAAAATAGTCAAACAAAAACTACTGGGTCAGTATTGCTGCGGAATTTCGTGGAAAGTGTCACCGCGGCCTTGGAACGCAAAGGGCATTAAGAGGAACACCGATGTGAGTCTGACACTCCTTCTTGCTTCGCCCAGAGCGGGAGGAGTAATTTGATGATTTCCCGTCCTGAAAAGAAACAAAAAAGAGGTAAGTCTTGGCTTCTAACAATATCTCTGAGCGTAAGTAGTAAGTATATCTACCCATTCAAGCTGGGAAATGGTACCCATGGATATACCATTCTAGATATGGTTTTAAAAAAAAACTGATAATTAGCGATGTTCCTAAACAAATATCTCAGTCGCTCTCTATCCGGAATTGCAAACATACTCCTTTACAAAAATTGCTATTCAATGTGGCCTCTATAAAAAAGAGGTAGGTAATTAACGCTCAGCCCTAATTTAATCATTACATCAGTGTCAATAGTATTCATGATTGCAACTCTCATCCGTTATAATTCATCACAATGACTTGTAAACACGAATTATGTGCTTACGAGAAACTGGGGCTAAAGCAAATCGGTAGCTTATTCAAACAAGGGGAGTTCCACTAACAATGCATTCTGTTGATTCAGCATTAATAATGTTTGCACTAAAGATTGACTTTTTACTCCAATATGGATGGATTAAGTCCCGTCTGATCACACCTGCTGCTTTATGCAAATGTCTACATGCATAAAATTAAGCCTTTGATTCTTGATTGGGCAGTAACAATTAGTTCGTGAGCTTCAGCACTACTTGCAATCACGTTTGGCGAATAAACACCTGTTGGAAATAGCATGCCAATTCCCGAGGTGATTCTTATAATCGGAAATGCTGTTCACTTTGTAAAGTTTAATGTCCTGGGGTATCGTTAGAGTTGTGCGGAGCTCTGTGAAATGTTTTTTTTTCTCAATGATACACATCATAAACTTTAAGTATTTTTATGGTAGCAACTTCAATTCAAAATGTAACAACAAAACGAAAGCTATTCATATTAAATTATTCTGGTGTCAACAGCCTGAGTCAAAGCCTCGCAATGTCCAGCAGAGCTTCTCTAAATGTATAAGTTGGACCGCGCAAAGACGCCACAAACCGATAGCCATTCGATATATTCACATAACTATTATACTTCTGTATAGCAAAATGTGACTCCATGATGATTTCTACAGGAGCCTTCGTTGCAAAAACTGGTCCTGCTGTCTGCGACTTCCATTCAAGGGGGACAGAGACACCGCTATATGCACCTCCATTAAACAGATAAAGACAAAAATAGAACCGCATAACGGGATTCGTTTTCGGGTTCTCGGCATTGTTTTTGAGTTCTGAGAAAAGCAACTGGTCTTATATAAGTACCTTATGTATAGAATAAATACATAGGCGGATGTGCTGGAAAAATTTCTTGCCATCAACATTTTGGAATTCTTTACCGATGGGTATTCCATGAGGACAAAGTTTTCATACGGAACTGGTTCAGAATGATTCATCAGCTGCACACATCGTATACCTATCAAACTTAAAAAGGGTTTTCCTTTTAGGTGAGCAATACAAGTTCATATAAACGTAACATTCGAGTACTTAGGTACCTGCATGTGTCTCACAATGTGAAAGAAATTATCTAGAAAACTCATAGTACTTAATTAATTTTTCTTACTTACTTTACATATTATTATATTTAATTTTATTATATTTCTCTACGTTTTACCGACATAGCCCAGAGTGACAGTGGCCTGGGTGCATTGCTTGCAGAGCAGATAGTCGATGAGGTGGAAAGGTTCCGGAGAGGTGACCGCGCAGCGGAGGATGCAGAATATAAGGGGCCAGACCAAAAAAAAAATAGTCCGTCATAATAGATTTAAAAAAAATATACAATTAGTATTTTTTAATTTTTGAACGTAGTTATCACTGCATCGTCTTCAATTTTCAAGACAAAATACGTGTCGGATATTTTCTTGAAATCCGCCTGCCGGACTGACTAGATTTATCTAATTTGGTTTTAGTCCGGTCCTCTGTTGGAAGGCTTCCCAGAAGGTGGACCGGCAACCTGGTGAAGGACGCGGGAATCGGGAATCAAGACGGTCACGACACTTGGTGGTGAAACCAGAGTTAGACAAGAATAAAAAAGCTGAAACTATAGACCTCTTTCGGACCAAACATTTAGTAAAACCTTTTGTTTAAATTAAAAAGTGTAATGTCTTAAAAACGTCAAAGCCCTTTCCTTGTTATCGAACAAGTTTTGCACAGTTGAATTTTATGAAGCGATAACAATATAATGTAATTGTTCTCAATTACTTGACTAATGGTGACAGGTTTAGTTTTGTTTATCAGAGGCAATGAACTGACAGTAACATACTGTTGGGCATTTTTGACAATAAATGTTTACTTTTTAAACTTATAACTTCGGTTTCGTCGTTTTTATTTTTGTTCGTGATTCTGGATAACAACATAAATATAAATATAATAAAGTTACCTAGGATGGTTAAGAGGATTGGTTTCCAATTCATGAATGATGCTTTTTTTTTAATTTGCTGGCTATGTTTGTTCAATTCCATTCAAAGTCATTTATTCTCTCTTCAAAGTCCATTGCTTTAAATTAACATTGTATGGTACCTACTATTTTTTTTAACTACCTACACCATAAAGAGACTGGTGACAGAAGGTTTTTAGTAAAAACCTGTGGTAGGTACAGGACAGGTCAAAGGTATGCTGCATTAAAAAAAAAATCTGTTAAACAATATTAAAAAACTTTTTCCGAGAGGTTTTCGTTTGTCACAGGCAATTTTCTCCGATTCTGTGGTACACACGTATGAACGTATGTTACAACGCACTACGCAAAAACATAAATGTTGAGTAAAGGTCACTTTAGGGCACCAAGTTGAAAATGATAAACAAAGTTTTTAAATTATAAAACCGAGTTCCATTATTCTTAAAGACCAACAAACTAATCCATGAATGCGTGAGATGAAACCGCAGCGCCCTCATTTAGTCAGTTTTTGTGGCTCCACTATAAATCATGGTCGAATGTAATGTAGCGTGCAATTTTAAGTTTCTGGGTGTCACACATTTGGTACAGACATCTTGAACGCAGAGCTACGAAAGATGTGTTATTAAATGAATATGTTTTACACAGCTATGTGCCACATCCACAGCACAGATGTGGATGGCGGAATTTTCTAATATAGACATTGCTTGCTTAAAACTGCACTTCAACTACTAAACAGTAGTACACACTAGCATATACATTCTTGTATTTGAATTTATGTGGCTATAGAAAAAGGGAAAGATACTACATTTTTTCATACAGTTCATCCATCGTAGATTGTGTTATAATGAAGTGTTTAAAGGATGACTATTAGATGACGATAAATGCGGAAGAATGGATAAAGAAGACATGTTGCGCTTTAGATATATAATTTTATACATTGGAATACACAATAATGTTTGACAAAATAAATAAATAGGTTATAAGTATAAAATAAAATAATAAAAACAAATCAAATACACAGGATTGCTTTAGCAAGTCATTTTATTTTCAGAAACACGATTGGCATATATTTTTAAGTATCCTAAGTCAAAAAAGAAACCTTAAAGTTTTGCCACATCTGTTTGTCCGTCCGTTCGCCCGCGGTTGAGCTTAGAGACGCTTAGCACTACAAAGTTGAAATTTAGTATGGGTAGGACATATAAATCACGCTGACCAAGTGCAACTACGGAACCCTACACTACGCGTGGCCGGTTTATTGATATTTCTACGCATCAATTATGATTCCCGACAAACTTATAAAACATTGTAAATTCCTCAACTAGATGAGAAGTTCAAAGGCAAGATCTTAACGACTTCCAAATAGGCTAGCGAAAGGTCAAGTTTACAAGCCATTCAGCACTAAGGCCATGGCACATTATAACGGCACAGCAGCGTCGCGTCGTCAACGAGTGGCAAGCTGGCAGACCACGCAGCGGCCGCGAGGTGCAAGCTCGCCTTCCGCGCGCCGGCCGCGAGGTGCAAGCTCGCCGTCCGCGCGCCGTCTGACTTTTCTCACTGACACTGTGACACGAAGTGAATGACAAATAGATAGCTGGGCTGGTGAGGTACCGGTATATGTGCCATGACCTTTATTCAGTCTAATCTGTCACTATCAACATCTCACCGTGAAAACTTAGGATGAACTTAACATGAAGTGAACTGTCATTCCATCTTTTTGTATGGATTGACAATCTTCATGTTCCCTTCAACTAAGTTTACACGGTAAGAGGTTTACAGAAACGCACTGCAGGTTGTCTTACTAAACCGTGAGGAAATGTAATATATGTAGAGGAATAATCAAAGAGGTAATAAAAATCTCGGTAGTCGTCGAGTTCCGCTATGGTCATTTAGTTATCCGACCTAGAAGTCTCAGGTCCGTGAATTAGAGCTTCTAGATAAAATATAAAATAAGAAGCAGTAGTACATAACGGTATAATGAGATTATATTCTCAAGAATATTATCTTAGAACTGGGTAATATGAAGTATAACATAATTGAATTCTAGCTTCAGCCTGCGCCTTGGAATTCGTAGATATTAGATTGTAATAACAAGTATTCTATGATTTAATTCAGGATTTAAACTTTGTGTGCGCAAAAATTTTATCAAAATCAGTTCTGCAGATTTTGCGTTAAATAGTAAGAATCACCTATCATCTCACAAACCTCTACATTTAATTAGTTGGAGGAGGGAATAGTAGATTTTTCTTTAAACGTGTAACCTTCTTGAGCTAAAAAGGTATTGTGATTTCAAGATACCCTTTGGCGGGACATACAACAAACTGTCACCTTTAAAATGTAATTGAATCACGCAATGTAATCAGAATATGATTATGTTCATTGGATACCGTTCATAACCTAATTTATGAGTGCTATAGTGACATCAGAATAGAATAGAGATCCCGACCCTGTGAATGTCAACAAGAGCTCAAGGAATCATACTGCCGGCATAAATAGCCTATGTGCTATTCCAAGCTGTAATATATCCATGTGCCAAATTTCATCCCTGATTGAGTTTTTTTGAGAGCATTATTCTGGCATATAAACAGCGTGTAGCAGAATTTCCGCAATATTTCTTAGGGGACCAACACCCTAATCGTGAAAAACAAATTAGTTCACTGCATTTAAATGAGTGGAGCAGTCGCTTTTTAACAGACTCAAAAAAAAAAGGAGGAGGTTCTCAATTCGGTTGATGTTTTTTACCTCATAAGTCCGTTATTTATAAATCGATTTGAAAAATTCATGTTTTTGTGTTCAAACTACTAAACGAGAAGTGTACCTACCCTTTTAAATAAAGGGTAGGTACACTTCTCGTTTAGTAGTTTGGCTTTAATCAAAATAGTTGAAATTCGTTTACTTTGATGACGGTTTTTTGTCATCCAGTGCAATTTTCCTGTGGTGTTTTTAGGTGTGGGGTAGGTACCTACCACTAAAGAGAGAAAAAAAAAAAAATTAGAACAGTGAAAAAAAAGTTTTTTTTTTGTATTTTTTCTCGATTTTAGTGTTGGTTTCACAGTAAGAGTTGTTCACAGTGAAGAGGACAATAACCTCTGCTGCTTCTCTGTTGGCCCGTATGCGGGGTAGCAACAACAGCATTCTGAACGCAAAGCTGTACGTTTCGATTGTCCCTTCCAATATCACTGGGTTATGACTAAAAAACCCGAAAATAAAAAAATAAAAAATTTTGTTATTATAACCCCGTAATACGTTTTGCGTTTATTCTGTTACACGTTGTATTATTATAATTTTGAAATACAACATCATTCCTTCTGCTGTCGGTAAAAGACCTCCGGCCGGGCCTCACCGCAAGATAGTTTTTGCCCCCGTCTCGGCCCATTTAGCCCCGGAAGGGAAGTCAGATGTTGCTACAGCACGTTTTCGTCACAGGCGCCTTCACTTCCCTGCCTACCCACGGTAACTTTGATCATTTAAAGATATATTACCTATATAGAGAATATTTCTGCTACGGTTTAAAATGTTATAATAAGATAACCTCCCCATATATTAGAACTAAATGAGACGAAATTCAAGTCTTGTATTAAACGCACACTATGCAGGCAAGCATATTATAAGTTGGGGGATTATATTGAAGATAAAAATGCTTGGCTGAATGCTGGTCCTGCTCCACAGCCACTAGGGAGCACAAACTAATCTGTAAATATTTCGGAAACATTGTTGGACCGGCTGAAGATCTGAAGATTGTAAGAAAAATTTGCATTGTTTAGAGTCAACTTACTTAGCATTGTATAATTTCAGCCATTAACAGCACATGTGTGAGTACTGTGTACCTTTAACTTAAACTTTAATTATCAGTTTTAGGTATGTTTTTGACTTGAATGTACCCTGGCGGTTGGGAGTGTCATGCTCACTCAAAAGTCTAGCTGATGGTGGCGTATGCGTTTGATCATTTGGCTCCCTTCAAAATGGTTGAGCCGAATGGTGCTGGCGTATGCGTCATGTTCGTGAACGGGCGACGTCAGTCGGGACTGGTCATTTCTCAGCTGCCATGGTTGATTTTAATTATTTATTTGAATTGTTCCTCTTTTATTCCGGACGCTTTTATCCTGCTCGTCTTTTACATCGTTCTCACATGTATGTATAATTTCAACCCGATGTAAATAAATCTTTGTAAAAAATTATTATTTTTAAAAGAGTGTCCTTGGAGTTTCTTGCACGTTCTTCTCCATAGAGATCTACGCTTTGGAACGTGCAAATAGCTTGAACTTTTTGGACCGACCGACCTTGACAATTCAAAAGTGCCTGTAAAAAGTTTAATTGAAATAAATGCTTGAATTTTGAATTTTGAAAAATGATAGTCCTTATAGTTTCGCAGAGGCTCGCTGGTTGGTATTGGTTTGCTCGTATTTTTAATAATTCCTGGATGTCATAAAACGTATAAGTATTTTGGTGAGTACGCTTGGTATTTCATAAAAAAATAGCAATTTCTAATTTTAACATATTGGTGAGCCGATTTAAATGAAACTTGAAAAGCATTTACAAGATACTGAGGACTTTCAAAAATAGTTAGGAATGTTTTCTTACACAGCTGTTATAAAACGTTCGTAACTGACTTTGAGAGTGATTTCGAGCATGTATACTGGGTCAAAATAGACCCAGTATTGATGTAGAGTTTCTGTAGCCACCTTTCGGCATCCGTGAAAAATGGATTTTAAATTTGTAACCGAACATAAACTACATAAAAAAGGACATCAAAGGTTAGACCAGTTCTACAAAAAAATGCTTTCCCTGCAAAAGGGTACTTCGGATATTTTTTTTTCAAAGATGTCTCTCCTAAAAATGACACTAAAGTCATTCACGATCGTCAATATAGATTTGTTCCATTGTTTTTTCATAGATATGACATCTCAGCTATTTCAAAACGAAACCATAACTCCGAAAAGATAATGATACTGGAAAATGCGCCTTAGGAACTAAAAAATACGGTTCATTTATTTAAAATATAACGGTGAAAGAGACGTCATTATTGATCGCTTTCCGATTCATTGACGAGTTAGGTAGATGGCGCTGCTTGACAAAAAATGTGATGAATGCTCATTGACTCGGAGACGATCGTTATCTATGAAGTGTTAGGAAATGTCTCGACAGACTATGATTACATTTCTTTTTCGAGAACTGTCAAAGTTTAAATAAGAGAATGATCTACAGTGAGTGGGAGGTAGAGAAATGATTTTTTAGCCGGTTGACCAATAACTGAAAATAGTTTGAACTTAGTTCTCAAAAATTCAGTATTTTTTATATATTTACGTACCTATAAATCGCTAACAAAACTAAGATGTGTGAGAGTGAGAAATTATTAATCACTTTAGTAAACCTTTTAAATCATTTTTTATGAGGCACTCAGAGTTTTCTATCAATATAACAGAAAACTCTGAGTGCCAAAGGTTACTTTCTATACGGGGTCAAACTATTACAGGTCTGGTGAGAAGCTGTAGGAAAAACTAGCATCCTACTTAAATTTACTATAGTATACGCCAGATAAACGTGGAATAAAGTACATTGACCCACATACATTTATGACTTTATTAAGATCAAAATCAGAAATAATGACATAAAGCTGTCCTGAATCGACTTCTATCGTGATCCTTTACGTTCTCTAGTAATGAAAAACAGTTCTTGATTTATTGTTCTAGTATCTACGAAGAGATGTTAGGGAAAGGTCAATGTACTTTATTCCACGTTTATCTGGCGTAAACTATAGTTACTTTCAAAATATACTCTTGGAGTGAGAAAAAAAAGCAACGAATTACACAAAAACCTTGCTCCAACTTGAATTTGTTTTGACCTAAATTTGGTTGGAGAAAGCAGTAAAGCATTAATGTTTCTGTATGTAGTACCTATTACTTCTTCGGTAGTTTTCCCCAAATTATCGCTACGACCACGTATTCGCACCATAGTCAGTTTGTTTAAAACGTTTTTTTTTTTCATTTGAGATTAGTTTGCTATAGTCTTGGTCAGAGATGACAGAGACAAAGTCTACGATGGAGCGAGCTACGCAGAAGGAGTCTGGGCCCTTGGAATCGTACCAAACAACTTCAAAATTTTCCTTGAAACAACGACCTTGAATAGAAATTCGTTCCACGTGTGAAAATAACCGGCTTAATTCTCAGAATATTAGGTACACACGTTCAGTGAATCTATTGTTAAGGGGATTATAATATACTAGCTTCTGCTCGCGTCTTCGCAATAATAATATTGGGAATTTCGTGAAATCCTCTCTCTTAGTGCTGTGATAATCCTTCTTGGCAGCTCTATGTAGCTGGCAAGGTCTGAAAAAGCTATGTAAGGTCCAAGAAATATAAGAATGTCAAAAGTAGATTGCTTTTTATGACAGTCATGTAGGTATGAGTTTTGATCTAAGATCTCCAATTAATATTTGAATCCCGTCGTTGTTTGGTTTTTAGTAGATTATAGGTGATGCCTTAGTAATAATAGCTGGGCTCACATAGTGGCGGAGGCGCCGGGTAGATTTAAGCGTGTTAAAGGCATAAAATTGCACAGATGAAATTAAAGCGTGTGCGGGGCGTAACATTGTACAGAAGTAACCCCCATTTTATATTGAAAGCATATTGGAGAGATTGCGATGTTTTGATGGTCAAGCAACAGGCTTTTAAAGCCTGAAAAGTATAAAGCTAAGTGATTTTCATCAAATTTAAAATATCACGATGGTGACAGTGGTATCCTTTACGGGTGTTCCACATACTCTTATGACGATTATCTTACACAATTTCGATCGCTGCAATAAATAGATTTACTAAGATATTCTTGGAGGATTATCACAGTGCTCACCTACACTTGTCAAGGAACCTACATGCCATATTTAATTTTCAGCTCTCTACGACCATTAGTTTTGGCTATGCTATCACTCAATCAGTCATTACCATAGATATAATAATTCTGTGGTCAGTACATAACGGAAGAATTAAATTTTTGGCCTAAGTTTTCACTTCGACATGTTTACAAAATCGCACTCATGGTGCTCCTTGCTGTGAACTATATTCAATAATTCACACGTTGAACGTAACATTGCTCATGCTACGGCTATACACTATACACGGCACACTATACACTATATACGGCTATACACTTCGGTACGGATTAGAACAAATCCTCTCTATGAACTTTGGCAGTAATGGACGTTGCGAATGCATGAGATTTGCTTCAGGCAACCCTTCTAGTTGATTTCGAAAATATTACTGAGGATATTGTTTAAGCTCTAAGCATAGAAGTGATTAATTTGGACGTGGCGATGATTGAGGGGATCTACGTCCAGCAGTGGTTATTATTCGGCAGAAAAACTGATGACGTAATACTTGAATTATTTTGGTTCAAAAGTTAATGGGTTAAAATAATGTTGACCAACGGTTCATGGACTAATCGACTGTTGATGAAACGTTTCAGTTTCTGTTAGTAGCAATTGAATGGATTGGAGGAAATAGTAGCTCGCTGCTAAAAATAATTGCAGCCACAAGGGTTGATCTTGGAAAATCGTCACGGGTAATCAATAGCCAAAAAATCTGACAACAGACTAGCCAAGGTGCATTAAAAAAACTGACAACACACTTGCCAAGATGCATATATAAAAATTGACAAACCTGAGTAGCCCATTGGTAATCCAAGGTTTCAGGATTCTGTGTTTCGAAGCCATTTACATGATTTGGAGTGCTTGGATAATGATAATGGAGTTAATAATGGATACCAGAAATCACTGACTTGCCAAGGGGTACCGTGTTATCTATTTTCTAGGTTGTGAAGGTCGGATGAGAAGTCGATCAATGTTATGTCCAGATTCCAGTCTAGCCGACCCCAACATAGTTGTAAAATCTAGGCAAATTTATTTTGATTAATCAACTTATTCGCATATTAATAAAACACTAATGTGATCGTTCTCGATTTTTTGCATGATAATTTAGCCAGACAAATCAGCACACATTTGGGCGTCTGTAAGATCTTTGTTCCAGTCATCAAACAATGACGGATTTGAGGTTTAAAGCGTTTCATGTTTTAGCTTATTATTTTTCTCAAAAACCCACAACGTAGAAACAATGTCGCAACAGATTTGTTTATTGGAAACATCGATAAAATCTTAAATCATAATATTTTGGAGCTGGCTGGGCTGGTGACACACCAAGCCTGCGCGGGCGCAATGAATCATACATAATTGATCGTCCAGCGAGATCTCCCCGATGACGTTGTCATCTCGAACACGGCTTTTTGTCACTTTCGTGTTACTTTTTTCTTTCCTTTTTTTTTGGTGACCTTTTCGTCGCACCATTCGGTTCGATAAGTGAATAGTGTGGTGATGATTTCTGTGTTAGTTTTTTGCATTTTTTGAATGATCTTGCGAAAGATCGATCGAATTCAACAATCACTGTGTTTTAGGTGGGATATTTAGGTAAATACAGGTAGGTAATGTAACTTTTTTTAATTTTCTAGTTTGACCCCCAAAAGTGACCCCCATACTCAAAATGTATTTATTTACGTAACGCATCTGTGTTTGAATAACAGAAGTTGATCCTGTCGATCCGGAGAAATCTGGCTGTGACAAACGGACAGACAGGCAGACAAACAGACGGACAGACACCTGAGTGATCTTATAAGAGTTCCGTTTTACACGGATTAACGGACGGCTAAAAATGGCGACATACTAAAATTGACAGCTTGTTTATTATCACCCTCATCACCCAACCCAAAATCAGCGTGAAACTCGTACATACGAAATTTACGCTAAATCAATGGTGCGCGCCAGTAATACGGGGTACACTGGGGTACACCGCGACCCTCGCTACGACACGGCGCATAATTTGAGATACATACGAGACTAGATTTGCAGCTTGGCTGCAAAGTCAGACTTCATTGGGCCAATTCTACTATTTATTAAACAACTCACGCATTCGCATGTCATTCGCAAACTGTCATAAAAGCCTTAATTTTCGACAAATTGCGACTGAGATGCGAATGCGGTGCAAATGTGAAAATTAGTAGAATTGGCACTTTTAAATCATTTTACTGTAATCTCGACCTACGTTATTCTCACGTACGCGTTATGATACCTCCCAACCTGGAAGCGGGGGGGAATGATTGAAGAAATATGAAAAGAATTTTAAGAACAGACGCTACAACAAACTGTCAAATTTCTTTAACAGATATTCAACTTTATCGCTGAAGCATTAGGTTCCAGGTGCATTAGGAAAATTTGACAGTTTCAGAAAGCTTAATGTGCTGGCCACTGTATTACAAAAAAAAAATAATATCTGTCCCTCTCGCGAATACGCTGTTTTACATGGCAGCTGTATAAGCGTCAAGTACTTTGACGTCAAAGTTCATATCGGATTTCTCTTTCTAATTGTAATCTTTGAAGCTTTATGACTTCATTGCTCATGACGGTATTTAAAAAATAATTTCTTGATTGTTTACTAGACCTAATAAGTATTTCATTTTGAAAATAAAAAAATCTGCATATTTCCTATTGGGCACTATAATATGTCCAACGCCGAAGGTAGTCACCGATGAGTTTGGGCGCCATGGCTGAAATTGGTCAGGAGGACTTATTAATATATAGAGGGTGAACTTTTAAAGTGTGCCTGAATTTCAAGCACTTAAAAAAAATCGTCAATATAGTAGTATAGTGTAGTCTTTAATAGTGTTTTTTGGGTTTAACTATCTGGAAGTGTTTGGTTAATGATAATAGGTTCACCTTAACCACAACTAGAAAAATGTTTGTGATTTTTTTAAATCTTGTTTTATTCCTAAAAAGCTACAGAAGACTAGTTGGTTAGTACTTCCTTTGTCTTTGCAAAACAGTTTAAACTTGATTTTATGTAACGTAGGTATGCTTTTATTAAAAATTTTGTTCGTAAAAGCTCGTATATTTAAGTAATGCTGTTTTAAAACACAAAACAGCCCCGAAAACGGACTCGACATGCACCCGTATATTCATTTCAACATCCACCGTAAGATATTTTGAAGTACTCCAGTTAAAATAGACTTTGATTCTCACTGCATTAAAGTTCCTATTCAAATGACAGGCAGGACAATGGTTTCGTCAGGCCACGTGGCGCGCCCTAGTGCCCTCTCCTGCTCCATTGTTAGGGTCAAAAAACAAACCTAAACTCACGTATCGCCCTTTTTAGGGGTCTGTATTTAAACGAAGAATGTTTACAGAGTTCACGCATGTGACATACAGACACACACGAAATATTTCGCGTTTGTAGGTCTGTTGCAGTCTTGTTTTACAATGATAAAACAATATTTAGCATTCCATAATGATATAACGGGACCGCTACCAGCACCGAAAATGTAATAATGTAAAGCTTGAGATGATGTCGTAAATTAAATCTGCTCAGCTGTGTGATAGTACTGATGGAGTAGTAGCAGGGAAAGAAACTTCAAAGTTGACTTATAACTTTCGATAGGCACGCGTTTGACCACTATCACACCTGATGATAAGCGATGATGCAGCCTAAGATGGAGGACGCTTGCCTAGAAGTAACCTTTTCACTCTTGACTTTAAGACTCCCAGTTTGTTGCTATCAGGAAACATAGACTCTGACAGGGAATATTTGAAATGATAAATTAATTTTCTATTTTTCAACGAAAAAAGTGATTTTTTTTAAATTCCATTATCAATTTTGTATTGATAATGGAATCTGCGACAGATGGGTATACCGACAGAAAGACAGAAAGACCGAGTTCCGTTTTTTCGTGCAGAGTTTCGAAATCCTAAAAATATTATTTTGATTACGGAACCCTTCACTGTCGGTTACCAATACGCGCTCAGCCGGTTTTATTAGAACAAAGGGCGCCGTTCTTGGGAAATGGTTTTTCGAAAGTATTGTTAGGTTATTCATTGTGTATTTTTCCCGTGGCACGGATAGTTCATTGTTCAATAGTTTCGGAAGAGAGGTGCCACAAAATAAAAGATATTAAAGGACTGAATTTTTAATTCGCGGTGCTTTTTGCTTTGTTTTTTTTTTGTTGTTCGAAATCATAATCATCTTTGGGTGAGACTTCATTATTGAGTTTTTTCACAAATGGCACCAACATTCTCAAATAAAATCGTGCTGATGGATTTTCACCGTTCTTCGTTATTAACATGTTCGGCAGTTCTGGTAATATTAGGTATAGCACAGTTTTAGCGGACAGATAAAGCGTTAATAAAAGTAGATAAGAAAAATTACAGTAACTAGATGTTCGTAATTTCAGCGACAACATATTATTATGGATTTGTATGAAAATAATTATTTAGGTAATCTATTTGCAAAGCTGCCCACTTCAATGAAATGCCAATAGTTTCAAGATTCTGTTGTGAGAGAGAGAGAGACGAAGTGATACAGGCCGAATAGCTTTATCCCTATTTCACAACGGATTCGTGATGGCTACGATACTTCATAGTAGCTTGTGAAGGTTGTTTGAATCCGCTGGGTGTGAGAAGCACCTAGGTCCAGCAGTGGACGTACTTCCAGGGGCCAATTTAATAAAAGGTAGTATTAATCCTACAACTGTAAATCTAATTTTTTCTATTTAAATATTCGAAGTTACCACCAAAAATACTGAATTACACACTAAATTTGCTCATCAAATAAATGAAATCTATTATACTGTTTGATCTATAAGGCTCTAATTTCCTTTATAGCCCGCTGCTGTGGAAGTTCGTAATTTTTTTGTAGATAGTACTCACAAATAGGAAGCTTTTTACAAAGTTTCAAGATGCGGAGAATCACGATTTACGAGATAAAATTCATTTAAAGTTTCAATAAAAATTGGAAAATAGTACGCCATTTGCAAATTTTTAGGTTAGATAAATTGTCATGGTAGACGTCAAAGTTGACATTTCACGTTCCGTTGACGTTAGAAGTGTTTTTTGTTCAATTTTATGTCTTGTTTTTTTTCATAAATATAATATTTTTATATGTTATATAAAGTATGATAAATGTGAACCAAGGGAAGTGCCATTGGATGCAAGAGCGAGCGAAGCGAGCTCTGGACTTGCGGGCACCCCGACTCGGACAGGTTAAGGGAATGCCATTCCCTTCGTCGTTATTTTTTTATAAACTACTCAGAAGTAGGAGCCCCGCGAGGCGGGGCTCCGTCGACTGGGCCTCCCTTGACTGTGCAATGTTGAGCGAATATAAAACGTTTTGAGGTTAGGTTACTACAATTAGTTTTTCTCAAGAACGGTTTGTCGCCCTTACATGGGAGTGGTGCTAGGGCACAGGGGGCACCTCCCCTTCCCTCCTCCTGCTAAACGATACTCAATTTTACCTCTTTTTCTAACTCAAATGCTATTCTAACCTCAAAACTTTAACCATGGATATCTCCATAACCATGGGGCTCCGAGGGGTGGGGGTGGCGCGGAGGGCACCTCCTCCCCACACCTCCCCCCTCCACCCCCTCCCGGCCCTTAAATCAGCGGGCTATAATGTAAATTTTAACCGCGTAATTCCGTCAGAAGGTCGACGGGGCTCCTATTTCTGTCTGCAGCTTTTAAAGGAACCTAACTAACCGAACCTTGGGGTGCCCCTGACGTTGACCGTCATTATTTAGTGTCTTCGTAATTTAGTGTGAAAAAAAGCGAGTAGTGAAAAAAAAAAGAAATGACCGTAATTTAAAATATACATGACTAAGATTTTTTTTAATATTTTTCTGGTAACTATTATGATTTGTCCTATCACCCGATTCCGGCTTGACGTTGAGTTCTGGGACACCCTGTATACATATTTCCGACACTTAAAAGTTCAATGCAGTGGTCGGTAGAACCGTAACCTAATCAGCCATATTTAGACAAATATTTTCAAGTAACAAAAAAGTAAATAAACTTTTGTCAAAAGCCAATCAACAGTGCAATTTGACACATCGAAAACCTCTCGCTTCACTAGCGTCTCTAGCGGCGAATGCAACCGCGGTAAACTGTCAGTTTGTAACAAAGTAGCATTGTCAGTAATATTAATCAGGGCCCAGCTGAAACGTTGATCCAAATCACAGAAATATATAAAACTAGCTGAGCCGAACTTCGTTCCGCCTAACAGTTGATTCCTTATTTTTTTTTTCTACAATAAACGTAGCCTAAGTTACTTCTTATTACATCAGCTACCTGCCAATAAAAGTCCCGTCAAAATCGGTCCAGCCATTTCAGAGATTAGCCGGAACAAACAGATCTATATCTTAATTTAAATAAATCTCGTGTCACAATGTTTGTCCTCAATGGACTCCTAAACCACTTAATCGATTATAATAAAATTCGCACACCATGTGCAGTTCGATCCAACTTGAGAGATAGGATAGTTTATCTCAATTTTTTGTTGCAATATTATTTAGGAGCGGAAAATGTGACGCAGACGAAGTTGCGCGGGACAGCTAGTATATTATATATTCATATAATTATGTAGTAAAAAACGGTTATTTCAATATTACAAACAGACACTCCAATTATGTATAGATAAAACTTCAACCTATTAAAATACACCATATATTATATATTCATATACATGTAGTAAAAAACGGTTATTTCAATATTACAAACAGACACTCCAATTTTATTTATAATATGTAAAGATGTATAGAAATACACCATATTCGTAACAACCTTCGTATTATCTAATATCTATTTTCAAAGCACAAAGTAACATAGCCATTAGCTATACCACATTGTCAATACCAAATAGAAATAGGACCATTATACGCAGCAGCTTTTTATATATGATAAAAAGAAGTAGTGGGAGTGATCTAAAAATGATATTTCTAATCTTTTCTGTGGGTTTATGAAAAAGGTTCTTAGAAAACGAAATGAATCAATAAGTACGGTAAGCGCCAAATAAACGTGCAATAATGTACATTGATTTTTCCCTAATATTTCTCGTCGGTACACGATCAATAAATTATGAACCGTTTTTACAAGCTTTTATTTAACTTGCAATGTATGTATGTTTGTTTTGTGAGGTGGAATCTTGCAACTGAATCTTTAACCGATTGAGCTGAAATTTGGTATACACGCTTATATTGGATAACGATACAATTCCAATATGGCAGTTTGTTATTTTTTCTGCACCACCACAGAATGGGTATCAAGGAAAGGGCTTGCTGAAGAGGGCACGAAAACTAATAAAGCTTGTATTCAAAAAGTTTTTTTTTTACCATTACTTTATTTATTACTAGAAATCTTAAAGGATCACGATAGAAGTCGATTCAGGACAGCTTTATGTCATTAAATAAATAAATGATTGTATCCGAAAAGATATACTTGCAGATTGGTCCCATTTAAATTTTATCAAAATCAGTTACGAATTTTTGATTTTAAATCAAAATAGCTGGAATTCGTTAAGTTGGATGATGATTTTATGTTATCCAAGTAATCGAAATTGCGTATTTTGCTTTTCTGCGGTGGTGTTGTTAGGCGTAGGGTACCAATAAAAAGTGAAAAATAAAAAACTTTTTACAAAAAAATACAAACGACTTCCAAAAAAAAAAAAAACACTTTCGTAAGTCGGTGTCAAAATACGAAGAAACTAACAAAAAACACCGACTTCCGAAATTGTTTTTTTTTTATCTGGAAGTCGGTTGTATTTTTTTGTCATGTTCGAAATTAATGTAACGAACTATTCTCCTGAAACTATTTACTGAATTAAATTATAATAAAAAGAGTAGATATCCGTATAATTTTTTGCACGTTCTTCATCATAGAAATCTATGCGTTGGAACGTACAATTAGCACCATCTGTTTAACTTACTGACCTTGTCAGTTTAGTGGTTCCATACTTGAAAAAAACTAGCGGCCAAGTGCGAGTCGGACTCGCGCACCGAGGGTTCCGTGCAAAACTGTAGGTATATTTTATAAGCAGAAGTTGTGGTTTACGATTTATGACGTTTTAAAAAAAAACTACTTACTAGATCTCGCTCAAACTAATTTTCGGTGCAAGTTTACATGGTTATGTACATCATATTTTTTTTTTTAGTTTTTTTATTCTCTTATTTTAGAAGTTACGGGGGGGGGGGACATTTTACACTTTGGAAGTGTCTCAGTCGCAAACTATTCAGTTTAGAAAAAAATGATATTAAAAACCTCAATATCATTTTTGAAAACCTATCCATACCCCACACGTATGGGTTTGATGAAAAGAAAATTTTGAGTTTCAGTTCTAAGTATGGGGACCCCCAAAATTTTTTTTCTTTTTTTTTTCTATTTTTGTGTGAAAATCTTAATGCGGTTCACAGAATGCATCTACTTACCAAGTTTCAACAGCATAGTTCTTATTGTTTCGGAGAAAAGTGGCTGTGACATATGGACGGACAGACATACAGACAGACATGACGAATCTGTAAGGGTTCCGTTTTTTGCCATTTGGCTACGGAACCCTAAAAAGAGCCTAGCATCGAAGTCAATTCAATCATACCATTTACCATTGGGTGTAGAGCGAATCAAATTGATTTATTCGCGTGAAATCTGCTGTATCTCACGCTGGCTGATCGGTAGCAACGGCAATTTAGGTACATAATTTGACAAACGCTATTTGCAGATGAGCCATGGATCAATTAACCTGACTCATTAGTAAATACTATTAGGTGCCTGCATTGATATTCTGCATCGGAATTCACGCTGAATTAGAATATCATCTTACTGTGGATATCAATCTGTAGGAATTTTGGGAGATTAACTGGTAGATAATATGGATACTTATTGGTCGATAATTGGTTCGAGTTGTCGAGTACCTATAGGTGGTGGATCCTCTTTAGTATTTTTATTAACAAGACTATTATCATCTCTTAGTAAATGTTTTTGAAAAAAAAAAACCGGAAAAGTGCGAGTCGGATTCGCCCACTAAGAGTCCCGTTCAAAGTACATGTTACTTTAAATAAAGACTACTTTTTATACTACTTACAAATTTTATAATTCTAGGTCAATGGAAAATGCCCTATAAATTTTGATTCCCTTACGAGTATCGAAATATAGGTATTTTGCGGCAAAACGTCCGTAACATTGATTGCATGATTGCTTCACAGCTTCAAGGGACTGTAGACTTAAGTAAATGGTTTTAGTTTCAAATCGATACCTCCATGCGTTCCTGAGATAAAGGGTCTTGACAGACATACGGACCGATGGACGGACAGAGGGTTCCGTTTTTTCCTTTTGAGGTACGGAACCCTAAAAAAGCTGAGGAACAGGTAGATGTTTCTAGACAATACATGCTTTTCATTATTTTAGGGTAGTCCAGTCCAGTTGATTGGGAAAATATGACAGGCTGATTCTGCTAAAGTGGCGTTTTTAGACACGCTATTAAGAGTCCTATTACGAATCGTAAATGCTCGTTTGCAATAGATCAAGTTACGTTGGTCTGCGTTGGGGGTACATCTATAGTCCGCGAAACTATTTGATACTTACTAGTCTGAATAGGATTATAGTTTATTTGGGCGCTCGCGCGAGACTGAGGAGCGCGCGCGCTGAATTGACGCAGAATTTATAGTACTTTAATTTTATTTATTGTAATTTTGTTGTATTATATTGACAAACAAAAACTAATGAAACGTATTCATTGTAGATTGAAATTTTATATCATATAATTTTTTTTGTTAAATTGTTTTTATTTGGAATATAATGGACGCTGAATGAAGACAATTCTGGCTTAAATTAGGCTTTCTTTACGTTTTTTTCCGTGAAAACTCAAGGAATTTCAAGAAATTCTAGAACTCCAATAAACAAGTGAAACATTCAACTTACCTTTTAGCAATTTTAGCTTCTAAAAGAATTGATTGTAACAATGTGAATTTGACCGTCAAAGTTCCATCGCCGACATTTTTTCTTGCAAACTGAGTTCGTAAAATATTTATAGTAAATTACACGAAAAGAAAAATGAAAATGTGTAACTCTAACTTACAAGAAAGTGACTGGCACTATCGTTATTCAGGATCAAATAATTAAAATATCTTACTGCTGCTGAAAATTACAGCGTCAAAAATCATGAATTTCCGTAAAAAATGTAATAGGACTCTTAAATAAAAACTAATCAAAACAAAACATACATGTCGGCGTGAGCAAATTATAACAACGTTAAACGAAACGCAACGCTCATCGTACATCATCACGTGACATCATCGTACCACTCAATGAATCAGGCGAGTTGTGGAAGGGGGCTGTCTTTATAAGGCGGAGCGCCGAGCAGAGCGGTCATTCCGATTCTAGAGAGCGCCCCGTCCACAACTCTAATTGTGATACGGATCACGCCTGACTCAAATCATTGTTATTATTCCTATTTATTATTTTATGATCACTTATTTATTATTTATTTTAAATTCTTAATTATTTTGTAAAAATTCAATTTTAGTTTTCATTAATTTATTTGATTTTCGTTTGCTATTTAATTAATTTGATTAGTTAATTTATTTAGAAATAAATTCAGAAGTCGGTCTCCTTCGCCAATTATCCAGTCAGGCTCCACTCGAGCCGAAATACACGTTCTTCAAATGTCAAACGTTTGTCACATTTTCAGTATTTTGACTCACCTCAATAAGCTTATAAAAGTCTAAGAAAGATTTCTTAGATTTTTTTTTATTTCTTTATCGTGAAAATAGATCGTTTAGTTAATGACGGACAGCGGAGCCCTAAGCTCCGCTGTCCGTCCGTCCGTTCATCCGTCAGTCTGTCAGCGGGCTGTATCTCAAGAACCGAACCGTAATAGGTGACATTTTCACAGATTGTGTATTGCTATGCCGTTTTGACTTCAAATAGTAAAAATTAAGGTTTTATGTTACGGAACCCTACGGGTGCGAGTCTGACTAGCACTAAGCAGGTTTTTTACTAAACATGCGACCAATCCACAAGTTTGCTTGCTCTTCCAGCAGAAAAGTTTAGAAATGTTCTATTCCTATTATAAAATACGAATCTACATTTATTTTTTCCAATGCCAAACAAGTAAAGGATTTCGTTTACTTGAAAATTTAATGGGCTCAGTGAAAAGTAATCAACATCATAACTGCTGGACATAGGCCTCCCCCAAGTGCCACCACAAATACCGGTGACCTGTGCGTCAGTGAAAAGTAGCATTAATATTTTTTCTATTTTTTTTTTATTTTTTTATTGTCAGTTTTTTTTTTAAGTTTTCGTGCAAAAACTGCTCGCCAACTTTGATGACTTTGGTACAAATTTAGATAAGACCTAGGTGAAGGGCATGGAATACGTTTCATCTCTCTACGTTTCTTCAGTCTTATTCATTCTTTTAAAACTAGCTAACTCGCTTTCTTTTTATGGTTCTGTAGCCAAAGAGAATCCAACGGAACACTATTACTAAGCATCCGCTGACCGTCCGCCCGTCTGTCTGTCTATAAGCGAGCTGTATCTCAAGAACCGTAATAGGAGCTCGTGGCTAAATAATAACAGCCGCACGGGTCGATCTTCAAGGTTAAGCAACGCTTGCCAAGGTTGGTCTGTGGATGGGTGACCATCTTAACATATCGAGTTTCCTCCGTGCCTCGGAAAGCACGTTAAGCCGTTGGTCCCGGCTGTCATTTGTAGATCTTTGGCAGTCGATACGGATTGTCAGAAGACTCCAGTCTTGCCAAGAAGTACCGTGTTACCCAGTTAATGGGTTGATGGGTTGTGGAGGTCTGGTAGGCAGCCGCTTCACGTAAATACTTGTATTCAGCTGAATCTGGTTTGACTGGAAGCCGACCCCAATGTAGTTGGGAAAAGGCTAGGCAGAAGATGATCTCATGAACCGTAATAGTAGTAATAGTAGACAGGTACATTTATATTGCCGCTATAACAAAACATAAAGAATATTCTACCTCTAGCCAACCGCGCGCGCCGTGAGATTTCTGTGTTCTGATGTTAAATATCTTTTCCAAAATTTTGTCAAAATTCTACTTCAAATCCCATAGGCAGTCTAAACGATATAATCCACCTTTACGTGTGCTATTTGCCTTAACAAATTATAAGCAGAACTTATACATTGTGCGTGCAAGCAGAAATTAAAACAAGCTCTGTAAGCAGCACGATTTACATTATGTAGATCCCGCCACAACTAGTATGTCCGCAGCCAGGAGGTGTTTAAGCCGAAACTCTATCATATAAGTAGTTAAAAATTGGATAAGTTACTTAGTGTATATGTCCATAGAAATTACTTACTTTTATTTTATTTATAAGTGGAAACTTGTAATTGGCTGACAGACTTGTTATTTACTGATCTCGATGTGTTTGTTCAAAATTCAAATTCAAAAGTCATTTATTCAAATTAGGCTGAGAGCCAGCACTTTTTGAACGTCAAGTTCTACAAAAGACAGTTCCCCAAAACGCCCGCCCGTCACCACTTCCTAGTGTTTTAGCTTTGGAGAAGAAGTGGCCAACAAACTCCCCAGCAACACATCTGTCTGTTACGTTTTAGGAACTTGAATTTATACACTGATTTAGTTGTAAGTCTTCCACAATGCTTAATTAAATAAAAAATTAAAGTTCATGGTACAGAACCCTTCTTCTTTACTCGCACTTCGCAGATTATTTTGAAGCTATTTAATAAAAATAATAATTAATAGTCAACAAATAGGTCCGAATACGACACCTGTACCCATGGTACCGGACTCAATGAGATTATAGACTAAAATGGGGTAGTTATGAATCTCGCAGGTGGGATAGCTTCCCCATCGCTGGCTATTGTTCACCGGTCGGCTTGCTACTGGCTTAGTTTGAACTAGTGATTATATTTTTTTTTTTTGTTAGAGTTTATTAAATTATAATTCGATGAGTCGATTCTTTTAAATATAATCGGGAGGATGGATCGCGTATTCATGTGTTTAATTTTTTATTGTTTAAACGTTCGAGATATTGTGAATTTCTTAAACTTATAAGAATCTACTATTATAAATAACGTAACTGTAGCGGTAGCTTGTGGTTTAGTAAGATTATGAACTGAATATTTAAAACTACAAAAATCCGTAACTAAGTAAATAGTAATTCATAAGTAAGTACCAAATACCCTTTTTTACCCGATACCCCTTCAAAAAAAAATTACAACGGATTGAAAGATTACGCAAACAATACACATCAGGCCACGAAAACTGTACCACAAACACAAATAAATTTGTTTAAACATCAAAAAGTTCGCATAAAAATTCGTTCGAATAAACTCGAACAAATCAGGTATGAACAAATAAGGTTGAGGGTTGGCCACGCGGCCGGCACGCGTTACTAAGTCCACGACGAGAGCCGAATGAAGAGAATCCGACAGGCTTTGCTAATGGCCGTGAGCTGGTCTCGAATATCGCCCCATGGGGCCCTTAATATACTTGAAAATTGAGGAAGTAAAAAAGTGTTGGGGTACGTAAAAAAATCGCATAGATTAAGTATATTTGTAAAATGCGTTTGTGTTAACGGGTGAAATGAAAATGCTTTGGCTGATACACTTGACGTGAGAAATGTATTTGTAAATGATTTGGAATTATATGTGCTAAAATGGTTGTATTAATTGGTTTAATCATTTTATTCTACTCATGTCTGTAGCAAATTAGTGATTCAACGAGATAAATGTTATTATTTTTCACAATGATTTGGAATTATATGTGCAGAAATGGTTGTATTAATTGTCATTTTATTCTACTCATGTCTGTAGCAAATTAGTGATTCAACGAGATAAATGTTATTATTTTTCACATAATAGCACAACCCCCACACACTCATAACCAAATTGCTGTCAGAAGTTCATTGCTCGTTTGAGAGATTTATGTCTGTGAGAACATGTTGGCCTTCTTCAAATAAGAATATTAGCAACTCTCTCCAAGCATTGATTCGATATCCTAGCGCGATGCAAGATACCTTAGACAAAGTATAATTCATATTGTCAAAAACTCAAAAATGGTTGCAATTTTAAGTTTTCACAATAGCTCTTTGCTGATACTAAAACCTTTGTCTAGAGCCTTGGAACGAGATTTAGGTGAAAACTGTGCAAATAAATAAAAATCATGAATTATAACATCGGATTTGGACGTTTAGTTGTAAGAGACAAATACTAAACCTTGTGTCATTAAATTAAATGTAAATGAAATTCATGCTGTAAAATATAAATTACAACATAACACTAATTAAAACGCAAACTGCATGCTCCAATAAACTGCAAAATAAACAAGATTTTCTTATAAAAGACATATCGGAAACGAACATATACTGAGTAAAGAAAAATGTGGATTTTGGTAATAGTATCTTGTTAGAATACACTGATGATGTACCTTATAATACCCCATCAATAATAACAGGCGTAACTAAAAGATACGCCACACTGCATCGGAAACTCCTTTAAATAAATCCGCATTTCGAATAATATTCCCGAATAAATATCGAGATGTACATTGTACGGAGCTCGGAATGTGACATAATACTAGTTAAAATACATACATTTTCGTACTAACAAGTCTGCGAGTGTTATTGTGAAAGTTCGTAACGTACGAAATTTTAACAAGCGCATCCATGTTCTGAGACGTATTCCTTCGTAATTTTTTATTAGACTAAATTCAGTGAATAGGGATTCTTATTTGATATGGGGGCGTATTTTGAGAAATGTTTGTTAGGTTTACAGAAATAACACCCTGTATTCCCCTGATTAGGTACCTTTTCAACCTTTTGGTAAATGAAAAGTTAGCTTTTAAAAGAAAGTCAGTTTTTTTTACTATTGATAGGCTTACGTTTGACCACTATCTCACCTGTCTAAGGTGGAGCACGCTAGCCTAGAAGTATCACTCTTGACTTAAAGACTCCCAAGTTGTAGCTATCAGGTAACACAAACTACCTACGCTTTTCGTTCAACGACATTAGGTAAACATTACTGAAAGTTTTTAAGCGATACATCTACTTATGCAGGTCTTTACAGTGTCGCATTTTGCTGTTTGACTTGCGTGACCCATATTATAACTGGTTTTATTTTGTGAAGTTCTTACCGTGAACACCTAAATGAAGTAGGTGCGCTTCGAGTGATCTGTCATTTCGTTTGCCCTGTTTTGTAAAAATGGACCCGTACAATGCATCTTAGAAACTAAAGTTGGTAAAATTTTTTATAAGGCACAGATCTTGCAAAAAGTTGTTTTTTACCTTTTTAACTTTCACTTATTTCAGGGTTTTTTCTATTAATAATATGTCAATGATTGATAACAATTAATAACAAATTATTTATCTATGTCTAAGAATGACCTAATCTACCCGCAACCTTATACCCAAAATAATAATTTGATAAAGTGTTCTAGCCTCATCCGATAACGGTGCGGCTAGAACGCTATTATAGAAGCCCAAATGAAAACTATTGACAAAATTGCTTGACGTCTTAGGACTCCAACACGAATACACTCCGACAGGATATGATGCACGTCTTCAATTGCTCGACAGACAACGCAATTGAAAGAATCAGCTTTGCGCATCATGAATCCGAAACTATTGAGCGGTATGTGGTCGGATCGGAGCCTCAAAGCCGTCACCATTTCCTGTCTAGTCATCCCTCCTTCGCTGAACCAAAGAGCCCGTGGAAGAAATGGTTGAATCGTTCTGTATCAAATACCTTTCGTTAACGACCTCTTATCAAAAATTTTTGGTAAACCCTGCTGTTTGCTAAAAACCTTGTTAATCTTTTCATAAAAACATGTACATATTTTTAATGAAATATTTTTTATTATTTTTGGAATCATGCGGATTTCACGCGGCTTGGTAACATTTTAGATACCTCTAAAAAAAGTTTGTACAACATAATGGTGGGTAGTAATATAGTGTTATTTTTCAATAAACTGCTATTTTTGTCCAGGTATCAATCAAAGACTCGACTTATGAAAATGCAGCTGTTCCCTGCAATTTTGCCGAGATATGTGAGCTGTTTTTTTTTTATTTGTTGACGAGCTGGTCAGCCGTAGATGTCAAAGATAACCAACTAATTATGCTTGGCAATGCAAAAATAATTGCTTACAGTGCGCAACGTACGCAAATACGTCACAACAGTCCGCAAATTGCAAAAACATAACTTATCACAGTAAAAACTAAACTTAAAAAAAAAAAAAAAAAAAAATACAAACATCCGAATTGAGAACCTCCTCCTTTTTGGAAAGTCGGTTAAAAATGGTGACCATTAACACAGCTATTAACCTCTAAAACCTTTAAATAGCTTGTTTATGTTGATCGAATCACATATCAGTCGGGATCGACTAATCCCTCGCGATCCGATTACTCGAGTAAAAAAGCTAAAACCGCTATAATAGACACGTGGCGGAAACAATAATGTTGGCAGAATGGGGGGTAATGAGGACCGGAGCGTGGCGCGCGCGTGGACCCGCCGCGGCGTAATGAGACCTGCACGCGGCCCTTGTTTCTCATGTGTTGACCAGCCCTGTGCGTGCAAATTCGAGATTCAGAAAAAAATATAAATAAAAAAAATTGTTTTGTTACCCGATAGGTTTGAGTGCAAAGAGGAATAATAGTGCGCTCAATTACGGGAGGAAAGCGGTGTGAACGAATTTGAACCGCTTTGATCCGTATCTGTAGTAGGTTGGATATACTTGTTGAGTTTTTACTGGACCGCAAAGTTTTGATACTCTTGACGTCTTTTTGATAAGGTAGATACTAATTGATGGGTACGGGTATATCCCTATTTTTAGGAGTTTTTACGGGTTTAATAATAATGCATGCAAAATTAAAGAAATAAGACCGTTACAAAGTTTGTCAATCTCAATAGCTAAATTTTCGTAGCGCTTATTTATCAATAAGTATTCTCATTTATTCCAGAGTTGTTAATTTATATACCTATGACTATACTACTAGTAGACTAAAGATACCTAGATACTATTTTAACAACTTACTGTCAAGCCGCCATTTTTAATCCTCGGTAAAAGTTGTCCGACTACTGAAATATCGGCCCTTAATAATAAAGTCTTTGGACCCAGATCTCGATACCGGTGGGCTAATATATGTTTTAAGTTTTTTTTTTTAAATAATTTATACTAGCATGTTTAAAAATTTAAACAAACATGTATGTTTAATGAATAAACGAAAAAATAATGCCTAATGAAAAAAACATTAAAATCCCGTATGCAGATCAAGATTTTGTGGGAACCGCTTTAATAAGTAAGAAAGAAATTGAAACCTCAAAAATGCAATGTGTAACAAAATAAACGCAATACCCCTTAAGGAGTCATTGTACTCATCATTGTGAATAACTTTTACTATGGGATCAAACCCCAAAATCGCGTAACTGAAAATCAAACTATTCAGTACATTTTGTCAAGTTTGCGCACATAAGGGTGCCTGTCCATTACAGCGAAGCGGAGAAACGGAAAAAATTTAACCAGTGAAATAGCATAAAATGTCCGCAATGACAAATTGACTGACCTGATTGGTCAATATCTCCAGTTTCTCCGCTCCGCTGCTCGCTCCCCTGTAATGGAGAGGCACCGTTAACACTAACGGTGCCTCTCCATTACAGGGGAGCGAGCAGATAAAAAGATTGGACTCCCCCATACACATGGGGGAGTCCAATCTTTTTACGCGGTTTCAGTGTAAGTCCCATCATAAAGGTTGTTCATAATGGTGAGTACATTAATGAACCCTAAAGATGTATGGCGTTAATTCTGTTACACGTTGTATAAGGTAAGCAGCATAGCTTAGCTCTTGGTCCTTCAAATATACATATATTACTGACATATTTACTACTAATAATAAAATAATCAATTATAATATCTCAGTTTCTCACCACTCATACTTACATTCAATTACTTAACCCTATCACCGCGCGAGTGATAAATACGACGCGTTCTCGAGAAAGTCGAGTCGATTCTGATCCGATTCTTTTAGTCGATTAATCAAAACTCGGTCACCTGCGCTGTCTTCGCTTTAGTGGTGTTCTGTCAAAACTCTTAATCCAAAGGTTTAGGGTGTGTGATCGATTGTCATTTGGCCTGTGAATTTGTGACTGTGTGGCCAGGAAACAAGCGAGCGATTTTAAGCCTTTTCGATGCGCGGATGGTGTGCATCCTGTTGAAAATACAACTCAGAGGGCCAATTTCTACTTACTTTTAAGCAAAGTTCGCATTCGTGTCTCAATTGCAATCTGTCGAAAATGGATAAATTTCCATACATTTTTGACAGGTTCCGACTGGCATGCGAATCCGACCGAAAGGAGAAGGGGACTTCTGGGCCCAGCAGTTAACTAGTTGAAATGTATATTAAAAAAACCGTTATATTTTTCTAAACGAAATCACAAAATATGGTACCATGTTTCTATCTAGGAAGCGAGAAAACTTAAATTAAATTCTGAAACTAAATATCTGAATATGTATGAAGGTCGACTGACATGTTTTTTTTCGTGGGATCGATTCATAGCGAATCGAAGTCTTTTAATTTTTCTTCCGGCCTAACACTTCTGCCTGACCTCAGTCAATCACCGACTGACAGATGTCACTCGTTCGTTTTCTTTCGTTCTGAGTGCGCACGTATTTTCTATATTTTGTTGTTAGGTTTGGTTAACTACAAGGTTGTAATATAACCTCACTTTTAGTATAGGTAGGTATATAACTTGATTCCTGGATAGTCAAATTTCACCAAATTTTCAGTGAGACCTTGTTATTATATCCTCTTACAAATAAGGCTAGTTTGATTCAGTTAACACCTGGGCCCAGGAATGTATGGAGTCATTCCCTTCTCCTTTGAAAATTAGTAGAATTGGCACAGGACCTAGCACGAATGTTTTTGTCGTATTAGTATTACACACATAGTATTTTTAGGACAAAAAAAGAACGCATATATATCGCTCGGATCTCTGTCTGGCCGTCTGTCTGTCTGTCTGTCATTCTGTCACAGCCAGTTTTCTCCGGATCTACTGGACCGATTCTGTTGAAATGTGTCATAGGTACACTATTAGGGTTCCGTTTTTTACGGATGTTCGGAATCCCAAAAAAGTCAAAACATTTGCGCTAGGCCCTCAGTTATGTTTACTTCAAAACTATCGAAAATTAATACCAGTTTTTGTTTTCTAGTATTGGTCTTTATATGTTAAAAAGGCCAAGTTAAGTTTTCCAACTGAATTTAAAATAAGCGAAAAATGAAGATCTGTTCCTTATCTTTGAATCCAAAATCCAATACTTTCAATATTTAACTGTAGTAAACAACACAGCTTACATAATCTTACTGCTATTTAACTTACGCTAATGTATTAAAATTTCCAGTCTTGTGTGAACTGAAATCTTAATCAACCTTGATGTAAGTACGTTATTTTTTGTAGTTAATGCATGTCAGTTTTTGTAGACGTTATTGAAACCGACTTTATTGTTGTTCTCATAATAAACATAATATTATAATATAAATAAAACCAGACAGCTGAGTAGGTGTGAAATAACATCATTAGAATGATTTGATTGAATTTCTCAACATATTAACCTATGAAAAAATGCATAAAACAACTTACAGTAGCCGTCGAGTATAATACATCAAAAATTGCAACCATAATGTATGGGTTAAGGTTGCTAGATTTTTGTGAATAAAATGCGTGTATGCTTCAAAACAAGTTTAATGCTACTAAAAAATATCAACACTGGTTTGCATCTTTGTACTTACTGTTACAGCACATACCCCGTTGACCTAGATTAGAGTCATGAAATTTGGAAAAGATAGATCTTACTGTATAAGTACAGCAAAAAGTCTGTAAGGTGAATTTGTAGTTTTATCATATTTTTTTTGCGATTAAAAACCAATATCTTCGATTGAAGATTTGACGATATGTGAGACATATTATAAACTTACGTAGAAACTATCGGGTCGCGAGTCTGACTCGCTTCTGTCCGGTTCTTATTGAAATCATCATCTGCCTAGCCTTTTCCCAACTAGGGGTCGGCTTCCACTCAAACCGGATTCAGCTGAATACCAGTATTTTACGAGGAGCCTGCCAGACCTCCACAACCCATTAACTGGGTATCACTGTACTCCTTGGCAAGACTGGATGATATTCCGGTTTTTATTGAAAAAAGGCTGATAAATCCAATAACTTATGCTCTCCATACTTTGTGAACCTTTTCTAGGGCCAGGACTTTTAAAATAAATTAGATTGTTTAGTGGCCCTATCTGAAAGTTGTCCTCTTTTTGTAAAACTTTTTTGTGGAATTAGATACAACAGAACATTTTGTACGTCAGCGCTCTGTTATCGGGTCCGGGGCATCGGCAGAAGGGTTGGCCTGCTCCGATATTCGGCCACTCGTAACGATAAAATATGCTGTACAGAGATAATATATTTCCACTTGATTCTCTTTTGAATAAAATAATAAGAAAAGCTTGTATTCAAGCTAACTGGATTCCTATTTCCATTAGTTATTTTTACTTTTGAAACGTAAAACATTGTGTGTCTTTAAATTTCAGGGTTGCCCTCGATTTTTTTGGGATCTCATCATCAGATTCTGACTTGGTGACAATGGGACCATCACAGGAGTATAAGTTTTCATATAAAAAAGACTTTTGGGAATCGGTTTAATTGGGGGAGAAATCGGTAAAAATACTTTAAAAAATACAAACAACCAACCAAAGAACCTTTTCGTTTTTGAAGTCGGTTAAAAAAAACACTGTTACCGTGTTGTTAGTATTAAGAATATACAACGCAAAAACAAATTTGCTCGGCCAGCCAGTATCTTGTTAGTGTAAGAAGTTAGCGACCGTACTCCATATAAGAGGTCACTTTACATAAATTTTCCTCTACTGGAATATTGGAGAGTTCTTTTGTGGCTACGTAGAAAAATAATTTTATAAAAACAAGACACTAAACTTACTTACTAGATCTCGTTCAAACCAATTTTCGGGAGAAGTTTACATGGTAATTGTACATGTTTTTTTTTAGTTGTAGCATTCTCTTATTTTAGAAGTTACAGGGGGGGGGACACATTTTACCACTTTGGAAGTGTCTCTCGTGCAAACTATTCAGTTTAAAAAAAAATGGTGTAAAAAACCTCGTATCATTTTTGAAGACCTATACATAGATACCCCACAGGTATGGGTTTGATGAAAAAAAAAATTGAGTTTCAGTTCTAAGTATACCCCTTATTGTATTTTTTTTCTATTTTTGTGTGAGTCTTAATGCGGTTCACAGAATACGTCTATTTAACAAGTTTCAACAGCATAGTTCTTATAGTTTCGGAAAAAAGTGGCTGTGACATACGAACGTACAGACAGACAGACAGACATGAGGAATCTATAAGGGTTCCGTTTTTGCCATTTGGCTACGGAACCCTTTCAAACTGAATACATTTTAAAGAAACCTCACAATGATTTTTAAATAGACTACTCAATGATAAATGAAATGAAATATGAAATGCATGGCATGTTTATTGACTTTAATTTTTTTCATTTTCACAATATGGCGTCCAGTAGTCGCCATATAGAATTGTCACTAACGTCATGTCTTTAGTGATACTCGCTGGACTAAGAGGAATCGATTGACGTGTGAATCATAAAAATCGGCATCCATACATACTACATAGGCTGATAAACACATTACCACTCCTTTGCGTCGCGCAGTCGGGTAAAAAAGAGTTTGAGATGAACTCCTTGAGTGGAGTGCAGTGTCCGTAGTCAATTTTAAAGATCAAGTTATTATTTCGGGTTCTCGGTGACTTTTAATTCAGTAAAAAAGTTTCACAGCGTAACAAAACTTACACAGGGTGATTGGTGCAGGCCCGGCCAATTGACTTCGCAAGATTTTGACGTAGTGAGGCGTGCGTGAACTGCCCTCACAACGAAAATCTTTGCCAATTCGTGCCGGTAATAATCATCAAATGGGATGTTCTACAGCTAATTTGCAACAATTTTGCGGCCGATAACTTGGGGACCAAATGCGTTTTCTGTGTAATTTCTTGTTTAAAAAATTATAGCTTCAACTTTTTTTTATTTCAAACAGTACTAAGTACTCGCCAAACGTTGTTTTTCCAAATCGTAGTCGTAGAGTACATAAAACATTACATACTCTACGACCTATCTACAAAAAAAATTTCATTACGATCGCTCAAGCCGTTACGGAAACACCATGACACGTGATTTTTATATATCAGACTAGTTGACGCCCGCGGCTTCGCTCGCTTGACAAATTAAATACCTACTGAAACCTTCCTCGAGAACCACTCTACCCATTGGTGAAAACAGCATGAAACAGAAGGAGTTTTTGAGTTTATTGATAACAGACATACAGACAGGCGCGGCGGAGGACATTGTTTTATATGTAGAGAAGATAAATATGGATGCAAATTTTTTTATGTGTTTCGTTCGTGTTCTTGTTGTATTTTACTCAAAACTGAACAACCACGAGTAGTAAAATTGCAAAAGCACGCAGCAGTTTATAAATAAGTGTAGACTAATTTATGAATTTTGAAGTGATGACTGAAAGAAGCGAAAATGGTTAGTTTGTTCCAACAATAGTTGCAGCTCTCTCTCTCTCTCAGTTGAAATAACGTTATTCCGAGTTGTGCTATGAAACAAAACTAGAGACGAAAAGCAGTATTGGCGCCATTTTTTTTATTACAAAAGACTAGTTTTGCTTGCTTATGATCCCCTCGTCGCTACTAAAGAAAAAAAAAGAATATGCCCCCTGTGTAATATTATTGAAAGAAACTACAGAAAAACGAAAGCAAATTTTTAAACATTTCTACACAGGTACTACGAATTTAATTAAAAAAAAACATTAAAAAATCAGCGTTTCTTTGCATCATCATGCTCATCGTCATTTCACTCGATATGCCAAGGCAGACGGGTCTTGGCATATCGAGTCTTAAATCCAACCTGATGCCAGTATGAGGGGGACCGAACGCCTCCTGCCGTAGGCTATACGCGGGGGTCGTGCGGTCCATGGCCCTTTACGGGGCCCCGGTGTGGGCGCGTTCATTGAGGCAGCGTGCTGCGAACCACTTGAACGCGCCCCAAAAGGTGGTGGCCCTCAGGATGACCCGAGGGTACCGCACGATCTCGCGCGAAGCGGCGGGTCTCCTTGCCGGATTGCCGCCATGGGATCTGGAGGCGGTGGTCCTCGCGCGCCTGCATGATTGGCGCGCGGAGGTACTAAGCCGGGGGGAAACTCCGCTGACGCGGCAAATTGTCGCGCAGCGGACGGACTTCCGGCGCGATCTCATGGCGTCATGGAGACGACGACTATCGCAACCCAGCGCAGGGCACGCCACAATAGCGGCGATAAGTCCCCTCTTTGAGGAGTGGCTTGAGAGGCGCCACGGCGTCCTCACCTTCCGCCTGACGCAGGTCCTCACCGGACATGGATGTTTCGGGAGGTTCCTGCACCGAATTCGGCGGGAGGAAACGCCCGGGTGTCACCACTGCGAGGATCGACCGGAGGACACGGTAGAGCACACTGTGCAGGTGTGCCCCGCTTGGGCGGCGCACCGCCGTGTCCTCGAAACGGCGATTGGCGGCGACCTCTCGCGTCCGGCCCTGGTCCAAGCCATGGTCCGGAGCGAGACGGAATGGGACGCCGTTGCCTCCTTCTGCGAAGCAGTCATGCTAGCGAAGGAGGTGGCGGAGCGGGAGAGGAGACCCTCTCGTCCCGGCCGCCGTGGTGGACGCCGCGGGCGTCGGGGGCCACCTGGTGACCTCCGGCCACCGTAGGCGCAGGCCTGTGGACGGCGAGCTATGGGTGGCTCGCCGTCCGTCCATCTAGACAGGCCGTGTCGACGGCGCGTTAGTGTTCCACGCGCGCCTCAAAGAGAGTCAGCAACACAGAGGGGCCCGAAAGGGCCGACGCCTGCCGGAGTCGCGGGATTATTCGCAAGAGACACCGTGGCTCCGGAACACAAAGGGCAATGAAGGAACATGGATGGGTTTTAGTCAGTAGAAGTCTGACACTCCCTCCCGCTACACCCAGAGCGGGAGGAGTCATTGGATGATTTCCCATCCCTAAAAAAAAAAAAAAAAAATGCCAGTATGAGACACAGAGAGACTAAACTGAACAGGCAGAATCAGTACCTGTCCCTTCGCAGTATCTACGGCCTCTGTACCGAGCTAGAAAGAGTTATAGGCATTAGTGGAGAAGTAGTCATCGAGGAGCTCGTGGCTATATAATAACAGTCACACGGGCCGATCTTTAAGGTTAAGCAACGCTTACCAAGGTTAGTCTGTCGATGGGTGACTATCTTAACATACCGAGTTTCCTCCGTGCCTCGGAAAGCACATTAAGCAGTTGGTCCCGGCTGTCACTTGTAGATCTTTGGCAGTCGATACGGATTGTCAGAAGCCAGTAAATCTGACTCCAGTCTTGCCAAGAAGTATCGTGTTACCCAGTTAATGGGTTGTGGAGGTCTGGTAGACAGCCGCTCCACGTAAATCACTGGTATTCAGCTGAATCCGGTTTGACTGGAAGCCGACCCCACTATAGTTGGAAAATGGCTAGGCAGATGAATGAGGAGAAGTATGTCATTGTTTTCGCACAGAGTGGCAATATACGGCTGTTTTCCCCTCTGTGCCCCTCGCTGCCAGTTTTCAAATTATCACGGTCCGATCTCTCTATTATCGCGACCATCATAATCCAAGTTTATATAGTAAATAGTGATATCTAAACAAACAAACAAGCAAGTAATAATGCCGACACAGTAGTGGCGTGTAATTGATAATATTTTATTATATTTGCCCACCAACCCCTGTTGATAACACCCCACATATTTGCTTTTTTTACAACGTTCACGATTTGCTTTGCTGAGTTGTGAGCGGGGAGCGGGTTAAATTAATTCTGTTTTGAAGTTTTTACCTAAGTTTGGCCGTTTGTCATTCTAGAAAAGTTTATCGAAAACCAGGTTATGCCTACAGATTCGCTCAAGTTTAGACTTTTTTCTCAAAGTTAAATTAGCCTATAACCGTGTTCAGGGTCCATCTATCTCCGTACCAAAATTTATCTAAATCGGTTCAGTAATTTAGGCGTGAAAGCGTACCAAACAAACTTCACTTTTGCATTTATAATAAATTTTTTCCTCGAGGTTTTGCGTTTTCAGTCAGTTTACACTTTGATTTCTAGTAAAAAAAGGAACGATACTGTTACATAAATATTTTGACTGCAATAAAAATTAAATCGCTTGTCGCTTATAAGATGACCCTTTGAAATAAACATATTTGTTATTTGCAAGTGTTTTTAGTGACGTTAAAATATCAAAAAGAAGGGTTTGTTGTTTGTCTATTGTTAACTCGAGAGCTATTTGAGTTTCTTTTTGTTAGAAAACAATAAGCTGTAATTATGACGGATGGCCTGTTAACGTTTACTTTCACTGTTTGACGGTTAGATGTTATTAAAACCCGTACTATGTAAGTTACCTATCACCACACCTTGTGACCGAAAAAAATAATATCCTTTCTGTAAATTCGGTTTATTTTAGTCGGCCGAAAGCATGATGACCGCTGGGCAAGTCACCATGCAATGGGTGCTAGGGGTTGCATGGTGTCGCCGTAGCCATAGAAAGCTTTGGCGAAGTGACTTGGACGCTGGTTCGAGATGATGCACAAAAGGGTCTGAAGGGTTATGGAAGAGGCTTACCAACATTCGAATTTATTAAATAATTAAAAAGGTTTGAGCGTTATAATCGTACAAATCAAAATATGTAAGGGTTTATCAGGACTACATTATTATTGGGACTTGGTGCCTTAATAAAGAAAATATTTTTATTACTTATAGGTATATTTAATAATTAAAAAGTTTAGAGCGTTATAATCGTACTTACCAACTACAATATGTAAGGGTTTATCAGGACAACATTATTATTGGGCTTGGTGCCTTAATAAAGAAAAATGTTATTTATTACTTATTTATTTATTACTAGCTGACCCACGCAACTTCGTCATTGTCACATTTTCCATTAATGTTCGCCTCCTTTAAGTCTCAGCGTGATGATATGTAGCCTATAACCTTCCTCGATAAATGGGCTATCTAACACTGAAATAATTTTTCCAATCGGACCAGTAGTTCCTGAGATTACCCCCTACATACAAACTTACAAACAAATTTTACCTCTTTATAATATTAGTATAGATTGAACGCCTAAAGTTCCAATGTCCATGACGTGTCCAACGGTTTTAAGGAGAAGTGGGCGACATTGACATATCTGATTATTCCATACATCTGAAAGCTTTGAACACCGATTGATTTCAGATTTAAGCTGTAAAGCCTAACATGCGAATCATATATATATATATGCGGATGAAACGGTGTATGCCATTTGAAACCCTATTAGTTGTTTGGGTGGGTCCATTTTATGGGATGGAGACAGCTGGGCATGCCCGAGACCGGCAATGTTTGTTTTTGTTGCGCCGGTCTAAGCTCTTTATGTGGCCGCTACGCAAGCACGTTATTTGCGCCATTTTATCCAATACTGTCCATTTTTTGCCGTTCAAAAATCCCACTTATATACATTTACCGTAGGTTATTGCGGCCCATCATGATAGCTAGGTTAAGCATAGCTAAAAAAAGGTTGAGCATAGCTGCATTGAAGTCTCGACTAAGTGACATTCTATCAGTACCTACGACGATCATAACATCAAAGATATATGGAACCAAAACGTCATTTTTTAATAAACCCTTATATTTTGATTTATCGACGGTAAGTATAAAAATCTCGTTCGTGTATATCCTGCCTTTCCAGTTCTCGATAGAATTTCGGGAAATCCTCTCATACTGCCCCCTACGAGTGCAGGCGGTTATTAGAGAGTTCCAAGAACCTTGCCTTAGATACCTGCTTGCCAGATTTCAGTGTACTACGAACAGTAGTTTGAGCTGCGCGTTGTCTGTCAGTCACTCAGTAATGGAATAATTTTATAAATTATCTAGTTTTTTTTTTTTTTAAGCTTTTGCCCGCGATTTCGTACGTTTATTCCCGGTCGCGTATTGCCAAACTGTATACTGACCCAGACCGGGGTTGCTCTGAGTTCGATCGCAGTTTGCGTTTGTAGTTGAAGAGCAAACTGTATACCTATTCAGAGAGTGTCTGAATACATTTTGCTTTAAAATACTAGAGCAAAATACGTACGAGTTGCTATTTGAGTTTTTGTTTTTGGCATTTAATGATCGTCAGGTTCAGATCCCCTCTATGGTTGGTTAATCATGTGGGTTAGGTTAGGTTAGAACCATGACCATTAACCAGATCCCTTCTATAGTTGGTAAATAATTCGGGTTAGATGAGGTTGTAACATATGCGAACAAACCGTATACTTATAAAGACTGGTCTGTAGTCATACGTAGTTTGCTTTAAAAATATGCAAGCAAACTTAAATTATACAGACTGGTCTGTAGTCATACGTAGTTTGCTTTAGAGTATTTGTTATTTTTAAGAGCACAAAGTGATCGAGTACAGACTATGGGTGTCTGTACTGATATACACAATGGCAATACGCTTCCCGGTCCCGTAGAAAATTCGGACAATCATTTCTTAATGCTCTTCTAAACTCCCCAAGGAACGTACTTGCCAAATTTCTGCTTTCTATGAACAATAGTTTCGGCTGTGCGTTGTCAGTCAATCAATTACTCAGTAACGGAAGAATTGTATATATATATATTAATGTATCTTTGTCACTCTATCAAGCAACATTAGTAAAGAACTCACGAGGTTTTTTAACAATGTACAACGTTTCAGTAACAGAGAAAATTATGCTTCCAAAAATAAGTTTTAATCAGCAGTACCTATTCATTCAATTAAGAAAATTTAAGTCTGTCACTCCAATTCCAAACTGGTCATTAACAGTGATTTTATCAATGCACTCCCGTTTTACCCTCGAATAATTGGCATAGGGTGGAGAGGGCCGATGAGAGACATATGTCCCACCCTATGGATCGTTTGTTGCGTCATTATCTCAAATCAGATGGAAAGTATTTTGGCAGATATTTTTATGGTTATTTTTTTGTAATGGTGATTTTCTATCTGTTTCTTTTAGGGCTGGTGTGTGGATTTGATGTGGACTTCACTGACCTTTAATAATATTTTTTTTTTTCAAATTAAATTACAACATCAGTATAAGTCAGTAAGTCTTAAAGTGGAGTTCCTGGGGGGTTCACTTTGGCCATAAGTTACGAAATTGAAAAATAAAAAATAATATGTAAGTATAAAAAGTTTACAAATTTCGGGGGCCGAGTCACCCGCGTTCGTAGGAGAATACCCTTCAGCGAATCCCTACACGTGGTCCCCGGGTGATGCTAAACAGGTGACACTAACCGCTTACGTGGTCTAGTGGTTATACCACCTGATTCAGACCCAGAGGTCCTGGGTTCGATTCCCAGCGGAGGCCAATTTTTCGCTCGGTTTGGTTGGTGGTAGGACTTGTTCTAAGTCCGCCTGGCAAGCTACCACCATCATGTCTAAGTCTGTCGCCATAACAACAATGTTAACAGCATTGTTGTGCTCCGGCAGTTAGAGGTATGATTGCCAGTTCCTCTGTGTAAGAGGATTCCGGGTGAAACTCGCTTCCATCTTCGGCCTAATCATCACTTTCCATCAGGTGAGATTTGGGCCAAGAGTTTGCCCGTTTTGTATTAAAAAAAAAGTTGTAAAAGGTCAAAGAACTCCATTAAATGTACCTAATCTTTACAGAATCGGTCCATTAAATCCGGAGAAAATTTGGTTCACGTATGGACTTCTGTGACCCAAATACGGATGTATTAGATAAATAAATAAATGTTGAGTTTGGGGGTCAATTTTGGGGGTCAAACTAGAAATTAAAAAAAAAGATTTTCAAACAGCATCTTGTGACATATCAATTATTATTGAAAGGGCTTACTGTGATTCAATAATATTTTTTTCATAATTAAAAAAAATAAACATTTTTCCGAAGTTATTCAAGAAATTAGCCCAAAAATTACCATTCCCCTTCCACCCTTATCTCCGAAACTACTGAGCCTATAACTTAAAAAAAAAACTGATAATAGTTTTTTACATACCGATTACTGGAAAACTTATAAGAAGTCTATAGTGCTAAAATAACACTTTGCACGCGAGTCCTTCAGCCAGATTTTTTTGTCAAATCAAAAGCACAATTTTCTAATAGGTAAACTGTTTTATACTTATTATCAATTTCGTTCACTGTAACCCAAGTCCGAGCTTTTCCTGTTTTTAACGCGCCAAGCACTCCACTACCTAATATTAGTAAAGACACTTTGTTGTACATCTTTTCAAATATATATATTTAAGAATCTCTTTATAAACTCGACTGCGAATAGAAATACCCACCTTCCTACCATTTACTCGTACGTCTCACTATCTACTGCCAGCGGCTTAAGGCCGTACCCTGACCAAATAACCTTGAGCATTTTTCCCCTCAATAACAGCGCAAGAGAAACAATAGCGAATACGCTCAGAATGTTGAATAAAATCGTTATGAAATCAAATGTTGGTCATTTGAAACAAATATTTCTACCAAAATGTTCATATCCTTCCATTAGTGTAAGTACAAATTCAAAATAATCGTTAGTTTTCGAGAAGATGCATGTTTTCAGTATTTTTTTCTCATTTCTGTGGTTTCGTTAGCCGCTAGCGCTGCGTTTTGCTCGGGGACGCGCCTTAATCCGTTTAATTGTCTAGTTTTATCCCAAGGGATCATATCCCCGGGAATAAAAGGGCTATTTGTTAATTCAGGGTTTTATTTATTTATCTTTGCGCCTAATTCATTCGGATCCGCTTAGCCGTCTGGCGTGATTGAGCAAAAATGACCATTCATCCAAACTTTCGCATTTATAAAAACTAGCTGATGCGGCTTTGATCGCTTGACAAATTGTATACTAAAACCATCCTCGAGAGCCACTCTTCCATGGGTGAAAACAGCATGAAAATCGATGCAGTAGTTTTAGGGTTTATCGTGAACACATAGACATACAGAACCGGCGGAGGACTTTGTTTTTTTATATGTAGTGATAATCGTAGGAAGTACTTAGTAATTAAAAAGATTACTTTGTTTAAAAAACAAATCTAGTTTCAATAGACAAAAAATCCGATCAGTAGCTTTCACAATATCTAAAAAAATCAGCCAGCAATAACAATAAGTCAGTAACACACTAGCATTAAGGCTGGCTACTCACGAAGCAATTTGGCACTAATGAAGCCATTGCGCGACAGCTCGCTACGCACGTACGTACATCGTTTCGACCGGCGAATGTAACCCTTGCTTGAATTTTATGGCCTTCGTCGGGCAAATGATAATCATCGTGATTATAATTTACTTGTGCTAGGGAACTAACCACCGAATGGGTTGTTTGTTACGAAAATGATACGCTACATGTTTTTTTGATTTTATTTTATTGTTGGGGTCTCGTTACACATTACGCTGTTATGGGTTATATTTTTATGGGCAATTTTGTTACTGCATTTGGCTGGGATTATTTTCTTGATGTTTTCAAAAGTGGTTTAGCGTAGGTTGGTAAACGTTTTTCAGTTGCTTTTTAGATTATTTTTGTTAAAAAAATGTTTTAATTTTTTCTAAACAAAAGTGGAGATAATTTTGTAACGTAACCTATAAATGTTCAAGTTGTTTCTATGAAATGCAACTTGCGTTTCGTAAGAGTATCAATTAGGAGGCGGAGAGTAATTTAATTTCACGTAATCAAACTAGATGACGATGCAAGTTCATCGGCGTCTAAATGTTTCTTGTATTGTAGTATGTGTATCATACCTAACATCTGTATCTACCTATTTTTCAATATAAAACAAAAGGAAAAACTGAAAACGAACACTATTAACAATTTATATAATATTTGACAGCTAAGTGACAGCTGTCAAATACAATAAAAAACACTATGTTCTGACGGAATCCCCGGCTCTATTGCCAACTCGCGATTATTCTGATTAATTTGGAGTCGCTGGTTTGCTACTGGTGTTATTTAATTTTACGATCAGTTTCCGCTCCCCACCATCGTTAAAACTGAGCGCGATTTGATTGTCTGTTTGTTCGACATGACCACTAAAAAGCATTTACTCGTTGTAATGTGGAACCGCTGATTAAGTTATTACCTAAAGTAATTTGCCTGATTGACAACACCTGGGTTTGAATGTGTAATATTTTATTTTATTGTGCGGTGTGTAATTTGTTTCTGTTGTAATGTTTTCAATGCAGGAATTCACTCTTTCAACAATTTTATTTTATGATAAATAAAGCCGGAGCCACAAGCTTGCCGAACCTCAACAAACTGCCACAAATACAATCGTATGGATAAAGAGTTTGTCTTGGTCTGTGTAGGTTTGCAAGCGCTTTTAGCCGATTCAATGGAGTTTTCGGTTTTTTGGCACAAATAAATGGGAATTTTTCACAAGCTTTTTTATTTTATTTGTATAATAAAATTACGTTAAACCGAACGTTTTAACCGACACTAGCCCGATGTCCGACCCCGATGTTTGCCGATCGAAATCACACTAACGCTCGGGTAAGCATGTGACGGCAACGTTTGACACCCCAAATTTAATCAAACATTTGGAGTTGTGATGGAGGTTTGAACTTTGAAGTTTACGGCAACTACCAAGCGAGCTTTATATAGTACTGGATTGTAACGGTGAGTGGAAATTAACTTCCAGAATAATTTTAATTTTAAATCATCTGTGTCTCAAATCATATCGAATTGCATTTTAACTGAATGATCATTCGAAATTTTGAAGCATGTGAACGTTGAAAATTTTACATGATGAAAAAGTAAATTCGTTTGTTTGTGACGCTTTTTCTCATGAAACCTGCAAAATATGAAGTTTGTCTTGACTTTCTAATATTTTCATGATATCTGCAGATGATAGATGATAATCTAAAATTAACTGGCCAAGTGCGAGTAGGACTCTCGTTCGAACAAATATCATTTTTGTAACATGTTATTTTAACACTAAAGACTACTTATCGGTTTTTCTGTAATCTGTAGGTAAAAAAAACTATTATCAGATTTTTTCCAAAATTTTAGGCTAAGTAGTTTTGGAGACAAGGAGATGAATGTTAAGTTTTGGTTTAAATTCTTGATTATCTTCAAAACCAATTATTTTATAGTTATAAAAAATAAAAACCCACAACTAAGTTCTTTCATTTGATAGTCACACGAAACAGTTTTAAAAAACTTTAGTGGGAAATTTTCTAGTTTGACCCCCAAAAGTAACCCACATACTGAAAATTTATTTATTTACGTAACGCGTCCGTGTTTGGGTCAAGTCCCTCTGTGTACTAAATTTCAACAGAATCGGTCGAGCAGAATCGGAGAAAACTGGCTGTGACGGACGGACAGATAGACAGACAGACAGACAGACCGATAGACAAACACCCGAGTGATCCAATTAGGGTGTTTGCAACCCTTAAAAAATGTTATTTATTTGAAATGCATGTAGGCAACAAATTGAGGAACAGAACAATACAAAGCTCTATCTGTATAAATGATTAATAAATTTTATGATGAACTAGCTGACCCGCGCAACTTCGTCTGCGTCACATTTTCCATTACTGCTCCGCTCCTATTTGTCTTAGCATGATGATATATAGCCTATAACCTTCCTCGATAAATAGGCTATCTAACACTGAAATAATTTTTCAAATTGGACCAGTAGTTCCTGAGATTAGCGCGTTCAACCAAACAAACAAACAAACAAACAAACTCTTCTGCTTTATAATATTATATAATATTATATAGTATACCGCGTGTATCTGACATCGACGCACAAACGATTTCCGTTGGTCCAGGGCATGATTCTGGACACCCCAGTGTTGGAATTTTTCGTCGGTTCTTTTCTCGTTTTTTAATTTTTTTCAAGAGTACCACAAATAGGTATCAGCTCAGCTGAGCTGATATCTATTTGTAGTTTTATTCAGATTGCTCTTTTTAGTGAAAGTAATTAATTAATCATTGTTTTATTAAAAAAATCACATTGGGTCAGGTCAGAATAACGATTATGAGCAGTCTAAAGTAAAAAAAGCCCTGAAAAAAATTAAAAAATTAAAAAAAAGCCGACGAAAAGTTTTAAGTGTCCAGAATCATGCCCTGTACCCATGGAAATCGTTTGTGCGTCGATGTCAGATACACGCGGTAGATATCAGTCATTTTTATTACTATCAATAGATAAGCATACGTTTGCAAACTATCTCACCTGATGGTAAGTGATGATGCGGTCGAAGATGAAGCTCACTTGCCTAGAAGTATCCTATTAGCTATACTTACTTAAAATTATTTGGCTAAAAATCAATCTTGACTTAGTAATCCGGATCATTAATAATTCTGTAATGGCTAAATAATAACAGCCGCACAGGTCGATCTTCAAGGTTAAGCAACGCTTGCCGAGGTTGGTCTGTGGATGGGTGACCATCTTAACATATCGAGTTTCCTCCGTGCCTCGGAAAGCACTTTAAGCGGCTGGTCCCGGCTGTCATTTGGAGATCTTTGGCAGTCGTTACGGATAGTCAGAAGCCAGAAAATCTGACACCCAGTCTTGCCAAGTAGCACCGTGTTACCCAGTTAATGGGTTGTGGAGGTCTGGTAGGCAGCCGCTTCACGTAAAATACTGGTATTCAGCTGAATCTGGTTTGACTGGAAGCCGACCCCAACATAGTTGGGAAAAAGGCTAGGCAGATGATGGTTATTCAAAGTATCCAATGATTAACAAAATGAGCGAATCTATATCAATAGCTTTCGCCCGCGACTTCGTTCGCGCATTTCCTATTTTTTTCCGTCTAGGTACATACCAAATTTTGGCTTTCTACGGACAGTAGATAGTTTCGGCTGTGCGTTTATATAATTATAACTCAGTGATTCCATTTTGCCTTTTATAAATATTATATATATATATAGATACACTAGCTGTCCCCCGCGGCTTCGCTCCCGTCAACTGGCAACTTTTTTTTTACATAAAAACCTTCTCCTGATGATAACAAACACAACAGAAAAAGAATTGGCCAAATTGGTCCAGGCGTTGTTGAGTTATGCGCTTACCAACACATTTAGCGATTCATTTTTATATTATAGAAGATATAAAACACAAATAGTAACTCTGTCTGTCTGATACGCTCTCACACCTAAATTTCTGAACCGATTTTGATGAATCTTGCCACAGACCACGTCCTGGAAAAGGACATTGTATAAGGATACTTTTTATTCCAGTAATACCTATGTTCCCTTGACATAATATCTAAGGAGTCACACAAGCGGAGTCGCAATTAGAAGATATTGAAATAGATATTAAATAAATCAATAAGAAACATAACACACAAATATTTAATTAAATCCCGTTTATATTTTACTCAACAAATCAATTTACGATGCAGGGTTAACTATTAAATTTTCAACCAAAATGAATGTATCCATCCAATTATCCGGACATTTTATGGATGTCAGCGTTCAGAGGGGTGCCACGAATAGTCACGATGTTAATCCCGAAATCAAGTGATGCTTGACTACGCAGTGAGCAGACGGGGTGATCACCCCACGACAAAAAACCGCACCTGTTACACTTTTGATCCAAGAGTTTCCGATAGTTGCGATAATCACAAAAAGCTTTGGAAACATTTGCATATGATAAGGAACAAAATGTTTTGTAAAATAAAATGTGTAGTGTATCTTAATTTTCAATCAGAAGGAAAAAGTGAAGATAGCGCACACACTGGGCGAGGGTGCGTGACATGAGATTTTTTAAATGTTGATACAGTTACAAGCGGTGATAACTTTGAAGTTTAAAGCATTGTAGAGAAATGCTGTCGTGATGGCGAAGCGACAGGTATACTAATGATGACATGTGTCTATAACCTATCGCTGTCTCCAAACCATTAAACTTATAAGCGAAAAAAAAAACAGTCAACTATTTACGTCTTTATATTTTTTTAGCGAAGCACCTACAATCAGCGAAAACCCCGCAGCGTGTTTTAAAGAATTGTAGTTCTTTGTGACCTCTAAAATAACAACTAATTTTTTTATGCAAGAAAATAAGTAAGTAAGTAAGTAATATCCTTGGAAATTTCACACAGCGCCATATAGTCCCAAGTTAAGCAACCTAATGCTTGTGTTATGGTAACGAGATGGCTGATAAACTACTTATATACATTTTTTTTTGTAAATACATACATATTATAGATAGAAAAACACCCAGACTCGGAACAAATACTTGTAGGTCGTACAAATATTTGTTCCGTGCGGGAATCGAACCCGCTACATGCTGCGCAGCAGTCAATCGCTCAACCACTGCGCCAACCGTGTCGTCTAAAACAACGATGTTCTAATTTAATGTTTGTTGTACATATTGCAAAATACAATATTGTTAAGATTGAAAGATACTGACATCAAGTGGTGCTCCTTCGCCTTATGGTAGCAAAATAAAAAAGCTATAAATATTTTACGAACTCAGTTTGCAAAAAAAAATGTCGGCGATGGAACTTTGACGGTCTAATTCACATTGTAACAATCAATTCTTTTAAAAGCTAAAATAACTAAAAGGTAAGTTGAATGTTTTACTTGTTTAATGGAGTTCTAGAATTTCTTTAAATTCCTTGAGTTTTCACGGAAAAAAACATAAAGAAAGCCTAATTTAAGCCAGAAATGTCTTGATTCAGCGTCCATTATATTCCAAATAAAAACAATTTTATCAAATAAATTAATGTGATATAAAATTTCAATCTACAATGAATACGTTTCATTAGTTTTCGTTTGTCAATATAATTAAACAAAATTACAATAAATAAAATTAAAGTACTATATATTCTGCGTCAATTCAGCGCGCGCGCTCCTCAGTCTCGCGCGAGCGCCCAAATAAACTTTAATCCTATTCAGACTAGTAGGTATCAAAATTGTTTCGCGGACTATAGATGTACTCCCAACGCAGACCAACGTAACTTCGTTTATTGCAAACGAGCATTTACGATTCGTAATAGGGCTCTTAAGTATTATATGTAAGTAGGTTTATTTATTTATAAAAAATGAAATAATGTTCACTGGATCCTACCCTCCATTGTCATCTTTCTCTATCACTCAAAGGTTTGCTGGGAGAAAACTCACTTTTGAGTTAAGCTCGCCTTTGTACATGAACTTTCCATCACTGTATGTTATTTAAGCTGTTTTGGTGTACAATAAAGAATTAAGAATTAATTTTAATGAACATAAATTCGCTATCGAATTCAGCTACGCGTTTATAAAGTTTAGTGGGTGTGTAAATACTGAGAGGCTTTTTTTTTGCTAACTGTTTTTAAAATAAAGGTTTACTTTATTGTTAAAATATGAGCTGATGCCCGCGGCTTCGCTCGCTTTTTAATTATAAATAAACTATAATACCTTCCTCGAGTACCACTCGTCATTGATAAAAACAGCTTGAAAGTCAGTGCTGTAGTTCTTGAGTTTATCGCGAACAGACAGAGAGACAGACGCTGCAGAGGACTTTGTTTTCATAATATGTAGTGATCAGCATTTTATAATTGAAACGAAACAAACAACAAATAACTATTTTTGTATATGTGAACTATCCAATTAATATGAAATTCATTGTGTAGACTCAGAAAATATATATTGTAGAGTATTCGGTTGGTAAAATACAGCAAACAATAACTGTTGAAAATACGATATTTTATTCAAAAGAGCTGAAAATTCTTTGTACATTCACACCTCTATTGAATTTCAAGCTTACAAATTGGATTTTCCCAGAATATCGGACTGTACTCCGATTTTACAGTTAAAAATGTCAGAATAAATATCTACACTCGGAGCTCATTTGTTCAATAAATTGTACTCCTTGTACATCGCTTTCCGATGCATAAGGACTAGGCCACAAAAAACAATCTTTTTTATAGCGCACACACTGGGCGAGGGTGCGTGACATGAGATTTTTTAAATGTTGATACAGTTACAAGCGGTGATAACTTTGAAGTTTAAAGCATTGTAGAGAAATGCTGTCGTGATGGCGAAGCGACAGGTATACTAATGATGACATGTGTCTATAACCTATCGCTGTCTCCAAACCATTAAACTTATAAGCGAAAAAAAAAACAGTCAACTATTTACGTCTTTATATTTTTTTAGCGAAGCACCTACAATCAGCGAAAACCCCGCAGCGTGTTTTAAAGAATTGTAGTTCTTTGTGACCTCTAAAATAACAACTAATTTTTTTATGCAAGAAAATAAGTAAGTAAGTAAGTAATATCCTTGGAAATTTCACACAGCGCCATATAGTCCCAAGTTAAGCAACCTAATGCTTGTGTTATGGTAACGAGATGGCTGATAAACTACTTATATACATTTTTTTTTGTAAATACATACATATTATAGATAGAAAAACACCCAGACTCGGAACAAATACTTGTAGGTCGTACAAATATTTGTTCCGTGCGGGAATCGAACCCGCTACATGCTGCGCAGCAGTCAATCGCTCAACCACTGCGCCAACCGTGTCGTCTAAAACAACGATGTTCTAATTTAATGTTTGTTGTACATATTGCAAAATACAATATTGTTAAGATTGAAAGATACTGACATCAAGTGGTGCTCCTTCGCCTTATGGTAGCAAAATAAAAAAGCTATAAATATTTTACGAACTCAGTTTGCAAAAAAAAATGTCGGCGATGGAACTTTGACGGTCTAATTCACATTGTAACAATCAATTCTTTTAAAAGCTAAAATAACTAAAAGGTAAGTTGAATGTTTTACTTGTTTAATGGAGTTCTAGAATTTCTTTAAATTCCTTGAGTTTTCACGGAAAAAAACATAAAGAAAGCCTAATTTAAGCCAGAAATGTCTTGATTCAGCGTCCATTATATTCCAAATAAAAACAATTTTATCAAATAAATTAATGTGATATAAAATTTCAATCTACAATGAATACGTTTCATTAGTTTTCGTTTGTCAATATAATTAAACAAAATTACAATAAATAAAATTAAAGTACTATATATTCTGCGTCAATTCAGCGCGCGCGCTCCTCAGTCTCGCGCGAGCGCCCAAATAAACTTTAATCCTATTCAGACTAGTAGGTATCAAAATTGTTTCGCGGACTATAGATGTACTCCCAACGCAGACCAACGTAACTTCGTTTATTGCAAACGAGCATTTACGATTCGTAATAGGGCTCTTAAGTATTATATGTAAGTAGGTTTATTTATTTATAAAAAATGAAATAATGTTCACTGGATCCTACCCTCCATTGTCATCTTTCTCTATCACTCAAAGGTTTGCTGGGAGAAAACTCACTTTTGAGTTAAGCTCGCCTTTGTACATGAACTTTCCATCACTGTATGTTATTTAAGCTGTTTTGGTGTACAATAAAGAATTAAGAATTAATTTTAATGAACATAAATTCGCTATCGAATTCAGCTACGCGTTTATAAAGTTTAGTGGGTGTGTAAATACTGAGAGGCTTTTTTTTTGCTAACTGTTTTTAAAATAAAGGTTTACTTTATTGTTAAAATATGAGCTGATGCCCGCGGCTTCGCTCGCTTTTTAATTATAAATAAACTATAATACCTTCCTCGAGTACCACTCGTCATTGATAAAAACAGCTTGAAAGTCAGTGCTGTAGTTCTTGAGTTTATCGCGAACAGACAGAGAGACAGACGCTGCAGAGGACTTTGTTTTCATAATATGTAGTGATCAGCATTTTATAATTGAAACGAAACAAACAACAAATAACTATTTTTGTATATGTGAACTATCCAATTAATATGAAATTCATTGTGTAGACTCAGAAAATATATATTGTAGAGTATTCGGTTGGTAAAATACAGCAAACAATAACTGTTGAAAATACGATATTTTATTCAAAAGAGCTGAAAATTCTTTGTACATTCACACCTCTATTGAATTTCAAGCTTACAAATTGGATTTTCCCAGAATATCGGACTGTACTCCGATTTTACAGTTAAAAATGTCAGAATAAATATCTACACTCGGAGCTCATTTGTTCAATAAATTGTACTCCTTGTACATCGCTTTCCGATGCATAAGGACTAGGCCACAAAAAACAATCTTTTTTTTTTATCAGACAAATACAAAAAAAAAAATCGGCCTGTGGTATTATTCCTCTTAAAACATTAGCCCTGATATTTCCTGATGTCAGTAATTTCAAAGACAAAAGAAGATCAAAACTACGCTAAATAACAGTCTCAGAAATGATTCCTTAACATGCGATGTCGCTGAAAGTCATCCTAGCACAAATATTATGACGTCATTTATGATAAACTAGCTTCTGCCAGCGGCTTCGCCCGCGTGATCCCTAGGGAACATGTTCCCGGGTTTAAAAGTAGCTTATGTGCTATTCCAGACTATAATCTATCTTTGTTCTAAATTTCATTAAGATCCGTGAAGCCGTTCTGGCGTGATTGAGTAACAAACAACCAAACTTTCACATTTCATTTTTTCTATTGATTGTAGCGTGATGAAAAGTATACTATAACCTGCTCAGGAGTATGAATAATTATTGTACCAAGTTTCGTTAAAATCCGTCGAGTAGTTTTTGTTTCTATAACGGTTATACAGACAGACAGACAGACAGACAGACAGACAGAAAAAAATTTTACTGATTGCATTTTTGGTATCAGCATTGATCCCTAATCACCCCCTGATAGTTATTTTGGAAATATATTTCATGTACAGAATTGACCTCTCTACAGATTTATTATAAGTATAGATAGAAGATAGATTATATGTAATTAAAGAAGTTCTGAAGGTCGGAGGAAGGTGGATATTAAAGAGTTGGAGATTATTTTTATATTGTGGTTTATTGAGAACTACAACAAACTATAAACACTAAAAATAGAAAAAAAAACTCCTAACTAAAATATGGCATCAAAAAATTCGTCCCCATCGCTATCGACTGGAAGTGAGCCCAAAAGACTGGCTGCATTGCCACGTTGTATGGCAATGCTTATATCCTCTGTCCAAGGTAAAAGCCACAACATAGACCGTAACCTCCAACTCTTTGCCCAACTGATTGCTTCAAATTGTTAATTTTAAGCCGTTGAAAGAGTATTCCTTTTTATTTACTATTTCATCAAATGTTGTCTTCTGCTAGGAGAGGGAGAAATTAGCAGACTTTTAGCCCTTCTACGTACTATGGGTTGGCAGCGGGAGCGGCTAACCGATAGCTGATTATCGCGCAGCCGCGCGGTCAACAGCCCCCGCGCCCACCGCGCGAATTCGAAGTATATTTTATTAAATAACGCTTGCCGAGGCCGTTCAAAAAAGCCGAGAATAAATAATCAGAAGAGAACAGCGAAGGAGCAACATAACATTACTTCCACTTCCCATTATAGACAGACAGACAAAACAGAACGAGGCCAATAAGCACCAAGTAACTATTTCCAACGGCTGTTTGTCCCGGCTGTCAGTTGTAGATATCTGACAGTTGTAACGGCAAAAAAATCCAGAAGCCTTGGTGTTTGCTCCAAGTAAGGTTGGTACCGAACTGCATCCTGTTGAGCTGGAAGCCAACCCTAACATACGAGCAGTTTGGAAAAGTGTCTATAACTAGTCCACTGTATTTACTGTGAAATAAGACTGATCAAATTGTAGCTTAATTATATTAATGCATTTCATTTATCCGTTGGAACTGTAATATTAATACTGAGAAATATTACTGAGAATAATTACTGTCAGTAAATAATTAATTTGAACTTGTTTACAAAATTCGATTCCGATAACAAACAACTCAGTGATTTTTAATCCGAAATGAAAATAGAAAATTATGACAATGTCAATAATATAAAACAAGATTTGGAATGTGCTGTTATGAAAAGAAAAATTGAACAATTCAGCCGTGGTTAGTGTAATTTTTTTTTTACAACATATTGCAACACTATCAAGAGTGATTTACCGCAGGGCTACCTTTAAAATACAACGTGCAACAGAATAAACGCCTCATAGGTTTTATTTTGTGTCATGTATACTTTGCATTCGACTTATTGTATAAATTCTAGTTCCTAAAACGTAACAGACAGATGTGTTGCTGGGGAGATCGTTGGCCACTTCTTCTCTACAGCTAAAACACTAGGAAGTGGTGACGGGCGGGCGTTTTTAGGGGCTGTCTTTTGTAGAACTTGACGTTCAAAAAGTTCTGGCTCTCAGCCTAATTTGAATAAATGACTTTTGAATTTTGGATTTTGAATTTTTGGTGATATGTAGGTACTCATTATTATGACTTTTACTACGGGACCAACTCCGAAAACGCAAAAAATAAATCAGCTGTTCAGAGCATCTTGTTGAGTAATACGCACAGCAATGTAATAGAGCAGTCAATTTTTTTATCGGGATTTCAGTTGATCCCAATGAACGTTTTTCATAATGATGTAAGAGGTATTGCTTTTATTCTGTTACACGTTGCATAATATTGGACTTTGATCATGTCATCAGGTTGCGCTCGTATGCGGCAGATAATCGGTCCTTTAATCTTGGTTCTTCAGTGTAACGTTAGTATTTTTTTTATAAATATTGTTCCAAACTTTTAATTCTTCTTCGGCATAAGATAAAGCGAAACTTTCCACAAAAAAAAAACAATACTAAGCACTCGTGCTCTCCAAATATAAACAAATTTCAATAAAGCCCTTTATCCAGTTTCGGTGGCGGATCTTTTAAAAAAACTCTTGAAGTGGCGTTCTGTCAGAGAGTACCGAATTCAGTCGTCATGTGAGTTAGGTATACAAGTGCTGTCGGCCACCTGTCGATGACGTCACGGACTGACAACCGCGCCTTTGCGTGGCTACTCCGGGTGGCTATTCTGGATATGGTTCCTAATATAAAAACAAAATGTGAAAGTTTGTGTGTATGTGCAACATTATATCAAAAACGGTAGAAGGGGTTTGCATGAAATTCGGAAAACATATAAACATTCAGTACCTACTGATCAGTATGTTTGCTGCTACAGCAGCCAGCCGTGGATCGCTATAGCAGTCCACTGCAGGACACATGCCTCTCCTAGTGCACGCTATTTAACTCGATTTCCGGCAACTATCATCCAGTTGCTAACAGCTACCTGTCCAACTACTACCTCCGTTCAGTTGGTACATAATAATGGGCACAGCCACAGAAAAACGGTCCCCAGTAAGACGCACGGTGTATAATAGTCGACATTTACGCATCACCAGAATAAGGCCCCCAAACTTGCATCGTCACTGCCCAGCCTACAATCATACGGTCCTCGAAATAATTCTATTCGTTCATAATTTGTAGTTAAGAAAAAACTTCTGAACAATATAATTATGTTACAAAATGATCAGTACAGTTGTGTGCATAGAAATGCGCGACTCATCGTTGGGAACAAACAGTCGAAGGATATTATTTACGTCTTGTGTTTTAAAAATGTAAGTTGAGATAATGATTATAGGGAGTTTTGTAAGGAGCCAGGTCTTGCGTAGAATATTTTACTTTGCTATATTGGATGCATTAACTGCATACATCAACACTAATATTATAAAGAGGAAATATTTGTTTAATTGAAATGAATAGGCTCCGAAACTAATAAACCGATTTTAATGAAATTTTGTACAAAGATAGTTTGAAACCCGAGAAAGGACATAGGAGATTTTATCCCGGAAATTCCACGGGAACGGGAACTGTGCGGGTAAAACGGGAGCGAAGCCGCGGGGACAGCTAGTATTATATAATTTATAATAAGTCAAACATCGTTTCAGATCAAACGAATACTTATTTAGGGCATCTGCCTTAGAAGAGAGCTATAACGTAATATGAATCACGTATTAAATCGAAGTATAGGTATTGAAATGACACTTTGTCTATAAAGAAAAACGATCTATAGTCTATAGAAAAAAATCGCTATCCAATCAATTCATCAGGCTATGTCGATCTAATAGAAAAACCACATTTACTCCAATTAACGCCGGTGCAGCATGCAGACATAACAGATATTCATGTCAAAGAGCTTTACTGGCAACAGAAATAAATAAAAATGCTCCTTTTGTATTTCAACTTTTGCCAGTCCTTTGTGGATTATGTTCCAATTAAACTCATAGGAATGAGCAGATATTTTCATGCATTTTTACTCGGTTACGATGAAGTGAAGATGAAACGTATTTTTGTCATACTCTGTAAACAAAAACGCATCGCATTGGAAAGGGATAATAAAGAATCAACATCATCTCGTACTTACTCAAACAGCTCTACATTCTCAGACGTCTTCTTCTTCCAAACTTCTTTACTTAGCTGTCATCTCTGTAACTAAAACATCTTTGAAGCAGTCCAGCCATAACTTGGTCTCCCACTTCTATATAATAGAAGTAGCTGTCCGCATTCATATATACCTTTTTTTCGTCATTATCCAGCTAGTTATTATCATCACTCAAGAGTCGTCCAAATGACATTAAGAATACGCACGAAACGTTTTGGGAATACATTCATTGTGCGTACAGCAAAGGAGTGGGCCTGAGTCTGTGTTTCCTGATAGCTACAACCTGACTTTAAGTCAAGAATAAATAGGTTAATTCTAGGCAAGCGTGCTCCATCTTAGACCGCAACATCGCTTAACATCAGGTGAGACAGTGGTCAAACGTATGCCTATCAATAGAAAGAAAAAATGGTAACAATAGGTAACAGAATATATACCAAACCTGAGCAAACCTGAGAAATATAAATATACTAGCTGATGCTCGCGGCTTCATATGCTCATGCTAAAACTTTCCTCGAGAACCACTCTATCCATTGGTGAAAACAGCATGAAAATCGGTGCATCGCTTTTTGAGTTCATCGCGAACAGACAGACAGACGGCGGCGGTGGACTTCGCTTTATAATATGTAGTGATAGTGATTTGTCTGCAACTGAAAGTATTCAAAATCCTTTATTTATTTATATACCAGCTAGAGGCACTTTTGAATTGTCAAGCTAATTCTGCCGCGCTAGCGACGAAGAACGTGCAAGAAACTCCATGAGCCATTTCGTTTATTCTGTTACGCGTTGCATAAAAACAAAGATTTCCAATAATCACTTTTAAATAAAATTCTCATTGAAGAGTAATAGAAGACTTTCTGTACTAAACATTTTTCCCATAACTCACGCGTAACCCATACGTAATTAAAATATCAGAGAACGTTTTTATTTGCACCTCCATTCCCCGAAGCATTGTTGACCACTTTAAAATGACTTACGATGTTTGCTGGTTTCAGGAAATTATTGCTGATGTGAGCCATTTCCGGCATTCACTTTGTTTTATTGATTTAAGTACTTATACTTGATAAAATTGAGTTCTATTTTGCATGTTATTTTGTTAGTTATTTCAGGACGATGGGCGAATTGGCGTAGATGTTCGAATGCAATAAAAATATTTAGTTATTTATTATTTATTTATGTAAGTATGTACATGTATTGCAGGTTAGAAACCTAAGGCATTGTAACGCCTTCAATTACACTCTTTCTTTACAGTGCAATTATTGCACTGTAATAATTGTATGTATGAGATACATACAATATCTATGCACTATTATAGTGCATAGATATTGTTGGCCTTTTTATATGTGGGGTACACTCCAATGGAGTGTAATGCCGGTCTCCTAAAGATGAAAAACCCACAATTCCTATCATTACCAGAATCGGGGGTCCCCAATACAATAAAATTTACGCGCACGCCGGCTGATATCAGCCCTCCATTGCTAGCGAGCTCCATCTCATAGTGGAAATAAAGGCGCGTATAGAGTGCACCACGTTTTTACGCCTGGCTGGTCAGGCGACAATGTATCACTAAAAAGAAAAGATTTAAATGTATCTTTCGATCACTGGGATATGTATCACTCTTTTACCTATATCTTTTTATCCTTATGTATCAGTAGCTCAGGCTATTCAGCGTGATTCGCATAGTCGCTTCGCTCAACTCAATCCACTATTCAGTGAGACACAACAGATCACGCGACAGAACATTTCAACTAACAAAGTGAGACGCTCGAATTTGACCCTAGAGGTCTAAAAGAACGAGTGCATAGATGTACGCTAACTATACGGTAGCGAGACAGATAGGAAAAGACGCCGTGAGTGAATGAGTTGTAAAGATACACTGATAAACTGATAATTGATTCATACCTCTTTTCTATCTCTCTTGAATTACCCATCTCTAGACTCAGCCCCAAGGCAACCGCAAGCCCCTCTATTTTATGTGGTAACCATTAATTGATAAACCGTGATATTTTTAGTTTATGGCACATAATAAAAATTGTATACAGAAAGTTATTTCAGATGTGAATATAAATAAATGTGTATTTACACATTTATTTATATTCACATTTGAAATAACTTTGGAAATAAAGGTTAACAAACTGCGATTAAATTATCAACTGTTAACAAGCTCATAAGCTAATTCAAATAATCATTAAACAAATTGAATTAGGCTGATATTGTCTAGCGGCGGCAATGGCTAGAGTTTGTCTTTTTTTAGAGTTCTGTACCAACTGGTGTGTATTTTTATATATTTTTTTTGTTTTAGAATTAGTTTGTTGAAAAACATCGTTCGATACAACTGAGCATTTTCCTTGCAGTATTCGGCTACATAAGTACGGTTTTCATATATTTGCCTATGCGAAGTACGTCGCAATTGATTGCGCAGGATGTCAATTTGACAAGAAACATAGAACAGTGCATGCGCGGGTAGGTAGTGTATGCAGTCTCAGTCCCTCGTATACGTTCGATGCATACTTGTGTCTCGCTTACTCAATGCAAAACGATGCAAAAAGTGTTATTATTTATGCAGTATTTATTGCAGACTAGATGTATATACAATTAAATAAAATAAAAAAAACTCTTAACTAACTAGAACTAAAACTAACATATGGCGTCGAAAAATTCGTCCGCATCGCTAGCCAATGGTAATGAGCCAAGGCTGGCAGCATTGCCACGTTGTATGGCAATGCTAATCCTTTGGCCGAGGTAAAAGCCAGCCCTTGGGTCACGCGAAGTGTCAACTAAGCGTCTTGATAGATCTTTAAACAAGTTATGAGCACTTGGACCCCACGACCCGAGAGTTTCAACCCCAAATGGCTCGAAAATATAATTTCCGACGAGGTTATTATATTTCCGCCGCTTGAGGTTCTCTGCAGCCGCGGCGGCAGCACCAGCACAGCACGAAGAGCTAGGAAGGTGGGATGGCGCAAGAGTATCGACGCAGGTAGCGTCCCACACTAAAGGCCTACCCATCTTCCAAGGAAATAATGACATGCCGTCCGGTCTCTTGCCATCGTCACGTGCCAAGCCATTGGGTTCTAATACAGCCGGAACGCCGACGGCGACAAGAGCTCGTCGGATGATGTCATTAATGTTCGCGTGCCGCGCTATGCGACCCGCGCTACGGCTGCATGACAGGCCGTGGTGTCCGAGGCTGTTGACAACTTCGCCACAGTGGCAGCGATGAGGAGAACAACAAGGAGCGCCAAGACGTAGGGAAGCAGCGAGGCGGAAAGTAGTATCGTCGAACAAGGTGCCTATGTTCGACGATGGTAGTGCGTGAAGCCAGAGTCCCGACTCCCACTGTCCAACAGCCAGCAGGCGCGCACACTCCGAAGCAGTCGCAGATGTGGCCATAAGGTCATGCTGAACTATTCTGCAGAGTGGCTCGTCCCACCGTCTTTGGGACGATGGGTAGTCGGGTAGATTTAGATTCGGGCAAGCGAGTCTCCAGGCATCCATAGCCTCAGAGAAGCACGGCACATCAAAACCAGTCAGTGAGGAAGCTAGAATATTCCTGACTAATTTCTCAGTGCCATGAACTGAGGATATGAAAGCCGGTAAACTGATACTCGTAATTTTGCGGACGCCGAGGCCTCCCATACGGATGGGAAGAGTAGCTTGACTCCAAGCTCGGTCGTCCAAGGCCACATTTAAAATTGAAGTTAGAGTATGACGAATGATTTGGTCCATTTTTTCTAAAAGATGTGGGTGCTTCCATAAATGGGAAGCACGCAGAAAGTAACTTAATTTAGGGCCGAAACAGCAGTAACGGATTAAGGTGATTGCCAAATGCATATTAATTTGGAGTAACCTTTCCGAAATGTCATTAAAATTTTGTATTTTCTCCTCAACAAAATTGGGAAAAGATTGCTCAAAAATTGGAGATCCAAGGAGGCGAAGACAACTTTTTTCTATAACTTTGATATCTGGAGATATTGCGTTGAATTTGGAAAGTGTCAGATGTCTGTCGGTACAGTCAGAAATGAATAATTCACACTTCGAAAGGTTGAGCTGTAGTCCTATAGATTGGAGTTGATTTTTTAAAACTTGTAAATCAGCTAAAACCGTGTCTACATCACCTCCTAGGGTTCCATCATCTAGATACCAAACATTAAATTTGGAATTTAGCTGTCGAATGATTGGGTGAATAGCTAGACTAAAGATCACTGGCCCGAGGGGATCACCTTGTTGGCAGCCGACAGCGGATTCCAGAAGGTTGTCCCGGTAGAGTAATTTAGATGGATGTCTGTAACATTGCCAAAGGAAACTAAAAATTTGTGGTACTTCTTTTTTAATTTCTGCCAGCAAGGTGTCCCTATTAACCGAATTGAAAGCATTTTTGATATCAACCTTCAGGATGACCTCTCCTTTACCAGAATTTAAATAGGTCGACAAAGCGTGTACGGCAGCCTCACAGCCCCCTTTGGAGCCGTAACCGAGCTGCAGGGGCTGAAATTTTTTCGAAAAAGTGTTATTGTTTTATTTTATTTATTTTGGTTTTCTTACTCTTTCATTTGTGTTTTTTTGTGGTGTTACTTTGTGACCTTGTTATTGTTACTGGTTGTATTTTTACTTTTTTATAATACAAATCGTTTGAGTTAGAATAATATTCTACGAACGTAACACTTTTTTACGCGATGGAACCTGTGCGGTCGTCACTAAAAGCTAACTTCGGAGCGGCAAAGATAGAAAAATCGTACTGTACCCTACATTATTATTGTAGTCTGTTCTCGTTCAATTTTGGTTCGGCTCGACACCGTATTACATGTTGATGCAAGTGAGTGTCATTGTACGCTCACTTGCATCAACATGTACCTAATACGGTGTCTTGGGTGTAGTTTTTATATGGGTTGCTCGTTACGAAAATAAGCTCAAAATAATTTAACTCATTGTAATAATTCCGAGAAAAAAGTACTTGGAAGAAATTGGAAGACAGTATCTACAGGAAAACGAAAAAAAATCGAGAGAAAAAACTACGGAATCCTATGTGCAACAATTTTTTTTTTTAATAAAATTATCAGTGGGCCGTAAAAAAGTGGCGCTGACGTGACTAAACTTGCATAACGCACAAAATATGTTTACTTATTTTATCGTAATTTTAACTAGCTACTAGTCAGAACTGCCAATAAAGGCGAGACTAAATAAATTTCACAAATATTTAAAGTAGGTAAGTACAGCAATCATTCGTACTGCGTAGTATAAAAGGACGCTTTCCTTTCGATTATAAATTCGATTGGGTCCCGACCCAATTCCATTAAATATAACATTGCAACTAATTTAATTCACACTTCTATTACGCTTACCGTGACTTGCAGTGATTCGTTGTGCGGTGGTCAGGCGGATTGTATTGTAAGGTGTGGCCAACCTGGACCAAATCCTTTACAATTACAATTTACTACCGAGGTGGACTAACGTTGAGTGTGAAAAAAGAAGCCGAAGGCTCAGGTTAACAGGGGTTAGGTAGGACAGCCTAAGGCCGTACCCTGACCAAATAACCTTGAGCATTTTTTCCCTCAATAACAGGGCAAGAGAAACAGTAGCGAATACGCTCAGAATGTTGAATAAAATCGTTATAAAATCTAATTTTGGTCGTTTGGAAAAAATATTTCTACCAAAATGTTCATAATTAAATTGCTTATCCATTTGTGTAAGTATAAAATCAAATTAATCGTTAGTTTTCGAGAAGATGCATGTTTTCAGTAATTATTTCTCATTTCTGTAGTTTCGTTGTGAGAAAATTATTTAAACATGATACTTAATAACAAAAAATAAAAATCTACCATTTTTAAGCCAAGATTATGTAGAAATTTAATGTATTTTTTATAATTTTATATTTCTTTTGGATAAAGAGTATATAGCTGCACAAAAAGCGTCTAGCGCTGCGTTTTGCTCGGGGACGCGCCTTAAGGGTGCGGTCCATTTGCACGGAGCGATGCAGCAGAACGAATAAATATTACCTAACCAATCCAAATCTTCATTCGACATGTTTGCAGAATCGACCGGCTGTACGTGAAAAACTCGTGTGACATCACATTCCGATACATTTTATTCAGAAATTGCCGTTACAAGCCTTATGTTTGTGTTTTTTTTTGATTTTATAAAACAAAAAGAACGCACACATTGTTTTTCGATAATCTAACTGACGGAATAAATATATTTTTTTTTGTCAGGATCAGACTGTTGAAAAAATTTTTGCTGGTGCCAATTTAACATTCCTGAAGGTTAATCAGAAAATAAAAGCCCAACAGCATCGTTAGACCACGATTCTAGTGATTAGCTCTTGACTAACCATAGAGGCAAGACTGTGGGCAAATACGTTTCTTTTCCTTAGAAAATCATCTCATCAATCACAATATAAGCTACATTTAAATACATGTTTAAATAATGAAATTCGTTAAATTAACCTTAGGCCTCATGTTCAACTAAAAAGCAAAGGTCACTCACACTCTAAACTGGGCTTTCCATCTTCACACAAAACTTAATAGATAGCATTCCATTTCCCAGCACAGATGAGTCACGCTAAAGTTACACATCACGCTTGCTATTGTGCATGGGTGAGCACAATAGGTGCTGCGGTGTTAGACTACTGGTGTTACATGAACAAAGACCTGTTTGAGGTGTTCAGAATGGCCAGTGATTGCTCCTTGTTCAGTCCGAAACAATTATATTTGACGGTTGGTTCAAGTTATGTGCGATCGAGTATTGTTTAAATTACTGGAGAAAAATAGTATAGAAAATCTTACACTTAAATTCTTTTTTGAAAGATGTTACTAAAAGAATACGATTTGTGATTGAAATATAATTCAAATGGTGGAAAAAGAGAAATTACACGATATTGAAGTTATTCTTCTATACTTGTCATTTTTTTTATCATACACTAAAACGCTCATAACTTCGTCAATATTCGACACTTAGCATAAAATTCAAGAAACCCAAGTAGGCGGTCAGAATTTTCATTTTTCTAAATTAAATTTCACAGAAAAAAACAAACTCATAAGTGTATTTGAAGATGAATGTGTTATCCAGTCGTTACGTGTCACCAGATCAGAAATTATAAGTTTTAGAACTTGCAAGCTTCAAGGCCTATTTGTTAAAAAAAAAATTGGAACATCGTCTAACCGGGTTAATCGGTTCCTACTGTGGTTCGGTTGCCAAATCCGAACTTAGTATTTTTTGAAGAATTAAAGAACCTAGCTACCGACTTGAACTCATCAATTGCGTCATACAGAGCTGCGAGATACAAATCCGATTGAATATCACAAATGAAGACGCGTCGGCTCCACAGTGCGTAGACGTTCGCTCATTTATCAAATGATGGCAGAATGTGACGGCAATGGCGTCAAGATACTTGAACGATGGATAATGTTTTGTTGAGTATCGTCAGTTGATTTTAGGTTTCCGAAATTTCGTGAAAAATTTAACCTTTGTATGATCACTCGGGTAACTGTCTGTCTGTCTGTCTGTCTGTCTGTCCGTCTGTCCGTTTGTCTCAGCCAGTTTTTTCCGGATCTACTGAACTGATTCAGTTGAAATTCTATATACATTATGGACTACTGAAACTCAAACACGGACGCGTTACGCGTAATCAATTCAAAATTGATTTATTTACGTAACGCGTCCGTCCGTATGGAGGCCACTTTTGGGGGACAACCAGAAAATTAAAAAAAAGCTTTTCAAACTGTATTGTGTGATGTATGAAATGAAAAGGCTTCCTGTGAGAGTTTTAATTATATTTATTCATAATTTTAAAATAAATAGTTTGGAAGATATTCAAGAAATTAAACCAAAAATGAACATTCCCTTCCTTGCTTATCTTCGAAACTGACCACAAAACTTTTAAATAAATGCAGATTATAGTTCTATACCTAAAGTTTGACTAATTAAATATGTACCTGGATATAGAAATATATTTTAATATAAGGAGTTGTTTAGGTATTCAACATAGCCATAATGACGACATTTACTTAACCGAGCAAAGAACCTTTTTCCTGAGATTAAACCTAAGTAAAACATCCACTGTGAATTGTGTTAACTTCATACCAAGCACTTCTTATCCAGTCTCAACGCATCCAAGCCGTAGTCCCGACAATGAGTCAGCAATATGGTAGCGATTGAAATGTTACCGCTTACCACTTTACCCTGCCTCCTTGTCATCACGCGTGATGCATCAGAATCCGCCGTATAACTACCAAATCTCATAATGAAGGTCAGACGTATTGTTTCTTCACATTTTCTATAGGAACCGTACGAACAGGTCATGTGTTTTGTTTATTTGTTCAAGTTTGTTTGACGGTTCATTGGTCAGTGCGAACAACTATAGTGTACTAACTAACATAGTTTGACGTTCCCGTTTTTTCATGTGTTTATTGATTGGAATCTACATATACAGGGAAATTGAAAAAATACCCGAAACCTCTTAGGCAGTGAAAGTACACATGATTATAAGCAACTTTTGTTTTGGTAAAACTCCGAAATCTCGAAAAAAATATCAGCTGTTTCATACATTTTCATTGGCTAAATACTGCATTTTGTATGAAACAGCTGATATTTTTTTCGTTTTTTTTTCATTCAGCAGAGCCTCATCAATTTAAAACAGAATAAACTGTCAATTCTAATTTAGTATTTACACAAATTCACGTAATGAAATTCGAAACAAAATCGGTGTGAGTAGGCAAGCTTTTCATGAAAATCAGTCCTTTGATGAATTGGTTTTCATTAAAACCATTATACCAGGCCAACATAGGCCAATATAAATTGGCCAGTCTGTGCATTCAATGGATTTCCTGGAACGAAGGGATTTTCTCCAAATAGCGTCAGACAGCGTCAATTAGTGTGATTTCAGTTTGAATTGATGTGACTTTCATATTGGTTTAGTTTAATGATTTGATGTGATGGGAAACGTGTGAACGAGGTTTTCGGTCGGTTTTTGTTGAAAAGGCAACCACACCACCAGTTTCTTGAGAAACGGATTCGTAAGTGAAATGGAATTTTCACCCGTTTATAAAACTACCTCGGCTAGTGGAGCTTAACTTTATCGTAAGTCTTCACTTAGATATCTAATAAGGCAAATCATAGGCCAAAAAGTAATTGCGAAAACCAACCCTGAAAATGCGAACAAATTATTTAAATCAAATTATGTTTTCGACTTATTTGGTAACCGCCCCAATTATTTATAAGAAAAAATCGACGATTTAATTTGATAATTTAGTATCATTAGCGGGCAGCACCGGCGCATACGTCACTTCCCGTGTCATGGCCGACTACAGATTCGGTGATAATCATTATTGATGATTGCGACTGTATAGATACTTTTTGTTGCAACAGTTTATTGTGTGGACTCATTTATGAGCGGGAGCGATATCTTTTTCAGAAAGTTTAACGTGGGGTGTTTTGGTAGGTTTTAAGACACTTTTTAAATTTTACGTTGTTTTTTACCTTTTTGGATCAGCATAAGCAACTTGTGTGTAATAAATGATGCTATTAGGACATTTTCAGTCGAATCTGTGCTCTGGAGAAAAAATATGCTCATGGAGCTTGTTTTACAGCAGCTTCCTTGAAATATGTTTGTCAGTTGTTGTTTTATAATGGGTATCTAATAAAGTTATGTTTGATAACCTCAATGCTCTCATTCAATGCGGGCTATTATCATAGAGATTGTGGCTTGGATACGCATCTAATAAATTATACAAAAATAAAAGTAAATAGAATCAAAATTGATCGAAATAAAACGAGATATAATTATTTTAAACAAATATTTCAGTCCCGCTCGCGAAAACGCTGTATCTAGGCGTTATGGCTGATTTAAAAATAATTTCATGTTTTTTTAATACAGCTAATAAGTATTTCATTTTGCAAATAAATTAATCGCGAGCATAATCCCTATTCGCCAGACAGAATAAGACCGCTTCTACTCATACGCACTAAACAGACATCATGAAGATCTACGTAGGTACATTAGGTCCCATTAAAAGAGATGGACAACCTTTTAGACATCATTGAGACCACCAAAATAGTCCTTATTTTGGTGGTATGATGGTAAAAAAAAACATGAAAAGGCGAGTGCAAGCACCTGATAGATGTATTTATTCTAGTGTGTTCCATTTATTATTTTAGGTAAAAATAAAATCACTTTAGTCAGTGATTTTTTTTGCTTGGATATCTTTGCTTAGACGTAATAAACGCTGTATTAAAATTTGTCCATAGATATTTCAATGGGATCTTATAAAATAGTGGCGAGGTTCAGCGGGCATGGCACATAGGCACGTCCGGTTTTATCCGCGTCACTACCTGCTTTAGACTTGGACCAACCTCGGGTATCAAAGATAGTGCCAACTCACCGCGTTTTGACGACCATACAGACTATAAGCAGACATTCCTCTAAATAATAAAAGTTAACGTGTTACCTCTTGATTGACCGATTCACGTATGCATGACGACTAAGATTTTGAAGACAGGTAGCTGCTGGGCATTTTTTTGTGGTTCCATTCAAACTAGATTTCATCTAGACACCTTGTTAGAGGATGGCTTGGGTGGTTTTTAGGTCTGAAAAGAGAATGTGTATTTTTATAAAAAAAATCATACGGTTATTTTATGTTTTTTAATTACTATTACATTTTAAATATTTTTTTTTTACTATTTATCTACACTTGAAATAAAAATAAAACTCCTAAATAAACTATTTTGTCAAAAAACTCGTCCCCATCACAGACGACTGGAAGAAGGCGCAAAGACTGCAGGTAGTATTTAAAAAATAATTGTATGATTGTTTACTAGAGCTAACAAGTATTTCATTTTGCAAATAAAAATATCGCATGCAAATTCCCTAGTACGCAGTTACACCGTGAAAACTTGTAGAACCGTGCCGTCTAGGTATAAATACACCGTTTGAAGACTCATTTCGGGAATAAATAATACGTAGCGAGTTTTTTTACGAATATCGTAAGAACCTACTTAACCTCGCTTTTGTGTTTCAATATAAATATGTACAAACATTTATTTGCTGGAAATATGGCGATGTTTATTAAATATATTTTCGAAAGCTAAGTATATTATAATCCATAAAATATCTCCAATTAGTAAAATATGTTCCATTTTAACAGATTCCATAAAGTATTTTTGTTTTCGTTGAAGGCTCTACATAATTATATGAAAGCTTTTTCCTAGAATTCGAACTGACACTGCAGGAAGAAAATACGAGTGACAGTTTTGTAAAATTTTATTTTATCTCTTTATTTCAGGCATCTGGGGCTCATAGAATAAAATACATGAAATAACAACTATAAATAAAATAAAACATTAAAATTAATTTAAACTGAAAACGAACTTTGATACTCTATAAATATCGAGGTCACAAGGACGCAGTTCAGCCCATCCCACGCAATAATGTCATGACGGATTTATTTTCTCTTTTGATCTAAAAATATATGATATTGGATACATAATCGCCCCAGGTTGTAGGAAGTAAAGTCAATTTGCTGAGATAGCCATAACTGTGGCTGGTATTTAAGATAACTTGCAACCTTTTACTCAGCTACTTTTTAGCAGCTAGTAAGAAATAAAGAACGAATTATATTTTTTTAATTGGCCACAAAAAACAGATCGACGGTGATTTTGAGAGACAATTCAGCTTTTGTCTGTGAAATAGTTACTATGAAGTGACAACTAGGGTTATATGTATTTAGAAATAATTATGTAGAAATGATACCATGTGAGGCAGAAAAGGGCTTCATTGAAATAACTAAACTCATCATCTGTCTAGCCTTTTTCCCAAGTACATTGGGGTCGCATGAACTGGGTAACACGGTAATTGATAATAAACTTATAATGTTAAATACCATTTCAACCTGTGCACCAAAACTAAACTTCATTACAATAATTAATTCTGGCATCGTAATTGCAACGAGTATAAAATATAAAACAAGCCTGAACTGAGATTATTTCATGTTTTTATGAGCCCATCTCGTCACGGCTTGTTTGATCACGAATTTCAGTACCGTACGTTGTGAGTGCTGTAAAAACTTGCACTGAATTATTATCACTGCAACTAACATGCTTTATTATTATATTTAACATGTTTGACTGCAATAAACTAGATAACTTGCTAGTCACGTCTGGGTTTGGCATAAATTTTAAGCTCTTGCTTGATCCGCTCGTCGAAGTAGCTTGAAACAAATTCGGATCAAAAGTTTATCGCTTTTCATCCCTCCAAAAATAATTCCTACCACTATTAATTTAAATATTAACGCATTCTGAGTGTTCAATAATATGTTCTATGTCTATCAGTATTCGAATTCATTTTGACTGAAAATTGTTAATGAGTGTTGGTGATGTGGTATTAAACGCCCGTAACCGCTTATAAAATGAGTTAACAGGGATCCTGAAAGCCGATACTCGTTCTCGAAACCGTATAATACAATTTGTAATTCTACTAGGTAACAATCAATGCCAAAACTTGTAATAGTCTCAGAAATTAGTGTTTTTTTTGTAAGATTTTGATCATAATTAGACTGCGAACTATCTTTTAAAATAACAGAAATGTTGCTCCTCTGGTTCCTTCAAAAATAAATATATATATCATCACCCAAATACTCCCTTTTACAAGCCCGTAAACAATTTCGCCCGATGAGCTGTTCTTCAAAGGATGTGCAGTGTTTTTGTGAGATGCGCATGAGTGCCGGCTCGCCCGGCGCCTCGTGCGACGGCTCCTATTACAAAGAACAAACCGAACGCGCTACCAAGTGTCAATGTCTCGAGTCTCGAGGGAAGTGAGATCGAGACGCGGCTTTCGAGTACGACGCGACGCGCGACGCAGTTATAAAATTTATTTCTTCATTGATTGTTAGTATGTGCAAATGAAAACTATTATATCTTTTAATTAAATAATTTAGCACTTTAACTGTTTTATCGTTTATTTAATACTAATGTAATGACAATTTCGACAATTCGTACTTAAAGCCATTAAATTCTAATCTATGTCAATAAAAAAGTATGTTTGCCTTCACAGGGAAACCCGTCTGATCCAACACCAATCAGCATCTTCAGTCAGCCGGTATGAGAATGCTTTCCACTTTTTGCCACTAACGATACTAAATAAACTATAAACAATAATTCTTCAATAGGTATTGACTTTCAATGCAATATATTCCCACTTCGTCATTTCTTCCAATGAATAAAAAACAAGTAGGTAAACATACCTCAATAAATCAAGAAGTAATACCACAAACAAATGCATTCAGGTACCTATCGATAAAATTAAAAAAAAATCTTGGCATACACTTTTCCTTTTATCGATACTACCCAATGCTTTCATTTTCATAAAATTTATGGGGCATATCGATATTGTTATATTATTTTTAATAGGGTCTTATTGTTCTACACTATTATTATAATAATAAATAAGAACTCGCTTTGACTGTGAATGTGTAGTGACTTTTATTAGTAAAGGACCGGGTGACATATCGTTACCGCCCGTTCTTTCAAAAATGGGTGTTATATGTCATAATTTATGATACATTCGCATACAGAATAAAAAAACATACACCATTAAGCGCCTAAACGGTAAACCGAGGATTTAGTTACTTTCCGAAGAAGCAATGGAGACCAATTTAACTTGACAGTTAGAAAAAACAATTTTGAACTTTAAATTCATTGGAATTGAGTGAATGAGAACGTACAAGGTACCTGAATCTGTTTTGTCGGTCTATAATTCATTAGTTTGTGTGAGGGTCGCTCTCGGTGTTTTTTGAGGCACAATTTTGATTGATTGCAATAGGAAGTCAGCGGGTTCGATTCACTTTGAAGTTTGAATAATGTTAACCATGTTTGTATTAGAAACCTCAAACAAGACGTGAATTGTGGGTGTTATATTTTTTATTCCCAGATTTTTGATGGGTTGCGATGGCCTAAATGATCTACATACTTAGTAACAGTAGCACTATAGATATACATGGTAGCAATAGTAGTTAAAGAAAACTAGATACTTCAAAATTATTTTCTGATCTAGTTTAGTTTAGCACAGGCAAGGTGAAACTTTTATCCAGTTTTTATTACATAAACATACTAACACACTTTTATATAAAAACACAACAAAGTATAAAATATCTTTTGATTTCGGTAGTCGGTGTTTTTGGCTTTGTTTCTTCGTATTTTGGACACCAACTTCCGAAATTGAAGTAATTTTATACTTTGCAATTTTTTAACCGACTTCCCAAAAAGGAGGAGGTTATCAATTCGGTTGTATGTTTTTTTTATGTTTGTTACCTCATAACTCCGACAATTATGAAGCGATTTGAAAAATTTTTGTTTTATCTGAAAGGATATACTTGCAGATTGGTCCCATTTAAATCATATCAAAATCGGTTACGAACTTTGGATTTTAAATCGCAATAGCTGGAATTTGACTATTTAGATGATTTTTTGATAATTGAAATTGCGTATTTTGCTTTTCTGCGATTTTGTAGTGGTGTTGTTAGGTGTGGGGCTCCACTAAAAAGTGTAAATAAAAAACTTTTTACAAAAAAATACAACCAACTTCTAAAAAAAACACTACACCGTAAAAACTTCACTTTTTAGTGGTAACCCACAACTAAACTGACAAACATGCCATAATGTATGTATTACATGCCACAATTATATGTCATAAAACAAATAATACAGCATTCTGAGAGATGCTAGAGAGCTGTATATCCCTACCTGGCTTAGAAAATAATTATATTGATTTATCTCTGCTCCAAAGCCAAGTAAAGTCAAGCAAAACACACGTATTTTCATTTATGCAAACAGGCTTCTATTCTAGGTACTAGAAACGCTGACAATAATTCTAGAACCAGAATTACACATGAATCTTGTTAGAATTGATAGGGATGCGGCTAGGAGAAACGCGACATAAATACGCAGAATTTATCTCACTCACTATATTTATCCACGTACAACGTTTATTTCACTGTTCGAGACTGGTATCGCATTTATGTTCGAAATCAATCGCGGTTTAACATACGAGTATATATATTATATGTGCACACATAGGTCAATGGCATCGGTAACATTAGAACTGTTTTGTCTGGATTCTTTTTATAAAAACCAATAAGAAAATTGTTCATCAATTTAATAGAAGTAGATTCTTGTGACCTTTGTTAGGACAGACAACTGAATGATGTTTGGGTTATCTTTGCAAATTATTTTTTTCCGTGGATTGTTTTCTCACGTTTAGCTATTATATTTATCCGTATCCCACAGTATAATATACTGTGCGTATACTTGGTCTCTAAATAAAATACGAAATTGGTATTTACCCTTTGTGGTCAAGAATCTATCAACAATTATAATCATTCAATGTTCATCTCATTGGTAATTAAAAACGGTATGTTGTAACTGAAATCGATTCTCATCTGACAATACAGATAACGGTACTAGGAGTCCATAAACTAGTGTTGGTCATAACTCACGAGGCCTGAAGGTCGCAGTACCCTCGGGGCAGAAAGTCATATGTGGGAGAGATTGCCTGTCATTCATTGTTATTTCAATAAACGGCGTGTGCTGTACCAGGACCCCATGAACGAGCTGTATTGTGTATTAAAGCTCAATATTTGTTTATTCTACTTTAAGAATCAGTATAGAAACTAGTTATTGTAGTTCAGTAAAATGATTAGTAAATTAATTACTCAAATATATTGGTAAGTAAATTATTATTAGTAGCTTTAGATACTGATATTAAAATGTAGAATAATAATAGTAAAATCTGTGTATCACTAATGTGGTCTAATTAGCCAGTTAACAATCAGAGTATTTCTGATATTTGATTTTTTAATGTAATGAGCAATATTATTTATTGATCTTAGTACCGTAATAAATAGAGCTTTGGTGTGGTGTGTGAACTGATGTACATCAGTTAACAGAAGGACAAAGCATAAAAGAAAAACTCATCTGCTCCCTACATTTTGTCGAGTTAGGGTTCCGTACCCAAAGAGTTACCAACGGAACCATATTACTAAGCCTCCGCTGTCTCTCCATCCGTCCTGGTGCGTCCATCCGTCCGTCCGACCGTTGGTCTGTAACTTTCACAGAGTGTGAATTTCTCTTGCGGCTTTAACAGAAAAATATTAAAAACAGATTAAATTAAAAAATAAAGAGGGCTCCCATGAAACGTGTTTTTTGTTTATGGTACCGAACCCTTCGTGTGAGAGCGAGTCCGACTCCCACTTGACCGGTTTTTCGAGTAATTCAGCAATTCGATTCTGTCATCATCGCACTCATACAACCTTATAATAGTAATATTAATATAATATCCTTGGACATTTCACACAACGCCATATAGTCCCAAGCTAAGCAACCTAATGCTTGTGTTATGGTAACGAGATGGCTGATAAACTACTTATATACATTTTTTTTTTGTAAATACATACATATTATAGATAGAAAGCACCCAGACTCGGAACAAATACTTGTAGGGGACCATCACCGGTCACTGCTCTTTAAATAAACACTTGCACACGATAGGCATAACGGACAGCCCTCTATGCAGAGCATGCATGGAGAGGGAAGAAACGGTACCGCACGTACTCCTTGATTGTGAGGGCGTTGCCGAAATACGGAAGCAAACTATAGGGTCATCAAACTTGCTCACAGATATCCTGAACACGCCGAGAAAACTTATCTGTTTCTGGAGGGAGGTTGGATGGTTGGTTGGAGTAACGGCCGCCATGGCTCACGTACAATGGTCCAACGTCAGGACTAAGTGCGGAAACCAAAACCCCCTCATAGAAGAATACTTGTAGGTCGTACAAATATTTGTTCCGTACGTGCGGGAATCGAACCCGCGACATGCTACGCAGCAGTCAATCGCTCAACCACTGCGCCAACCGTGTCGTCAAATGATGGAATGACCAAACCTTGATGGAATGACAGTTCTGGTTAGGCTCAGGTCACCCCTGCTAAATTTACACGGTGAGATGTTGTCAAAATCTACCGGCTGTCGTAAAACTCCTAATATTATAAATGCGAAGGTGGGTTCCAGTTAGGTAGAGCCAATTTCTAGAAAGAGGTCAACCGTCGAATCTGATTCGGCTGGGCAGCGTTCGGGAAATTGAGTGGTATCATCTCGTCCCACATACCATAGTGTCTCAAGACGAAAGTGCGTGTTGCCAGTGACTTGTTGACTTGTACTTACAGTACTGAAATGTGGTCGCTCACAATGGGCCTTATCAGAAGGCTTAAAGCCACTCAAAGGGCAATAGAGAGGGTAATGCTTGGAGTTTCCTCGGGAGATTGAATCAGAAATGACAATTTCCGCAAGAGAACCAAGGTTACCTACATAGCCCGAAGGACCGCCAAACTAAAGTGGCAGTGGGCAGGGCACATTGCTCGCAGAATAGATGATCGACGAAGGCGAAAATTTCTTAAGTGGCGATCGCGTACCGGAAGACGTTACGTTGGAAGGCCTCCCACAAGGTGGACCTGGTGAAGTGAGTGAAGGCAAAAGCAATTCATGACTATTTTTCACCCGCCGTGGGCCGTCAATTATTTGCTTGCAACTAGCTGACCCGCACAACTTCGTCTGCGTCACATTTTCCATTAAAGCTCCGCTCCTATTCGTCTCAGCGTGATGATATAGCTTTCCTAGATAAATGGGCTATCTAAAACTGAAAGAATTTTTCAAATCGGATCAGTAGTTCCTGAGATTAGCGCGTTAAACCAAACATACAAACAAACTCTTCTGCTATAAGTCAGCCTGTATAATTCGCAATCGCAAGACACTTCATAAAAGTTTAAGCAACATACCAAATCCTGTTATTACTAATGTTTTTAAAAGCTTCGACATTACGTCAAGTAACAATTTAAACGATGCTTAAGTTTACCGCAAACGTAACCCGACAATAAAGACATATTTCAGGAGAATTAAACAGAACATTAATACTCGTATTTTGCATCTAAAGACATTTAAATGCCATTTGTTTTACACGCTGAAATCGATACGGGCATGGGATGCACTTTTTAATTACTTCGCAAACAATAAAATGCCCTATATATTTTTGTATGGTATTTTTTTTCGGTGCCTGTTATTGCGTTAAGCATATTCCTTCATCCAATCTTGACGTCGTTGGGCAGTTAAATTTTAACAGTTAATTATTATAGATTAAAACTCAGATTAACAGGTAACTCAGCGCTATAAACTCTAGACCGTTTACTGCAGTTTTTTGGTTTAGAAATAATTGTAATTAACAATTTATGATTTTTGAATGCGCATCTTGAGCGTCGGGACTCAGTAGTTGGTTTTAGAAATGTATTTTGAAGTGAAGTAGTTTGGTTTATTATGTTGTAGTACTCATAGTAAATCTGACTCCAGTCTTGCCAATAAGTACTCTGTTACCTAGTTTATGGGTTGTGGAGGTCTGGTAGGCAGCCGCTCTACGTAAAATACTGGTATTCAGCTAAATCCGGTTTGACTGGAAGCCGACCCCAATACAGTTGGGAAAAGGCTAGGCAGATGATGAGTACTTATAGTGTTCAATTCAATAGTTACAAGTCACAAAGACATGTTGGCAAGAAAACTATAGGATGGAATTATATTATAATAATAAAGTCCACCTATGTAAATTTGTGGGCTTAAAGTGTTTAGTAAATAAATGCAACTAAAATAAGAACTACATAGATACAAAGGTAGGATACCAGTTTTAGAAATGACATTGAGAATAATTTGTCACAGTAGATCTGCACTATAAAGGACAAATACCCAAAAGACGTTTAAAAAAATTGTTTTATTCCTTATGCGTAGGCCCCTTTGGTATACTATTTTCTACACAATTATTTTAAATTACCTTACCTATAACCAATGTTAAAAAGTGTAATTCCTCCTATAGCTCGCCTTGTCATTGTATTCAGTAACTTTGTCAAGTTACTGAATACAATGACAAGGCGAGCTATAGGCATATAGGCGAGCTATAAGCGCTATAGGCGAGCTATAGGCGCTATAGGCGAGCTATAGGCGCTATAGGCGAGCTATAGGCGCTATAGGCGAGCTATAGGCGCTATAGGCGAGCTATAGGCGCTATAGGCGAGCTATAGGCGCTATAGGCATTAAAATCTGACAGTTGAACTGTCGTTCAACTGTCAGATTTTAATGCCTATATAGCGTGTTCTTTTACGACAAGTTAGCAATTTTTTTTTTTGCCAAGAAGCATGTTAAGTATTTAATTTAATTCAATTTGTCCATGGATAAATTGACCAACCATCTTTTTGTTTGGGAAAATCCGGCTGTTGAATTATCAAGTTACTGAATGCAATTAAAAACAGTCGAACTATAGCAGGAAATGTACTTTTTAAAAATCCATAAATCCTTTTTGCCTCCAGAAACTCACCAGTGCGAACACCAAGAGCATTAAAACGTTCTCTCATAATCTTAGCGAATATTTCCTTATTTGCATTTCGAAATGGAATCGACCCACAGTTTATTTAGCGGCCGATATAATTAAACAATCAACGTTTAACACTGCTGTTGTCTCGTAAATCATAAATTATTTCTCCAGTTAATATAAAACTGGGTTAGGCTTACACCGAAGCGAATACGACGGCGAAACGAATGCGAGCTCGTATTTCAGTCAGTAATTATTTAGCCATAAAATGAGACGAGCTTCTTACAAGACGTTACTAAAACTAAAACTTTTGTGCCTAAGATGTAGATCAGACACATTGATCTAAGACATAGAAAATTGTATCTATGGTCTAAGACCTTAGTGTTACCTTGATCTAAGTAAGCTAGAAGAAGCTCAATGCGATTGTCGAAATGCCAAAATATAACAATCCCTTATTGTCACGTGACATGACGACAGCGTTTGTCAATTCCATAATTATATTTTTGACGTCTTGACAATCGCTTTTGCCACGCTACCGTTAACAGAATGTTAGCTTGTTGTTGGTAGCTAGAGTTGCTGTAGTGATGTTTTCTGAATATAAGAAGTATTTGAAGTAAAGAACGTGTCAATCCCTATTTTGATGTTTTAAACAAGTTTTAAGGCGGACATTTTAATTCAGTCATCAGGGAATAGTCATGGAAATGATTAAAATAAAACTCAATTTATGTTTTTATGTTATTTCCACGTTACACAATGCCTTGTTAATGCTTTGTTAACAAAAACATAGTTTCAGCCCTTTCATGATTTTACTGGGAATTGTTGTTAAAAGAGATATAAAATAACTTCTTTGCCCTTCACGATGTCACACGAAGTCTTGTGCAAATTCTAGGAATTCATTGCATACTGCTATACATTGTATTGATACCAAAACAGGAATTTGTCCCCAACGTATTTAATTCGAACGATAATAAAAAGAGAGTTCTACGAAAAAAATCTTTCTACGAAAAAGCAGTTGACTCTACGAAGTCATTGTAAAAATAAAAATACAGAGCCTTTGCGGTTTAAGTGACATTCGCATTTTTTTTGTGATGAGTTTGGTCTTGACTCTAGTCTTGGCCAGATATGACAGAGACAAAGTCTACGATGGAGCGAGCTTACCCAGAAGGAGCCTGTTCACTCAAACTTTTGAAGAGATATTTGCAGTTGGTCCCGTGCAAGTAGTTTATAAGAGAAGAGGTAGGTTTATAGACAAAAGTGGTTTGGTATTTTATATAACTAACAAACAAACTGCGAATGGGACCAAATGCAATTGGATCGATCGCAGTGTTAATGTGACGTACTGCAAACGCGGGACGAAGTGTGTAATAACTCCATTGATTTTGCCACCAATTTATCCAGTGCTGAAACACAAACCGCTGACGTGACACAAAGAGCAGCCAAGTTTGGGACTGGGCCGGACAAGTCTGCCGAACCGATCACAATGTGGGTTCCAGAGAATCTCTAGTAAGAAGGTTATAAAAGATTGTCATGCTTTTACGCTAAATAATTATTAAAATTGTTTAAATTATAATATTTAAGTTTCAGTACCTACCTGCTGCGGTGTAAGAGGCAGTCAACAAAAGTTAATAAGACGTTTCAAACGAGAATTTCTAATTTTCGCTGTGCCTTCGATGGGCTTTAAACCTGCGCATCGGCTCATTGCAGGCAATCGCCTAATTACAGTTAACATGGAGAAAACAGTTTGCATATTGTGGAAAGTCAAAATCAGAAACGTTGGGAAGTGGGTTTAACGTGAGAGTGGGAACATTTCCTAAGTATTCAAGAGGTAAATACTTAGTGTATTTTATTCAGTTTCAATATCAGAAATTGAATGAGGGAGGATAAAAAACTTTGGTTTCTTCGTATTTTGACACCGACTGCCGAAATAAAAATTTATCTTTACTTTGTAGGTAGTGTTTTTTTATTTGGAAGTTGGTTGTATTTTTTTTGTAAAGAGTTTATTATTTCTCACGTTTTAGTGGTAAAAAGTGAAAAATGTTATATAAAATTGTTTTACACCTAACAATACCACTGCAAGATCGCAGAAAAGCAAAATACGCAATTTCGATTACTTGGATGACAAAAAACGATCATCCAAGTAAACGAATTCCAGCTATTTCGATTTTAAATCCAAACTTCGTAACCGATTTTGATAAAATTTAAACGGGACCAATCTACCAAAGTATTTCAAATCGGTTCATAATTGACGGAGTTATGAGGTAACAAACATAAAAAAAATACAACCGAATTGAGAACCTCCTCCTATTTGGGAAGTCGGTTAAAAAGAATCAAGGCTCAGCGTTGCGCTTGCTCCATGTCGCTTTTTATAGGCTACTTGCTTTTTTGGGAAGTCGGTTAAAAATAATCAAGGCTCAGCGTTGCGCTTGCTCCATGTCGCTTTTTATAGGCTACTAGCTTTTTTGGGAAGTCAGTTAAAAAGAATCAAGGCTCAGCGTTGCGCTTGCTCCATGTCGCTTTTTATAGGCTACTAGCTTTTTTGGGAAGTCGGTTAAAAAGAATCAAGGCTCAGCGTTGCGCTTGCTCCATGTCGTTTTTTATAGGCTACTAGCTTTTTTGGGAAGTCGGTTAAAAAGAATCAAGGCTCAGCGTTGCGCTTGCTCCATGTCGCTTTTTATAGGCTACTAGCTTTTTTGGGAAGTCGGTTAAAAAGAATCATGGCTCAGCGTTGCGCTTGCTCCATGTCGCTTTTTATAGGCTACTAGCTTTTTTGGGAAGTCGGTTAAAAAGAATCATGGCTCAGCGTTGCGCTTGCTCCATGTCGCTTTTTATAGGCTACTAGCTTTTTTGGGAAGTCGGTTAAAAATAATCAAGGCTCAGCGTTGCGCTTGCTCCATGTCGCTTTTTATAGGCTACTAGCTTTTGCCCGCGACTTCGTACGCATATGTTTTTTGTGAATTTCTGGAATCCTCTCTTAGTGCTCCTGACACTCCCAGGAACCTACATGCCAAATATCATCTTTCTACGACCAAAGGTTTCGGCTGTCGTGTAATGCAGTCACAAGTAACGGAAGTAATAAATATTGACTAGGTAGCTTTTGCTAGCAGATTCGCCTCATAATATCCATATCCAGGACATGGCCTTATCGTATACCAAGTTACATACTAACGCGTTCCTATTGTTAAGACGTGTCAAAGTAGACAAACAGACGGTATAAAGTAACTGTTTGTCTATGGACAGAGTTAGTTTTTGAATCTATACTAATATTATACCTAAAGCTGAAAAATTTGCTTGTTTGGCTGCTTCATTTATCAAAGTAACTATGTAACATCACGCTACGACCACTAGGAACGAAGCATTAATGAAAAATGTGACACGGAAGAAGTAGCGCGGGTCAGCTAGTTTATAATATAAGTATGGATTTCAAACTTTGACCTTACCGTGTAACTTACCTAAATGACTACAGAACCTTTATTCTAAATATTAATAGTAGATAAAGATAGTTCCGTCCGAACTTTTTTTACTTAGTGATTGCTATGCACAGCGCCATTTAAGTTGTCTAACAAAGACGGCCCACTTAATGTACCCGACATAAACAATCTCACGACGCGATTTTTTTTTTATAATTCATTAAACCATAGTTACATTAAAAATACATAGATAACGCATTAAAATTATTAAAAAAAAACTTAATAATTTAAAATGATTACGAATCAAAATAATGTCGATGTTTCATTACGCGCCGTCCTTGGAACACAAGGCTCAGACTGCGCTTGCGCTTACCTACGTAATGTGTCATGATAATGCAGATTTTTTAATAATTCAAGTGTTCATAAATATAATTTATTTATTGAATGTGTAGTAGTCATTAGATAGACGAAGAGCTGGGCTCCCGTTGTAAGGCGACTTTAATGGCATCGTATATAAGAAGCACCACCACATTTTTAACATCTCGGGTACACGACAGCTTCCGTAGATTGCCATACGCGAGGTGAGTTTGCTTTGGTCTAGACAGGAAAATTACAGGCCAATCACGGGTTCATGTGTGGCATTAAAAAAAACGTGAAGGTCGTCCTTACTATAGAGATATAAATCAAAGGCCTTGATGAAATATCTCAAGGAACGTCAAGGAACCGGCGTATCTCGTGGTGATCATCATCCTTCTGTGTTCGCTCAACAGTGGAACCCACCCAGGCGGAAACTGATTAGCACTAATATCGAAAGAGTGCTGTATAGTGCCAACTTATAACATCACACGAGATAACCAGAAACAAGAGATATTCAGCAAACAGCTGTAGCTGAATATTGTGCCAAATTAACATTTGATCTGATGAGACACACAGAATTTTTACTGTTGCCATCGATATGCTAAGAACAACTGTGTTAAAGTAGGTATCATTAGATGACTATTACATATTGTTCGAACTAAAGATCTAGTTAATTTTTCAAGCATTATCAAAACATAACATGACATACAAATCTCCAACCACCCTTTACCGTAACATCGCGTGACAACACACCGCAAACGTTCACTCCTAAACAATGATGTCACGAACGCACCACAGACTATGTACACTACATAAACACTACTTACAAATAAAAAAATAAATCAAAATCAAATAAAAACGGCCGGCATAGCTGTAAAGCAATTAAAAAGCAAACAATCGGAGTTTACAGCGGGCTCGGGTCGTCCCGTTCCTAACCGCTCATAAAACGGGGTAGTCGAAGAAAAAAAGAGAACCCATAATTGTTCAGTCATAAAAGCTTGGGGAACTGGTGATGGTAAAACTCCATGGCGAATAGATGGTGCAGCAACTGATTTTTTCTATAAAAAACTTTGATGTAAAATGGGGCTGATGATTTTGAAGGTTTAGCCAATAAGGTTTAAGAATTAAAGCCAATCTGAGTGGATTGATTTTTGCACCATTGATTTAGATGGGAAGTCTGATTTATTTTGTCATAAGATTTATTCGAAACATGTCAAAGAAGCTAAGACAGCGATAATAGAACACCCTTCTGTCCACTAAACTTCTACACATTAGCATTTAGGGGAGACCAAGGGGTTTTGTAACAGAGTTGAGTTGAAACAAACAAACGTCAAATTCGCGGAATCTAAAACCGTTATCGAGTTGGCAACCAGGCTGTTTAGCCGTGCTCCACCGCAGTTTCAAAAGCTCATCAACTAAGGATTGAATTAGTAGTGTTGATGCAAGTCACTGCTTTGTGGTTTGCTTTTAGGTTGTAATTTTACAACGGGTGGCAGGTGTTACTGAGAGGATTTGAAACAAATTGTTTGAACTCTCCTTGGTTCTATTTTGTTTGGCTATTTGCTAACTTGATGTTGCTAATATTTTTGTTTCACTTTTTTGTATGCTTATGCTTACTGAGAACCAAAGAAGAACATACAGAAGTAAAGCGAGCAAAGAGATATACGTATGATCTTGCGGCAGGAGAAAAAAAATACTTCATTGTGTCTACGAAGAAGCGAAAATTATGTGATGAATGTTTAACGAGAAGTGGGAACTCGACTATTTTATTTTCAACCAGGAGAGATTATATTGCCCCAAAAAAGTCTTCTCGTCGCTGCCTCGAGCTATAACATCAACTATACGTTATTTTTCATTAAAATTGAGTAGAAAATACTTCAAATATGATTGTTTATTTTATATTTTTATTAATTAATTAAACCCTAAATTAGGTACATATTTTATTCCTAATATAAAACCCCAGTTCTCTAAAATTAACAACTGTTTTAAATCCCGTTTAGTTGAAACAGAATGACTTGCCACGATTGATACTAATCTAGCTACCTAATAGATTTTAGTGAACGACAAATAATGTCAACATTGTTTCAACTCCCCTAGGTCTCCTCTACTGCGTTTTTTGAGGCATCTGTCATTATGTTTCCGGAGTGTGACCGATGACGTCAACCGCATGCATAGTACCGCTGCAGTGCTGGTAGAATAGTCCCTACAAAGTGGATAGTCGGCGTGGCGATAGTGGAGCTATGTGGCGATACGAAAACTGAAAAGATTTAGGGGAAGTCTTAGCCCAGCATGAAACAAATGACATATCATGGAACTAATAAACCAATCAAATTACCCACTACAGTAACAAACAAATCATTCCAATCAACAAGACAACCGAATAATCGGGGACCGTCAACAACTCATATTATATTTGTCGTCCATACGAAAACCCATTTGTGCATTGTTAACATGCATAAGAATAATTTATCGCCCGATGTCCAACTCTCCGGGCATAAATACTAAAAACAAAACAATACCGACATCGAAAAAAATGATTAACATTGAAAATGAAGTGTTAATTGTGTAGAAACATTGAAAAATGATCAACATATGTTATATAAATAACAATAAATAAAGTTTCGAAATACAGTTTAAATAATAATAAGTGCAAGAGTGAGGTTCGAATAAAAAAACATCGTGTTATTAATTTCGTGGTTGTAGAGGTGTGAGCTTGGGGCACAGAGCCGTGTGTGGAGCCGACATAGGCATTTTTTTTTAATTACTGTGTGTTAAAAAACGAGAACGTTTGATCTATAGATTCTTGTGTTAGGTTGGTAGAAACGTTCTTATCATGTCAACAATGGAAAGCACATCCGTCCACTATACACATACTGTCATAAAAAGAGTACCCATAAAATTTGTGAAGAAAATATAAAGTAGATCTGTCAATGTACTAATCAAATGATAAGGAGTTTTATTGTACAGAACAATACATCAATATTAACATTTTATATACATAAACTAAAGATAAATCTACAATATCTAAATTATGTACAAACGCGTATAAAAACAAAGTAAATCATTGGCCATCAAAAAAATAATCCACATCGCTGTCAATGGCAAAAGTGCCCAGAACACTGATAAACACAGCATTGCCATGACACTGACACTGGCAGCATTGCCATGTTGAATGGCAATGCTGATTCTTTGGCCGAAGAAAAGCCCAGCCCTCTGGTCACGTGAACCGTCGACAAGTTGTTTGCTGATGTCCCGAAAGACTCTATGTGCACTCGGATCCCATGGGCCTAGTGTTTCAACGCCAAAAGGCTCAAATATATTCTAATTCCCAATTAGGTTATTATAAATTGAATTAACAAATCAATGCCTCTTTATTTTGAAGCGCCTAAATTAAAGCTAAAAACATTTGACATAGCTGCAGGGGTAGTTTCGGGAAATGTGTCGCTACGAACAATTAAAGCTACGGACAGAACACAAAACTAAAGCTCGTGTTGAACTGATTCCCGGTACCGTATATATTCTAATGAATAAACGTTAGAGGAATAATCAAATGGAATGAATTCGCAGAACAGAATTAATATCGCAAAGGAGAACAAGCTGATGCCAGGAAATTAAATAAATTAATTAAATAATTATGCATGTGAGGTTCATTTTCACTGTAGGATATCAAATTAGCTTTGATTGTAGTTGGTATTATAGCTCTTTGTGACTGGAATATGTAAAGAATTCTCACGAACTATATTTCGACTGGAAGCTGGAATGGCCGTGTTCTGACTTAACTCTTGGTCTGAAACGCACCTATGAAGTTACTAAGACATTGCGTATATCTTCAAACTGATCGAAGCTCCAAAGTCTTGAGCATAGATAGTTGCTGTCTGTTTTGTTTCGGTTGCATTTGGGAGAGTGTGCGACGGAATTGCATAATTTAATTCCGCCAAGTCTCTTCCATCATAAGACCACAAGACGTCTGGCGATGCGCCACCGTCTGTGTTTCCTGATAGCTACAACCTGGGTATTCTTTAAGTCAGGTCAAAACTGTGCCTATCAATAGTAAAAAAAAATATGGTCACAATTGACCAGTAGGTAGTTGTAAGCAACAAAAATAGTCAAATCAACTTAATATAACAACCCAGCTAAACTACAAATATAATTACAAACTTGTAATTTCATAATTCATATCGAATCATGATAGTCAAATTGTACGTTCAAAGCATACCAATCTAGATAAATTTATGATACTATCGAGGATTAAAATTCCATTCAGGTTGCCCATTGATTATTTCAAGGGTTGTTGTAAAATAATTGTACATTCATTTTAATTATGCCAGACTCATGTTTCAAAATCATAGCGAGTTTGATTGCGTTACTAATTTAATTAAGGGTTTTGTATCATCATTAAAAAATTTATAGAGCACATTGATGATTTGTATTTTCTATGAAATTAATAAAATAGTTTTCACATCATTGGTTTTGATTTAGAGTTCGATTTGATTTCTTAGTGTTTACTCCTGTTTAAAGGCTACAGATATTTATTACGATTTAAAATGGTGTGACTTTAAAACACGTCTGTTTTCACACCCATAAGACACTTTTTTTCGCTTTGTTTAATTTTTTTTGACAAAAATACTTTTTATTTTGTGCTTGATCATCAGTTTATTGACAACACAGATACTATTGAGAGAAAAAAACTAGAATAAAATGAAGGACATCGTCTCTAAAGATTTTTGAGTCCGAGCTTCAATTCCGAAGCAGAGTTTGACTTACGACGCAGGTCTAAATAACTGCCGGCCACTCATTACATTCCAACTCGCTATTTGCATAACTATTGGAATCGAACCTGGGACCCGACGGTGTGTGTTTAGTCTGATGAACGACTTGTGGACGTTAAACGCGTTCGCTGTTTCAATGCAATCTCTTTTTTTGCAAACTTTATGATGCTAACAATATTTGATTTATTTTTGTTTCCCAGTAGTAATTATCGAAATAACTTGGATTGGTAAAGTATTGTCAAACAGTAACTGCTATAATTAAAATTAAAGTTTTACTATGCGACGGCCCAAATGACACGCAGGGTTGCAACGGTCTTCTACAGATTATACTTCGGTGAGTGTGCCTAAGAACTCCACGACCTCATTCCACCGGCCCCTACCTTCCATCAGACACCTAGACGCACTGCAACTTACGATCCTCACCTTATTGCTGTTCCACCAATTCGCACTAAGCGTTTCCGAACGTCTTTTATAATGCGCACAGCAAAGGAGTGGAACTCTCTGCCTGCGTCCGCTTACAACCCTAATCTCTTCAAAGTTAGAGTGAACTGGCTCCTTTTGGGTAAGCTCGCTCCATCGTAGACTTTGTCTCTGTCATCTCTGACCAAGACAAGTGTCAAGAGCAAACCCATCACAAATAAAAAAAAAATCAATGATAAATCCGGCAATCAGGTCTCGAGTTGGCTCTATCATTTTGCAAAAGCCAAAAAATCTGATACTGATGTACTTAGATACCTACTGTTTAACGAAGTTAGGGTTTGGACGTTCAAAAAGGTAGTAGACTGTGCGGTTTTCAACTGCACCTGGTTAGACTGGGAGCAGCCCCAATATCGTTGGGAACAGATTAGGCGGATTGATTACAACCTTAACCTGTCAACGCCCATAAGGCTCTATTGGGCCAAAGCTATATTGTCTTACTATTGTTCTTTTATTAGTAGTAACTATAAATAATTTACAATGTAAATGTAATATAAACTTATTTTTTTAGGGTTCCGTACCCAAAGGGTAACCAGCGGAACCCTATTACTAAGCCGCTGTCCATCCGTCTGCCCGTCTACACCTGTCGGAGGGCTGTCACTCAAGAACCGTCATAGTTAGACAGTTCAAATGATCAAAGATTGGGTATTTCTATTGCTAAATACTAAAAAATAAGTTTTATGACAAGAAACCCTTCGTATGCGAGTCCAACTCTCATTTGGCCGGTTTTTTTTTTATCTTTAATTCGGTTGCGCCAAAGTTCACCTAAATTTTGAACTCCGATATTTGGAAATCCGAAAATGTTCTTCCTAACCTTTTTCATCCTAACAATCACAATTCCTAACTAATCGGTCTCTGAAGTTCATAATTCCGAAGCAATAAACATCTTTTACACCTTTATTTGTTGTCCTATATTTTCTCAACATACCTAACCATTTTTTACACTATTATTCAAAGTCATATCTTTTTTTTTTAGATTTCTTTCTATTTTATTTATAGCGGTGTGTACCTGCAAAGATACCCATAGGTTAGGTTAGGTTAGAACTGTGACCAACTACCTCGAAATTGGTCGCGAAATTTTTCTATATTACAGTAATTATGTTTAGGGATAAAAGAGTTTAAATATATTTACATTAATGATATTATTAATAACAATTTTCGGAAACATGAGTGTTATGAACATCGGCGTAGCACTACAAATAGTATGAATGAAAACTTTAGGATGAAAAATTTTAGGAAGAGTTGATCAATCGGATTACAAATCATTAGGACGAATAATTTCGGGTAAAGAACTATAGGTGAGCCAATAATTATGGACCCCTTTAATTCATATAACTAATTGCCCCGAACCGATACAAAAATACCCTCAAGCCTTACAGATCCCCCTGTCAACGAGATACGTCCCACTCGCGCTAATTCGGACTAAACCTTGGACAAAAATACGACACACAAGTACGAAAACAAATGAAAACAAAGGTGAACAAATACGCGAACGGTCAAGGTCAAGTTCGTCACAATCGATGGGATTGGTATCCCATATATGTACATGCTTACGTAGTGCAAAAGGAATATAGTCGAATGTAGGTTTGCGGGGCAGAACTCACTCGAGTGAAAATCAGACTAAAGCTGTGAAACGCTAATCCTGTGCAGGGCTGCACGGACTGATGTATGACAGTTGATTTTTGATTGAGTTTAGTTTTGTTCTATATTTATAGGTAAAATAATATGATTGTATAGGCGTAATCTATTCCGAAAAAGATACGTCCAATAATTTACAACTCGCTAATAAAATCAAACCTAGAATACCTAATTGAACTGTGGGGATCAGCCGCTAAATCTAACTTAAACTCGCTCCAAAGAATACAAAACAAAATTATAAAAGTACTATTTCATTATCACTACCTGTATCCAACAAAAAAAATATACGAAACAACTAATCTACTAAATCTCACACAACTGTACACATATTACACCTGCATTCTAGTAAAAAAATCACCACGAATTCTGTACAATCAAACATAAAAATATATAAAAAGACCTACATACAACACAAGAAGTAAAAACAAGTTTCAACTAATGACCACACGTGCACGGACTAACTACGGCAAGAAAACAATATTGGCTGAGGGAGCAAAACTATTTAATGATTTACCGGAAGATTTAAAGAAGTGTAACAATATAAACCTATTTAATTAAATCAAGGCTTGAAAAACATATATGTACCCAGTACCCGTTGCCAACACCCTAGAGGCAAATATATATATATTTTTTAGATGTAAGCACTGTGTATCTCATTTTAAGTGAACTGTTATTTAAGTTCTTATGAGAATAAAATTCTTTTAACCTAATCCTGGAATTTATAGTAGGGGACCTAGCAATCCCGTCAGGCGTTGTCCTGAATGTATTCCACTCGATTGCAGCACCACCTGCTACTACCTTTCCGTATTCTTTTCGAGTCATTTGATGATTTCCATCCCTAATATAATGTTTCATGTATTTGACTAAAATCATATTAAGCGCAGGGCCGTCCCTACACTGCATGTTGACGCTAAGCTAAATCAAATAATATATCCCCTGCAATAACAAGATTGAAAATACTCCCCTGCATCATGTGTAACTTGATTAAAAACGCAGAGTGGACAGTGAATTGCAGTGCAAATCTACCAGTCTCTTAGTTCGTAAAAATATTGATACGAGCTATGATGAGACTGACATGGTTATGTGTGATAATCTTTCTTTTTTTCTTTTTTTATTTGTGATGGGTTTGCTCTTGACCTTAGTCTTGGTCAGAAATGACAGAGACAAAGTCTACGATGGAGCGAGCTTACCCAGAAGGAGCCTGTTTACTGTAAATCAAAAGCTTTTACATAAATAAAGATAAAAAACTCACCGTGTCAACTTAGGCAAACTGAGTGTGAATTGAACTGTCATTTCGTCTAATTTGCATAGATTTTTAGCTCACTTCACCTAAGCTTACAAGGTACAGGTTTAAAAATCGCACTGCTGTTGACATCTTACCATGGAAATTGATGTGCAGTGAACACGACGTTGACAGAAGGTGTATTCTGTCAAAATCCCAGCTTCTAAATTTTGTGGAGGGGGTGGAGGCATAAATGAACTTACTGTCATTCTATTTATTTGCATGTATTTACAGCTCACATTATGTCCACTTCACCTAAGTTTATACGGTGAGACGTTTATAGAATCGTACTGCAGCAGGCTCACTCAAATCTTTATGTGGTGTGTTTCTCCAAAGACCATCTTCGCCATTAATCTGCATGGTCCTCACATATTCTGACCGAGGTAATGCCTGTGTATGTTTCATGTGATTAATTCATCAAGAGTATTCTATTCTGTCACTTCTGATTTTGTTTTAATGTCTATTCTTGCAGTGTTGTATAGCAAACGACGACTTTATTTAGTTTTGTTTTTATATTTCCTGTTAATTACCTGAGTGCCAATCTACTAATTTTCACATTCGCATCTCAATCGCAATCTGTCAAAAATGTATGAAAATTAAGGCGTTTTTTGACAGTTTGAGATTGACATGCGAATGCGAAAGTTGATTAAAAATAAGTAGAATTGGCTCTCTGATTAATAACAAATAACATTCACTTCTTTCAAAGGTGGAATTTAAATGGTTCACTTATTCAAAAGTTCTGTTGAAAACCCTATTAATGACAATACAGTAAGTAGGTATTTCCAGCGTGTTAGCGTAAGAGAGCAGACGACAAAAATAGATTTTTCCAAACCTCATAACATCTTATTCATTTTCGCATTTATTTATATCCTTCGTTCCACTGACAGAGGTCAATTTTAGTTTGAAGTAAGAATATATCGTAGAAACTGTAGGTTCTTTGATTTTCCTGGAATTTTTGAGTATAAACCTGTGTTTGCATCTGTTAACTAGTTTTCTATTTCTCTCAACGCGACCGTTTGCATTTGGTTCATGTACAATTTACAAGGTTGCAGGACCGGTTGTTGTCGCGACGCTTGGGGGAGGCCTATCGGCATAGACGTCTTTCGGCTGATATGGTGATGATGGTGATGAATCAAGGTTAAGTACTACCAACTTAATTAATACACGTAATGCGATTGAGAATTAACAGAATTAATTGGATGTTTCTCTTCAGTTATCTTCTTTATTACAGTTAACGACCAAAAATCTTTAGTTTCCTCACATAAGCCTAAAGTTGCTCAAGTTGGCTAAAGGCCAAGGAAAAGATGATCATCTTTTCAAACGGAAGTCTTTCTTTGTCTCGGTCTTGTGCATATCGCATCCACCAGATCCTCGCGGCGGTCATCGGTCTACCAGGGTAGCGGAATTTCTTCGAAAGAGTCATCGCGGCCCTGGAACGTAAAGGGCATTAAGAAGAACACGGATGGGTTTTAATTAGTAAGAGTCTGAAACTCCCTTCTGCTTCACCCAGAGCGGGAGGAATCATCAGATGAATTACCAAACTTAAAAACAAAAAAAGTCATTTCCCCAATACGTAGTCCTCTAGTACGTCGTGGCCACTCCAGAACCTTCTTGACCCCATAGAATAAACTATTCTGTTCTGCAAGCAGTATTCCCTGTCCACATCCAGTTAGTTGTTGGTGTTGTTAGCCTTGGTTCTCCAGATGTATATTTTCATTCTTGATCCGAGCACCGGTATCTCATCTAATTCTATCCTAACAAAAACTGGGTCGAACTAAAAACAACGAATTCTTAGCCCCGACCCGAGTGTGCAAAACTGTCTTGGATCGTTATATAATATGTTTTAATATCTGTAATTATCTATTCTCAAGATAGGTAACTTTTTGCTAGAACGAGCAAAACTTCAAACAGTAGCAAAATGTTCGCCACTATTATTATATTCGATCCTAATTTCAATAAAAATAATGCTGCAGGCAAATTATTAAGGTGCGAGTTTTGCAAAATCGACCCAAAAAAATGAACGTGTCATTGTTGTATTTGGGATTGTACGCTCGTTGTATTTTAAGTATAGTCCTAACATAACACTTTGGAGTTGTTCTAGAAACAGGGTTCCGTCACTCGCGTGTGTTGGATATTTTATTTTTGTACCGTAAAGTTAGTCATAATTATAATTCAATACTGTAACACACTTTCTATACTCTATTGCATAGATACCAAATTCAACGTACGTTGACTTAATTAATTAACTTAATAAACACGTCTCTTCATGAAAACTAGAAGTATTGGTTAACTTTCATGATTTTCAGCAAATCGACAAGACGATCTTTATCAAACAACATATAACATTAAATACTTACCAATAACCAGTAACTGAACTATAAGTTACACTAAGCATTACACATACAACTACAGAACCATTTCAAATGAGCATTTTTTACCTTCGCTACCGTAAAACTAAGACTCAAACTATACCGCCACACTCTTATAAAAAATAAACATTTATTACACACTCGAACCTCTATTATTCTGAGTAGCAGAAAAAATATAACACCCCAATAGTCCAATAAAAGTAGGATTTGGTCTTTATTTCAGATATTAATAGTCAAAGTTTCTTGGAAGGTTGCTCCTCTGTTCTCACGGAATACTGACATGTAACCGTTTGATTGAGTTAACAGTAATAAATAGTTGATTACAGGGCAGGCGCCGTCGTCGTAAACGTATATAGTGTGGTTTATTATTCAGGTAAATATGTGCTTGTAATTTTTTTGTATGGACATTTTTTAATTTCTCTCATTTTGTTGTATGCCCGCGACGTGAATGATCGGAGATTTTTATGATAATAAAATTAAATTTTTTATTGGCTCGAAGTATGAATACTGGACGCATGTAGTGGATGCCATAGGGTGGGTCTGGGTGGATGTATGTTACATGTAGTACGTGTAGTGAAATGTAATGAAAATTCCTTGGGCGTATGTAACATGACATCAGTTTTTGCAGGAGCACAAAGGCACTCGCAGTCACATCGAGCATTTAGTAATACACCAGCGCGCCGTTCGAACAATTCACATTAAATTATATGACACTGCATTGCAATTTACTATCGTTCTGGGTATTCTTTTGTATTGATAGCCAATTATGGGTTCAATATTCAGGTGTTAACCAATGAAATGAAGTACGAATACGACGCAATCAGAATATTACTTTAAAAAAAAAAGTATATTTATGGGTTACTTACCTACTCCTAGCTCAGTAATAACCGCAAGGACCGATTTTGAAGGTTAAGCAAAGTGTACCAAGGACAGCCCGTGGATGGGTGATCATCCATTACAAACCGAAACTCCTTCGTGTTTCGGAAAGCACTTAAAACTGTTGGTCTCGGATATCATTTGAAGATCTTTGCTAGTCGCTACGTAAGTCAGAAGTCATAAAATCTGACACCAATCGGATCAGCTAGAGCGAAACTTATCGCAACGTAGAGTTTTGAATCGATACCTATCATCGCGTTAACAAGCAATCACTTAATTAATAGCAACGTACCAGTATGGAGGTAATTATTAATTTATCTTTTGGCTGGGATAAATATCGGTGACAAAATTGTATACTTGTTGAACTCTCGAGCAAAATTTTTCACGTAATGCCCGCTATCCTAATAACAAAATTAAACTAAATCAAAATATATAATATTCTTCCGTTCTTTTTTGAGTGAGTGACTGACAGACAACGCACAGCCGAAACTTCTGGTCTTAGAGACCTGCTAGTCTATTCTGTAAATAACCATTTCGATATCGAGCTTCACCTGAGTGACTAAGCTTACAAAGTGAACTTTATTTCACACAACATAAGGTCTTTTATTTCCGCTTTTCCGCTGTCGAGACACGAAAATGTTGTTACAGAATAGCACTGCTGATAAAATATTTGACCGAATTTCATTTCAATTAAAACTTTTCAACTATTATCGTTTCGTTTTTTGTACTTCACCGAAGTCACGACTGCCACGGTATCAGTTGACCTATTATATATTTTTTTTTTGTTACTTCGACGTTTCATCTAAAGAAAAGCTTTTTACCGAAGTTACAATGTACCAAAAATAACATTTTATCGAAGTATTATGTTTTCGAACATTTAAGCATGTAACATGCCAGCAGGTACGCAACATGCAGCAAGCATTGTTTCTGTCGCGGGTCCGGCGCTGCCTGGGTTTGGGCTGCCCCACACAAAATTATCGTCGCAGATGGTTATAACGCTCATCACCTGCTCCTCAGCTCAAGGGCCAACCCACCCCTCTACGCCTCCGCGGGCTTAAATAACACTCTAGGGGTAGGGCAGACAAGCCAGCGTTAAGTCGGTTTTATAACGATTCGTTTCTGTCACTAAATTATGCAGCAAAACCTATTGATTGTTTATTAATTTAACACTATTTTAATTTCATATTGAATGTTGCTACCAAGGCAATATATTTGTGACCAAATAATATTTTGTAAAATTTTGTTTCGGTGTGGTGAAAATAAATAGCAAAATATCATTAGACAAATGAAAAAAAATTAAAAGAGGCTTCGGCCAACTGCAAAAAGTTAATAATTATGTAAATCGGCGAGATCTAGTTCTGAAATTGGATAATCTAAAAATACGTCAAATATTGCAAACATGGCGTTGGTCAATAGTTTTCAGTAAAATGATATAGGAACAAAGGAATACAGAAAAGTGATCGGTTCCCGAGCTGAAATTTGGCATGCAGGTAGGTTCCTTGGAGAGTATAAAGGACCAATAAGAGAGCTTTTGTCCGGGACTTCATACGTGCATATCCCGTTTCTTCCGTTCCCGTAGGATTTACAAGGAACCCTAAAAAAATTCAGATTTCTACGACCAATAGTTTCGGCTGCGCGTTGTCAGTAACGAAAGATTTTTTTTATATTACGATAGAATAGATTGTATTGTACCATATTAAATAAACGGGTCCTCAAAACACAGACAATTTCCAATTCAACGTTTAAAACGAAGCAAAAATATCAAAGCAAAAATCAATGAAACTGTCAAAAATTCTTTCAGAAGAACAACCGGTAACTGAACAGTTGATAAACTATCGCTTCAGTTTACTCTTTGCACTAAAGGCGAAACATCTTAATTACCTACCAAACTAAAGTTTAATATCAACTATTTCTTAGCTGATTTACACCTTTAAGTGATCGCTCGTTAACTTACTTTATTGGTGTTCGTAAAGATAATATCTAGTGTACAGATATAACGCAAAATGTTTATTTTGCAAGTAGTTGATAGGTATTTATTTTAGCTTGATGTTACTTTAATAGAATGATTTGGTAGGTACGTTTGGCTATCTGATACATTCGATGATTTGAAAATTGCGATTTTGCAATTTTGCCGCTTTAATTCTGATTTATTACATTTTCTCGTTGTTTGAAATAACTAAATATAAACAGGTAAGGCCATTCATTTTTAAGCAGCCCAGTCAAAATGTAAGGAATTGAGGCTTTCCTGACAAATAGCAACTGAGATGCGATTGCCAACTTTGATATGAAGATAAAACTGGGAGAGCAAATAGCTGAAAAGGTTTTGTGAGTTTGTTATTGTTTGGTATCAGCTACGTGTTGAAAACCTCTTCAAACGGTTTGGGTGGTTTTTTCATAACGTATTTTTTGTCTGATATTTTTATTATGTTTATGTATATTTGGATGATGTAAATGATTATGGATCTTGTATGGTTTGTGTTTAAGATTATTATTATTTATTAAGGAGTGTTCCATTTCACAACGCAGTCGCAAACTGTCTCAAACTCTTTTATTTCAACTCGTAGTTTTTATGCAGGGGTGCTAAGTTGCTAAGGTTTTTATTACATAATACCATACAATCTACGTAACCTTGCCTCACAAATTGGCTGGACCACAATCGCGTTATTGTTCCCTAACTTACGTTTTAACACCTCACAGGAGCAAACTTTATGAGAAAAACTTAAGTAGACCAAGTGTGAACGATTCTGTAGCACCTGTACATTATACAAAAGATGTTATTGTTGTATTTTGTTTTATATTTGGTTAGTATAAGGGTGCTAATGCGATGCTAATTAAGGGGCGTTGAGTCTGACGCAAGCCGGTCATGAATAGTCAAGGAGCTATCCGTTGCCGCAAGTGTTTTGGAAAGACTGGACGCTTTTTTGTAAGTTTCAAGATGGGTTTTGGAGTCTGACAAATGTTTAACAACACCTGGTAGAAAAATGTCTTTGTTTTATGTTTGGTTTTCAGTTTTAATAGCTATAACAGCTGGTATTAATAAATCTATAAATAAATAAGTGCCTTTGATACGGAAAACTTTCACTTCGCATGACAATCCTTTCCTTCATTTTATGGAAAGGATCGGATACAATTTTTACATTAATATTACTTCATATGTTTTCGTTTTTGTATGGGTGATAAGTACCAATCGATGGGGCTCAAAAAATAATAACCGGACAAGGGATGACATGAAAAAGCCGTTCACGTAGAAGTTACTACGGGTTCAATAGGATTTAAACTCATACGTGCACGGTTTTTGAAGTTCATGAAACAAAATCACACATAGACATAGCATTGAAAATAATACTTTAGATATTTCAAGTTGATAGTTAGCATTAGTAGTTCTTGAGATAACCAGCTGTGACAGACGGACAGACTTTGTCACACCGTAAGGGTTTCTTTTTATCATTTCGGTTCGAAACGGGAACCCCTATAATGCTAAAATACTAAAATCATCCTTGGGAAAACCAAAGAAAGTGAAACCTCTACAGTAACAACATGCAGTAAAAAAACACTCACAAATCAAATGAAAACATGATACGAGCATTCTGAATATCCAGACGTAAATCAATAGCTCCAAAATTATTTCATTTATAAAAATTATATAAAATAAATAAAAAACTTTAATGTAACCAATAAAAGTAAATTTGTTACGTACTCATTTAAATTTTACCATAAAAATTTAATCGTACTTACATTTCAGCTCCATGAAAGCCGCATCTGTTGATCATTTTAAATGCACTGTATTTTTAACCGCAATGTTATTGGATTCCCGGTGAACTTTGTACTGCCTCACAGTTAATTTTTAGTATTTTTTATGTATCAGAAATTTCGTTGTAAAAAAGGATTTTTCAAATTTTTAACTTAAAAGATTTTGTAGATTTTCGTTTTTGTTCAAACAAAAATACAAAATAAATTAACAGGACATGACTGTTGTTATAAAAAATGAGCGGCATGCGTTTTTCGAGAAATATATTTTGAGGTTTTCTTTTCTAGAGTTTACCGCTTCAGGTATCCCCCACTATTGACCCACTACTGGGTAAAGTCTTCTTCTGATACAGATTGGGAACGAACATGTAGTGGATCGGTTCGCGGTCTGTCTCCGCTTGGGCGCACCTTATGTTGCTCCGCATCGGTGTCATTACTGAGTTGCTGTCAACAGCCTCGGGCACCATGGCCTTTCCTGCTGCAAGAGCGCAGGCCGCATAGCGCGACATGCTAACATCAACGATATTATTCGTCGGGCTCTTATCACCGCCGGCGTACCGGCAGTATTAGAACCTAGTGGCTTGGTACGTGACGATGGGAAGAGACCAGATGGTATGACGTTGGTGCCGTGGAAGATGGGTAGGCCTCTGGTGTGGGATGCAACATGTGTCGACACCCTTGCGCCATCACATGTTCCAAGTACGGTGGGCTATGCCGGCGCTGCCGCTGCGGCTGCTGAGGCCATCAAGCGGCGCAAATACTGTTACCTTATCGGTAATTACAGTTTTGAGCCGTTTGGGGTCGAAACGCTTGGGTCATGGGGTCCGAGTGCGCGTCTCCTTTTTAAGGAAATATCTCGTCGACTAATCGACACTTTGCGTAACCAGAGGGCTGGCTCGTTCTTTGCTCAAAGAATTAGCATTGCCATTCAACGTGGCAATGCTGCCAGTCTTCTGGGCACGTTTCCGGATGACGGCGATACGGAGGAATTTTTCGACGCCTAAGCGTATCTTGTTATTGTATATTTATTTGCATATAGTTAGGTTTAGTTGTTTTCATGTTTTTATTAATATTATGAATCAAATTAATTATTAATTATTTACATTATATCCATAATACGTCTGTTCAAGTTTCTTTGCAATGTTTTTATCATAGTGATGGATGTCTCATTTAAATTAAGAAAGAACTATAAGAACTATACAAACAAGAACTAAGTATAATTTCACGAAACTTTAACTTGATACATCGCCAACTCCAAATGACTCAAGCCCTAAAATAACGCAGTATGGTCGACGTCTGGAATCGAACCGCGCTCTTTGATCTGCCGTCCCCTTTGTAACCCTACACGAGACTACCCTGGTACCTATCCACACCTGAGATTATTAACGGCCGATGACAGACTGGGGTTTCTAAAATAACAAGAGCGCCGTCATCAATCATGTTCATAGCTCATGAGGTACTAGGATGGCAGGAGTAAAGGGAGATGGTGGTTTGGCGCAATTATGTGGCGGTCAAGCTAAAGGGGCTAGGGTGGACTTATCGCTAATTGATGTAATTTTTGGCGGAGGAATAGCTAAGCACAGATAAGACAAAACTTTAAGGTTGGGAGGGAGCAAACTGCTCGTAAACTGTATTTTCCGAAAAGAAGTTTAGACTAATTTTTGTTTCCAATAAAACGTTTGTTCTGCACATGCAAAACGCATTACAGAAATCATCAGTAATCATTACAGAAATTTAGAATAGATAGCAAAAAAAAGTATTAAATTATAAAAAAAGAAAAAGTTGAAAGATATAAAAATTGGAGTTTGATCTTGGTTGGACATTTATTTATTTATTTATATATACTTTATTGTACACCAAATGAAAAATACATAAAAAGAAACATTGTAGGTAAATAGCAGGAAAACCATCCTCCCAAAATGCGAAGTTGAACAAAAAACACATGATAAAACAAAACATGTTTACATCATCAGATTCAAATAATATTGCATGTGACTTTGGATTGGTAACTATAATTAAAATTATTGCGATAAATGAAGTAGGTAAATATCTTTACGCCTTCACTTATAACTATCAAACAATCTGCCGAGCCATTTCTCAACTATTGATACTGGGCAAGCGTCCACTCAACCTTGAAGTTCGATACGAGAGGCCTTCATTATATAACCACCAAGAGGATTCCTGTTCTTAGAGCAGAATTCTGTCCAATTTGTCTTCAGAACATTGCCGAAGACGATTCCTAAGTTACAGCCGAGCGCTTCATTGCTTCAATTACTGATTCCTGTTACTGCAACAATTTGTAAAGTAGTGATGGGATTCGAAGTAGAAGCTGATCTAACAAGGTGGCCGAAATACAACATTACGGGAAATGGCCGCCACAATCATTTCTGCTTAGTTCAAACCATCTGCCTAGCCTTTTCCCAATTATATTGGGGTCGGCTTCAATTCAAACCAGATTCAGCTGAATAAAATAATCATATAGTTGCCCAGAGGTCAATAATGTGATTTAAATTTGGAATTCAACACATCTTTTTGCCCGAATGCCAATGCCGTTTGTTTGTTTGTAACTTTCTTTATTACCTCGTGCCTTCCAAACGGTTGGATGGATTTCGACTATTGAGGTGCCGTTAGATTCATTTTAAATATCCAAGTTTAAAAAAACAGCTATAAGGCGAATTTTTGGCGCTAAATTGTAACTCGTTATTATTATTTTTTAACTAAACCTATCGAGTAGGGTACCAAAATGTAGGAAATTAAATGGTGGTTACGTAAATATATATGAGCCATATGTTAAATTCAATTAGTAAACAGTTTTCCTTCATAAAAGTATTGCAGTGAGGTTTTTGATTTTTCTAATTTGCGACTTGTTATTACTTGCTAACAATTTTACCGCAGTGGGTGTGAGAAGTAGATTATGCTCCTCAGGGATAAATGTATCTTTGCTTTGGGCTGACTTGAATCATATGCTGCATTCAGGATTACTGCGCTCGTGAGTTAAACTGTAAACTCCCTCACTGCGCTCAGGGGTTAACTTTCGAAACCTTCATTAGATTCGAGATTTAATATGACGCCCGTGACATTAGACACTGCAGTATCCCCTCGGTGCATATTCAACTATAAAATGAACACGATATTTTGATCGCCTGCTTGTCTAAGTAATACAGCAGTTTTCATCACCGTAATTACAGACTTTAGAATTCCTTAAAAGGGCTTAATTAATTAAGTGCTCTTAATAGACCCAATATTAAATTACTTGTTAAAAGTTTTAACTGATATAAAACCGCTTAGCAATTATAGACCGTTAATGAAACACATCCCATATTTATTCACTCATCGGGCTGCAAACCATAAACTAATTAACGGTTTTTTCAATAAACAACCAATTGAATTATCAATTTACAGTCAATTCATACTCATATAAGGTAAAAACTTCATGAATATCATAATATTTATTAACACAATACGTATTGAAGTATTAATTGAACTATTTTTATAGAACTTGTTTCCATATCTCGCCATAAACAGGCCGACTGATTTTTTCAATATCATTATATAAAACTGCTTCTGTAACCTAATCATAGGTCTAATCAATGCTCGTAGGTGACTGAATTAAAATACTGGTAGATGACTAAATTAACAGCCTGCATCATAATTAATAGCACCTGCCTTAAAGCTCCTAGTCTGTGTTGCTACGCTACGAGGGGTAATCTCCTTGAAAAATGTCAGAAATTCTAACCTTCAAAATGACAAATTTTGAGAATAATTGACCATCCTTGATGGGCCATATCTTGGTTCCTATAAGGCTCGTAGAGCTGCTGCTAGGCTTAAATTATTGCAAATCTAGGTGTCTTTACACAAAATGCCAAATTTTATTTGTTAAAAATCCATATTTTTTTACTTACTTTTACAGCAAAATCCGAAAAAGGTCCCAGTTTAGTCTACGTGCTGCACAGTGAGCACAAGCTTAACGAATTTGCACTTTTGGATTCACATCACCCTAACTGGTCTATACAACATATCAAAAATACAAAACTACATCGTGCTTTGCGATTTTAATGTTAATTTCTACTGGGCTACTGTCAGAATTCTAGAAACTTTTTGTTATAATTTTGTATGAGATAGTCTAATTAAAGTAAAAAGTTTTCCTTATACAATGGGCAGTAGCCACACAACAGAGTCAAAACTACATTACCATAAGCTAAGATTTTGCACCTAGCAACACCACACCGAAGTGGTTCCATTCCGGTTTCATCTCTCCAAGTCGTTTTTGCGCTCCTTTATAAGGCTCGGCCCACAATTGATATTAATTTCATGAGATGCTATTGAGGTAAAAAACCCGCCCAGCAAAGGCTGGTCGTCTGGTTTTTGCAGGCATAATGCCTCCTCGCAAAGGCGACTTCCGTGATGAAAGCGGCTGATTGGGAGTGTCCAAGGAAGATCGGCTATTTGTACTGAGTTTTTCGTACTCCTTTGCTAGTCTGTTTGCCTGGTACTATATTTTATCGACTGGTATTACTGGCTGTACTGTTTGAAGATTTTCTAATAAGGTGATATTGTGTGTGTGTAGACTTACCGACTGTTGTGGTTAAGATGATGTTGACTTGCAAGGATTTCTGTGGAAACTATAGATAATATAATTCAATATATAAAAATTTCGTGGCACAGTACAATTTAAATTAATTAGGAGTTTTTCATTCCTCGTAACATATAATGTAGGTGGCGGTGGTGTTGTCGTAGGTGGATTTCGGCCACCGTAGGCGTGAGCCTGTGGATGGCGAGCGTTGGATCTGGACCCGGACTTGGTTCTGATCGGATAGCCCACGATCCGATCAGAACCAAGCCCGAGTCGACGACGCGTTGTGTTCCACGCGGCCTCAAAGAGTTGTCAACATAAAAAGACGGGGCCTACTAGGGCCAGTGCCTGCCAGGGTTGCGGAATTTTTCGAAAGAGTCACCGCGGCCCTGGAACGCAAAAGGAATTAGGAGAAACACAGATGGGTTTTCGTCAGTAAGAGTCTGACACTCCCTTCTGCTCCGCCCAGAGCGGGCGGTGTCATTTGATGATTTCCCAAACTTAAAAAAAGGTGACAAAACAATAATATTCAACTTTTACGTACTTCTATAAAACTAAACAACCGTGAAGGCATAACCGTTGCCAGTTGTTTTGTCGCGTGAAATTAGCGACCGCAACCGGTTGCTGGCGAAGTGGCGACCATTGCGATCGCTAGTAATTGGTATCGGTTCTACAATAAGAGAGATTTGTTGTAATATCTTAAATCTGATTGGATACACATTGTCGTTTCATTGTGTTTTGCTTATCAGTTATAGGTAGCATTTTTAAGAATTTAAAACTATGATGTTGTGGGTATTTTGTGGTGCTTTCTTTGTCTGATAGTTTATTCAAATTTGAAAGCTAAAAATCTATACTTATAATATTATAAAGCTGAAGAGTTTGTTTGTTTGCTTGAACGCGCTAATCTCAGGAACTACTGGTCCGATTTCTTTCAGTGTTACACAGCCCTTTTATCGAGGAAGGCTATATATCATCACGCTAAAACAAATAGGAGCGGAGCATTAATGAAAAATGTGACGCAGACAAAGTTGCGCGGGTCAGCTAGTATGATATATTTTGGGGACCTGAACTAACAAGAAGTACGATCATCCATTGCTCACCCAAGTCAGTCTGTTCATTGTTAAGAGTCCTATTACATTTTTTACGGAAATTCATGATTTTTGACGCTGTAATTATCAGCAGCAGTAAGATATTTTAATTATTTGATCCTGAATAACGATAGTGCCAGTCTCTTTCTTGTAAGTTAGAATTACACGTTTTCATTTTTCTTTTCGTGTAATTTACTATAAATATTTTACGGACTCAGTTTGCAAGAAAAAATGTCAGCGATGGAACTTTGACGGTCTAATTCACATTGTTATAATCAATTCTTTTAAAAGCTAAAATTACTAAAAGGTAAGTTGAATGTTTTACTTGTTTATTGGAGTTCTAGAATTTCTTTAAATTCCTTGAGTTTTCACGGAAAAAAACGTAAAGAAAGCCTAATTTAAACCAGAAATGTCTTGATTCAGCGTCCATTATATTCCAAATTTAAAACAATTTTATCAAATAAATTAATATGATATAAAATTTCAATCTACAATGAATACGTTTCATTAGTTTTCATTTGTCAATATAATTAAACAAAATTACAATAAATAAAATTAAAGTACTATATATTCTGCGTCAATTCAGCGCGCGCGCTCCTCAGTCTCGCGTGAGCGCCCAAATAAACTATAATCCTATTCAGACTAGTAAGTATCAAAATTGTTTCGCGGACTATAGATGTACTCCCAACGCAGACCAACGTAACTTCGTCTATTGCAAACGAGCATTTGCGATTCGTAATAGGACTCTTAAAGCAATCTCTCAAGATTGCTCAGCAGTCAATTCTCAAGAAAGAAAATAAAATATTATTTAGTATTTATTAGCGTCATATAGGTAATATTTATGTATTTTAGGTATGTTATACTTTTACACACGATGTCTACACCGCTTTTATATGCTGGAAGAGATTTCTTTAGAAATAAGCATTACCTTTGTACCTATTTTTCTGTTTCCTTTTTTAAATATTTGTGTGTGTACATAAATTGTTAAATACATAAATAAACAATTGTTAAGTACTTGTAAGTTAATATGGTAGACTAATGATATTTCACTCGTTCCCATTTTATCGGAGCGTAGTATTAGCCTAGTAAATGGAACAAATACCTATGAAGTTTGCAAAGTACTTAAGTATGCGTAATCTGTCTGGAGAAAATTTAAAATCTTCGCCAATCAGTCCTCCCTTCCAAACAATCGAATCATTATTGGAGTCGGTCATCAAAGCCTCGTTAGTCTCTGGAAGCCATAGTTAGCATGGCTGAAGGTGAGGGTAGTTAGGTCCTGTCATTGTATCACCCAGTGGTTAGTGGTAATGATGATGGGGAGCGTCAACCCCTCAAAATCATTCACACATAACGACTTAAGGCTACTGTGGACGCGACGACATATATAGAAACTTTTTACAAAAAAATACAACCGACTTCCAAATATAAACCACTACAAAGTTCAAAATAATTCAATTTTGGAAGTCGGTGTCAAAAAAAGAAAGAAACCGCACCAGAAGCACCGACTTATTTTTTTACTTTTTAGTGCGGCACCCGCACTAAACCGCTAAAATTCCAACCAGTCCATATCAATTTAACTGTCTATCTCCGAAGTTATTCAACAGATCTTTACGAAATTTACATGAGACCATTATTTTAATCTCTTTTGAACAAAAAATATGAAAATCTATCTATATAATTATGTCGAAATTATGACATTAAATATATATAAATATTATAATAAAAAAAAACCGAAGTCACTTAGAAACGCATCGTTGTCGCATTGCGCTTGTCTGCAATGACAATATCTCTATAAACGCTATGTCAATTCGTGCATGTCGCCTTCAAGCGTATTTTCTCAATTAACTGACGTAAGGATGGTAGACGATGGTCACTAGAAATCGAATTCTGATGTAGTAGGGAGCTTGCCTGGGAAATTGTCCATTTTATACGACAGCCCCAGGCCGACCAAATGCGGATATGGCGTGCCACGTCCATCCTACCTGCTGCCGGTTAGGACTACCAATAGTTGGGCTGTAAATATAAAGCTTATTTTATTAGTCGTACAAATAAATTTCAACTTCTGTTAATGCAAAATAAACACTATGCATTCCAGCTGGTCCCGTCAGGTGTAAATCGTCCTTAACGCCCAAAGCGCCTATAAATCAGTTTCCGTTTTCAAAGACCTCTGCTTTGGTCCCTGTTAAACTTACCACAGCATTGTACCAAATCATAGAATAATATGTAAACCATGTAAGACACGATAATAAAGATTTCTGTGTCCTCATTAATCCATCGTCACGAATATAAGTAACATTGTATCATTATGTGTAACAAATATAAAGATCTACCGTATCTGCTTACTCCGCAAGAAAACAAGGATAATGATACACAAACTTTGTACGAAATCTGTTCACAATATTACCGAGATCATATTTTAAACCTTACGCCTTTGAATTAGGGGGCAGAATTGACGGCATCTGTCAACAGAAATATAATTGTCACTGCATAATGAGATGAAAGCTATGGCAACTATTTTAGGATAAATGTGACATACGGGAAGATAATGTGTGAAACGGGCAGAAATTTGTTGTTCGTTTCAAATGTAGTCAGAGAGAGCTCGTAGCTAAATAAGAGAAGCCCGGATTGAACTTTGAGATTCGAAATCAGTCCGTGTGTAGGTGACTCTGAATTTCCCTTGTGCCTCGAAAACCTCAGGGCCAATTTTCACATTCGCATCGCATTCGTTTGTCAATCGCAAACTGTGAAAAATGTATGAAAATTAAGGCTTTTTTGACCGTTTGCGATTGACATGCGAATGCGTAAGTTCAGTAGGTACTTAAGTTGTTTAAAAATTAGTAGAATTGGCCCTCTGGTTAAACCGTTGGTCTCGGCAGAAGCTAGAAAATCTGACAGCAGTCTTTCCAAGGGGTATCGGAAGTGGAAATCAGCGCATCTAAAAATGCCACTTTAGCAGAATCACAAAGCACATCGCGCTACGTATCACTGTCTAAGTTCCCAATAAACCTTGAACCTAATGCGTTAGCGATAGCGAGGAAAATAAAGTTTGACTGATTGTTATGTGGTAAATATTATGATTCAGCTAAAGTGGCCTTTTAAGACCCCCTGAGATATCATATTAGTTTGTAGAGTAAATAAAAGAACTGAACATACAAATTAAAAGAGAGTCGACAAATAAAACAACTTCAACAGCCTCAAGAAGCTCCTCTCAAACTGGCGTGAACAGGAAAAAGCAGTCTCGATCATGTACCTACCCGTATTGTTGCAAAACAACAAAATAACAAACATAATAATATTGAGCGCGACATGCGAGCCGTTCCCGGCATCAGTATGTATCGTTTCTAATTATTATAAATCTGTCGTCGCCAATGCGAGAGGACACTGTGTAGTCTTTTTTCACCCAGCGAGTAATTTCACACGGACAAGTGTTAGGGATGGTAATTAAATGCTTCGATTTTATTATTGTGTGTGTCAGTTTTTTATTTGTTTACACCGTGCTTCATGCTCGGTGTAAATTGTGATTAAAAATGTTCGGGGACTCTGAATGCCGTGTTGGCGAGTTATTGTTTGTATTATTTTATGAATTGTTTCGGGATTAATTTGTGTTGCATGTGATGTTGTTTTAAACGTTTCTTTGTTGGAAAATGTTGGGTCGTTTTATTTGTTGGTGTTCTGATACATTATTGTACCCTGAAACAGCGAGGTTCCGATGCTGATTTATGTATCCTACATGAAATTGATACGAAAATAATAAAAAATTATAATGATAATATGGCATAACAATTCTCGAGAGTACTCTTTCATTCTCAAAAACCAATTATATTTTCATCGTATATCTTCTTAATCCTTCAAGTACCTAAAATATCACAAACACACTCAAACAAATTCCATATTATTGGAAAAAGCTCAACACATTTCGTTATAGCGCTAACGAGGTTTTTATTCGTTCTAATTTGGAAATCTATGTATTAACATAAGACTCTTGATAACAAAAACACTGTTTATATACAAATAACAATTTAATATTATATCAGTAACGACAGGTATAAAAATCTATATTCTAAAAGTCGAGGTACCAGGAGTTCAGAAGTACTAAAGCAGCTAATTGGTTTAATAATTTTGTTCTAGGCGTTATAGAATGCATGTAACTGTCAATGTTCTCTATGATACCGCGTCGAGGCGTGCGTTTGCAATTCTTGTTTTTTCATGTTATTATTTACCCTTGAACTTCTTTGGGGAATGACGTCAAGGGAAAACATGGCAATTATAAAGTTTAGTTATCGCTATGGCAAAAAGCTTTTTTTCTGTTACCTATATAACTTCAATATCTACGATAAACACATGGCAATACGACACCATATTTACGATGCTTTCTGCGTACGGAAGTGGTCATTAAAAACTTTTGCGCTTTGCATCGGAGGGCTGTTTAGCGTCATTAAAGGTTCGGCCTAGATATGTGCGAATAGACAAGTGACTTTCTGTCAGCGGTAGCGTGGGGTAGGTATATAATTTTTCGTTTCAATAATCGTCTACTAGACGAAAAACGAAACGAAATATTATAGGGAATTGACAAACGTTGTCTTTTTTTTTTTTTTTTTTAGGGATGGGAAATCATCCAATGACTCCTCCCGCTCTGGGTGTGGCGGGAGGGAGTGTCAGACTTCTACTGACTAAAACCCATCCATGTTCCTTCATTGCCCTTTGTGTTCCGGAGCCACGGTGTCTCTTGCGAATAATCCCGCGACTCCGGTAGGCGTCGGCCCTTTCGGGCCCCTCTGTGTGCTGACTCTCTTTGAGACAAACGTTGTCTAAGAGCGGATTTCACCAACGCGATCAAGCTGCGATCAAGTGATGTCAGTGTCAATATTCCACAAATTAATGACACTGACAACTCGTAAACGTGGTTCATTCATATGCTGATTACGTTCAGTTTCAGATTTATGAAACTCTCCCTAAATGTCACGTGAAAAATCACGTGATAAACCCTTAAGTTTATTTTGGCATTTCAACAATCGCATTCGCTGGCACTTTGTATAGAGCGTGCTTTTATAGAGACTTGCGTATCCAAACACATCGAGCCATACAAAACTATTGAAGAAAAATTAGTTCCGCATCTTTAGAAGTCGAAATAGCAGGAGTGCAATGTTAATTGGACTGGGGCGCTGGGCGGACGACATCGGACGCCCGTCGCGCCTCGCCGAGCCCTGGCGCAGCCCTCGGTTGAGGCAAGGAGTGTGCCAACAGTAGCTGTGGCACTATTGTGGATAGTTGTTTCGGGACTCTGTGAGGGCAGATTTTTAGATTACGGATGTATTGGCTTACAGTCATGTATATAGTGCCAAATTTTACAGTTGGTAAGCTCGGGAATTGCACATAAGCACTGTAAGTGTTGATTTCCATTAAGTATTGAATAGTTAACTTAATACTACGGAAGTAAAGATTGCCACTGATGCCGTTATATACATATGTGGCCACCTAATTTTATAAAAATTAATATTCGAATTGATAAGAAAAAGAAGTAGACAAAAAGTGAGGGGTACTTTCACCTACGGGTACAAAAAAAAAGTTAGTTGAAAAAAGAATGTGCGAAACTGAATGAATCTTACAATGTGAGATTATTTTGCGACCTCTCCCTGCGATCTATTCATTGCAGGAGAACCAAGGTTACCGATATAGCCCAAAGAACTGCCAAACAGAAATGGCAGGGTACAATGCTCGCCGAACTGAAAGTCGATGTGTTCGAAAGGTTCGCGAAGCGTTGGGAATCCTCTCACAAGGTAGATAAACAACCTGGCGACGGCTTTGCGAATCCGCTGGATGGGAGACGCACTGGGTCAGTCGATAAGGCGACACCTGGGGCAGGCCGGTGTCCAGCAAGTGTGCGGACATCTTTCGACTGATGATGATGATGATGAATAAATGTATGAAGTATTTACACTACAGTTTACCAATGTAACTATTAATGTAACTATTAATTAGTAACCACAAAATCTCCTACGTCCTAGTATTGTACCTACACGCCCCGTCGCAGTTTTCCTTCCCTCTATGGCGCTCCCATCATTCGTCTGCAAGCGGTCATTAGGCGCGGCTAAGTGGTTGACGCGCCACGTGTCGGGTGTACGTCACCCAACGCTCGGTATTTTTACCCGACGAACCCACGACACTGAATGAACAAAGTCACCAGATCTGCACATTAAGAGCGTGAACTTACATGGAAATGGAAGTATTGAAGAGATTTATGTGTATTTACTTTAAATGCACGTAGTTTTGTTGTTCTTTTACGTTACGTTATACAAATTTCGATTTTTTTTTAAAGAATGGAATTCAGTAAACGTCGTCGTCACCATTTCGTCCGGAAGACCTCCACTGCTGGACATACTTAGGCTTCCCCTGAGAGTCGCTATATCGACTGGCCTTGTAATGCCTTCGTACCATAATATTATAAACCAGAAACTTTGATGGTGTAGGTTGTCGTTGTCGTTCTCGTTTTTATATTTAACGAGCACTTCGCACGCGACTTCGTCCACTCTGCAATTTTCTTAAGAATCCCAATTTTTTCTAGTAATAAATATGGCCTATGTTACTCGAGAATCAAAGATTTTTGGAAATTGGCCCATTCGTTCTTTTCCTCTTTAATTTAAGTTTTTCCTCCTTTTATGCTATATTTTAAACGCAGTACACAGTTCCCATGAAATGTTTTCACAATTGTAATATTGCTTTTTTTATTTGTTATGGGATTGCTCTTGGCTATAGGTTAGCTTTTTTAGAACTACAGTAAATATTCTGTGCCCGATTTTATAAAAAGGAAAATAACGGAGCTAAAGAATATAAGCTCTTTCAATTTATAGGAATCAAAAATTACAATAGATAATTATTATTATAATATCTAATACCTACCTTTTATACTTTTGAAACTAAAATACAAAAGAGTGTTTTAATTTTTTTCTATTTAATATTATCATTCAATGTTTTTTATTAATTAGGGCTGAAGGTGACTCATTTGATTCTCTGAATAGAAACGACATTCAATTTCGTAGAAATTATCAAAGAATTTATCAACATTGAATTCCGGGTACTATGTGAGTCAACTCTAATGAGGAAAATTCCTATAGGACCAGGGTTGGCAATCCATGATAGTCCTGAGCAGATTGGATTAGTTGCAGGACTGTATGAATCCTGGTTTTTATAGACTTCTACTATAACTATGCTTTTTTTTTAAGGATGGGAAATCAGCAAATGACTCCTTTCGCTCTGGGAAGCCGGTAGGGAGTGTCAGACTCTTAGGGCGGGTTGTATCAAACAGTTGATTAATAACATACGTACGTCAAAAAGTTACGATTACGGACGATGTTTGACGTTCGTTAAATTAGAAGCGTTGTTTCAAAACATTCTGGTATAAATCCTGCTCCTCCCAATAGCTAAGTTATTGACACGGGTCCTACCAAAATAGCTTTTTTTGCATTCCAGCACTTATTTGTGTCATCTGGTATTGAGGAATTCAAAAGAAATTTCACAATATTGTTCTATTTGACGCAACTAAAGTTACGTTAACCAGTGCTCAGACCATCTGTTAACGTAAACGTTATATTTTACGTGCGTTAATGCCGACATTTTGTGAAACAACCCAATTTTTTGATTTGAAGATAGTTAGCACCATTTTTAACGTTAACGCGTGCGTTAAGTTTAGTTGAAACAACCCGCCCTTACTGACTTAAACCCATTCATGTTCCTTCTAATGCCCGTTGCGTTCCAATGCCGCTGTCACTCTTTTGAACAAATTCTTCCGCAACCGTGGCAGGATAACTTGGTCTAGTCTTGCAAACACTAGTAAAAAAAATACCCAAAACCACACGTTATACGTTTAGTTTTGATATATATTTTTTTAACCTTTGCCCCACACTAGGAATTTCTCCTGTATCGTGGGTGCGTTCACAAAGATACAAACTCACATTCACAAACAGCCAGACTCGGAACAACTATCTGTAGGCCATACAAATATTTGCTTCGTGCGGGAATCGAACCCGCGACCGGCAGCGCAGCAGCGGATTGCTCAACCACTGCGCCAACCGTGTCGTTATAAAAGCTTATAACAGTTGCAAATCTAAAAAGCAACGCACAAGTAAATCAAAGTTGGGGAGTAAAGACTTATGTGATTTGTACTATTACGCTAGTTTACAAAATTTAACTTTTTGTCTGTTGCCGCGGACTTTGTAGTTGATAATGTTTACTTTTGTCATGTTTTTACAAATCTACCTTCAAAAATATTCCGTAGCCAAATGGCAAAAATCGGAACCCTTATGGATTCGTCAGGTCTGTCTGTCTGTCTGTCCGTCGTCAGCCACTTTTTTCCGAAACTATAGGAACTATGCTTTTATCGTACTAAGATGTGTCCAGAATTAAAAAAACAATACATTTTGGGGGTTCCCCATACTTAGAACTGAAACCCTTTTTTTTCATCAAACCCATACGTGTGGGGTATCCACGGATAGGTCTTCAAAAATGATATTGAGGTTTCTAAATATAATTCTTATTTTCTAAACTGAATAGTTTGCGCGAGAGTCATTCTAAAATAAGAGAAGGATAAAACTTAAAAAATATATGATGTACATTACCATGTAAACTTCCACCGAAAATTGGTTTGAACGAGATCTAGTAAGTAGTTTTATTTTAATACGTCATAAATCGTAAACCGCAACTTTTGCTTATAATATATACCTACAGGTTTGTACGGAACCCACGGTGCGCGAGTCCGACTCACACTTAGCCGGGTTTTCTCGTTACCTTAGGAATGTCGGGAAATCCTCTCGAAGTGCTTTCTTTTACTCTCCAAGGAACCTACATGCCAAACTTCAACTTTCTACGACCAGTAGTTTCAGCTGTACGTAATCTGTCAGTTAGACACTCAGTAGCTGACGAGTTTGATTCGTTGATAACGTATATTTACTGTCTTAAAAATATCTAAATACTAGCTGACTCGCGCAACGTCGTCTGCGTCACATTTCCCATTAATGCTCCGCTCCTATTTGTCTTAGCGTGATGATAAGCCTATAGCCTCCCTCGATTAATGGGCTATCTAACACTGAAACAATATCTCAAATCAGACCAGTAGTTTCAACCAAACAAACAAACTCTTCCGCTTTATAATCTATAATATAAAAATGAATCGCTGAATGTGTTGCTAAGCGCAAATCTCAAGAACAGCTGAACCGATTTATCTAATTATTTTTTTGTTGTCTTTGTTATTATCAGCAGAAGGTTTTTATGAAAAAAATAAGAAAGTTGCCAGTTGACGGGAGCGAAGCCGCGGGGGACAGCTAGTATTAGTATAGATTTGCTACATGAACAGCTCAATGAAGATGCTGGTTAACCAATCTTAATCGTTTTGCTACATTTTTGGAGAATATCATAATGTAAAAGCTAAATTGGAGTTCTTTAGAAAAACCCCTATATTTTGAAATGCATTTAGATAAAAATGGCATGCATTGGAGAACTGGTTATGTTAGTAAACCGTGTATTGAATATTTAAGATTATTTAAAAGTACCAAAAGAATGAAACACAAAAATAAAACACCAACCAAATTCCAAACACCAATCATTTGGCGAGAAGCAGAAAAGCTGAAACTCAAAAACCACAGCTGATTATAAAAATCGACTTGTATATTTTGAACTTAGCAATACCATGTGGAGTCAGTAACAGTCAAAATTTTTCCGCCAACAGATTTACTGTAAACTAGTGTTATCAATTAATACGAAACTTTGTGATCTGTGATTATTGCAGAAACAATCATTTCGACAAACTGTAGGTATTTGAATTGTTTAGTCGTTGAATCACTAAAATGTGGTCTAGTCGACAGATACACAGGCCGAATCATTAACACTACTGCTTGTAGACTTAAGAGTTAATCATAAGCAACCCTATGGAAAGCGCCAGATATACTTGCAATACAGTACATTGCCCTTTCCCGAATATGTCTTCGTCCGAACAATAAATTGTGAACCGTTTTGATCACTAGAGAACGTAAGGGATCCCGATTGCAGTCGATTCAGGATAGCTTTAAATCTTTATTTCTGTTTTCAATAAATGTATGTGGGTCAGTGACTATTATCGCACATTTATCTGGCGCCTACCATAAGGTCTAATCGATCTATGGAACTATTTTTGTGGGTCGTTTTTGCGTGTTCACCTGTCTATAAAGTTTTAACGTATTTGGAAGCTAGATATTCGTTACTTCTTACGTAGGAACATAGTGTAGAATATGGGTGGAGAAAATTTAGAGTGTACCAAAAGTATCAACTTTTGCTCTTTTATTGCAAGGTTAAGGTATTACATTGAGGGGTTTCAGTAAGATTTACACGGTCTAAAGACAGATATTAATTGCAGCTTAACACTGAAAATAAAAGATCTACCAGAGAACCTAAGCCATTTGGTAATTAAATATAACCTAGCTCAATAAAGTAGTGAAAGGAAAGAATACCCAAAATGAAAGTGAGTCCATGCAAGGAATAAATATTTCCTAAAAAAATACTAGACATGTTCAGACCCTACAAAGTTGATCGGACTATCGGCACAGTAAACTGACCTTCCACCACGGATGCCGATAGCTCGAGCTAATTTATACAACATTACTAGTATTTTAATCAATAGTTAACGCATGCCCTAACGCTGTTTGTCGCACACAATTCTCATTAAAGCTAAATACACAATAATTAATACATTTGCCCTTCAGTAGGTGTTAAAGTTTATCGGTGTACACTTTTTTGTGCAACTATCGACGGAAGCAACTGATATGTTATCGGTTCTAGTGATCGCGGTACTCTTTACGTGTTTACTACAAGCTTTGTGCCGCGGTTTGGCTTAGTATCTATTATAGTTACTTATAGAAAAATAGAGCAACTGACGTCCGTTTATGAAGCTTCTTCTTTCGGTGCCTCCCCAATTTATGATAGTTTAATTGTTACCAACGCTTTCTCCTTTTTCTTCACTAATTCTCCTTCAATTCATAGTTCTCCTGCAGTTGTGGCCACAATTATCAGTTTCAGCAAGTCATACCTCTCGGTAACTTTTAAAGGCAAAGTTTGTACCCAAGTATTCATTAGCAAGATGAGTCAAGCTAAACTTAAAAGCGCAAACCCACCGCGGTACAAGCTATCAACGGACACGCTGCGAAGTTGAGCTGCGTGGGTTCATTTGTTTGACAACGTGGGTCTACGTTTACACTGCAGTACACGCTACACACCCATGACTATGTACAAATGTAGCGTGGCCCACCACGGCACACGGAGAGGCTCTTCCTCTCTCCTAATTATTTAAAGTTTTGCTGTGCCCGACAGGGTCCATAATTTGTTCTATTTATTCTTTTACCACCTGTATGTGTACATTTTGGATTGCAATAAACAATTTGAAATTTGAGGCTACGCACGTTTTAGCGTTGAGCTACGTGGACGTCATATTCGAGCAAGCAACGTGTGTGCCAATGACGTCAATTGATGCGTAGCGTGTCCGTGGGTTGCAGTGGTAACAATCTCATACAATAGGCTAGTTTCCACCTTCCACAAATTGCAAAACTATTTATTCCGTCAGCTAGAGTATTTAAAAAAAAAGACACTTATTTTTTGTATTTGTAAATCAATAAATATCGACAAAGATAAAACGCATCACAACTCGGGAGTTCGGGAGAAGGCTCGTGACGTCACAACCCGCTAAAAATGATGCCAGGGCGTGACGTATTGAGAATTTTAAAAGCGTCGTAACCTCGTCAATTTTGGTTCCCGTAACAAAAGAAAAAACACGGGTCAAATATTTTTTGATAATCTAGCTGACGTACTAATTAGATTTTTTCAGGACACAAGCCCATTTCATGTAAGGCGAAGCTTCACACGCGTACGTAGCTACCTACTCCGTGCGTTGCGGTGGGTTTCCGCCTTGAGACAATATTTTGGTAACAATATGAGCCCCTCCTGCACAAAGCATGATAGCTAAAGTGCCTCAGTTGCCTTATGGATGAAATGGATTAGATTAAGTTTAGTTAGATTAAAAAATCCGGCCAAGTGCGAGTCGGACTCGCGCTCGAAGCGTTCCATACCATTATTTATGAAAGCCTCTCAAAAGTTTATTTTATTCTGGTTTTAGTATTTACGGTTATAGTGGCAGCAGTAATACATCATCAGTGACAATTTCAACTGTCTAACTATCACGGTTCATGAAAGCCTGGTGACAGTCGGACAGACAGACAGACGGACAGCGGAGTTCTAGTACCTACCTAATAGGGTCCCGTTTAACATTTCGGGTGCGGAACCCTAAAAAGGTACGCTGGTGCACTGACGATGCTCTTATTATGATAAACTATAGCCAGTCGTGTTTTTGTCATACCAGTTATCGTGCTAATTCTACTAATTTTCACATTCGCATCGCATTCGCATGTCAGTCGCAATATGTCAAAAATGTATGAAAATTAAGGCTTTTTTGACAGCCAGAACCAAATGTAAGTCAACAATTTAGGACCCTTTAATGATATTGGCAACATTTATCCTATTCGTACCTACAAATGTACACGTCCATATTATGTGCCTAGCTTCAGCTCGGTATGGAGGGAAGCGGACAAAAAAATCTAGGTTTACCTTCTCCTCTGCTGTTCTTTTCATGACCTACTTTAGTACTTTCATAGCGGGATCCAAGGCAGTTGGATCGTTTCTCTAAGAGTCGTTGAGTTTTACTGCCATAGCTCTTTTTCCTGTAGCCACTACTGTTGATGGTTCAGAAAATACAGTAGCTGAAAAGTGTGGCGAGTTTGATTGGTCATATTACTTAAGTGAACAATAAAAAATTGGCTCACATTACCAAAGAAATAAAACAAAGCAACATTATGTTCAATGCATTTATTCCGTGCAATAAACTCACTTTTAATATTTATTAATACCGGTCGATGTAAATTTTAATTATAACGTGTTATCATACTACTTATACAAGTACAAAATAAAAAACAATCGACGTTCAGTCATAATTCATATCAGACTTACTAAGGTCACAATTTTTATTATCACGTAAAAACCAGAAATGCTGTTATTATGATCACCATGGAAAAATAGCCTTTCTGCGCTTATCACACAAGGGCCATAATAGGTGCAAATATTAGCACGACATACTAATGAATCAGCTTTCAACTTCCACGAAGGTTCTCTATAGTCATCATTATCATTATATTATCAGCCGATAGACGTCGTCTGCTGGAATAGGCCTCCCCCAAGCGTCACCACAACGACCTGATAGTCGTTTTCTATAGTCCATAAGATTAACTGAAATTTCTCCTAAAATCAAACATCCAGAGTACTCTATAAGAAACAAGAGATCTCGCCGAAGACAAAGTTTCCCTGAACAAGCGATGTACCAACATCAATGTGCAAATCTACCTAAATCTGAAAACATTACCTGCACAATATACAGCGATCACAGCTTAAATTTCAACCGAAAGAAATTCCTAACCTATTGAATCGTTAAATAAAATGTGTCTGCTTGACGATGAATTCCTGTCAAATTGACAAAATGAACGATAACCATTAGATGAATGTATGTGCAATTTAATTACGCTTCAGATATCGTAATGTTAGGACCATCACAAGATGCATGCAAGACAAAACGGTATTGCAAAAAACTAATGTAGAGAGTGTACTACTTTTAGTACTTTTAGGGCCAGTTTCACCGGTTACGGATAAAGTGTCGGTTAGCCTATTAGGAACTTATCTGGCAGATGAACTAAAACTTTTGGTTTCACAGGTGTCGGATAGCGATATCTGGCAGATTTATTAAGTATTTGAGTATTATAAAGTATTATAGTATTACAAGTGTCGGTTAGTTATCCATCACATAACTAACCGACACTTTATCCGTAACCGGTGAAACTGGCCCTTAGTATCGTAATGTTTCTTGTATAGTTGTGTAGGTTTTAAAAACGACATCTGATCAATCTAATTCCAGTTCTGTGGCAATTTCTTCGCTATGAAGAAGAAGCTTGAAGTTATGACTCCAAAGGCCGCGTTTCCAAATGCAAGTAACGCGCATGCAAGTATGTCTAACTTTGACACGACGAAAATTTTTAACGACACGGTTGTCGCAGTGGTTGAGCGATTGACTGCTGCGCAGCATGTCGCGGGTTCGATTCCTGCACGGAACAAATATTTGTACGACCTACAAGTATTTGTTCCAAGTCTGGGTGTTTTTCTATCTATAGTATGTATGTATTTGCAAAAAAAATGTATGTAAGTAGTTTATCAGCCATCTCGTATCCATAACACAAGCATTAGGTTGCTTAGCTTGGGACTATATGGCGTTGTGTGAAATGTCCAAGGATATTATCGATTTTTTTTTTTAACCGGTAGCCTTCAATGCTTGCATGCGGGTTAGTCACAGGCGATAACGAGGCCTCTGGTCTTCGCTAGAACATACTAATTTATGAACATAAATAAGTTACCCGGCGGGACTTAATAAAACATGAACTAATAAATAGCGACCACAATAGCATGTATACTAATATAATTTCTGATATTAATCAAATCAAACTGACGTTTCTTGTGGATGCCGACAACACCTGCTTCTAACTTTTAATTTTTTACACAAATAAAGTGCTTACCGTCACATATATTAGTTGTATCTTTTGATCGAAAACATTAGAAACCCGAACACTTTATGGTTAAGTAGGTACTTAGACACGTAAAGGGCATGTTAACGTACCTACTCAGGCTTCGCTTCTAGGTATTGTGTAACTAACAGGTAGCTCTTTTATTCAACATGAATCGAACAACAATTATGTGTTGAAAATGATTTTATTCATCGCAACAATATGTAGTATACTTGTAATTCGAAGATTCATATTAAACCCATAGTTTCTGACATGCGCTAGCTAGTCTAATACTGGTATTCTTATTCTTCCTCGCTCTTTCTCACTTCATATGGGGCCAGCTCTCCTAATTTTGTGGCGCTAGGGAAATCTGTCTTGGGTTGTGGGTCGGGCAGTTCTTCTGATAAAACATCGTCATACTGTTTTACCACGTAGCTGGATGTCCACTACTTCTCTTCTTTTCAGTTAATTGCCATACTTTATTCGCGACTTGCCTCTCTTTTCGTCACGTGACCATATCCATTTGAGTGGGCTCTAAGGTCGTGTCTCCGATATAGAGGACGATACTCCGTTGGACATACACGTTCCGCACTTTGTCTAGCCTCGTCAAATTTCTGCTCCAGACCTACTCAGCATGTTCATCGCCGCGGCTTAAAACTTTTGTAAATGAGTCTGTTTTTACTGGCCATCAGTATAAAACTGGTGCAGTATACTACTTAAATTCTTTTTCATCACAAGTTATTATGTCAATTCTGAATCCAATAAGAATATGAACATTGATCATGACAGCTGCCACTAACTAAGTATCAAAAACTTTTCGAATTATGAAAATTCAACCTTAATTACGGTAGGTGTAAGTTAAGGTTATTAAATTCACTCAATCACGTGGATTCACAAAGCTTAACACGATCGTACAAAATCTGCTAAAGCGAATCGATATTGTTGATAAAAGTTATTGAATCGAAGTTGCCTTGTTAAATCTAATAAATCTAATAAAATTTAAGGGAGTAGGTATCTACCTCCGTATCTGCGATTCGTGGCCCTCGAACTACAGGAGCTGTCAAATGGGCCAATAATTTTGAAAAATTTCCATCGTATCAACATTTTTTTGATTATCAAGAAAGAACTGAAAAGATCTTTAAATTCCAACTTTTTGGCACTCTATGTTCGCTCAATTGCAATTAGTTACCAATAGAAATTTACTCTACTTATTGAGTCAACACTTGAGCTGTTCGTATTGCTGAACAGCTCAAGTGTTGAAGAAGTTAGGTCGTTTAGGAAAACAATAAGCCCTTAAGCTTATTAAAGCCAGTGCTTTAATAAGCGGGTCAGTACACGCGGGATGTCTGTTTCCAACCGCCTCAACGCCGCGCCGTCAATAATATTTTATTTATTTGTGAGTACCATACAAATCAATCCTGATTTAACTTACAATAGCAAAGTTAAACTGTACACAAACTGTATTAATTGACGAATTAAAACAAACTGATAATTCAAATTTCGGGCCGGATTGTCCAATAACTGCGAAACAGGTGCAAGCGCCCTCACACACCCCCGCTTGCCCAATGTTTGTACAATTAAGTGTACCTAAAGCATAATCTAAACGTATCACATGTTGTAGAACTTCTCTTTAATCGTTTTCTTATTTAATTTTACACTAAAATTAAAGCAAAACTTTTATAACTAACAAGCCAGGGTGCTTGAAATGTTACATTAGTTACATTTGAGGTGCTACCAACCTACGCTAGATCATCTTTGATTGCGACTCTTCCAATCAATGGCAATGACCATTGCTTCGCTGCTAAAGATCTTCTCATTTCACACATTGATGTTTGATCTACGTTTTATAGATAGTATTTGATCGGGTATGTATGACTTAAGTCGAGTTTCCACATTCTTCATCTGACACCAAGCGTTCAGATCGACCTCGACAAGCGTTGCTTGACCTTGAAGATCATCACGTGCAGCTGTTGTTATTTAGCGATAAAGCTCCTCATTAGCGAGACTTTTCCTTCTTTTGGCAACATGAAGGTCCATTTGAGGAAAACTCCGACGTAACAGTGAATTGATTTCAGAAATTTGATACGGATTATCAAAATGAAACGCATTATTTAATTGAAAAGGGGAGTCATTTTAAGAGTTCACGTTGCGGCCCAAATCCTTTCTTATTTATCTTTCTTTTATTGGATAATATACCTATTTCATTACGTGTGTTCTGTGGTTTCGTTTCGATTTTTTTTGCCCTGTTATTTGGAACTTGAACAATAAGACGAAATGAGGCTCTACTAACAGGTTCACCTTTGCTTAACCTTAATACGAATTTGAGATCTATGAAACAAGAGAATCATAATATCATAAGTATTTTTTTTCTAATTAAAGGCGAGACAAGATAGCCATAACAATGAAGATAAATTCATATTTCACTATTACTGTTGCAATACAAACGCTTTTATAAATAACGAGCTAGCGAGACTTCGTACCTTTGCACATATCCCGTTTTTTCTCGTTCCCGTAGGAATGAAGGAAAATACTATTGCTCCCCTACGGAGTATAAGGAAGTTACATGCCATAGCTTTCTAGTACTTAAGTAGTTTCGGTTGTGCGTTGTCTGTCAGTCACACAATCAATCAATCAATCAGTAACGGAAGAATTTTATATAAGTATTAGGATTTTAAATGCATTACACAAAGAATCTTTTGTTTCAGAAATAGCTTTTTTATTTATTGAATACTTTATCACAGAAACGCACAGAGGCGGACTAAATGCTTAAGAGTGTGTATTCCGTCCACTAGCGCCGCCAATCGTTTTTTATTAATTGTGGTAAATTTAAGACACGTAGATAAAAAACCGCTCTGTAGTGCACTAAAGAAATGTATCTATTATTTTTTGACAGCTATTTTTAATACATAACTCATGGCTAAATAGCCAAAACGGCAATTATTGCTAAAAGTGGCCACTTTTAGCAAAAATATCGACTTTGGCAACTATTTATGTTCTAAAGTACAAAATATAACTCTCAAAACATAATAAATACATATCTTTAGTGCACTACAGAGCGGTTTTTTATCTACGTGTCTTAAATTTACCACAAATAATAAAAAACGATTGGCGGCGCTAGTGGACGGAATACACGCTCTTAAGGCATTTTCTACCAGTCAACCTTTGGGTGATACAGAGACAAACTGCGGTGGATGCAATTTGATAAATTTTACCTTTTAAGCCGTTTATGGAACACAACTTTTTTTCTTACCTGAAACAGTGTACCTGTACAATAGGTATAAGTAATAAGCGTTATTGGAGTAACTGTTTTTTAACTAGCAATTAGCCTCGGTCTTCCTATATTTCTATCAATGTCTAGTACCTACCTGTGTGTTGTGATTATGAAAATGGTTTTCACCATTCTCCGCAATCTGACCAAAATGCATCGTCTCATTGTAGCCTGTAACTTCGTAAATAAGAGAAAACTTAACAAAAATCGAGCACCGATTCCGCACTCATCAGTAGACATAACATTAAAAATATCTATCTGCACAGTCATCTATAGGCGCTTAAACTCGCGGTACACACGGTCACCCGCAGGCTACAGCGCCGGGCACAAGCGCCAAGCACGCGACTCCCCCTCGTGAACGCTCACCCTTAAGCCTACATAGGCCTCATAAAATTTTATACCGTTTTGATAAGATTAGTCAAAAATACATAGAAATAATTCCACAATGTTAACGAGCTCCGTAATATTTTATGTGTTTTTAGATAACTGACTGTTATAAAAATGCGATGAGGAAGTGGAATGCGTGGATGGGTTACGCTTGGAGGTACCTAAATTCGTGTACGCAAGGCCGTTGTCAAGGATTCGTAAGGGGTCGATCCCTTTTCCAAACTTCTGAAACGTTTGATTCGTTAATGCCAGCTTTAATAGGAGATACTTCTCTTCTAATTAATTGGCTTAAATTTACTTTTAACTGACAGTTATACTAGTTACAATAATTTTTTTTTGGCTTTGGACCTTTTTTTTAATTAGCTTTGGCTTTGGTACCTAAGTCATAATTTATAATCAAAGGAATAATATACCTATAAAAAAAATACCGAGCTCGGATTTATTCACCTCCTTGATCTAATGATGACATACATAATTATAATTATGTATTTTATAAGTATGTATTTTAAACTGATATAATATATTATTAGTATTAGCTTACTGTGATTTAGGGACTCTGAAATATGGAATTTGTGTTCAGTTTCGCCCTCTATCGGATCGAGAGGTAAATCGTTAAATAGCTCAAGCGCCAAACTGACTGGTAAAGCCAGTTGCTCCAGTTAGGTACAGCTGCGTTAAGCAGTTTTCGACTGTTGGCAGGATTTAAGTATACCTAATGGCGCTTACCTTTTCACCAAAATATAGCTGACAGGCTGGACTGCTGTTTTGTTAACCGTTGCTTCAGTATTTCAACTGGAATGCTGAAACAATTATTATTTTTGTTGTGTGTGTGTTGATGTTACTGTGTCATTATTATTAGTTGTGTTTATTTATTGTTACTCGCAATAAAGAATTTATTATTTTTTATTTTGGTAGGTTAGATTAGGTAGGTCATTTTTCAAGTAAGTAGGTGTTAGTACCTAAATTTATGTTATTATAATATAAAATTATGTAGTTTGCAAATGTTGAAAGTTACTAAGTTGTTCCAATAAATTAAGTAATCTTGTCACTCCTGTAATGGTAAGGGCCATAAGTCTTACAGAAATTACCCAATAATAACAAACAAACATTTTTCCTACGAACGAGCCTAAATGCCGCGTCTCAAAGGCTCCCGTTCTTGAAATAATCGATCCTCCACCGCAAACCGTAGCTGTATTTACAGTAACTTGTGGAACGCTTTATTCAATAACTTACTTAAACTTTTAAGACGCAACGAGATGCAATGCCCCGTATTCGTCAAAAAACTAAGCTCAAAATACGATATCTAATCGTATAAGATATGTCACTTTCGTACTGCGGCCGACACAAAATATTGAGTTCGAGTTCCGAATACTCATTGTTACATCCCACTCACACTCAAGCGATTAATCTAAAAATGAAAGAGACGCTAATACAGAATAAAAGTTTGGAATTCAAATCGGATTCGGAGCGTGCGCACGTGTCATTGGTGGGTTAGTATGCAGAGGCGTGGCAACGTCGCACAGCGCCCCTCAGATGTCCGCCGCCCGACAGTCGCGCGTTACAAGTACGAACAGTTGAATGCTTGCGCGCTCGCTGTCAGCGTACCTTTCGCGACGTTGCCAGTTCGCCGCGAAATAGGAGGTAAATTTGAAATTGAATTGATTTTGACGTATGATGTGGTAATGTTGGAACAAGTGGACTGTCGAATTGTTTTAAAACTTTTTAAGATAAGTTTTTCTGGCAATGTTTGAGTTGTTGATGACTGCTAAAAGTTTTCTTGTTGTTACTTTGAGGTTAAGTTAAAAGTTAGGTATTAAAAATAAGTATGTAACTAAAACTTAGATATTATTATCATTTTATGAAAACTTTCATTACGACTAAATCTGTAATAGATTGGTATTCCAGAAAATAATTTGAAGAAATATTTTGCGTGCAATTAGATTTTGGCGGCCTTTTTAATTTATTGGAATGGTGCAGTAGGTGCCTTAACGCCACTGTGAAGTGTTCACATAACACTGAAAAATAGATCATATACTTATACACAATAATTATTAGCTCATCATCTGGCTAGCCTTTTCCCAACTAAGCCTCCAGTCAAACCAGATTCACAGATTCAGCTGAACTCCAGTATTTTACGTGGAGCGGCTGCCTATTACCAGACCTCCACAACCCATTAACTGGTTAACACGGTACTTCTTGGCAAGAGTCTGAGGGTTTTCACCTCGGACTTGAGTTTCGGTGAACGAAACTGAAAAATAAAAAATGTAATGATTAGCTAATATCTAATATGTATAAAAAAGTTACCTATTACAAAATTGGGTAGGCACCTTTGAAAAAAAAAAATCTGCACAAGTGTGAGTCGTGCTCGCGTGCAAAGGGTTATTTTAGAACTAATAGACTTCTTCTTATACCTAGGCTTTCCTGCAATATGTGGGTAAAGAAATAATTATTATCTAATTAGATAAAAATATAGATACGGGGGGGGGGGGGAAGTAGTGATCATATTTGGTCGAATTTCTTGAATGACTTCTGATGGGTTTATTTTAAAATAATAAATAAATATTTTTTAAAACCCTATAAAAAATAAAAATATGTAAGCCATTTCTTTTGATTTGTGACACGATACAATTTCAAGATCTTTTTTTTTTCTAGGTGGTCCCCCAAATGTGACCCCATACTTGAAAATATTCATTTACGTAACAATTATATGAATAAATTAATTTTTCTAGGATGGGGGTCACTTTTGGGGGTCAAACTAGAAATTAAAATGAAAAGATTTTGAAACTGTATTGTGTGATTTATCAAATGAAAGGGCTTATTGTGAGGGTTTTAACTAGATATATTTTTTCATAATTTTAAAATAAACACACCAGAAGTTATTCAAGAAATTAGACCAAGAATGATCACTCCCCTAAACTTATTTTGGTTTTAAACTAAGAGTTTTCAGGTTAGTACCTAAAGTTTTCCAGAACCTCTCAGGTGTGAACCAAGGTGAGATCCTAGATTCGTAATTTAAAATATTAAGATGCCAATTGTTTTGTTATACCTAAGTATTGGTGGTTTAAATTTAATTGTGACCGAAGGAGGTTCCAAATGAGTACCTACCTAAGATAGGTATTAAAAATAATACCTATAAATGTAAATTAGTGAAATATAAGTATCTAAGCCATTTCTTTTGATTTGTGACACGATAAAATTTGAAGATCTTTTTTTTCTAGTTGGTCCCCCAAATGTGACCCCATACTCGAAAATATTCATTTACGTAACAATTATGTGAGTAAATATTTTTTTTAGGATGGGGTCACTCTTGGGGGTCAAACTTAAAATTAAAATGAAAAGATTTTTAAACTGTATTGTGTAATTTATCAAATGAAAGGGCTTACTGTGAGGGTTTTAACTATATTTTTCATAATTTTAAAATAACACACCAGAAGTTATTCAAGAAATTAAACCAAGAATGATCATTCCCCTCAACCCTCTCATCTTCGATACTACTGCTGCTACTAAATTTAAAGCTCAGCTTTCTAATAGGTAAACTTTTCGATACGTACCTATTATTAGCTAACCATTCCATTTTATATTTTTCAATTTCGTTGGCTGTAGGTAACCCAAGTCCGATGCTTTCACGTTTTTAATGCCCCAGGCACTAAACTCACTAGACAGAATAGCAATTATAAACAACAAGCTGAAATAGTTGCTTAGATACCTAAGTATGATTTTATTTAATAAAAAAGTGAATAATAAAAACTTTTTACAAAAAAATCATTTTTACAAAAAAAACCTTTTTAAAAACAGAACACTACAAAGTAAAAAATAACTTTAATTTCGAAAGTCGGTGTTTTTGTTAGTTTCTTCGTATTTTGACACCGACTTTCGAAATTAAAGTTATTTTTTACTTTTTAGTGTTTTGTTTTTAGAAGTCGGTTGTATTTTTTGGTAAAAAGTTTTTTATTTTCACTTTTTAGTGGTGCCCTACACCTAACAACACCACTACAAAATCGCAGAAAACCAAATACGCAATTTCGATTATCAAAGAATCATCTAAATAGTCAAATTCCAGCTATTTCGATTTAAAATCCAAGTTCGTAACCGATTTTGATATGATTTCAATGGGACCAATCTGCAAGTATATCCTTTCAGATAAAATAAAAAAAATTCAAATCGGTTTTTATTTGTCGGAGTTATGAGGTAACAAACATAAAAAGAAAAAAAAAACATACAACCGAATTGATAACCTCCTTTTTGGGAAGTCGGTTAATAAAAAGGTATTTTTTTATGTACAACGCGGTTTTTATTGATTTTATGGATAACGTACCGCAGTTAATAAAATCATGCAATTTATTTTATGAATGGTTTTAGTTAAAGTTTAAATGTACGAGCAGTTCTGCAATTTACGGTTTCCATAGACGTAATTCAGTCTACACTTTGAGTTTCTTTCTAAGAAAAATCCGTGAGTAATTTCCCTGAAAAGTGTCGATGTAGTCAATGCCTACCTACACTTTTCAAGGAATTTCACTAACCTAGTAAAATTCTAAAGAATATCTCCATGTCGCTACTGCTTTTATTCTTCACTATTCACTTTACATCGTACAACAGCAACAAGAATTTTCAACTCTGCTATTTAGTGACGGGGTTGTACTCGCCACGCGTATCTGACATCCGCTCAAGGCCCTATTTTATTATTGAAGGTAATTTTTTTCTTGGAACGGTCGCGCAAAGCCTGATGTAAAATCAACGTCAGAAGTGCTTGTGATTAGAAAAAAAATATTATTATAATTTTGCGTAGCCTGGTAGGTAATAGGCGAGAAAACTTATCGGAGATTCTTTTTAATAATACTTACCGTTATTAGATATTTTTCAATGTAATTAAACTAAAGCATTGTTATTTTAAAATAGTACTTTGCGTTTGACTGTACAGGATTAACGGACGACCGCGATCAATCTGAAACAAATGTATCCTCCTAATGCAATAGCACAATTAATTTTCTCGCAGTAGGTGTGAAAAGTAGAGTATGCTAATCAGGGATAAAAGTATTATACAGGCTGGTCCAGGCCAGATGGATATAATTTTATTTTTCGGTAGTCGGCTTAGGGACCTATTTGTATCCGCCAAGAAAAAAATCGCTTTTTTAATTTTTAAATATGAGTTTATGAAATATATATAAATATCTAAGTAAGCACCAAAAATAAAAAAAAATAATAGAATTTTTCTTTTTAAAAGTAAATAAAAAATCATGAAAACATTAAAAGTGGTGATATTTCTAAAATAAAAAAAAAACCATATCTTGTAAGCGGGTGACAAGCGATCTTTTTCCTGGCGGATACAAATTGTTTCCTAAGCCGACTACCTAAAAAAAATTATATCTAGGCCTGGACCACCCCATATTGATGACTTGGGCTAGCTTGAATCCTTTGCTGCATTCAGGGTTCTTGTATTAAATTAACTCTCTTGCTACGCTCGGGAGTTGACTCTTGAATCCTTCATTGTGTTCGGAATTCAATACGAACGTATCATAAGACACTGCTTTGTCCCCTCGTTTCGTAAACTAAGAGTAATTTTGACACTTCAGAATTGTCAAAATACATGCAATTTGTAAACAATTTTCATTTTAATAGTTTGACATCATTTTGGGTTATCGATTGTTATATTCTTGACGCAAGGATTGCCTTCAGGATTGCAGTGGGAAAGCAGATATGTTGAGCTGTTAGATTTCTAATCAATGTAAAGTATACAAGTAGAAATGGAAGCTGTTCAAGGTGACTACAGGTTGTATTGTTGTTTTTCGTTTCTCTTGACTGAGCGGTCGTGACTCTCAGTCAATAAAGCGCTTATTACAATTCAATTTGTAGACAATCTGGTTAGCGTGTAGGTGTACCAAATTAATATTTGCAAAGTTTTTCCTTTACATTATCTTGCTTCGCCGGCCTAGCACCAATTGTGTTTGCTACGTAGGTAGGTGTTTAATGTAACGTACAAACGTGCAAGTTTTACCTAAAACTTGAGGATAAAATATGAGAAATATAGGTAGGTACCTAATGCCTACGATATGTTCAATTGGTTGTTTGACTACTTTCAAAAATATACATGAATGAATACGTAATTTGAAAGCTGTTAGTAAAGTAGTGTGATTTCTGAAGAAAAAAAATCGGTGGTATTAGACAAATTACATGCTTTAAAAGTTACTCTAGAAGAGTTCTGACACACAAAACATGTCAAATTGAAACACCACTTGCAATTAGGCTGCTTCTGTTTATCAACGCCGTAACTAAAAATAAATTACCTAAGTACTTTGTTTACTGATAACGTAAAGTCTAATAACTCCGACTTAATTTAAGTTGAATCTACTTGTTCCAGCATTATAACCGCATCAACTTTTTTTTTCTCTGGCTTTGCATGTTTTTTGCATTTCAGCCAATGTCACGTTTCGCTCTTTCAGAAGAATCATACAAGTTCAATTCTCGTACTTAAAAATCAATACCTAATTCAAAAATAATATCTCAGTGTCAAGCAATATAATTTTTTTTGAGGTTTGAGCTGCCTTTAACCGACTTCCAAAATTGGTAGGTTCTCTATTCGGTGGGTATGTTATGTACTTATGGAGGTATACACCGTTTACTCCGAGGTTTCTGATCCGATTTCTGTGATTCTTTTTTAATACGATACTTGAGCTTTATGTATTCAATGTGTTACAGAATAAATTTAATACCTATTAAGGTGTAGGTAAGCATCATTATGAAAAACTTTTTAAAGTAATGGCGTGATTTTCAAAAACCTCATTATTAAATATGCCAAAGGTGTAGGTACTTTAATTGACAAAAGCTTACCTTAGGTAGGTAAGCTATTGAAACTTACCCCTTTTGATTCTAGTTTTTTTTATCTAGAAAATAATAAATAAGTATTGGTTTTGTCTCTGAGATAAGTTGGTAGGTACCTATTCACGAAAAAAATGGTCTCGATATTACAATTTGTAATAAGATAACTTTTGTTTATTATTTTATCAAGTACCTACTAGCTGACCGGCGCAACTTTGTCTGCGTTACATTTTCCATTATTGCTCCGCTTCCTATTTGTCTTAGCATGATGATATATACATAAAACTTCCTCGATAAATGGGCTATCTAGCACTGAAATTGTGAATTTTTCAAATCGGACCAGTAGGTCCTGAGATTAGCGCGTTCAACCAAACAAACAAACCAAAAAACACTTCTGCTTTATAATATTATTGTATACCTAGATATTCTCAAACTGTATACCTAATTCACTTAATAATTTTTTTATGGTTTTGCTGCTTCCTTGACTTGGCGAATACAATCTTTTTCATTATTTCTTTCTATGTTGAATAAATACGGTCAATTTAAAACGTCGTAACGGTTGTAGTTTAAGTTGCCATTAATAGAAAGAGCAATATTGGAAAGCTTCTATTTATAAATTAGCCAATAAGTAAATAGTCGGAGCGAGTCAGTAGTTAGGTAAACAAACTACTTTTTTTTACTTTTAATAGGCATACGTTTAACCACTATCTCACCTGATGTTATGCGATGATGCGGTCTAAGATGGAGCACGCTTGCCTAGAAGTAACCTATATACTCTTGACTTAAAGACTCATCCCAGGTTGTAGCGATCAGGAAACGCAGGTAATTTCACTCCTTATGAATGAATTCCCAAAACGTTTTGTACGTACCTACGTACAAAACGTTACGTGGAAATTGAATGTCCACCATGTTACCGGTGGCGCGTCGCCGTACATCTCAAAACCCATTACATAAAACCCATTTTATTTTACTGGCAAAAGGAATACAGTCTGTGAAAATTACAACTGTTTAACGATTATGTTTCTTGAGATACAGCCCGCTGACAGACGGACGGACGGCTCAGTTAATAGACGGATCCCTAAAAAGGTATAGTGAATATCACTATACCTTTTTTGTAAAGCATTTCTCTGTCTCTTTCACAATGGCATCATGTTGACATTGGCACGTAGTTCCATATAGGTAAACAAACTACATGGGTAAAACCCGGATATTTGCCCAGTTTCCCCAGGAGTATAGAACTTAGTAGAAGTTGCCCGTGTTACTTTAGACGTTAAGTCATTTCAAATGGAGGTGCTGGAAATGCAGATAGGGTAAAACTTGGATAGTTGTCTATCCAGGCTACCCTAGTTGCTAGCTTTGCTGGCAGTTTCGGTGTCGTTGCCCACAGGAACCATTTTCCGGAATAGGAAGTAGCTAAAGCAAAGTTTGAATTACTTTTAAAAATGTCATCTTGTTTGTAGGACAAACAACTTCATCTTATACCAATAATATAAGGCAAGTACCTAGTTGATAAACAAACTACGGTCAAATGACAATGTTAAAGAAAACAATACCTAATGGTTTTGAAGATGAAAGGTACTTGATCACAATTTATAAATTCTTTTACAATTAATTGTAGTTGCGAAAACCAGCTTATAGTCCTCGTCAGTATTCAGCCTACCTTCGGCACCAACCTACTGTAACGTAACACTGCCATCACGAATCTTTTTAACCGACTTCCCAAAAAGGAGGAGGTTCTCAATTCGGTTGCATGTTTTTTTTTTTCAATTTTTACGTTTGTTACCTCATAACTCCGACAATTATGAACCGATTTGAAAAATTCTTGTTTTATCTGAAAGGATATACCTACTTGCAGATTGGTCCTATTTAAATTTTATCAAAATCGGTTTCGAACTTTGGATTTTAAATCGAAATAGCTGGAATTCGTCTACTTGGCTGATAGTTTTATGACATCCAAGTAATCGAAATTCCGTATTTTGTTTTTCTGCGATTTTGCAGTGGTGTTGTTAGGTGTGAGGTACCACTAAAAAGTGATAAATAAAAAACTTTAAGTACAAAAAAATACAACAGACTTCCAAAAAAAAACACTACAAAGTAAAAAATTACTTCAATTTCGGAAGTCAGTGTTATTTTTTACTTTGTAGTTTTTTTTATTTTATTGGAAGTCGGTTGTATTTTTTTGTAAAAAGTTTTTTGTGAAGCAGTCAAGTACTAGTCAGACTCTCACACGAAGGGTTCCGTACTAGCATGCTTCCAACTTAGTTACTCTTTGAGCTACCTATAAACATACCTGTATTACCCGAATACCTACTGCAAAGTCAAAATGTATGTATGTTCCACCGTATCGCCTAAACGACTGTCCCGATTTTGACGAATGGAGTTTCAAAAGATTTGTTAAGATACTCCGGGTGACAAAGGCGATCCAAAGGTCACTTAAAAACCTATCATGTCCAAGTTACTCCAGCGGGTCTAAAAAGGCCACTTTAGTAGAATAAGGAAACACATCAAGCTGCCCGAAATTGTGAAACTTTCCCAATCAACCTTGAACCTAAAGCTTTTGCGATAAAGATGAAAATGATTTTTTTACAGATTGCTGTATGATTCTAGTAAAGTGGTATTTTGTGACGCGCGGTCTCTATATCCATTATGACCCTTGCGTCCTTACACTGGCCCACGCTAGTCACACCTCATGGAACACCGCCCTATTTGTCGACAATAGAATCATCTGACCATTAAGTCATTCATTGACGGACGACCACCGTCGATCATTATATTACGAGCTAATTTGACGCAATGGAGGAAAATGTTGTTATTGTAGCAAAGATAAGGAATGGCAAATGGCATTTATAAATATTATTTGTAATCTTCGACGTACTGAACTGTAGTCGTCCTCCAAAAAGAATTCACTTGCTTTACCTATTCTATTCTATTAGGGGGTTTTGGTTTCCGCACTTAGTCCTGACGTTGGACCATTGTACGTGAGCCATGGCGGCCGTCACTCCAACCATCCAACCTCCCTCCAGAAACAGATAAGTTTTCTCGGCGTGTTCAGGATATCTGTGAGCAAGTTTGGTGACCCTATAGTTTGCTTCCGTATTTCGGCGACGCCCTCACAATCAAGGAGTACGTGCGGTACCGTTTCTTCCCCCTCCATGCATGCTCTGCATAGAGGGCTGTCCGTTATGCCTATCGTATGCAAGTGTTTATTTAATGAGCAGTGACCGGTGATGGTCCCCGTCACCATTCGCAGGCTCCGCCTATCCAGTCGCAGAAGGCGCCTGGTTAGTTTTCGGTCCAGGTTTGGCATGGCTTCCTTGGACTGCCTGCAGCCTGGTGCCAAGGCCCACCAGCGTTCCGCTTGTTTGTGGGTGTGTTCACGCAGCCATGTCCGCAGTTGGACGAAGGGGAGCGGTACTATGGGTTCGGGTCCAACAGCCACGGCACCAGATCCCCTCCTGGCCAGTTCATCGGCCGCGTCATTTTCCAGTGATCCGCTGTGTCCCTTTATCCACTGCAGCGTCACGGTGTTGCGGTTGGCCACCGTGACGTGTTCGAGTGCATTGTGGCATTCTTGTATGAGTTTCGAGGTAGTGTAGCTTTTCTTTAGGGATTGGAGGACTGAGGCACTGTCGGAAAGTATCCGGATGTGGGTGTCCGTGACTTCCCTGGCCTCTATGGCATGAACTGCCAGGATAATGCCCACACATTCCGCCTGGTAGACGGTGTTGAGCTTACCTAGCGATCTGGATATTTTAATGTTGAGGTCATTGGAGTAAATTCCAACTCCCGTACCAGTACTTGTCTTTGATCCGTCAGTATAGATTCTTAGCTCGTTGGGACCTGAGTGGTCGTCCAATTCCTCTGCTAGGACTATATGTTGTAATGTTTCTTAAAGTGGTGCGTTTTTTGAACTCTATCGTTGGGTGATGTCATCATGGGTTGTCGTTTAACAGCATCTTCCATGATGCGCGTGTGCTTTATTCTAGAGTCTGTACCTAAGGTTCCAGATGCGCTGAGCCTGAAGACCGCTAGGGCCGCCACCTCTCGCACTATAAGGTGCAGTGGTGGTAGTGGCACGAGAATAGATATGTGGTTAGGGTCTCACCTCTGGTGTTCGATACTTCACTGCCCCAAAGTGGGTGGTGGGCGTTCGCGTCGGTGCAGATGATCAGGTCTAGATTGGCGGTCTCGCAGTGTTGGACCAGATCAGTCATCTCCTTCGGTGGACAGTTCTCGTCATCGCTGGGCATGTAGACTGATGCCAGTACGAGATCCGGGTTATCGCTGCCGGTGTGGAGTCTAATCACTGTGAGATCTCTGGAACAGAATTGAGTTAGGGGCGCGATAGTCACGTCTTAGGGGGTGTAAATGCAAGTTCGTGGTTTTTGGGCATTATGCGTGTTAAGTGTTAGTTTACCTCCGATGTTTCCAAGGCCGCATATCCTGTCGCCTCTGATCCACGGCTCTTGTATCAGTGCGATTGTTCGGGGATGTACCTCCAGTGCCCTGCGCAGGCTAGCCGTGGCTGCCTGGCTATGCTGGAGATTTGTCTGGATGATCTGGATGGTGTTAGGTGTGGGCGGCAACGCCGATGTTGTGGAATTAGGAGGAGACAGATCCATCGGATAGTCCACCTCCCTCCTCCGTTTCGGGCCAGTTGTCGCGGGTGGGTGAGGATGCGAGCAGCTGCGATGACCACCCGGGTGATGTGGGTGGAGCAGGGTCGACGTCTGCATCGGCCATGGATGCTCTCGCCATTTCCTCCTCCAGTCGTGCCATGTCTCGGTCGTCCTTATGCTTTACCTATTACTAGACTTTTTTAACGCCTCCATAATAGGGACTATGCATGAAAAAAATATTTACTATATATACAGTCTATCTAAAAATATACAAAATTATAATACTAACAGTGAAAATGTTATCAAAATTAACCTCTAGTCTAGTCTCTTTCGCGAAAACGCGTTTTTCTATGGCAGTGGTATACGCGTCATGAACTTTGACGTCACAGTCCATATCGGATTTCTCTTTCTAATTGTAATCTCTGAAGCTTTATAACTCCATCGCTAATGAAGGTATTTTAAAATAATTTGATGTTTGTTTACTAGAGCTAATAAAGTAATAAGTATTTCATTTTGCAATTAACAAAATTGCATGCATTATTCCCTTTTATGTAAAAAGTAAACAAAAGATAATTATACTAAAAATATTTTACAAGAAGTAATTAATCCTTCGGGATTACTGCATAGCCTTCGACTTCGTTGTGTATCAATAATAATAACTAAAAAAGTATTCTTAATTCTTATGAACAAATTATTGGATTTATTTTTACAAAAATATATATAAAAATAAAATATTTTGCTTGGCAACCAAGCGATGTACGTACGTTCGTCCAATGCACCAATTACTTATAAAATTATACCTTAAAGATACATCGCAAAACTGCACAATAAAAATTACAATAAAACTTAATTGCTTGCTACGCGTGAGAACGCCTTAATCATCTACCAATAATTATTTAGTAATAGTACAACGTAGTAACATCAACGGAATGAATGGACTTGTTCAGTATAGCCTGTCGCGCTAAGTTGCGTTCTTCGGTGTAATTAACCAATGAGTCAGTTGCACGAGTAACGTTTCTTGCCTCGGCTAGGCGATTATCGAAAAGAGATAAAATAGTTTAGTCGTGTAAACAAGACGTACCTACGCGTAGTTTAAGACACTATCGTTGATAGCCAGGATCACCGGAGGTTTCAGCACCTGGAATGACAGCGTCTGTCAGTGTAAACGGGAGATTGTATTTCGATTTGTCAAATCATGTTCCCAACTATCACAAGAGTGCCAATTCTTTTTTAAGTAACGTTTACATTCGCATCTCATACGAGATTTCGCCATACCATAGAGCTCTGTGGAATGACCATTTAAATCTCGTTTTTTAAAAGTGTTAAAAATTCATGTCGCAATATCATCTCAGCGACATACAATGGCTAAAAGTTGGCGACTGCGTTGCAAGTAACTTTAATTTTAATCTAATAACCTTATTATTTCTGAATATAATTGAAGAGCCTGTTAAATACAATTCTACTTCAATGCTAAAGTTTGACACCTTCACATGTTAAGTAATGTTGACGCAGTTAGGAAAATCGAGGTTTCGGGAATTAACTGTGTTCGACTTGAGTTTCTCACTTGTGCTAAAACCCTTGAATGTGGTAAAATAATCTCTTAGAAAGTCTCACGTGAAAATTCTCGCTTCGTATCTTGTTTCGTGTAAGCACAATTCATTTGTAGGATGGGGCTCATATTATTGCCGCTTATACACGTGTGCGAACGTCGATTTAGTGAACTTCCCCCATTTACTTAATTGTTCGCACAATTGCTCAAGTGTGTGAAGGGACGCTTTTGTTTTTCGATTTTTACTAATTGGCAAACGTTTCTGTTAATAAAATGGTATTATATTCAACTGATCGCTTTCGTATCTCAGCAGTTTTATTTGGGAATCCCTTTGGCGTAACAGTTTTTTATCACATTAGGATCCGTATATTCCTATTACTACTTAGATGACCCGCGCAACTCCGTCTGCGTCACATTTTCCATTACTGCTCCGCTCCTAGTGGTCTTAGCGTGATGATATATAGCCTATAGCCTTCCTCGATAAATGGGCTATCTAACACTGAAAGAATTTTTCAAATCGGGCCAGTAGTTCCTGAGATTAGCGCGTGCAACCAAACAAACAAACAAACAAACTCTTCTGCTTTATAATATTATTATAGATTGGATATTCCTAATCCATTGCTTGTGTTTTACAAATTCGGTTTCTAGACTACGTAAATAACGCAATGGGTGTTGTCAAATTTGAGACAGGTGGTGTAGTAAGGAATAACACCGTTGTTTTTCTACCTTGTTTAGATAACATACTGAATGTCAGAATCTAAACAAATTATCTAGGATGTAATCCATTATAACTACATTTTACGCATATTAAGCCAGAAGCTATAATCAAATAGACAGCACAGCACCGTTATTTAGATGTACCGATACGATTAAATAATGACGGCAGTGTTCATTGCCAGGCTAGCTAAACGGGAGTTTAAATCTGCTGACACAATATTCGCACTATATCTGGTACTAGCTGACCCACGCAACTTCGTCTGCGTCACATTTTCCATTAATGCTAGGCTCCTTTTCTTAGCGTGATCATAAGTAGCCTATAAGCCTTTCTCGAAACATGGGCTATCTAATACTGAAAGAATTTTACAAATCGGACCAGAAGTTCCTGAGATTACCCCCTACATACAAACTTACAAACAAATGTTACCTCTTTATAATATTAGACATTATTTTAACAATTATTTTTATGAATTTTGATAAGCTTTGTGAGTCGCGAATTCGCGAAGATGCAATGCGACATAATTATCATTAGTGCATCACGTCTAGACATACCTACGTCAATTAAGGCAAGTCAATAATTAATTAAGGCACCCAAGGCGTCTGCAGCTTTAATTCATTCTTGAAACTAACCCACTTCACAAAAAAGGAGGTTCTCAATTTTATATTTTTTTAATTTATGTTTGTTACCTCATTTCTCCGTCATTTATGAACCGATTTAAAAAAATCTTATTTAAGTGAAAAAATATTACTCACCGCACACAACTCACATCATCAAAATAGCTTTTAAATGAAAAACAACTTTTAAAATGGCTTTTAAAAATAGCTGGAAATTCGTTTACTTGGATTATCGTTTTTTGTTATCCAAGTAAACGAGATTGCGTATTTTGCTTTCCTGCAACTTTCCATTGGTGTTTTTAGGTGTGAGGTAGGTACCTATCACTAAAAAAATAATTTTGACAAAAAAATACATCTGACTCCCAAATAAAAAAAGTAGTACCTATACGAACTGTAAAATAACTTTCATTTCGGAAGTCGGTTACATTATTTTTCTAACATTGGTCTATTACAATTTTTCCTAGTAGCAAGAGTCAATAACGATTAATCTCTGTGAATGGAAACGGGTCATGGGTACCGAACATAAATACTGCCCGCCTTGATTGCGGACGCCTCGAACCTCGAACTTTGTCGTTCGTCTTCGAACTCTTGGTTCTAGAAAATACACATTGATTTACGAAGTTTTTTTTCATAGTTTTCATGTCATGTCATAGAGTCATGGTACAGAATATACTCACCAATTGGTCCCATTAAAATTTCAATAGCTTATAAATGAAAAAAGCTTTTAAAATGACTTTTAAATCAAAATAGCTGGAATTCATTTACTGGAATGACCGTTTTCTGTTATCAAAGTAAACAAAATTGCGTATTTTGTTTTGTTGCAACTTTTCATTGGTGTTTTTAGGAGTGGGGTACCTACTAGGTACTAAAAAAATCAATTTCACAAGAAAATACAACTGAATTCCAAATAAAATAGTAGTCGTGGCAACCAGTTTGGTGAAAATTTTACATTGTGAAAAATGAAACTAGCGCAAAGTTTTAATTATCAAAAATAACCGTAAAACTTCGCTGAAGCTGAAATAATAATAATGTTAGTAGGATGCCAAGATTTAAGGGTCCAATAGGGAATATGCATGCGATTTTTTTTTTTTTTCAAAATAAAATACTTATTAGGTCTAGTAAATAATCATGAAATTATTTTTTAAATACCTTCAACATTTATGAAGTTATAAAGCTTGAAAGACTACAGTTAGAAGGAGAAGTCCGATACGAAATGTGACGTCAAATTACACAACGACTATACAGCTGCCATAGAAAACAGCGTTTTCGCGAGAGGGACAGATATATTTGTTTAAAATAATTGTTTCTCGCTCGTTTTTCGAGCAATTTAGATTCTAATTTCACTGTTAGTATTATATTTTCGAATACTTTTAGATAAACTGTTCAGATCATAAATACTTTTTTCATGCATATTTCATAATAGACTTGGTTTGACAGCGGTGACCCAAATTATATACGTGTTAAGATCACCTCATATTTATAAAATACTAGCTATCCTCCGCGGCTTCGCTCCCGTCAACTGCAACTTTCCTATTTTTTTCTTTCACAAGGACCTTATCCTGACAGTAACAAACACAACAAAAAAAGAATCAGCGAAATCAGCCCAGCCGTTCCCGCGTGATGCGATGACCAAGAGGAATAGGGATTTATTTTTATAAATATTGATTGATACTTACTCAAAATTCAAAAAATTCAAAATTCAAGTTTTTATTTCATTTAAACCCTTTACAGGCACTTTTGAATTGTCAAGGTCGGTCGGTCCAAAAAGTTGAAGCTATTTGCACGTTCCAAAGCGTAGATCTCTATGGAGAAGAACGTCCAAGAAACTCCACGGACACTCTCAAAAATAATAATAATAATTTATTTTTCTAACTACTGAATCAATTAAAAAGTTTACTCCTCTAATGAAAGTATCATTAGATGAGTACATTTTTTTATGTTATTAACAAGGATAAGCAAAGCTAGTCAAGTTCGATCAGTGGACGCGGACTTTCGTTGGACATGCTGAGAGATTACCGTGCCTCGGCAAGGACGTGAAGCTGTTCTCGGATGTCATTTGTAGATCTTTGACAGTCGTTACGGATAGTCAGAAGCTTAAACTATGAGACATCAGTATTGCCAAGCAGTTTAATGTTTCCCAGGAACTGGGTTGTGAAGATAACATAGTGAAGATCGCACCATGTTATTTATTGATATCATCTAGGTATACTAATATTATAAAGCAGAAGAGATTGTTTGTTTTTTTGTTTATTTGTTTGGTTGAACGCGTTAATCTCAGGAACTACTGGTCCGATTTGAAAAAATCTTTCAGTGTTAGATAGCCCATTTATCGAGGAAGGTTATATCATCACGCTAAGACAAATAGGAGCGGAGCAATCATGGAAAATGTGACGCAGACGAAGTCGCGCGGGTCAGCTAGTAGAAATATATATAAAAAACAGAGGTTCAATTCTACTAATGTTTACAAAACTTTCTTATTCGCATGTCAATCGCAAACTGAAATCTTTGTGACAGTTTGTTTGTTTGATAACACATAGGCTACTTTTTATCCCGGAGTTCTCAAGGGGTTGGGATTTACACGGGAATAACGAGAATTTATACGCGGACGAAGTCGCGGGCGGCCCCTAGTATAATTTATCTGTATCGTTTCACGAAGCGCAATATTTCTTGTTGATTACCTAAAATTGCGGATAAAACAAATATTTCCCAGACTAAAGCGAGCTCTGCTGTGGGTATTTTTATGCTTTGAAATATTCAAACGTCATTTCAGAAACACCTTGAATAATAATATTTTGCTTGACTAATTTCTCATCCGATATAAATTGGAATCAAGTCTTCATTAAATTAGTTTTGACCTTTCCTCGGGGCGTTAGAAACTTTGAATTATTTATTCCATTGCTCTCACAGGTATCCAGTTTCAAAGATTGTATTTTAGGTGTATTAAACAAGCTTTTGCCCGCGACTTCGTACGCGCATATTTCGTTATTTCCCGTTCCCGTAGGAATTTAGAGAAGTCGTCTCTTAGTGCTTCTCTACACTTCCCAAGAAAGCAACATGCCAAATTTCAGCGTTTTACGAGCAGTAGTTTCGGCTATGCGTTGTCTGTCAGTAACTCAGTAGGTAATGGAAGAATTTTATACAAATTAGTATTAATTTTATGAAGAATATTCTAAGTAGCACAAAATTAAAAATATGGTATAATAATAATAAAAATATAGTCTTTACTAAAGTCAAAAAACTAATTAAAATCATATAATTCTTACCTAATTATATTTTCATACTTTTAATTTTGTGCTACGAGTACTTATACTTAACTGTACCTGAAATTCGAAATATTCTGAAATTTTTACATAAACATATTCTGTAACATGTGAGTAGGTATTCTTAATAAAAGCATACTTAAACAAATGTTAGATAAGGCTCCCGAAGTCGGACTGTATACTATGTGACACTGCACTGCTACGATTCGAAAAACTTTTTTTTTATAATTTTGCTCCGCTTCAAGCTTCCAGTGTTGTGTTACTTGGCCTTTACCCCTTCTGTTGCCATTGCTGCGAAAATACACTAAAAATTATGGCTTTTTATTATTTTAGCACAAATTGAAATAAAAAAAAGTAGATTGAATCATAAGAGAGCAAAATAATAGATATTTTTACGGCGAGGGCGATTGTAGAGTAGAATCCAGAGCGTAGCGAGGGATTCTTTAGTAGAATCCTGAACGTAGCGAGGGATTTAAAATACGTCGCCCGAGCCAAAATTATATTTTGCGCCTGAGTGATACACTCTACTTTTCTGCAACCACTATAAAAAAATAAAAGGCGTCTCATATTTTATTGTAATATTTTTATTAATAAAACATAGAGTAACAAATAAATTGAAATTAAATAGTTTGTAATTATAAAACAACTTAAAACTTTTATTTACATTTGAGACATTTTCGCAATTATGAAAATTTATTGTTACAGTTTTATTAGGGTTAGAGATTGTTGTAGATTTTATATTCTGCGTGTTTGAAATAATGTCCGAATCTGGCTCATTTTGAGGAAAATGTGACGGTGAATCTCGTTGTTTAAATGTAGATGGGCGCGGCGACAGTGGCATGGATGGATTAACTGAAGGTTGCAATTTATTGTTTCCCACGATGCGTTCACATGTTTTCGCCTTATTCTCAATGGAATCTTCTATACACCCCTCTGCTACAGCACTTGAATTCCATCCTGCATGTCGCTTGAGAACAGTTAAGTCCGCTCCAGAATCTGCCAAAAAGGTAGCAGAAGTACGACGAAAACAATGTCCTGTATACAGCTTGATACCTGGTAACTTCAAATAAGTAGCGATTTCTTGTGGCATGTTAGAAATTTTATTTTTTCCCATTACTTGTTTGGAGCACTTGCCATTTTGATAACGGATGAAAATCCGATTGGTCTTCATATCAGCAGGACGCAGGTTCAGATATTACGAAGGATCGGTTAATTTTTGTTTTTGTGTCTGTCAGCTTTACTAACAGTAAATCATCCGAGTGATTTTCGACATTATCAACAGTTATTTTTAAAAGTCATTGCCACGACAAGCGTACTCCGAAAATTAAGCCACCTGTAACAAAACCGAATGCGAATAAGACAAGTATCTATCGAAGTACAGGTTAGAATAAAATGCGCATTTTAAAACACTTGATTACAATTTACTAATCCACCGTATACATAGTTACTTACTTTTGCGGCAAGAAAGATGTTGTCGGGTGCTCATTAAGGAAAGTCTCTACGTTTTTGACTGAGAACACTTTGGATTTTTTAGGTTAATATCAATCAAACATCCTCTTCAGATACGCTTTTAATTTCGAATATGTGTGTTTCCAACTTTACGTCATTATTGGAACTGACTGTTGATTTTAGCATTGAGTAGGTACTCCAAAAAGTGGAAGGTGGTTTAGTTTTGGCTAAGTACTGGAAGTAGGCTAAAAACACAGATTCAGAAAAATTCAGGGCGCCTCTTGCATTTCTTCATTCAATAAAATTACCATAGGCTTTCATACATTTCTCCCGGGTGTTTCTCTTTGGGAGCAGTTAAAGGCGAACCAAGTTGTACTTTTCGAATAGATGGGATGAAAATGTATTTTTGCTTGAATATCTTTGGTTAGACATACCTACTGGATGCTGTGTTAAAATTTCTCCATATATAATTCAATAGTACTTTATATAGGTAATTATAATAGTTGACATAAATGCTCGGCTTCAATGATAGATAATTTTGTGACATAGTTACGTGATGCATAGGTAGGTTGTGTTGTGCAGCAATTATTATTGTGAGAAAAAAGGAAAAAACCGCACGGTTTAGACGGAGTTTATCTCTCATTGAATATTGTAGGTTATTGAAAGATTTTATTTCCTATAGGTTTAGTTTTTATTTTTAACTTTTTGTCACTTTATCGTAAAATCTTCTAAGGTTTTCCATAGTTATATTTCTATCGAGTGTTTTGTAAAATTAGATTCTTTTAGCGTTTTTACGAAGTGATAAAAACAAAAGCGATTTCATAAAAAAATTTTTTTTTTGTTACAAAAAGTAAACGTTATCGCATTCATTATTTAATAATTCATTTTACTTTATACAAAATAAATATACCTACAGCAAAATTTTCACAGCGAGCGTCTAGTCTAGTTTGAATACAAGACCTCCCGAGGGATATCTTGGTAACAAATACGGGGTGTATTCGGGGTGTGCCGGGAGTGCCGCCCAAACTGAGGAGGGCGGATTTTTCAAAACCCCTCATTCGCGCGAAAACTATAGAAGTTGCCGAACGTGTTGCGTACCCTTTCGGCGAGGGTCGTGTGGTCGGGCTATAAAAATCAAAATTAGAATTTTGCGTTCGATATTCCCTGAGAAAGATCGTGTGTTGTTTACTGCAACCAGTGTTTTTATAAGCGATTTTTTTGTCTCTGAATCTCTAAATAAGTTTGTCATTATTTCGAGGTGTTGTCTGAATTGATGAGAAGGTGGTGTAGTGTCCGTTATCAGTGCTGTTTACTACGGTTTGTTTATCAGTAAGTACTAGTTTGTTTACTTGGTTTCGGTTTCAATAATAGGTATTTACGTTACGGTGTAGTGATTCATTATTGTAGAGGCGTTAAGCTCTACGGGTGTTGGGGGACGCAAATTTGAATGGTTATGCTGGGTTATCTTCTTTTGTTTTATGAAACCGTCATAATGAGTTAATAATTGTAGATTCTGCTAGATTTATTGTACCCTACCTAGGTACCTTTGATACATAGCAAAATTAAAATGAAAAGTGGAGGGTTTTGAGATGTCATTGACCTTAATACAGGTAGGTACCTTAATTTTTATAAGTTAATGCCCATCAATTATATCGGCAGAATGAACTAAAATAAGATTGTTATAAAAGTAAGGAAGATAATATTTATTTCTGTATACAAAAAAGATTGGATATTTTTGACACAGTACCTACCCATCTAGCCCTATTATACCTTTACTAATAAAAAATTAAAAACAATAAAAATATTTCTAACACTGACAAGAATATGTTCTTTGAGTAGTAATAGTGTACTCACTCAAACACTTTAGTGCCGCGCCGTCACGTCGCCGCCGCTGCGGATTTTTAAACGACGCGCCCGCCGCGCAGCCGCGATTCATTTTTTTGTATTAAAGTTCATATTCGTACACAGTATGCAAGCGTTTTAAAATACGAATCCTAAAATTGATTTTTACTAAAAATGTTTATGACATCTTTATAAAAAATGAATTGCTGTTCGTTAGTCTCGCTAAAACTCGAGAACAGCTAGGCTGATTTCGGTAATTCTTTTTTTATTTAGTTCACCAGAATACAGTGGAAGGTTTAAAAGCAAAAAAAAAATCAGTTGACGGGAGCTAAGCCAAGCAAGCAAGTATATTATAATTAACGTCAGCCATGCCTAGGAAGAGGTGACGAAACGAGCTAAACGCCTTCTTTCAGGGTTGGTTTCAGCGACGTAGTATCTACGTCGAGAAGTCAACTGGATGTAGGTACATAAGTTCTCGAAATGGTTGACAAATGCATTAGGTAATGTTAATTTAAAAACATGGATACATTCCGGTCTATACCAATGTTGAAGATAACACAGCAAGCTATAGAAAATTTTTGCTCTTAGGGATCAGATATTCACAGGGTGACATCAGGAAGATGAGTTGTCGAGAATCGAGATGAGTGACAGGCAATTGGAGGCGCCATGTTCGCAATGGACTGCTGAAGGTTGACGTTGATAATGAGGGGCAGGGGCCAAATGGGATTCGAAATGTGAATAAAGTTTTTTTTAAACTTCATCCGCCCGACAGAAAGCTGTCTAAAAAGCGCTCCTTCAACGATCGGTTCGAGGCCACGCCACCGACCGCCGTCAAAAATCGCCACGGCGCTCATCTATACTAATATTATAAAGAGGTAACTTTTGTTTGTAAGTTTGTATATAGGGGGTAATCTCAAGAACTACTGGTCCGATTTGAAAAATTCTTCAGTATTAGATAGCCCATGTATCGAGGAAGGATATAGATATATACCTATCATCACGCTAAGACTAAAAGGAGCCGAGCATTAATGGAAAATGTGACGCAGACGAAGTTGCGTGGGTCAGCTAGTATCTAATAAGTATAATAAAAATAATTATTTTACAACCTATTTGCCGTAAAACTAATTAAATTGAAGTTAAAAACAATATGTCTTATTTACTGTAAGAAAGAAAAAGTATGTAGTGAAAATTGTTTTATTTTTGCTTTGAATGTTGACTATGTTATAAGACACATGACTGCTTTGTTTTTTTGACGTGGCAACGTCTAAAGCTGCTTTCAGACTACGCTATAATATATAGCATAGAGTATATAGCTTATAGCGCAACAATATCGCGCACCATACATTGTCAATAGGCTTGTGTCCTGAAAAAATCTAATTAGTCCGTCAGTTAGATTATCAAAAAATATTTGACCCGTGTTTTTTCTTTTGTTACGGGAACCAAAATTGACGAAGTTACGATGCTTTTAAAATTCTCAATACGTCACAGCTTCGCATAATTTTTAGTGAGTCGTGACGTCACGAGGCCCACTCCCGATTTTTGATGCGTTTTATCTTTGTCAATATTCATTAATTTACTAAAACAAAAAATACGTGTCCATTATTTTTCAATACCTACTCTAACTGACGGACTAAATAGTTTTGCAATTTGTGGATGGAATCTAGCCTAGTATATATAGTACAGTACAGTGTGAACGTGTCCATAATAATGTATGGTGCGCTATTGGTGTGCTATGATCTCTATACTATATGCTATTTTATATTATAGCGTAGTCTGAAAGCAGCTTTATAAATCAATGAACGCCGGCTGCACGCACGAAAAAGGATGACTCTATGCTCATTGTAACGTTACACTCATTGTAACGTTAAACTCATTGTAACTCCTTCTTTGTATCCATACGAAATAGTGATAATTCAATAAAAATGACTCAATTTTATTCCCAAAAGTAGGTATACCTACCTTTCATCAATGTTTTGTTATGACGTTAATGTCACGATAAACTATCGTCCGTAAACTGACTTTACAGACAGCCAATTTATTTTAAAATCATCGTTATGATAGACATCATAACGGTGTTTAATGCGTTAAATTGTAATTCACACGTATTTTGCATATTATTTCATATAGTTTCAGAACTAGGTGTAACTATCTAAACATTATCAAATATTACGATTTTTAAAGTATAAGGATACGAGTCAAAAACATCAACCGTTACGGCGTCGATATGACATTATAAAACATTTAAAAAAATAAGAATTATGAGACATGTTAAGGAATTAACAACTGGAGGAATGTGCGCCTGTTAAAAAAATGGAGCAATTTCTTTTATGTCTCATTTTTAAAACACTAAGCGCACTTTCACACATGGTTGCTTTTACGATTATTATATAGAAATATTTTCATTTACGGGTATCTAGTTTATTTAATGTGGCTATTGAAACTGATACTATTTTCCATCATAATTAGAACAAACAACGTCGGGGGCATGCGATATCATCAAAACAGTTCGCAATCCCGTCCCGAATAGTGATCAATATACACATTTTGATACTCTATATAAATATTATAGCATCTTTAACATTAGCCTTGCTGTCAGTTTTTGAGAAGAAATTATCGATTCTTCATAAATTCAACGCAAGTTAAGTGATGTAAGTGGCTCTTGCTAATTATCAACTAGACTAGGCACCAGACAGATCATAAATTTGCAACAATGTACTTCGAACTTTCATTAATATCTCTTCGTAGGTACCTGAAAAATAAATTAGGAATCGTTTTTTTCTACCTAGAAAATGTATAGGATCACTATAGATGTCGATTCTGGACTGCTTGATGTCTTATTTTCCGTTTTTTTAAATAAAGAATATTAACAAATGTATGTAGGGGAATGGCCGCTATTGCAATTTTATTTGACAGTTTGAAATTTCAATTTTGTCAAAAATGGTCAAGAAATTAGGTCTGGAAATAAAATTATCGAAAAATTGATTTAAACTTCCTCTGATAGGTATCTAAATTATGTTTTCAGGAAGCACAGAAGAATTTGCATTTCTTATGTCGGATAACTTTTATCGAAATAATTATTGTAGCGTTTCTTATGTCTGACATTAGACGCAGTGTGATCCTATTAAGCGAAATAAAACATTACAGAAGGACGAAATCATTGAACTTTTAATGAGTTTTTGGACACAATCGTTATTCTTACCCAACAGAGTCGTTACCGATAAAGTACCGAGTTAGATTAATTTAACGATTTCAGTTATAACGTTACTGATTATTTTAACTGCGCCCGCCGTTTCCTGGTTTAAATTATTGTCGTTTTAGAATGTAAAAATATTGTTTTATCGCAGTTTTATCGGTTTAGTGGTGCAAGAGTGTAGATAGCCTTATCTGCGATATTTTTTTAATTTATAATAAAATTCAGAAATAATAGAGATACGAAAACTACCACGCCTTGACAAATGGGACATATTTAACTATCTGCCGACCGTTGCGCGACCCCCGGATTGCTTATGCAACAACAATAAACAAACAATAGTAGGTACTTTAGTTACTCTTGTAAAATTAAAAAAAAAGAATAGGTAGGAATAGAGATTTAGAAAGAGGTCAGGTGTCTAGTGTGCAATAAAATAAAACTATCAAATCTAACACTATAAGAATCCGCAAACACATAATAGACAAACAGTGAGAAGAGTGATTTTTTTTAATGCCACACTTGGTTTGACAATGACCTGCTTTGCAGTCTGATAATTTTATTTCCATTGAAAATATTTTAACTGCCGGTCATATAATTTGATAACAGTGTTCAAATCGGTACAAATCAATGCTTTTGTGGTATTGTCAAAATAAAAGGTTTTGCCATTTTGAGGGTTGATAATTATAATTTTAAAAACAATTATTTACTGATTTTTGTCCTTGTAAATGACACACAGTTGTAATTGGACATTACATCATCATTATGTTTACAAAACTCTTGCTCAAAAAATGCATTAACGAAGCCTGTATACATTGTTTGAAAGTTAAACATTACACACCATACAGTGGAACGTGCGGTAAAGTAAGTAATCTCACCTAAGTACCAACTTTACCACACGCTGCGTTGTATCGCCATATAACAGAGCGTGCGGTAAAATAGGTCACTTACGTGTCATGCGTATCCTTTACGGAGTTGCTTTTTTAATTTTCTAAAAAAACTGTACAGGAATTCCACCAAGGAGATCAATACGAAAATAAGATTTTTTTTAAAGCTAGGACGTGAAATAAAGCGCAGTAGGTACATCCAATTAAGAGATAATAATTTATAAGCTTCAGTTGACATATTATCTATCATAAAATTTAAAGAATGATTAAAAGTTATAATGTGCATATTGTATAAGTTTTCTTTCAAATCGTCAAAATGACATGCATGAAAATAAAAAATGCGTCCCACTGGTCATGTTACACCACTATCATGAAACGCCACTGATACAGTGATCAATAAATTTAATGAATGTTTCGTCATTCGTCTTAAATTACGGTTGCAATGGAAGCACACGGATGGATGAGCGTGTGGTGATGGAGGATCACTGGAGCAAATTTCGCTCGCTTCGGTCGCTCACTCTAGCTCTTGGCATCTCAATCGAAACAAATATCTCTGTGTCCGAGAGCCTTAAGTTCCCAAAACAGGCGCGGAAGCTTTTTGTTCAGCGATTAGATTAAATTAAAATATTTTACAATATACAAAATGATAATTAGAAAGTTAGATGAAAGTTAAACCAAAAGAGAATATACTAAACGAACGTTACCGAAAGGTTTGTTATATCTTTGTTGTTATATATACTGAACGTTATATTAAATGAAAATTAAGTAAATTGTTGTTAGATGAAGTATCCACAGGTTATATCATTTATTTATTTATTTTATTTTACAGTTTTAGGAAAACTTACAGCTAAACATTTTCATAGGAATGAGAGTAACAAAAATAAGGCCACTTAAAAGTTTTCACAGATAGAAGAGAGCTTATAAACAAAAAAAAAAATAAAGAAACTAAGTAAATTTTAAAATAGAGCAATATTTTAAATGAGTGGCACCCGTTTTATTTGCATCAATTAAAGCTGACCGACTAGCCGATAGGAGATTTTATTGTTTTAAAACAAATAAAATGGTTTGCTAATTGCATGGACTTGCCTAACTAATTGATAGTTAGCTTGTTTAGTTAACCGGCAGCAGTTTACGAGCAGATTTTATTATAAAGCCTTGCTTTACGTTTGTGTGACACCGATGTTGACTGGAATTGATAACAGAACAGCATACATATTCGAAACGTATGTATTTGGAAAATTAATTTACTAAAAGTTCCATTTTTTAAATAGTATTTTATTAATAAGTAGCTGATGCCCGCGGCTTCGCCTGCCAAATTATAAACCAAAATTTTCCTCGAGAACCACTCTAACCATTGTTAGAAATAGCATGTAAACAGTACAGCAGTTTTTGAGTTTATCACGAACAGGCAGACAGACAGACGCGGTGGAGGACTTTGTTTTATAATATGTAGTGATGACTGCCTTTAATCGCTATTTTTAGTATTAGGTCACATGTTGGATACTGGGTCGGGCAGTGAATTACGTGTACTGACGTGGAACTTAGTTATAAAATTTATAACTAAGTACTACACGAGCCTACTACTAGAGGAAAATTTATATTTCATCCACATTTTGCTATTTAAATATAAATTCTCCTCAAGTAGTAGGCTAACTTCAAACATTCATGATTTCTAGGTACCGGGATAGCCTTTTTACTTCGTTGAAAACTATCCTTTTACGAATGGTGGTCCGTTATTCAATAGGGTTTTCGAGTACCACGAAAATCTACAAGTTTAAATATACTTATTTTATTAATGTTAGCAGTACGTTTTTTGGAAAAATAATAAAACTGATGGAAATATCGGAAAAGTTATAAGCCTCGTATCGTTTCTTTTATACAAACGAGGAGTTGAGAGAAGAGACAGAGAAGTGAGAGAGAGAAGTTATAAGCCTCGTATCGTTTCTTTTATAGAAAGGAAGTTGGCTTGCTATTTGATAAAAGCAAATCAATAACCACATAATATTAATTGGTAAGAAAAAGAAAGAAAACGTTTATTTCGCACAAACGCAACATTAAAAAAAAAACAACTTACAAACTAAATAAAACCTATTCTATATTTCTATGTGGCAAACAAAGCCGATTGACACTAAGGCCCGTATTAATAAACATCTCTCAACAACGTACTCAAGTGCGTTATCATTTGATACGCCATTATGACGTCATCAGCATCTCAAGATTATTCCTTATTAATAGACACATAAATACAGTATCTCAGTTACCAAGATCAGCTCCTCACCTAGCTGTACTTGATGCCTTGATCGCGTGAACGATGACGTCACATTGACCGAAGTTTTGAATGAGACTTGTCGCATTTCGTTATTGCCATGTTATTAAATGTAAAACTTTTGATTTTAATTCTTGTATTTCCTTTAAATCTTTAAGAATAGCGGTAATAGGTACACGTTATTACCCAAGAAAGCGTTAAATTGTTAAAAAGAGGTTGAGGATTGAGGTTGTGTATTTATTTCCCAATATGACATAATTGTTGTACGCGGCGGCGGTCGCTCGATGCCCCGCTTCTCCGCTAACGCAATGTACCTAGCATCAGTGTCAAAAAAGGAACGCTAAACATTTGTTTACTTTGTTTACTAACACGAACATCGCACGAATATAAATAAATTAAATGTGTTATAGGTAGGTACCCACATATATCAGGAAGTATTAGTCAGTACCTACTTAACTATCATGAATTATACTTTTTAGGGTTCCGTACCCCAACGGTAACCAACGGAACCCAGGCTGTATCTCATGAACCGTAATAGATAGACAACTGACATTTTTACAGAGTGTGTTGTAACAACAAATAATAAAAGTGAAATGAAATTTAAAAAAAAATGTTTTAGGTACGGAACCCTTTGTGTGAGAGTACGACTCGCACTTGGCCGGTATTTTTTTAATTTTCACTAGGTAACTCAAAAGGATTTGAAATATCCCAAACTTTTGGTAAACGAAATTGCAAAGGCCACAAAATATCGACATAGTAATCTATTTCATCGTAATAATTAATTTTACTTAAATATTTTCAAACTCCATGTTTCGCGCCACGCTAATCACTCCTCAAGTCACGGTCTATCTGCACTCACGATATAGCATCTCAGCAACCCGCGCTCGTGGGTCGAGTTTCGTTTATTAATCAGTCCATCACTCAGTTGATGACGTACGCCTAATCCACAACTTGAGAAAATAAAGAATCACGTTTATTAATACGATCAGCATCTCAACATTCAAATCAAGTGCGGTCTCACGGGCTGAGTAACGTTTATTAATACGGGCCTAAGTCAGGACCAGGCATAGCATCTCTGGCCACACCACAGTCAAAACAGAAAACACAGTTCAACATTTGTCTATGGCGTGACGTCCGGCACTAACAAATTGTCAAATGACAACATAACATTAAAAAACAAAATAAAATTAAGTCGCCATACATACCTCTATACATCGATTATTATGTTTTATCTTAAAACAGTGAACATGAAGTTTTACACTTTTTTCCTTAAAACGTACCTACTTATTTAAGGTAAACAAAAAGTTTGTTTTTTTTTTAGGACAAAAACGTCTAATCATTTATCGCGATTCGGGTATTCCAACAAATTCTCCAAGATAGCTCAATATAATTATCAATAGCTGTTAATAGGTAGCTAGGTAGCTAGCCCCTTATCGATTAAATGAAAGTCTACTTATGTTTATATTACTTTATCTATTATTCAATGTCATTAAGCCTTTAAAACAGTAAAACAGTCAAATGTAATCGTCAAATCTGCAATTATTTTAAACCATTCATAATTTGCATGAGTGTACAAATCCAGTCCAACTGTTTAACTTCCATCCAGATAACCTTCTGCTTCAGCATATAACTCTAAGTAACTCTGATTGACAGAGTGTATCTATAATTTATAAAATTTCAATCAGCGTCATTTTAACATGAAGACGTCCCATTGCTGGTAAATAATCCTGATAATTTTGTAAATAATAGATTATACTCCTGATATTATGGCATCATAATATAGAATTGTGATAGAGACCACAAAAAAAGTGATTTTATTAACAACTGTACCTGCGTGAATAGGCTGGCGGAACACGAGCTGCCGAGTATGAGCACTTACACTATCGTGTTAAACATCAATCATTTTATTTAGAAATACTTATACAAAATGTGCTCCCAAAAATGTAATCTTAAAAGTACTGCCTGTATCCATCAAGCATTTACTTTCAAAATTAAACACTTCTACTTTGTTGTAAAAACAGTTTAGAAAATACTTATGTACTCGTGTTACTTCCTGAAGACACTTCAACTACTGTTCGATAGCAGGTAGGTATATTCAAACATGAATAAAAAATGTCGTACGATCTATTGTTGTTTCAGTCTTCGACATTTCGTGAGGATAACTTTTGTTTTCATCTAAAACGCCTACATTGACATTAATACGGTCATATTAATTAATAGTTAGTAATTAATTACTAAAAAGTTTTCGTAATATCGTGTTTCACACTTTAGTCATTTATCATATCACAATACACATACTGATTTCACAATTATCAACAAAAACACCTGCCATCAATGTTTTCAAGTAGGTACATAGATATATGGAATAAAACACATATGTTTTACGTTATTAACTTCCTACATACTCATATCCACTAACGTAAAATATGTGCAGAAGCGCACGTGTTACTACACCAAAAATGAGTTCTATTTTCCTTAATTGGCTCCACTTTCATAAAAGTAAGCTGTTTACAATAACGTCAATATGTAAGTACCCCTTAAGTACGAGACGAAGTATCCACTACTGAAATGTATTTACATACTTAAAGTCAGGTTCGGTCTGAAAGAAACTGCGAGATGTTTAATATTAAAATTTTATAATGTACCTACATTGGTAGACGACGGACGGGCACAGACGGTGACTGGAGAATCTTTGCTAGTTTCGCGAGGGCTTTTTTTTTTTTTTTTTTTTAGTTTCGCGTGGGCTGCATGAAAATGCTGCATTTGAATGACGTATCGTCACAATATTCTAGTGGAGCTCGTGGCTAAATAATAACAGCCGCATGGGTCGATCTTTAAGGTTAAGCAACGCTTGTCAAGGTTGGTCTGTGGATGGGTGACCATTTTAACATACCGAGTTTCCTCCGTGCCTCGGAAAGCACGTTAAGCCGTTGGTCCCGGCTATCATTTGTTGATCTTTAGCAGTCGTTACGGATTGTCAAAAGCCAGTTAACCAGACTCCAGTTTTACCAAGAAGTACCGTGTTACCCAGTTAATGGGTTGTGGAGGTCTGGTAGGCAGCCGCTCCACGTAAAAACACTGGTATTCAGCTGAATCCGGTTTGACTGGAAGCCGAACCCAATATAGTTGGGAAAAGGCTAGGCAGATGATGATCGTCACAATATTCTACAGTAAGGTAGCAACCGCTAGTTACTGTAAAATGTGAGACTGTAATAATCCCAGTTGTACTTGTACATTCTAGATTAGGCAGGTAACAAATAGTTTTTGAAAGTAAATAGTAACAAAACAATTCAGTACAAAATCGTGTCGGGCTTAACAAGATTTCGTTCTGTTGTTTTTTGGACTTTAACTGAATACATACAAAGTTCATGATACAGTATAGTCGGTCAGTTAGACTATTAGAAAATACATGTCGAAGTGAACACTTAGGCGAAGTGAACGACAAGTGAGCTGTCAAACCATACAAACAAGATGGAATGACAGCTCACTTGTAGTTCACTCCAAGTGAACAGGGTGAGATGTCGAACAGAATAGACCGGCTGTTAACGTAGACGTGACGTCACTTCACGTAAAAAACCAGCATGTTTTTTTTTAAATACTATTCTTTTTATTTGTTTACTTGAAATGGGTTTGCTCTTGAGTAGTCTAGGTCAGGAATGACAGAAACAAAGTCTACGATAGAGCGAGTTTACCCAGAAGTAGCCTGTTCACTCTAACTTTGAAAATATTAGGGTTGTAAGCAATGATATTGTAAGTAAAAAGGTGTAGATAGGTTACCTATACAACATTCGATCTTCAAAAACGTGAAACCTACGTGACCGTTGACGGCGCAACGATACACTGTGGTAAAGTGTGGCTAGTTAGCCACATTTTAACGTGTCGCTTGCTGAGCGCTTATAACCTATCTACACCTTTTTACTTATAATATCATTGGTTGTAAGCGTTATTCTATTCAATTTTTTATGTTTTATCTAACTGATGTACTTAAGATATAGGTTCTTAAGGATTCCTAACTACATTACAAACTTCCAGACTATTCAGACCAAAAAAAAATCAATCAATCTTTTCAAAGTTAGAGTCATCATTGCTTCTAGGTATGTTCGGTCAATTGTAGACTTTGTTTCTGTCATCTCTCACCTAGACTAGAGTCAAAATCAAACCTACCTCAAATAATAAAAAACACACATTCTCTAGCATAATGCTGCTGTTCTTAATAGTACATACAACACAACTGGGGCCCGAGTCTGCTATTTTTATAAATTTGTCATTCCGACACGATCCCATTGTCATGCCATTGTCATTTTGCTAAAAGTTCATAATGCTAATTTCATAATCGCACGGTCACTGGCACGTCAGTGGCCGGTCACTGGGACGTCAGTGGTCTCGTAATAGAATTGCGGTAGGAATGCCGTATTGCCATTATTATAAAACCGAGCTAAATTTGAGCATTTATTCATGCCAGATTTTGTTTATATTTAGTTTTACATATTATTTATTAGTGTTATAAGCAATCTGAAGTAGTGAGAAGTTCGTAAATACTAAATTTGTCATTATGTACGAGATTACCATTCATATGGCTTTCTTTCAATTACGTGTCAGTGGTTGATCATTGGAATGTCATAATGACGCCATTATGATACCATTATGTTAGTAGATTACCAAACTTGTCAAAATCAACCATTTTAAAATCAGTGATCGACCATTCTGACACTATTGTAATAGCAGACTCGGGGCCCTGTTTAAAAATAAAAGCTAATACCAATACATATATTTAAAATTATGCGACGACAGTCGGACTTGGATCACGAATGAAAATAAAAAGAATTCTCCCCATTGTCTCATGGAAACGAACCCGTAGGAACCCATTGTATATGTATACTCCTATTTGTGCAAACCAAATAATGATATGGAAAAGAGCCTCCGTCGTAGTGTTTATTTAGATATACTATAATATATTCAAATGTACGAGCGAGACGGCAAACCTATATTTGGTTTAATAATATACTATGAATGTATTTACGAGTATGTAACTTATGGAGGCATAGAAAATTATTTTGCTTCTAGTTCGATTAAGGCATTTCTTGGCAATTCAAAATAAAATCCATTCATACAATATTCAAATTGCTAACAAACTCGCACTAGTTTCTAATAATAAAAAAATGGCATTTCGCTTACAATATTTTCCAGTAGATACTTTTTTACCGGGAATTTGATTGACTATCTAGGAGCACACATTTTATTTCAGTATAGTAAAAAAGTGTTCGTTATCGCATCATCCGAGTGGGTTTAGACATGGATTTTTTTTGGCATAGGCAGTTTTCGATATACGCTTGTTAAAGTTCAAGAGCTTTTGTCTACATTTATTGTCAGGTCCTAAAAAGTTTTGTTTAAGTCAATATTTGTGGAGAGAGAAATAAATATTTAAATATTTACAATTCCGTTAAATCATCTTTATGTACTTATTTATTACATGAAATAAAATGATTGAAAAAAACATTATAATATTAAATCTGTATTTTATTAAATTATTATTACTAAGTATTTTATCAATTCTTGAAATGAATGGATAGGAATCATATTTATTAAATACAAGTCGTGTGTCAGATCCGACTGGTCACCGCCAAAAAAAACTTTCCGAAATTCTCCTTAATCCTAACGCATGATTGTAGACACTCGTGGCACATGTTTCAAATCAAGGTTTTTTATTTAATTTAAAGAAAATATTGATACTTATACGAAAATAAAGAGGAACTCGTAGCTAAACATTAGCAGCCGCACAGGTCAATCATACAGGTTAAGCAAGTCTTGCCAAGGCTGGTCTGTGGATGGGTGACCATCTTAACATACTGAGTTTCCTCCGTGCCTCGGAAAGCACGTTAAGCCGTTGGTCCCGGCTGTCATTTGTAGATCTTTGGCAGTCGTTACGGATAGTCAGAAGCCAGTAAATCTGACTCGTCTTGCCAAGAAGTACCGTGTTACCCAGTTAACGGGTTTTGGAGGTCTGGTAGGCAGCCGCTCTACGTAAAATACTGGTATTCAGTTAAATCCGGTTTAACTGGAAGCCGAACCCAACACAGTTGGGAAAAGGCTAGGCAGATGATGATTGATATACGAAAATAAAGTACCTAAAAAATATCGTATAGTATAGCATGCACCGTGAACATTTTGTAAAACGAACCGCATCATCATTAACATAATTTTAACAAAACAATAGGCTTGTGTCCTGAAAAAATCTAACTAACCTATAATAATAATTAATCTATTTAACTTGAGATTAGAGATGCCAATGCATTCCACCAGCTTCTACGGCAAATCTTTTATGGTTCAAGCGGTGCGAATATGGAATGCATTGCCCGTGTCAGTAAGACGTGCTCAATCTTTGCCCACTTTTAAAACAATGGTCAAACATCACTACCTTTCTCTTTGACCGTTTTTGCTTGGGTTCTATGCTTTTTGTTTCAAAATTATAATTTTATCTATTATATATTTCTTCATATAAATCGTACACCTAAGACTACCTACAGTACTTTATTTCCTTTTTCTTTAAAATCCATCCTAAGGTTGTCTTGAAAAGATCGCTCTTAGCGGTAAGGCCGCCCATTGTGTCACCCTACGTCGGTAATGTTTTCTTCATCTATTTTTTCTGTAACTTAAATGGTGTACCTACATAATAAAGAGTATTCTATTCTACTCTATTCTATTAAACCGTCAGTTAGATTATTAAAAAATATTTGACCCGTGTTTTTTCTTTTGTTACGGGAACCAAAATTGACAAAGTTACGACGCTTTTAATATTCTCAATACGTCACACTTTCGCATAAGTTTAGTAGTCGTGACGTCACGAGCCCCCACTCCCGAGTTTTGATGCGTTTTATCTTTGTCAATATTCATTGATTTACAAAAACAAAAAATACGTGTCCATTATTTTTCAATACTATAACTGACGGACTAAATAGTTTTGCAATTTGTGGATGATAGAATCTAGCCTAAATTCTGCTGTAAGCACTCTCGTGTAACTCATTCTAAATCCATAACCAACATTAACAAGTTCAACATTCTTGCTTGGTTCGATATCGATACGTTTCGATATGGTCTCGATAGATATATGATTCTCAACTATCCCCATTACTGGCGCCACAGCTCCACGACGGGTGCCGCTCATTTAGTGTATGAATATTAATGGCTCTATTTTCAAAAGCTATAATGCTCAAATGACATAATGTTTACTTTTTAACCGTCTTCCCAAAAAGGAGGAGGTTCTCTATTCGGTAGTTTTTTTTTTTCTTATGTTTGTTTCTTCATAACTCCGTCAATTATGAACTGATTTGAAAAGCTCTTGTTTTATCTGAAAGATATACTTGCAGATTGGTCCCATTTAAATTTTATCAGAATCGGTTACAAAGTTTAGATTTTAAATCGGAATAGCTGGAATTCGAATTCCGTAATAATTGCGTATTTTGCTTTTCTGCGATTTTGCAGTGGTGTTGTAAGGTGTGGGGTACCACTAAAAAGTGAAAAACAAAAAACTTTTAACAAAAAAATACAAAAACTTTAAAAAAAAAAATACAAAAATACAAATAATCTCAAGAGCTACTAGTCCGATTTGAAAAATTCTTTCAGTGTTAGATAGCCCATTTATCGAGGAATGCTATAGGCTATATATCATCACGCTAAGACAAACAGGAGAGGAGCAATAATGGAAAATGTGGCGCAGGCGAAGTTGCGCGGGTCAGCTAGTGTATTATATTAAACCCATATCGAACCATATCAACTTTACTTACACTCGTATTTCTCACTGAATATTTTTTTTTTACTTAATTCAAGTGTATTTGTACGTTCCATCCGTGTACCGTTCTTCTAAATCCATCTAGTAAAATTTACAAGTACAAGTGCTCTTGCTTGATGACATCGTCTCAATTGACAGATTACTAAACAACATATATTGTTTAAAACTTTCATGGTCACTAACATTAGAATAAAAATATCGGAAACTCGCAAATAAAAGGTACATGGTAGCAATCCCGATATGAACTATTCTAATACTAAACAACATTGCATGCATTACATGCATTGATATATTATATTGTTGCCACAACTCAGCAATTAACTTGTTCCTCTCCGTGCTCAGTTCATGCAATGTTATGAATATCGTTAACAGTTTCTCGAAACTATCGAGCAACCCACTCGCGGAGTATTCAATTTCCCTCAGTTTAACCCCATTGTAGTCCAGTGACGGGAGATAGGAATTTAACTGTAGATATGAATGATGTAAGTTTGTAGTCATGGTATCTGATGTAGGAATGTGAACATTTTGGGAGGTCAATTTTGAGTGTAAGTGTGAATGGGTATGTAATTGTTATGGTTTGGTTATGAATTATTTGGAAAGGAAAGGGGAGTTTCTTGATATAAATGGTATAGGGGTATATGGAGGAAGTCATGCTGCACTGACCTTAAAATAAATTGAAGTCAGGTCTTAAGCGACTTTGTGGTACTTTAATCTCCTTGTCGAGGCTTTTCACCGCTTAATCAAATTCAAAATCCTAACTATCAATAGTTATTAATAAAAAAAGATTTCTAGGGGGCTCAATATATCAGTATTTTGCAGTAATTATGATTCTTATTGCTATCATTGTTTTGGGTAGTCCGAAGATTATCTAACAGGGATGGGAAAGGGGTTCGATAATAGAGAATTTTAGTCAAGGTGACTGACTACATTATGAATGAACATTCGAAATATAAAATATTTGGCCTTTAACAGATTCATGGTACTCTCATGAGTTTATATTTTTTTATTATCTATACTAATATTATAAAGCTGAAGAGTTTATTTGTTTGATTGAACGCGCTAATCTCAAGAACTCCTGACTCAACTTGAAAACTTATTTTAGTTTTTCATATCCCATTTGTCGAATCACGCTACGACCAATAGAAACGGAGCATTAATGAAAAATGTGATGCAGACGAAGTCAGCTAGTTGTTTACACTGGCGCAATAGAACGTGCATATTGCATCATTTTTTTTTGCGGGGTAGAAGGGGCGTGGGCGAGGGGAGACCGATATCGTTGGGTAGCGCGGTTCATGAAGTTTTAGTCACTATGAGTCACTTCGACGGGAAGCGTCGCGCATTTTGCGTGCGCGCATTTTACGAAAACTCTCGTTCGTATGTAGTTGTCAGGCGACTATTTTGTTCTGAGTATGGTGTACGGCAAATTAGGGAGGCTCCGAGTGCTAATTTAATTAAAATCTGGATAAAGCGGTTTGAAGAGACTGGATCGACGTTTAAACCACACGCAAAAGGTCGTCCACGCACATCTAGGACCGAAGACAATATTGAGAGTGTTAAGCAGTCGGTACGAGAAGATCCACAAATGTCTACTCGCAAGAGATCGTCTGTCCTAAACATATCGCGACGAAGTTTGCAACGAATTTTAAACTTGGATCTTAAATTGCATCCATACAAGCTGCAATTAACTCAAGAATTGAAAGACTCTGACTTCATAGCACGGCTCACATTTGCTAATGAAATGCTCAATCGGTTTTCAAATTTTGAAAACATCCTTTTCTCTGATGAGGCACATTTTCATATGAATGGGTTCGTAAACCGCCAAAATTGTCGTTATTGGAATAGTGAGAATCCCAGACTCAAACATCAAAAACCGTTACATAGCCCTAAAGTGACAGTTTGGGCCGCAATCTCTGCCAAAGGAATAATTGGTCCTTATTTTTTTGAAAACGCACGGGGGCAAAACATCACTGTTAATACCGAACGCTATGTTGCGATGTTGGAAGGTTTTTTGGCCCCAGAACTTGAAAATTCAAGAATAAAGAACTCTAGGACTTGGTTCCAACAAGACGGAGCTACCAGTCACACATCAAATGACTCCATGGCGGTTGTGAAGCAGATGTTCCCTGGCAAACTGATTTCGAAAAGAGGTGATATCCCATGGCCTCCGCGCAGTCCAGACTTGACGCCTCCTGACTTTTTTTTGTGGGGATACCTCAAACACAAAGTCTACACCAATAATCCGAGAAACATCAGTCAGCTCAAGGAGAATATTCGTGGTGAAATGGCAGCAATCACACCAGCACTACTTAAGAAAGTTTTCGGTAATTTCCGTTTGCGGTTAGAGGAGTGCCAACGTAGAGAGGGTCATCATTTAGATGATGTTATTTTTAAAAAATAAACTTCAGTTATCACTTAATAATTGCTTAGTTTTATTTTAACTATACCTTTTGTATTTATTTTTTAATAATTATTTTAAAAATGCACGTTCTATTGCGCCACCCTGTATAAGACAAGAGTAGCCGGAACGAAACAAACAAATCAACTAATCTTTTTGTTGACAGATCCTGAAGAATCCCGTTTAGATCCCACAGGGCAAAAAGTGGATACAAACCTAGCTATTATGGCTGTTCCAAACGGCAGTGCCGAGAATACGGAACAGGGTGGATTGAACCTAGTTATTTGAGACACAGAGTTAAGTTCTGCGTGCAGAACGGAGCCAGAAGGCATGTTGAAGGAACGAGAGAGTTCGGAAGACTCCCCCGCGACCCCCGATGAGTGTGCGGGGTGCGGGGGACGGATACAAGACAGGTGAGCGCTAGATCAAGGTTTTGTCCTTGAATTTCGGAATTCAGTAGCGATGTTTCCGATGTTTTGTTTGAGATCATGACTAGGATCTTATTACCTACTTGAAAAGTTTGATTGGATGTACTAGGTAGCTGCGCTTTTATCTAACCCTTCGGGGCAGGCAGTTGTAATTTTATGCTATCGTTTTCATTTAAAGATATTTTTATTGGGATAATTTCTTTTTCATATTTTGCTTGCCTTTGAGCTTTCCTTTTTTCATACGCCTTGCCATTGTTGGTGATTTGTGTAGTAAAGTGGAGGAAAATATTAAAAATAATACTTATGTTCTAGTAAATACGATTTTTGTTTCTTTGAATTTTGAATTAAATATAAATCGAACCTTGCTTCACTAGATACTACCTGCTGGCAGTGGACAGGCAATGGCACGGCACTTGCCTCCGCTGCTGTGAATGTCGACTGCCCCTGGACACAGAACTAACCTGCTTTTCAAGAGACGGCAATATCTACTGCAAGGAAGACTATTACAGGTAAGCTAATTGAACGGAAGACGGTGTTTATCTGCTTAGGAAAGACTTCCTTTTGACATGAAGCAATGGCAGAACATTTTGAACAGAACTAAGCGGTCCCATAAACGTTAAAAGAAATTTTGTAACTAATATTATTATGTGTAGTATGAATTTGGAGTTGGTACGGAAATAAAACGGTAATGTATTACATTTCACAATCCATCAAAAAAATATGCGCTGATCTGCAACACAAAGCAATGAAATATCTATTTATTCTTAAATATAAACGTTAAAAATAAGATCAATTTCCATCAATGAAACTGACAGAGCAGCGGTCATTGTGCTAATTCTACTAATTTTCATAAAGTTGTTTAAAAATTATTAGAATTGGCCCTCTGGTTTGTGCATCAACGAATTGAAATATTATGAAATTTTTGAACAACAAATTTTGTCGGACAGTAGCTATCTAAAAACGAGGTGTGATTTTGACGTGAACAAGGCGCAGATATTGTACGTACCTTTATATGTACAGTCCCGAATTTCCGATAAATATTTTTTCGACAAACAATTTTTCTTTCCTATCATCGGATTATCGCCCGTCAAATTACGAAGGCTTTTTTCCAAGTTGATTATGATTTCTTTTCTGTACATATCGATCTTAATTGGCTGTGTAACGTAAGCTTGCGAAGCGAACTCTTTATTTTTTAAGAAAAATTCTGTCTGCTTTTGCGAAAAGCTGTGCGGTGTTTTTCCAAGTAAACAACGCTGACGGTAATATCTACTTTTGTTATATTGTTAGGGAAGCCGGGAGCGGTAAGTCGTCTAATTCAAGAGAAATTGAAATACTGGATGTTTTCTGCTCGTTTCACATTTTTATTTTTTTTTAGGGAAAATGCACCACTTCCAATTCTGAATTCTGTTTGCAGAGTTTATTCTTTTTTTACCAAAATATTATTTTTTGGTCCAAGTAAAACATAACAATAATAAGGGAAGATTTTGCATCAATATCGTAAGTTTATGACAGGAAGTTTTCGTCCAATTATTCATAAGTATCTGTTAACATATTCCTTCGTCTTTACTAAAATAAAATTCACAACTACGTACCTACTAAGCTTATAACCAACAATTTTTTAATAAAAATCAACATAAAACAAGCACAACAACGTTCATACAACTTTATCGCGATAACTATGGATATTAACACAACAGCTATTCGCGATGCTTAATCAATTATGATAATCCTGTAATTAAAGTTTCACAGTCGAGTCGTGGGCAGCGTTTACCCAGCCGTTGTCGGTCTGTAGGTGATACACTAGCAATTAGGGAGCAAGGCAGGCTGTCACTCAAAGTCCAGCACACTCGGTTGTTCGCACACCTGTCCACGAGACCACGACTTGTTTTTGTAACCATTGCGTCGAATTGTAACGTAAACGAAAATGTTTACGTTCATCGTTTAAATTTTTTCCCTCGTTAGCGTTGACTGTTTCGAATTCGGCTTGAGTTATCGGTTTACCTACTGTGGTAATTTTTAATTACTTATCGTGATAGTTAAAATATTTTCAAGTAATTAAAGTGTTTGTTTTCGTTTCATCGAATTTTCCAAATGCTTACACTCAGGATCGTTCTGGTACCTACCGATGCGCAAACTTTTACATTTCACATAGAATATTTGGTATTTACTTTCAAGTATTTTTTCGATTAACTACTTAAAGACATACGCTGGTTTGGCGCTCTTTGGAGTTCAATATATTACGCGCAACATGCAAATGCCAAAAATTAAAGACCCACTCACTAAAATATTGAAATTGTCGTTACAATTAAATATTCATTTCATATTATCAAATTGTTTTGGAATAAAAATAATGCGGGCATCTTTAGTAGGTACGGGATTATGCGGCTACACCCATAATTCAGTAATCAGTTGCAGTTTTAGCGTGTCTTAAGAAAACAGTTTCTATTAAAACCAGAAAAAAATATAAAAATATGTAGTGGGGCAGGTAACGACTTGAATCAAAATGGCCAAGATAAGATGCACAAATTATAATATTGTTAGTCAGTTACACGGTATTCAAAAAAAACAAGACATTCGAGAAAACTCAAAAAAATAACAATACGTGACCGTGTACGACAGCGATGCGAGCCGGACTGGCGCGTGCGCGACGCCGCTGCGACGCGGCGTGGGGCGGCGCGCGGTTGTACCTATGTACCTACGCGTGCTAGGTACCGACAAAGCGCGGGCGCCTTGTTACTATGCCCTACATACTCCCCCTTTTGACAAACATTGGTGACCTCACCGTTGGTCAAACATCAACAATGACACGTTTCTTACGCGGCCGACCACGAGAACGCTTAGGAGCAACCGGCTGCGGAACCTCAGGGCACTCACCATCCCGAGAGTGATACCTCCTTAACGCTGAAACGTGGTACTTCCCAATGACTTCATCCGGTGAATCAGGGAACGTTAAAAGGTAAGTAGTTGGGCTAACCTTCTTCTGTACCAGGTAGGGGCCGTCCCTTTTAGGCATGAGCTTAGAGCTGACTCCTTTGGCAGCACTGCTAAGCACGTGCGTCTTCATCAGGACAAGATCACCAACGGCAAACTGCTCAGCCTTTCGGGTCTTGTCTTTGGCAGCCTTACGAATGTCTTGCTGTCGTTCTATGCACTCCTTACTGTTGCTGAGTGTCTCCGCTAGCTTCAAGAGATATGGCGTAATCTGTGGAACATAGTTTTCAGCCTCTATTACAGCACGAAGATCGCTCTGTACTACAATAGGTGAGCGGAGTTCACGAGCAAAGGTTAGATAAGCAGGTGTCTGTTGAGTTGCTTTGGTTATTGAGGTGTTCAATGCAAATCGGATGAATGGCAGAGCTTCTGGCCATTGCTGGTGGTGTCCTTCTACCAGGATCGCCAACTGGGTCTTGAGATCGCGATTTTTACGCTCGACTGGGTTGGCCTCCGGATGGTAAAGTGGCACGAGACTCTGCTTCACACCAAGCGTGAACATTGCATGTTGCATGACGTCGGCAACGAACTGTACGCCGTTATCAGATATGAGACGCCGAGGAACGCCAAAGCGTAAGAAAACATCTTCAATTAGTACCTTAGCGCATGCTTCAGCTGTGGCTTCGGAGAGGGCGAACAGCTCAACCCACTTGCTGGCTGTGTCTTCTACTATCAGCACCCATCTCTCTCCATTAGCTCCTTTGGGTAATGGCCCAAAAAGGTCGACAGCGATGACTTCGAAGCGCTGAGCGGGAACCGGAGTCTGTAAGAGTCCCGCTGGTTTCTCATTGGAAGGTTTGTAACGCTGGCATTCTATGCAGGTTTTCAGATATTCTGCTACATAACGTCGCATACCGGGAAAATAAAATCTCTGACTTATACGGTGCAGGGTTCGGTCCAGACCGCCGTGACCTGAAGTAGCTGAGTCATGACATTCAAAAAGTACCTGTTTCCTTCGATTTTCAGGAATGACGAGCTGCGGTTCTTCTGTCTCCGCTTCAGTATATCGGTATAGTACACCTCTGCACGTATGATAACCTCTGTCTGTCCATCGAGTAAGTTCTAATTCATCCTTGCCTTCTAGAGCCTTCATGATCTTCGCCACTTCAGGGTCTGCGAGCTGATCCTCACGAAGAGTAGCGGCATCCCAATGCGGCGGGTCGACGAGCACCATGCAGACTCCACAGGAACCGGGAGTCTCCTCCTCACACGGCGGACGGCTGAGCGAATCAGCAACTACGTTTGCCTTCCCAGGAGTGTAGTCGACTTGTAGATCAAAGGACTGGAGTTTCATGGCCCATCGTACGAGGCGTCCAGCAGGTGACTTCAAGGTAAGTAGCCATTTCAGGGGCTGATGGTCACTGCCGACACGTACTGGATGGCCATCTATGTACCCTCGGAATTTCTCGACTGCCCAGACAACTGCCAACGCTTCGCGCTCGGTGGTAGAGTAGTTCCGCTCCGCCGGCGTGAGGAGGCGACTGGCATACGCGATGGGTTTCTCTTCTCGCTGCGACTCCCCCTGGAGCAGAGCAGCACCCAGTGCGTAATTGCTAGCATCAGTCCTGAGAACGAATGGCACATTATAATCTGGCTGAATAAGAATCGGAGGTGAGGTAAGTAATCCTTTTAGTTCTATAAATGCCTTGATCTGTTCTTCACCCCACAGCCAGGACTGATCCTTACGCGTTAGCATAGTCAGTGGCTGTGCAACCTGTGAGAAATTCGGCATGAATTTGCGGAACCATGAGCAACTCTGTAGAAAGGATTTTAGATGCTTTACATTAGTTGGTTCCTTCATATCTAAAATTGCAGTAACCTTATCCGGATCTGGGGACACTCCTTCTGATGTGATCATGTGTCCTAAGTATTTCACACTCTCTCGAGCAAATGTGCACTTATTGCGATTCGCGTGGAGATTGAAGACACGTAAGCGGTCGAATACCGCACGTAAGTCCTGGAGATGCTGGTGAAATGATCCAGATATTAATATCAGGTCATCAATGTATCCAAGGAGGGTCACCCCCTTAAGGGATGATGCAGAACGAAATCGGTCGATTAAACGTTGAAACGTTGCGGGCGCATTGCGCAGACCGAACGGCATACGGGTAAATTTGTGAAGTCCAAATGGAGACACAAAGGCAGTTTTATCCTGGTCTTCAGGCCTCACTTTAACCTGCCAGTACCCTGATCGGAGGTCAATAGTACTCATAAAACAGCTCTTACCAGTATATTGAAGAAGGTCGTCGATCACTGGCAGTGGGTACGAGTCACTCTTGGTAACGGCATTCAGCTTACGGTAATCCACGCAGAAACGGTAACTACCATCCTTCTTTGGTACCAGAAGAGCTGGTGCTGCCCATGGAGATTCACATTCCGTGATGATACCTTCGCGCAGCATCTTTTCGATCTCCTCTTCCATGATGGCTTTCTTGGCGGGAGTGAGTCGGTATGGCGGCACCGCAATCGGCGGGTGATCACCGCAATCGATGCGATGCTCTGCGAACGGTGTAGGTTCTCCCCCTTCAGTGAAGATATCCTCATACTCTTGCAGCAGCTGAGCGAGACGTCCCTTCTCTGGAATTGACAGCATCGAACCTTCATTACTACGTAAGACATCCGCGGAAGCGCACCCAACGAAGTCACGTGAAGTCTCACACCGCAAGGGGTGAATGACCTGAGGCCGATCAGCTGTGAACCAAGTATTGTTTGAAACGTTAATAACAATACCAGCTTTACGTAAGAAATCAATACCGAGTAACGTGTCATTGTTAACTGAGTTAGGAAAAATGACAAAAGTAATAGGTATCGTCAACCCCTTAAGTTGTATGTCAACATCTACGAGTAAGACCTTGAGTTCCCGCACTATGCCATCGGCTAATTTTACCGACATAAAACTACTACGAAACGAATAGTGTAGTTTACGAAGCAGTGCGTACAAACTCGAACCGGCTACACTACGCTTAGCAGCCGTATCAATCAACCCGGTACCACGATGACCGTCTATCTCGATGTCGAGTATTGGACGACCGTCAGTACATAAGTTCGACGCGGACAAGTTACCTACTCTAATCGGCAACGCATCGCAGTCGAGGTCGACATTACACTTATAACTACATAAACAAGCGGATTGAGACACATTACATACATTACTATCAAAAGTTTCGCTATTCAAAGTTCCGTTACACTTACAAGTATTATGATTACAATCGTGTGAAACAACATTAAGATTATCTGTATTAACACAACTTCTAGTGGGCTCTAGCATGTTAAATTCAACAACAGAAATAGATTCTTTCGGATTTACCGAACACTTAGCGCAATTAGATCGAATTACACCAATAGCGCCACAACCGTAACACTTCACACTAGACTCGGAAGTCGTTTTCTCGATTTTATTTTTAATACTCTTACAAAAGTCACGGGTATGTCCGCTTTTGCGGCAATAAACACAGAAAAGTTTTTTACCTTTGTCCGAACTGTTTACCACAATAGGCGCAGCGCTGCTCGTAGCCGACGCTGTAGTACTCGGTGGCACCGGCGCGCTCGTCGCGGAGGCGGAGGGCGCGCGCGCGGGCGTCTGCGGAGGCCGGGGCTGCGGTGGCGGCGCGTGCGGCGTGTGCGCGCCAGCGGCGGGGCCACGCGCGTCGGTCGACACCTCAGAGAGGGACTCCTCAATGTTTCGCGCCTTCTCGATTAGCTTTTCCAAATTCTCGATTGATTCACGAGTTACCCGTTTTCTTATACGTCTGTGTAGTAGCCCGTAAATCATGTCGACTTCCATTTCGTTTACGACTTTATATGGAAGTTTAGCAATAAGCGCGCGAAGTCGAGCAACGAAGACCTCCGTGCGTTCTTCTGTTTGTTCCACGGCAAATATTTCCCGGAATAATTTGTGTGGCGGTCGGGCTGCACCGAACATGGCGCGAAGTCTCTGTAGCGCGTCTTTCCATGACGTCACTGATGATTTTATGCCGCGAAACCACACAGCTGCCTCTCCTTCTAGCAGCATAGGTAGGCCGCGAAGCGCATGTTCGTCACTGATGCCTGTACACTCCTTGTATATTACTATCGAGTCGACGAATGCTTCGAGGGTCTCTGAGTCTCGGTTGGCGCCGCTAAATCGCGACGTACAGCGCGCGAAGTTTCCGTGATTTGTGGCTGGTGCAGCAGGCGATGGAGACGGTGAAGCTGAGCCGTTGACGGCCGACGTAGCCAGCAGGCTCTGAACCAGTTGACGGTTCGATTCCGCTTGAGCCTTGGCGAACGCCTCCAAAAACGACGTAAGCGTCCCTTCCGATAGCGGCGCGGGCGTCGGGGACGCCGGCGGCACGCCGAAGTCGTCATCGTTGCTTCTACTTTTGCGACGAGGCATTGTAGTACACAATAGTCATTAAAACACAAGGAAACACTATTCACGTTGTACGTAACGTGCACTAAACTTGTCCACTAAGAAAAACCGTTACTATGCACATAGGTATTTGAGTTCGCGTCGCGTCGGTTAGGTACGCGTGCCGCGTTGGAGCGCCAGTTTGTAGTGGGGCAGGTAACGACTTGAATCAAAATGGCCAAGATAAGATGCACAAATTATAATATTGTTAGTCAGTTACACGGTATTCAAAAAAAACAAGACATTCGAGAAAACTCAAAAAAATAACAATACGTGACCGTGTACGACAGCGATGCGAGCCGGACTGGCGCGTGCGCGACGCCGCTGCGACGCGGCGTGGGGCGGCGCGCGGTTGTACCTATGTACCTACGCGTGCTAGGTACCGACAAAGCGCGGGCGCCTTGTTACTATGCCCTACAAATAATATTTGATGAAACAACATGACAAACAAAAAATGCGTACCTATTGTTTGTCACACAAACAATACATGTTGTCACTAACTTCAATGAGGATGATAAAATCAGTGGACATAAATAAATACGCCAGTTTGCATATTTCGTCCAGGATTATTTTTGTATTTCGAACAGTTGCCGGACTAAACTACATCCACTCGATATTGAAAGTATACAAGTGTATTGTTTGTACTATTGTATTTTGTAATAATTATTTCCACTTCGCCAGACAAACCCACAGTAGGTTTATCGGATTTGGAATGGGAAACAAAAAATATCCAATGGGATTTTTTTCTGAAAAAGCATATACGCTGTATAATGACTGATTTCATGACAGTTACGAAATAAGTGGAATTTAAGAAAGGAACATTAAGAACAGTTTCTGAAACGAAAATTATAGCACAATTAGGTAATGTGATAAATTAATTATCAAAAGCACGTTAGCTACTGTGATTGGTTAGATGAATGATCCATACCCAAAGGAATCTCTTGTCTTAGAAAAAATAAACCTATTGCAAGTTGCTTAAAAACATCCCTCGGTGAACCAATTTGAAGGACAAAACTAAACGCGAACTGTCAAAATAATGTCAAGCTTGTGGTATAATTTGGCTCTCTAACCCCTCGTTATAGGCAAACATATGCTATAATTGTTTACATGGGGCACGTCACTACCAGTGATAACGACTGATTGATTATCGAAGAGGGTGTGTAATGTTAAGTTGTCAAAGGTTGGTTATTGGCCCATTAACTGTTAACTGGACACGGGATGGGGTCATTTAGCCATGCGAAACAATCAGAGTCTGGCATCGAATCAGATTTACGGTATCAGTATCAGGAACGATGTTTCTACGGAGAAGCTCAAAGTAGATTGGTCTTCTATCAGTTGAGGGTAGAGTAACTAAATGCAATGCAGTTTTCCTAAGGGATCGGTCTATGAGAGTGATCATAGCTAGATGGCTGCTCGTCAGACTGCTGGATATTAGTGCCGGAGTTCCGCAGGGGTCGGTGCTTTGATCTTGCTGAATACTAATGACCTGGTTAAACCTTTGGGTATGCAGATGTGATAACGTCGACGACGTCTGTAAGATAAAGGTAATTTTTATTTCGGTAACCGGTAAAAATACCAAAAAAAAACGTATTGATCATACCGGTTTTGGTCCCTGATTTGAATATTCGATGAAAATTATGGGCAAAACTATAGTTTCCAATAACTTCGTATCGCGAAACCAGAAAAAAAAAATGATCCGGTTGAAAAAAAAACTCAACGATCAAAAATCAAAAATATTTTTTGATAAATACGTGCCGAAACGTGCAAACCATCTATTGCAGAGCTTGTTACATTTGCAGCAAAACAAAAATGCGGCAGAAGAAAATGTTAATTTAAATAAACTTCGTGACCATTTTGAACTTGGATTGAATCTGAAGAAAGGCTGCTAAACCTTGAAAATTAGGCGGATGTTTTTAGACCCTGGCTGATCCTGGTATTCTGTAAGTGTATAATAATCATAAACATCATCCGGACGGTGTAAATAGTCAAGTATTTGATATTCATGAAATTATCTAAAATCGTTTTGGATCACCTTCAATGGAATCATATTTTAAAACTAACATCTAAGCTTGCTATGCACGCGTTCATTCTCCTCTGAGAATATTGTTAGCAATTTAAGCGGAGTCGGCCCAGGACTTTTGACGAGTTTGGCGTTATCAGTTTAGTGTCTGTTAAAACACGAATAACGTAAAAGCGTATTGTTGGTCTGCCACCATTTCATAAACTCCTTTGGTGCTAAACTGTGTCCGAACTGTAAACCAGTGCTTAGAAACCTCACACGCTATCAAGGGCTGCTAAATGTTGGTTTGACGCTGAGGTCCCCTAGGGTTCACAGAGCAAATACAAGTCTCCTTGTTTCAGACTCTTCTGCGTCAAGCGATGTGCTCGCTGCGGCAACGGGATCACGGCCAATGAGCTCGTGATGCGAGCACGGGATCTCGTCTACCACCTCAGCTGCTTCACATGCGTGGCCTGCGGTACTCAGTTATCCAAGGGCGACGTCTTTGGCATGAGAGACGGCCTCGTTTACTGTCGACCCCATTATGACAACGCCTGCCTTGATGACTACTGTGATGAAGACATGAGCAGTGTCTATAGGTGGGTAACTTTTTTTAACTTGATTGTGCGTTGGTTGGTGTCGTGACACTGTTACGGCGTTCAGAGCGTCTGCCTTGATGGTTATTGTAGTAGAGTTAGGATCAGTGTCTTCAGGTAGGTGCTTTTCTTTCTTTATTTCGATTGATGATGATGCGACCAATGTTTTTGGTAGTTTCATGTCTTTTTCGTATATTTTTATGGTATCATATCAAGTAATCATGAGATTTTGTCTACCACCACACTTGTGTCATCTGCGTGGCCTGTGCCACTTAATTGTCAAAAGCGATGTTTTTAGCATGACAGACGGCCTTGTCTACTACCGACCCCATTATGACAGCGCCATGATGTCTACAGTGATGAAAATATATGACTGTGTCTATAAGTGAGTTCTTTTCTTTGTATACATCTAAAGTAGTATGTCAATTTTGTGGAAAAGCATCACACCCACCGAACTCCTGATGTCATCATCAGGAGACAGACAGACAGATCATCTACTTCCTCACTTATTTCATCCTACTGTTCTGTGGCACGCAGTTGTCTAATGAAGATTGTGCCTAGTATGAGAAACGGCCTTGTTTATAGTCGTTCTTAAGACCAGGTTGCAGTACTGTGTGTTTTGACGAACAACAGCGACTGTCCGGCGAGCGAAATAATGCCTCCATTTTGATTGTTTTTTCTTCTTGGCGAAAACTGATAAAGAAATTAAACAATATGGTTTCAACATTTACTTCAAAATAAAAAGCTCTATCTATGGATATAACTTATATATATATATATTCGTGATGAAATCTCCTAGCAGTACACGTTTAAAATTGTAATTTAGTGTCATGTTTGATAAAAAAAAGTATCGAGCCAATAATTCTAAATCGTGTTTCTATCTTTACGATTTACTTGAGGGTATGTTCAATTTTTATGTAATGATTTTTATTTATTAAAAAACTCATAATTAATTAGATTTTCAGACGTTCAAAAATCTTAAAAAATACTGCAACAGTAGACTACAGGACACACACTTAAGGCGGGGGCCTTAAGTGTGTGTCCTGTAGTCTACTGTAATAATATGACCAGTTATAAAGACGAGTGTTTTTTTTTGTTTCATTCTTAAAAACGGTATCATTCTTTGTTGTGTTGTGATGTTTACCAATGTATACATCACCGGAAAATGGCAGACACTGTATGTTTATAAAATATTGCGTAAAATTGTAAACAATTTTTTATTGCAAAGACATGGATATATTGGAATCTATTATTATACGACACGGTTGGCGCAGTGGTTGAGCGATTGACTGCTGCGCAGCATGTCGCGGGTTCGATTCCCGCACGGAACAAATATTTGTACGACCTACATGTATTTGGTCCGAGTCTGGGTGTTTTCTATCTATAATACGTATGTATTTACGAAAAAAAAAAAATGTATATAAGTAGTTTATCAGCCATCTCGTTACCATAACACAAGCATTAAGTTGCTTAGCTTGGGACTACATGGCGTTGTGTGAAATGTCCAAGGATATTATTATTATTATTGAATTAGGATAGGATTTGTTGTTTCCAAAATAACATGTTCACACATTAATATATCGAGAAATTATATTCTAATAAAGATTTACTACGGAGTTTTCCATTTTTCGATGACATAATAATAAGTGATTGGTTTCAGTCCACTAAACCGCCCAAACCCATAGCGTTTCATCTTTTTTTTCCATATTCTGCAATAGTCTTGCTCCAACCGTGGATTGTCCTTGGGAATACTTTCACAGTGCATAAAGGGATAATCGCCGGTTGGACGGTGCCCCATTACATTTGAAATTTCTAACGGGAACTCTGCGAGTTGGTTTCGGCCCCTCGTACGCCTACCAAAGGACCGGGTCTCCAGAGACCCGAGAAAAAAAAAAACAAAAAAGTGATTGGTTTTATTTATCTTATTTGTATGTATGAAATTGGCCAGAACGGAATTATGGCAGATGAGCTTGAACAAACAAAATAGTTTCAGAAAGATGAGAATGTGATGAAACAGGACGCAGATAAATTAAAGCAAGCAGTCCAGTTTTATACATTTGAACTTACCGCCAACAAGCTCAAAACTCGCCTCGTAGGAGCAGGAGTGCTATTGGCTCGCCAAAATAACACAAATACCAAAAAATATTAAAAAAATACTTAATTCTGAATAATATTTATCATCGTGTCTCTCGACTTAACAATCCAATGGGAGCTTCCGAATATTTCGTCAATTAACTCGGACTCGGTGCTAATAGGCACGAAAAATTTGTGATACAAATTCTCAAAATGCAAATCCGAGAAAAATCAATCAAAATTCCACTTTAAATACATTTTATTCAAACCAAAACGTTCATAACATTTTTGTGGAGATTTTTTTTTCTGTTTGGAGTTTCTTGCATGTCTTCACTATACAGGTCAAAGCTTACGAACGTCTAAAATACAGCTTCATGTTTTTGACTGACCTATCTTGACAATTCAAAAGAGCCTGTAAATGGTTTATTTATACTAGCTGATGCCCGCGTCTTCGCTCGCTTCACGAATTAAATACTTAAATCTTCGTCGAGGACCACTCTATCCATTGGTGATACAGAATGAAAATCGATGCAGTAGTTTTTGAGTTTATTACGAACAGACAGACAGCCAGACAGACGCGGTAGAGGACTTTGTTTTATAATATGTAGTGATAAAGGCTTTGAATCTTGAACCTGGAATCTTTGATTGTATTATCCAGGTGTCAAGATCTGCATAGTGAAGGAGGCTCACCACAGTACTACAACGGTGGACCCAGCCAGAAAGGACGACCACGGAAGAGGAAGCTCACCCAAGGCTCCCCAGACGATATGCAAGTCCAGACTATGAGAATGGCTAGCACCGCCCTAGGTGAGTTCAAGATCATTACTTCCCCTGAGCCCAGCGAATTGTATCAAATGCGAATTATTTTTTTATTGTGTAATTAAGAAACTTGCTGACTTTAATTATATCTAAGTCGACTTAAAAAGAAGCTTTGAAAAAACTCCCCCACGTTTCCCTTTGAGCTCAACGTTACTTGTAAGAAAATGTGTAGCTATACATATATATTTTCGCGTCGAGACACAGACGAACCGGCCCCAGACGCTATACATATTTCATAGAATTCGCGCGCTCAAAATTTTAGCAGAAACCTCAGCAGGGAAATCCGAGCGCCTACCCCGATGTCCCAGATGTCAATTCATCCCGTGTCGTAATCACGACCTAATGAATAGAAGACGCACTGTCAAAACTGCCTCTGTCCTTGTCTCCCTCGTTGTTTATCCGTAAGTAAGAGGGAGAAGTGTGTGTTTACGTGGGTTGGGTCGTCTGTCAGGGTCGGCTTGGATTATTCTTTATAACGTCGAAATGCGAGGCACTCATTGAGTTGAATTCAGGTTGTGTTGACTTGTCGACCCGATTAATAATGGCGTAAGGTTGAATAGGGCGCGGTAAAACTTAGTTATTTTCTTCCTATTCCTTAAGACATTGTTTCAAGCTGAAGACTTAATCCAGGACGGTCTAACTTGTATCGTCCCGAAAAACAGCCCGAAGTTCTTGTAAGTCATGAACTCAGGGCTGTAGGTATTACGGGACGACACAAGTTTCTGAAATTATTTACCGTTCAATATGAGAAGCCTGCAGACGAAGTAATAATAACAACAATGGCAATTATATAAAATTGTTGTAATATTATTAAAATGGTAGCAATGGTATGTAAAATTCTTCACTATAAAAAGTGAAACTTGATCAATGCAATTTCGAAATTATTTTAATCAGAATAAATAGTGCCTGTATCACTCCCATTTAAAAATTGAATAGGTATAGCTAGCACAGATCGGAGATTCATGTTCAAAATCCTGATTCCTTGATCAAAATTTATTTACCGTAATAGTAGTTTAATAATATATAGAGAAAGTGCAAATAGCGCTCATTCATAATATCGTCACTGGAAATACAATAGTACTAGTTTTATATAATTATGTAGTTGGAAAGGTTTTTTTTTTCTACACATTGGTCTTATTTTCGTAGCAATTTGAGCATTATTTAAAAAGTTACTGGCGCTTTAGCAGTGACATTTATCTATTTTCTCGATAAGTCTATTTTACTTACCCATATGAATTTACATGATTTTCACTATAATTTTAGGTTAGTTTTTATTTCTTACTGCCTTCTGCCAGACCCTTGATTAGAAACCAAAAAAAGTGTAATTCGGTTAATTAATGTTGTTTTAATACTTATTACTTACTTTCCGCAAATTGTAACGAATGGGTCACTTAGTAAATCTGCCTGACGTGAAAATTGATGAAACAAAATGATATATGTATTGAAACTAGCTAACCGGGCAAACGTCGTTTTGGCAAAAAAAAAAGTTCCCAGACCTAAATAAATGTACACAAAAAAAAAAACCAGTCAACCCGTTTAGGAGTTCGATAACAATTACCGTGACACGAGATTTTATTAAATATCTTTCTTATTTGCAATGTCGTTGGGCAAAAGTCATCTAAAACTATTCCAAATTTAAAGTTGATAGCTTGATAGCATTATTTATTTATTTATTTATATTTTACGGACTGACTGAGTCGCACCATCCCTTATGGTGCGACTCAGCGTGTTTGCCTTTTTGGCATTTTTGTTCGGAGCCCTAAAACTACACAGGACACGAGTTTAGAATGTCAGAACTGTCAGACTACTATGACGTAGGTATCAATACTCCACCTGCCTACAACTCAAAATAATAATATGAAAAACCTTGAGAGGAGAGTAAGTACCCCACAATAAACAAAAAAAAAAATAGTTCAGTGATGTCTCGGTCCGAAAAACAGTACTGTGCAAGTTGCAAATAACGCCTGGTAGAGAGAACTTCGTTACAATCGACATGCTTTTTTACTGTCTATTTATTCCTTTTTTGTTTGTTTTCTGTTTCAACCCTAAAGTGCAGATATGATTTCAAAAAACTATCTGGGCATGTCGTATTGAATTGCATTTTAAATATTGTACTATTTTTTTAATTGAATAAAGTTTTGTTTGAAATTATTCCTTTTTTACCATGGAAACAAAAAAAAACAAAAGTAATTATACATAAAAGCATGCAACATGCCTTATTCTAATGACTGGTTTCTTCAATCAAATTTGACTCAACAAATAATATCGGAAATTCTCAGGTAATTTTTATCCACGTATTTTGCATCGCGGCATGTTTCCGAATCGCCAATTTCGATGCACACTGTAATTGCTGTAGTTTCAGGTAACACTGGCTTGCCTGTAAAACAAACCGCTATTTATATGCTGTCCATCAAAGTTCCCCAACTCAAAAATTGAGTGTTCATTATTGATTTATAACTTTGGGCGAAAATAGACAAACAGGCTCTGGACTGGATAAAGTTGCATATAGGATTTCTAATAGTAAAAATGTAAGAATACCACCATAAAACATTTGTCAATACCATGCATTTTGAATAGACAACTCGCTGTCGACTGGGTGTCACTTGGCCCAAGTCGTTTTTGTTGATTCATTTTTTGTCTGATTTCATTCTTTAAATTAGGCACCTATACCAACCTACAGCAAACTTTCAGTAAATTACTTCATCATTACAGCGTGCGCTCTAACAAATTGTAATTGCCGCTATATCTTGATAGAAGCACACGCACTCACACTCCGTTTTCCCGCCGAAACAGCAGCCATGTTGGCACAACAGCGCCATTCGAGTAGCGCGCGTGACGCCGATAATGAGAACTACGAGGGCTCTCGAGGTAGTGACGTGCCTTATCGATAATCGTAGAATCGATCGAGAATATCGCGGCTCTCGCTGGCTGTATGCAAAATAGTGGGTTAAAATAAGATTTTTTTATTAACATGTTAGTCATGAAGGGTCACATGGAGCTGGTTTTTTCTTGTAAATCGACAACGAATTTGTTACGGCATTGAAATCTCTGAAAATCTATACTATCTATACTAATTTTATAAAGCTGAAGAGTTTGTTTGTTTGGTTGAACGCGCTAATGAGATTACCCCCTACATACAAACTTACAAACAAATTTTACCTCTTTATAATATTAGTAAAGATAATGACAATTAAAAGTAAAAGTTAACATTCGAAACATTGGTCCAATTGTTGATAGAGAGAGTTACATTTTTGTTTGGTACATTTATTGATAAACTTAACGTTTATGTATTTGAAGAAAACAAAAACGCGGCAAATTCCTAGACTAATATTTTTTTAAAGCAAAGGCATCAAGCTCATACGGCCTCGTCGGTTTTCGTAATCTATACTAACATTATAAAGAGGTAACATTTGTTTGTAAGTTTGTGTGTAGGGGGTAATCTCAGGAACTGCGGGACCGATTTGAAAAATTCTTTCAGTGTTAGATAGCCCATTTATCGAGGAAAGTTATAGGCTATATATCATCACGCTAAGACAAATAGGAGCGGAGCCGTAATGGAAATTGTGACGCAGACGAAGTAGCGCGGGTCAGCTAGTAATATTATAAAGCAGAAGAGTTTGTTTGACTGTCTGTTTGGTTGAACGCGCTAATCTCAAGAACTGCTGGTCCGATTTGAAAAATTCTTTCAGTGTTAGATAGCCCATTTATCGAGGAAGGTTATATCGTCACGCTAATTCAAATAGGAGCAGAGCAATAATGGAAAATGTGACGTAGACGAAGTTGCGCGGGTCGCAGCTAGTCATAAATAAAATATGATTTAATGGATATCTACTCAGTAATTCAGTAGGTACATATAACAAGTAAGTTCCTCAGATCAATAAAAAAGTATACTAGTCTCCTTTGTTATCTAAAATACATTCCAAGACCAACTGAAAAATGATTTCAGTAATGCGTGGTCTGCACACCTTGTGCTCGACTGCTAATGACAACCTTTCTCGATAAATGGGCTATCTAACACTGAAAGAATTTTTCAAATCGGACGAGTAGTTCCTGAGATTAGCGCGTTCAACCAAACAAACAAACAAACTCTTCTGCTTTATAATATTAGTATAGAAGTATAGATTCAATCAATGGATTCCTACTTAGTTTTGAAAACACCATTAATTTATTTTTTGAATAAAAAGAAAAATTTATGGAATTGATGGAATACAAAACAGTAGTTTCTGAAGATCCTATCAATCTAGCCCATAAAACTAAACACTTCTTTAACGGATCACTGACCATAGACCTATACTTTATACGATTTAATAAAAAAAAGCAGATGTTCAAACGTTTGCCACCAACGAATAGGTCTAATAAAATGTTTTTAATTAACAAAATTCGGAGAAAAAACCTATAGGCATCTTTTAAAATGACATATTGATTTTTATCTATGCCCCTTGAAAGAACTGTTAGCGAATCCGATGACCAAATAAAATTAATTCCACGGTGGTCTGAATAAGATTCAAAGTCTTTTGAAGTTTATTTTTTGAGTGTTAGGTTGAGGTTCCAATTTGCGGTCAAGGAACAAACAGCGGTTCTTTGTTTTTTATGGATATTATAAAGGATGTGTTATTAAATAGGTCGGTTTTGGGTGTGAAGTCCATAAACATATTTTTTATCAGTATGAAAAATGCTCTGGCACGGGCGGGTTGAAACAATTTAGCATACAAAACTAGGTACAGCAACGAATATTTTCGAGTTTTTGATGTTCGTAACAAAAGCCTGGAAATTGTTTTTCATTTTTACGGAAAAATTTACGCGCGGTTCAAACAAATCTCTCGTATCTCAATTCATGACAAATTATTTTACAGTGAGCTTTTTCGTGCGCTATTTGCACAAAGGATAAAAAAATAAAGAAAAAAAAATCACTATTACTCTCCAGGTCCACAACGAAACATAAATATGAGGACTGTTTTGATTTTGTAAATACTATTACTTGGGTTATTATTTCCTTTTTTTCTCTCTCTCTTCAAGTTACGAACGATGTCTAGCAGTTTTGAGTACTTTTGCGTACCCAAATGTTCTTCCATTGGCATTGTTCGTCGAGTCATTTAGCTCCTTTAATGGTTTTAAGTTGACTTACGCGTCACGCATCAACTGCCTAAGGCATGCACTGACTGAATCAGTCCACTTAAATTTGTGTGGATTATTCCTGAAAAAACCATTTCAGACACTGATCTGCATGGTCCTCATTTAACATATTATTGTGAATTTGAGGAGTTGAGGACCATGTAGGTTTCGGGTGGTCCTTATTTTTCGACTTTTGAATTATTCCCGGGGCACTTTGTCATTTAATTATATGCATCTAAATATGATATACTAGCTGTCCCCCGCGGCTTCGCTCCCGTTTTACCCGCACAGTTCCCGTTCCCGTGGGATTTCCGGGATAAAATCCTATGTCCTTTCTCGGGTCTCAAACTATCTTTGTACAAAATTTCATCCAAATCGTTCTAGTAGTTCCAGAGCCTATTCAAATCAACTGTCACTACAACCTGGAAAAGTTTTTTACAAAAAGCGTTGAAAGATGGCTTAAATAATGATTTCATTAACGTTTCATTTTACTGTTTATATCACTTTTTAGGTGCAAGTGAATCTTGCATGAAAAATAGCTCTTTATCTCCTTATTAATTTGGCGGAAAATTTTATGAATAAAAGAGTCCAACAACTACAGATTTGGAGCTTTTATTTAAAATTCAAACCTTGGTAGTAGCCAAGGTTTGAATTAAAAACAAAATATAAATGTACAAATTTTATTTAAAGTATGAACTTTTATTTAAAATTCAAACCTTGAGTTTAACCGCTAAAAGTCAGTTAAAAATAAATATTGTAAGAGTTTCTTTTGTTATACATAATTATAATCAAATAATGTGGTGCCCCGCGAAATTAAAGAAAAAAACATTTTTTTCTTAGGAATAAAGACCACCCTAACGATCGCTATGTTAGGAGTTATTTACGTGTTAGTCTGGCAGTGTAGGTATCCCATATGACAGTCACGATAAAACCCATAATCCGAGTGACTGGAAAATCGTAGGACGCGGCGACGAATTAAATTATACCTCATATACTTAAACCCATCTAGCCGTGTAGGCTTCAGAGCGTGCATAAAATACTCTCGAAAATCTTCATCGTCCATCGAGGGCAGTCTGGTAAAAATGCTGTCACAGACGTCACTGTACTTACTACAGCTTACTTCGCTATTGACTCGTCTTCCACTTCCCAAGGATAAAAGGCAACTTTAGTAGAATCATGAGGATCATATTATTAATCATATAAAAATCTGTCCACAATTAAATTAAAAAAAATCTTAACTTACTAAAACTAAAATAAAACTAACATATGGCGTCGAAAAATTCGTCCGCATCGTAGCCACTGGTAATGGGCCCAAAAGGCTGGCAGCATTGCCACGTTGTATGGCAATGCTTATCCTTTGACCGAGGTAAAATCCAGCCCTTGGGTCACGCGAAGTGTCAACTAAGCGTCTTGACAGATCTGTAATTGTATTTACATGTAGTCTGAAATAAAGAATATAAGATAGTCCAACAAGTTAAAATTAAACACAATCTGTCTTCCATTTTCATCTTTATCGCGAAAGCATAGGTTCAAGGTGGATTGAGAAAATTTGGCAGTATCGGGTAGCTTGATGTGCTGGCTGATTCTACTAAATTGGCTATTTTAGACCCGCTGATCGCTTACCGTCTTACAAGATATAGATCGATGGAGAAACTCGCAAAACAGTCAAAATGTCATTCACTGTCAGTTATTACTCAAGCAAGTTGTAGACATTCTAAATTCGTAGGCTACCTGTACAATCACACAAAACATTGCGACATACCGTCCATTGGCATTGATTGCTCTCTGTCCACAAATAGCAATCCAGTATCTAGCTATAAGGTTGCGTTACCGCCGGAGCTGTGCGGGGATGTGTAACGAGGGATGTGTTTGTAAAGAACCCATAATAGAATCGCTTGCGCTGAGCATGGCCAGGTAATGAAGAGATTCTTCCGTCGCTGGTGGAAACGCAGCCTATATGCTCGTTTAAGGAGGCGAGGGGCGTTAGGCGGGCCCCGCTGCGTTCGTAAATCACTTCTCCGTAAATTCTCTCATACAACGCTAGATTTTTGAATTTAGTGCAGGCGCTTCTTCGTAAACGCGACGCGCAACGTCCCTCGTCTCCGTAAACAAGCACTAAGGGTACCTGTCCATTACAGCCGATTGATGGAGCGGAGCGGAGACGCGAAAAATATGAACTAATGGAATGCATAAAATCTTAGCACCATGTGAGTCACCGACATTTTGACTGACATGATTGCATAATATTTTTCCGTTTCTCCGCTCCGTCGCCTCGCTCCACGTAAATGGATAGGCACTATTAATATGGAATTCGCTAACAATGGAATATAATTGTTCTACTAATTTTTAACGTAAGCATGCGCATCTCAAATGCTATCTGTCACAAACACCTCAAAATCCCTAAAATTTGACGGATTGCGACTAAGATGCGAATGCAAACGTTGCTTAAAAATTAAAAGAATTGGCTTTCATTGCAACAGTGCGATTCTGTAAACATGTCGAAGTGAAGGCTTGGGTGAAGTGATCACGAAGTGAGCTGCTAAACCATATAACAAGATGGAATGACAGTTCACTTGTCGTTCTCTCCACCTAAATGTACACACTGAGATGTCAACAGAATAGACCAGCTGTATTGCTGAGTGTCATGGGCTACTTTTTGTCTCTATATAGTGCATATATATAGATGCATTTTGCATGGTTCTTGTGGTATATGGGGATGGGAGTTAATCTTTCATCCTTCTAGAGTTTTATGCGGCTTGGATTCACTTGTGTGTTTTGATCATTTTACAGGAAGTGTGTTTTGGTAAGATTATAATATTAAAGCATTGAGCTTACTAAATTGAAGGAGGTAGTTAAAAAAATAACAGAAGTGACTTTATCCGTTATTTCACAACAACCTAAGATTTTTATGAAGGTTATAAATACTCGTACTTATACAATTCATAAACTAAAAGACTCCAAGATAATAAGCAAACAATATCTAACTATAATAGTATTCTCGAAAAGAATGCCAACAAAAGCGGAATAAAAGCCAAAACGGATATTCTTCCATCAGAATAATATACATAATTTATATTCCCTAATTAAAACTAATGGCACAAAAAATTTAATAAACGGACTCCCCTTCCGATTAAAACAATTAACAATAAACAATACTTTAAACAACCTCTGACCACAGATAAAAAATTGTTAACATGATTCCATCACCTGTCTTTGAAAATGGTCAAGCGTGATGCGCGTGCGCATGTGAGACAGATGTGTTAGATTTGGAGGACTTGGTTTTTTAATGATTTATTAGCTACTAGCATTGCATCTGACTGTAAATGACGATATTTTCATAACATATTTCAAACATAAGTAGATATTATTTTATGTATCATGAATAGCAGTCCGACAAACTTAGGTACTATTTATACACATGGTCTACCTGAGATCCAAATCTATTCAGCTGTTGAGGCGTGATTGTTAAACAAACATACTAAACGCTCGTATTTAAAATATCTTCTAATCTTCAATAACTTGAATGTAACTGACCTGATTTGTCTCCTGATGTCCTTAGTATTCATAGATAGAATACGGTTATCCAGACCAATGTGCTTGTCATAAAGCCTTTCAGGAATACCTACTTGCTTGAGTTATAATAGTTATTTATGATACAAGAGCGGTAAGTTGGTCTTTACAAACGAGTAGACAAATGTAGGTAAGCCCGAGACGAAGTCGAGGGTTTACCATAGTCACGAGTTTGTAAATACCAATATCCGCTCGTGTGTCATACAACATTTTTCGACACATTATATAAATAGATAATAATTAAACAAACTTTTTCATGATCTATTAAAAAATATTGTTAATCATTAAAAAGCGATCTCGCGATTTTGGCGGCAAGAGACCATTTTCTGCAATTGGCGCCTCATTCAAGATATCAGGTGGAGTAGATTCCATATTTAAATCTGATTCCTCTCTTGAACACTCTAATTATTATTATAGGTCGCAACTATCTTTGGAAAATGGCGCGAATTTGCAAATGGGGAAACGTGTGCGTTTTTAAAATAAGAACACGCTTCCTTTTGCGTATGCGTTTGCGTGAAACATTTTAGTAGAATTATATATAAGTATTGTAAATTATATTAGATATTGTACCAATCGGATTTTTTTGACAAAATCATTTATTTAATATGTTACATTTTTAAATTGTCTCCTCGAGCCCTTTATATTGATACCCCTCTTGATAGGTTAAAAAAAGCTGAAGTCATTAAAATGGCACTGAAACTCAGATATTTTAATACCTATTTATATACCTATCCAGTATTATTCTCACTATTAAGACGAATCTAACGACACCTTTCAAGCTAAAATCTATCAAGACACAGGGTTAGGCTACAGTGTGCCAAAGAAATATGACATCAAACATACACTCGAAAAAAACACAAGTGTAACAGTCGGGTAGTTAGAACTACATCTATGGTCTCATTTTTTCTTCAATATTAAAGTGCGACAAACCTTCTGAGCAAAAAGTTCTTCGCAAAAAAAAAAACACGTATGGAACGCTTCCGGAACGGACACAGACGGAAGCATTTTTGGCTGACGGATGCAGATGGATTGAATTCTTATAATTGTATTGTTTATGGAAATTTTAAAAAATACCGTAAAGAATACGCACGGTGCCATACATCGGAGCGTGCGGTAAAGTAGGTACTTAGGTGAGAGTACCTACTTTACGCTCCATTGTATGGTCCGTAATTTTGAACTTTCGAACAATGTATACAGGCTTCGTAAATGCATTTTATGAGCAAATGTGTCGAAAATATTTTTACAAAACGAACACAGAAATGATGCGAAAATATTTTATATACTTGATATTCATTTGATTTAGTTTTTCTGTAAACTTACAACGAAAACAATTTAGCATCATTAAATTCATCATCAACGCTGTCAGCTGGTATAATATGTGCAAGAGACTGGCAGCATTGCCACGTTGAACGGATTGCCGTTCAACGTGGCAATGCTGCCAGTCTTAGCCTCTGGCCAAAGTAAAAGCCAGCTCTTGGGTCACGGGAAGTGTCAAACTGTTAACTTGATACATAAGTTTTTCTTATTAATAAAATTATACTATGATGTCTAAAAATAATACGTTCGGGTGGACCATTTCTACATTTCTAAAGGAATGGAAAAGGATTCAAATATATACTAAAAGACATTCATACTTCTGGCTTTACTGGAAGCCGACCCCAATATAGTTGGAAGGCTCGTTTTAGGTAGACAGGTAGGACATTCAAGTTTATCTAGAAGGAGTACGACACAAAATGGCAATGTTATAAATTGATTCCATGGCATCAAAAGGGATTTCTTGATACGGCATTTAGTCGCGGGATCCTTAAGTATGCTTTCTAAAGGATCCTGCGGCGGGATGCCGCGGCATGTCGCGGTTTGTCTTGGTAAACCAATGCAATAGTAAGCATTTCGGCGGTGCAACGAAGTTCCGCGGCGGGATCTAAGCGGCTAGTGTGCGGTCACCGGTTAAAAGAAGGCTCGCATTCGCAAACTGTCATAAATACTCATTTTCTTTACATATTGACATTGATTGAATTTGAACGTTTTTTGGGTACATCTTGTACTTGTAGTCCTTCATTCCTAAATGTTTTGATCCTTCCGTAGTCATTAGATATCGTTCGTGCGTACGTTCACTAGCCGCAAACTTTGCAATTGTCAAAGGAAAACTGGAAAAACCCGTAATATGTTTAGTTTCAGTAGATATTAAGTATCATGAGTCAACAAGCGTTTCTATGTATAAATACATAGATGTATGTAGGTGTCGGATGGTTTTGACTGGATTACGACAAATATACGACTACCTACCAGCATACCAGCTTTCGTTTCACATCAGTGTTATTTTACAAGGTCCGAAATTTTATTATGGATGTGTTTCAAGTTATAAGAGCCAGCGATAAAATGTTGATAAACTAGCACATTTAGCATCGACGAGGCTTGTCGTTGATGACCACTGCTAAAGACTTCAATGTTGATTATTTTCATAAAATCTAAGCGAGTCGGTTTTTTTTTCGTTTTGTGTTCCGAATTTTAATACTATTTTGTGATTAAAGATAAAACTGGCTTATATAATTTTTGCTCACATACCTACTCTATAAGTATAAAATCTTAATAAGTCAAAGATTTTACAGCAGTAGAGTATGTGAGTATTTATAACAATAAAATTATAATATTTGGTGATCAATGGTTTAGGATTGTCCTATTTCACATCTGTTTTCCGATTTTACATAAATACCTTAAATTATAAAAATACATAGCTATGAAACAAGACAGACGCATTAGCACAAGTACTCAAAACATCACATTTGTGTATGTATTTTTAACTATTAATAGGTATGCTCCATTATTCAACAAGGAAAGAACACAATACAGTGACACATTCTCGATAAAAAAACTAGAAGTTCGAAATTTCTTTTCATTATTTCTGGTTATAAAACACTTGCACAATGCCTACTCTTAGTTAGCTGACCCGCGAAACACTGCACCATATTTTATTAAAAATATCCGCTCCACTTGGTCGTAGCTTGATGTTGGCCTATAAAACCTATAAAGTCAATTCGAACCAGTAGTTCCTTAGCTAAGCGTGTTCAACGAAACAATCAAACTCTTCAGCTTCAAAATATTAGTAAAGCATTATATTACTACCGTCTTATTACAAAACACGATCAAAGTTTAATACTGGGATTAATTATTCTAGGTTTAAACCATGACTAATAGGTTTGTTACGGTATTAACGCTAGTACCAGGTTTAAAATGCGATCCAATTACAAAACTAAGACTATTCGAGGATCACTTAGTACCAAAGAAAGTCCATGGTTTAAACAATATCCACAAATAAGAAACAAAAATGGCATTCTTTCATTCGTTAATATAATCTTTACTTGAAACAACTTTCCGTTCCTCAAAATATTTTTGTTATAATAACAGTTGGAATGTTTAAATAATTATTTACCAATGCATAAATATTTCATAAATTATTCTTTGTTTATGTTGAACAAGCACAACTTGTACTTTTGACGCGCTTTATATAATAAAGTTGTCAGATTTTTAACATCTCTTGCGTAAGTGCAGCGACGACGGGGGCGCACGAGACTCATATTTACATAGTCATGTTGCGTCCTTTTAAATAAATAAATTATTTTCTTATTTTTATTCATTTTTCTAGTTTAACGTAGTTTGTTTGGGATAAAAATAAAAATTCACGTGAAATATTTCCAAAACGTTTTGTGAATCTATACTTATATTTAAAATATACGCCACTCAATTCAAAAGGATTTACACGGTGACGTAGTATGTATAAAAAAAACCCAAACCTTTATATCCATCCAGTCTACTCATATAGTGTTAACGATTTTTACATAGAAAGAAACACAACATTAATCAATGCTTACCTCAAATAAGTTAGTACCAAAGTTAAACTAGGGGTCTCGGCGGATTAACTTAAGTACCATAGATAGTTCAGGAACTGGTGATAAACTTCATTTTATAATTAAGTTTTATTTAGTAAATTAGATCGTGCACGGAGACATGTAAGTCTTGGTTTATCTTTAGCATTGTTTTGTAATTATACGGTTAGAGTTTACAAGTTCAACGCAGTAATCTTTAACTTGGGCCAGAGTGTAAAGAGCGGCGCCTATCTGTGTAATAAACCATACACTGACTCGCAGCTTCTTTATTTTTTTTATAACCTATCGTTAATATCGAGGCTTTTACAGCTTCGATGCTTTATTACCGACTTTAAAAAAATGTAGTCCTCTTCTTTTTCTCAAATTCGGTAACATGTTAATTTCGACTATAAAAATAAAACATTATGTGTGTACAGTGTGTTTATTGTGGAAGAAATCACTTTTATTTCCAAACCGAGCTTCGAATGCGGGAAATGTCGGTTTATCTTGACTACGAGTATAATTTACTTTTCGAAGGCTTAAGTAAGGCTAGGGTAACTCTGTAACCTTTTGCACACATCTTCAGTTTTCCACCTAGGTATTTTTAATCCCATTGATTAATTAACTAATTACTATTGGAGAATGGCCTACCAGATTCTGTGTTTCCTACAACCAAACAAGCGCGCTGCATCGTCGACCACAATCATCATCGCTTACCATCGGGTGAAATTATGGTCATGGTTTGACCATAATTTCTATCATAATCATATCAGCCAATTGCCGTCGACTGTTGGACGTAAGCCTCCCCCAAAGTGCGCCAATAGTTACAATAAAATATAAGCAGAATCTAAACTTAATATTATAAAGCTGAAGAGTTTGTTTGTTTGAAGGCGCTTATCTCAGGAACTACTGGTCCGATTTGAAAAATTATTTCAGTATTAGATAACCTATTTAACAAGGAAGGTTAGACATATATCATCACGCTAAGACAAATATTAGCGGAGCATTAATGGCAAATGTGACGCAGACGAAGTTGCGCGGGTCAGCTTGCCATTAATGAAATTTGCAATACTAAAGCATTTATGGAAATTGATACATAGGTAATTGTTATAAAATGTTTCAGTAATCGCTTTTTCATATGGTTCCTTGATTCTCGTTATAACAAACAAATACAGTAGGTATTATTTTAAGGTGGTTTGCGCAGAGAATAAATTGTTCAACGAAACTGATATATTATATCTAAAGCGGAATATAAAGGGGTTGTTTTAAGTTACATCCCTCATTAACCGCCGGCAATCTGGGAAATAACGTGGAATATTATAATGTAATGTAATATGGAAATATATTTACAAACGTTGGGAGGCCAGTAACGGTGTTATCGGTCGAACTCGATTACATTTTGGTATTAATGAGTACGTTTACGTGACGCGCTACTGAAATTATTGTTCGGGTTCGCTGATACAGGATCTAATTAATGCAAACAAAAATTGTTTTTGCTATGACCCGATTTATTTAATATTTGGACTTCAATAATTTGGCATGCTACTAAAAGTCACATTTACGATTAAATCATCTCTATAAAGTTATTTAACCTGACAAGTAAAAAACTGGCCAAGAGTCGGGCCGCGCGCAGTCGGACGTCACCAGTCACAATCGTAACATTTTTTATGTTGACTGACTATTTTTCGTCATCTTGTAAAACCTACTTAGGTGTGATAGTTTTCCTTATTCATTATAATTATATTTCTAGCATATTTAAGGCCGTACCCTGACCAAATAACCTTGAGTGACATAAATTTCCCTAAATAACAGCGCAAGAGATACATTCGCATTCGAATACGCTCAGAATGTTGAATAAAATCGTTATAAAATCTAATTTTGGTCGTTTGAAAAATTATTTCTTCTAAAATGTTCATAATTAAATTGCCTACCTATTAGTGTAAGTACAAAATCAAAATAATGGTTAGTTTTCGAGAAGATGCATGATTTCAATAATTATTTCTCATTTCTATAGTTTCATTGTGAGGAGATTAATTAAACATTATACTTAGTAAAAAAAACTACTATTTTGAATCCAATATTAAGTAGAAATTTGATGTATTTTTTATAAGTTGATCTATTGGGTAAAGAGTATATAGCTCCATAAAACTGCACAAAAAACGGCTAGCGCTGCGTTTTGCAACTAGCTCGGCTTTGCCCGCTTCCTGAAACCTTGCTCGAGAACTACTTTATCACTCTCTCTCTCTCTCTCTTGAAAGCAGCATGAAAATTGGTGCAGTAGTTTTTGAGTTTATCGCGAACAGATAATAATTAGCACTTTGAAGCTTAATAATTCGCAAACGGATCCTGGTTTTCGCACACCCTCGATAATTTGAAACGACTTATTTAACTGCTCGTTATGGGATAGACGATAAAAATCGTTATTTCTTCTTGTGATATATTTTACCACTTTGTCGGCGTGATTAATATGTATATTCATACGAAATTCCAACTTTCTAGTACTAGGTGTCTCTGAGCTAAACTGCGATCAAGGTTGACAACGGAAACCCAAAAAATCTATTATTATATTTTTTGCATTTGTTTTAAGATAAATTGTCATCATAATTGTCATCTCAAGAGGAATTAAAATTTTTTGAATAAAACAAAATCGCCGAGTAGGGAGGTACTTTCAGGCTTTTAATAACCGGAATAATAATTATGTAAGCGCATGACGTCCGGCATTGACGCCGGCGAAATACATATTGCATGGATAGATGACAGGCCTAGGGGAGCTGATACTCTTGATGCTGTTGTTAATTACCGCATCTGGTTACGGCTATAAGCTTATTAGCTGTCCGTGCATTGGCTTTTGACTCATCAATAAGCTGATTTGATGAGGTTTAAGTACCTCGTCGCTTTGATGTCCGTATTCAATATGAACACTGTATTAAATATGTAAGTAGAAGAAACAAGTGTCGGGACTATCGTATATTTACAAAGTATTGATACAGTATTTTTTTTGTCCTTTTGAGAATAATACTATCCTACAAAAAATTATAAGGGCCCTTTTCCTGTCATGCGTGTGTTCACCTGCGCGCGGATGTGGTCCGCATGCGGGTGATAGCACGCTCCTAATCACACGCAGGACAAAGATTTCGTTTTCCACTGCAGTATCTTTAGGGTCGCCAGTGACCAAACACGTGACGCGGGTCGCAAGCATTGTCATAGTCTATAGACCATGCGTGCGACTCGCGTCACAGTAAAAACAACACTAAAGAGAGAAGAAATCTGCTCGCATCCGGATAGCATGCAAACGGACTGCGTCTGCAGCCAATCCGCCTCACGCACGCGTGCTGTCCGTAAGATAGAAAAAATTTGTATGAAATGATAAGATGCGGGCAGCCCGCATGCGGACCAGCCGGTCGATTCTGAAAACATGTCGAAGTGAAGGCGTGGGTGAAGTGATCACGAAGTGAGCTTTCAAACCAAACAAACAAGATGGAATGACAGCTCACTTGTCGTTCACTCCACCTAAGTGAACACGGTGAGATGTCAACAGAATAGACCGGCAGAAACGCGCGGGCGAAAACACGTACGACAGGAAAAGGGCCCTAAATGTGCAAATTTGCGAGGATAGAAGGAATGGACTTTCACGAAAAAAATACTGCACGGATTTGGATAAATCTGTAATACATAACACCATAGATACCACATAGAATAATTATTTTATTCCGATCTGAATTCAGCGTAGAAGAACTCGCAGGCTGAAACTAGTAACACAATAAATTACACTCTTCGTCAAATAAGAAGAACATGTACTATTTCAACACATCACGTCAAGTGCTTAGCACGGCAATTAAGTCAGCTACACCAAGGCCACAAGGCGATAATACTCTTTTTAATACCTTAATTGTTTTTGTTTCAACCATAGTAAATTTAAAAACGGCGTCATAAAAATGGACTCAACTGTCCGACCCCAAGACTGAATCACACAAAACCGTCTAATATATTTAATTATAAATTTAATAATTAGCTAGTTGCGCATCGGCGATTTCGTTACATATAACGCAGCCAACCACCCAAGTGTTGTGGCGAGATATTAATAAAAACCACTGACTTTTTATTACCAGGACCCATTATTATTAGGGGCAGCATGCGTGAAGTTCAGACATCGGGACAGGGAGTTAATTTGGGACAGTTTCATTCGAACGTGTCTAAAGTTTTACGAAAGTATCATAATGGTAAAGAAATAACACGGTGTTTTAATTAACATCCAAAACAATTAGCATTTTTATACTCTCATCCGATTCAGTTTTCCTATATTGGTATAATAGTTTTACACTAAGACCCAACTCCTTGTTCAGAAAAGAAAACTCTACTGTGTTACGCATCAATATCTGTGATGTGATGTGTATTGCCTTAGACCTTATTACTTTAAATTCATTCAATATTAATATTTACATTACACAAAACACATTTACTACTTGAACACCCAAAAAATAGAGACAGTTCCACGCCTCCTCGAACGCAGAAACCCCCTACTCATTCCGCACTATCTATTAGATCAAAACTGGTCCAATTATCGGGACATACATCATTCTATGTTATTTGTTTTGACGCACAAGTCACTGGGTGCCTGTGTCGGCTGCTTTCCATTTCCGTTCCTACTAATGAGTATTAACGATGGCTTTGCTTATCAATTAATAAGGGGGTTCCTTTACTTTTGTTTAAAAATGTGGAATTAGGTAAAAGTTGTCAGGTTTCACTTTATTTTTATATGATACTTTGCTTTTGGAGCTGCAGCTATCTTAAACATGAGATAAGGTTTTGACCTTTATAAACAGTTTTCACCTTAAATTTTTGTTATAATTTGTATGATGTATTAGGCAACACGAGGGAAAATTGTACTAATTTTAAGTTATCTGTCAAACACACTACATTTTGACAGATTGCAACTACCTAATCTTAGTTAGCGAATGCGAAAGTTGTTCGCATTTGCATCTATAAAATTAGTAGAATTTTCGCCACCATGATTGCTTTTTCTTGCATCATCAGGCTTTTAAATACGTCACAGGTTCGTGAATGTCTTTACTCTATCCATGCTTCATTTCCCAAGCCCCGGAACTTAGCTTCCTCTATTAGCAAAAGGTGGCTCGGTTGTGCTCCGCCGGTTGTAACCGCAGTCGCCTGAGTCTCTGCTTCCTCTCACTGGGACTAAAAACTTAGGATGTGGGTTCGAGATGCTGCACTCTAAAATTGGAAGTTCCGCTATTTGAATAGATTCGTCAATTTTTTTTAGCTGGTTAATTAAGATGGTTCAGCATTTTTTCGTTTAAAGGCAGAATTATTCACGAGTTTGATTGAACTTTAGAGTCGATTGGTGGTTCAAAACGCTGTAACCGTAGCGAAACATTTAATAAAAAATGAACAAGTGTGCTTATAGGTCGCAAACTAATCAAATCATACCACTTATTCCTCAGAGCTACACGTACAATCAAGTGCAACCCTATGCTTGCGAAACAGAAAATTAAAGTTCTTCAATTGTTTCAGAAATACTCCATCGCGGTGACTTGTCTTCATCGATGGAGTCTTTAGCCTACGATTCGTCTGTCGCTTCACCTGGCAGTGTTTCAAGCCACACGCAACGGACCAAGCGCATGCGTACCAGCTTCAAGCACCACCAGCTGAGGACCATGAAGTCATACTTCTCGATCAATCAGAACCCTGATGCTAAGGACTTGAAGCAATTGGCCCAGAAGACTGGACTGTCGAAGCGAGTTTTGCAAGTAAGTTCTTAGATATTAATTAAAGCTTCAGTCGTCTCGTCATACTTAAACCATTCAACATTTTTTTAAACTTCCATATACCTAAGGCAAAACTATATTTTACATATACTGGTTCCCAGTACTGGGAATGGCACCCGAGCCCCCAATGAAAGTCAGGTATCCTAGCCACTAGGCTATACGGGAGGTTGAGAGTAGAGCCAAAAAATTGTTTCCAAATGTGAAACATGCTGTCACTTTTTCAATAAAAAATCATTAAATCTCCTTTATACATTGAGTGAGACCCGTTCAACCGGTATGATTGGTGCTATTTAGGGGAGGGTTACGTTCAGCAGTGGATGGAAATGGGCTGATATGAAAAAGACCTGTTACCATTGTACTCAGCTTTATCTCTTTTCCTAGGTATGGTTCCAAAACGCGCGCGCAAAATGGCGTCGTAATATGATGCGGCAAGAGTCAAGCAACGGACCCGGTCACTCGAACGGGTCCATCATCCCAGGATCGGTGCCACAGCCCAGCGTTGGACCCAGTACCATGCTGCTATCAGAACCCATGCAGCCGATGGAGGATATGAGGGTTCACACTCCTCATCCACACCCGATGACCTTCAATGAGCTCTATTGACACATGCACAAAGATTATTTTCAAGTGGGGGGAATTTTTGGAGCTGGCTAGAGAAAATATTTTTTTTTTATTCCAAAGGGAAGAATGCAATACTTGGAGAGTGAAAAATCAGGACTGGCTGTTAGGAATAAGGTTTAGTTAAAAGAAAAAGGAACGTAATGTTATTTAGGAAACTTTTGAATTGATTGGTTATAAATAAATAAATTGGCTAAAGAAATATAGGAGTTAAAAACGCTTTTGTTAGTACCTTACAACATATTTACAGCAAAATAACTGAAGTACCTACTCAGTGGTACAATTTTTTTTTCCTTAAGTATACAAAACTTTGCCCCACACTAGGAATTTATCCTGTACGGTGGGTACGTTTACAAACAAATAAAGTCACACATACAAACAGCCAGACCCGGAACACCTATCTGTAGGCCATACCTACAAATATAATGTTCCGTGCGGGAATCGAACCCACGATACGCGGCGCAGCAGTCGATCGAACAATCACTGCACCAACCGTGCCGTCAATTTTTGATATTTGCCATAACGCGGTGACATGAATAAAAAGTTTAGGCCTTTTTTAAATCTAATATAGTAGGCACCAGATAAACGTACAATAAAGTAAATTGACCTTTCCCTAATATCCCTCCGTAAATACTCGAACAAAATAGATTTTGAACCGTTTTTCATTACTAGGAAAATGATAGAAGTCAATTCTGGACAACTTTCTGTCTTTATTTCTGTTTTAAGAGTTCTGTACCTCAAAAGGAAAAAACGGAACCATAACAGGATCACTTTGCTGTCCGTCCGTCGTCTGTCTGTCAAGACCCTTTATCTCGGGAACGCGTGGAGGAATCGAGTTGAAATTTAAACCATATACTCAAATTTACAGTCCCTGAAGCTGGAAAAATCAAACGCATACGGCCGTTTATGCCAATGCTCTTAATAATCAAAGTGTATAAGTTTCCCGTTGACCTAGAACTATGAAATTTGGCAAGTAATACCGTCCTATACTACAAGTATATGGAAAAATGAAACAAAAATCAAAACATTTGTAATTAAATCATAAAAAAAAATCTTTATTTAAAGTATGTTACTTTAAATAAAAACATTTTTTTATGATCTATTTACACGGAGGTAGGCGAGTCTGATTCGCACTTGACCGGTTTTTTTATATAAAGAAAGTCAATGAATGTATGTGGTCCATGACCCTTAGGAATTGCACGGGTATCTGACGTCTACCATAGTAATACTTTACCTACACCCATTGCAATAAGATATCAATTATAAACAAAAAAAAAAACTAAATACCTACTTTTCAGTCTTACCCATAATGTACTTATTTACTTAAGGGACTCGGTTCTAAGACCGAATAGTTTACGAGTTTACTTACTTATAAAATAGTTCCTAATAAATATTTTTTAGTACCTTTTCTATTCAAAATGTTTAGGCATAGTGAATTAGTGATACTAGTATGCTTTTAACATTATTTTTATCTGTGTAACCATTCCGATATTTAGATTATTGTAAATATAATTTTATGCATTATTATTTGAAATAAACCCGTCTAAACAATCAATACAGCGGCTAAGGTGTGGAAGTGCAAGCTAGATCTGTGTTTCCTGATAGCTACAACCTGGGGTTCTGGAATTCAACAGGTTTCTTCTGGTTAAGCGCGCTTCATCGTTGATCTAATACGCTTACCATATGGTAAAAAACACACACACACACACACACCCACATCACACACACCCGCTCCTTGCTTACTTACATTTAGTAAGTGTTAAGTACTTTATGAAGTACAGCTTACAATAAATAACTCCTTCAAGGTGCACCAATTTTGAAGGAACCGTAAGATAAAGGTGTCTAACACAGACGTTCACTCTGTCTCAAATAATGCTTACAATAATTTGTATTTGGCCTTTTGGAAATAAAGATTTGTTCATCTATTAATTATTTATGGTGAGATAATATTTAAAAAGTTCCGTAGGTGTGTTCCTTTGCATTTTCTTTTTTCACGTCTTTTGAGAACCTAAACAGAAGAGGTTAAATACCAACATCAAAAAATTTCGCGTCAACTACACACAAACTAAACATGTTAACACGCTGTTTCAAAATTCATGGTCACTAACATTAGAATAGTTCATAATATCGGAATTGCTACCATGCACCTTTCCGCGCTCCGTGAGACCGTGATCATGGCGCTTGCAACAGTGCCGAAATATCGGAAACTCGCAAATAAAAAGGTACATGGTAGCAATCCCGATATGAACTAGTCTAACGCTGTTTCAAATTCACAAAAACTTCTTGAAAACCAAATCTCAGTATCTACCATACCTATTTGTGAAAGTACCATTCTGCATTAGACTTTAGACATGTAAAGAAAAATAAACTTTAGCTAGGGAACGTGCATGAACTTATAAGTTTCGAATTTGCAACGCTAGATGGTATAGCCTTCTTTGTGCACGAACTAAACGAAATGTGAACTATAAGTGGCAGAAGCGTCAATGTGCATATAATATTACTAGATGGGATAGATAACGCCGTGCACCTTCCCACGCACGTACCAGTGACTGCTGCATCTTACTACATATAACGTCCTAACAATATCATTAGTTTAAATTGTAAAGATAAACAGATTCTTAATTCACCACGGAGAATTTGAAATTAGAATCTGCTAATCAGTGTTTAATCTCTCAGGCACCAGACTACTGTTTATTATGGTTTTTTTTTATAAATGGTGCCCATAGTGCCAACAATTACCTACATCCAAAGCTTGTTTCCTGCTTGATGTTTGTTTCCTTGAGTTTTGCTGTCTTGAACCCTCCCCTTGTTAAATTTATCTGTTTTGGAGGTTAGGGTTACTATAACCATAATGAAACTTGAGAGAAATGACCCATTGTTGGCTTTGACTTATGTCACCCTCAGAATAGCAGTGCACACTTCTAAGAGGGCCCTTCCCGATCGGTCTATCGTCAACGCGAGCATGGTTGAAAAGCTTGTTGTTTCATCTAACGCAGTGTATGTGTGTGTATGTTCTAACCTACTAAAAAACAAGCAAGTGAGAATGCGATAACATTGAACAAAAAATAGTATTCGAAAATTTCATAAAACTTGTTCCAGGTAATACGTTTTTTTGGATAAGCTTCACAAGTTTGTGAAATAAATATTAGTCATTTAGAATCTCCATTACATTTGCAATGTTTCTATCACGATCTTTTCTTTACTTTTACATTTAATGAGTATATTATGAGCGGCCTAAGTTCAGGTAAAATTTGTGCAAAATAGCCGATTTTCGGAGACTTATACTGAACTTGTTTCTCCGAATTTTTATTTTTTGCTTTGATAGAAACCTACATATAGTGCACAAGATACGTATTTACTTGAAAAAAAAAATATATATATAATTTTTCAACGGCATAATCACGTACGAGCGTTTGTATGAAAGGTATAACGGGTTGGCCGCTCTTAACACTACATGTTTTAACGACTGAAAATTTTGTTCTTTTTTTCCTATTGGCAAGTTCCGGTATCCATTTGCAGTTAATTAGATGTTAGCATCTAATTCACTGCTATCTAATGCACAGATATTTCCTATTTACACAATATGTAGCACGAATAGATCTTTTGCTAAACTTGGGATCTTAACTGAATTTTCAGTAAAAATCAGCCTAGTCAGGTACCTGACGAAGTGAAACTAGTCAAACATAGAGACAGTAGTCGCTAAGGTCCTAAATCGTGTGGCCATTGCCGACAAACTGTATAGCAGTTTGGCAGAAGCTATGTGTATCTATTTATGTCTACAGGGTTTAAGAGAACCTAATAAGAATTAGCTTTTTTTTGTTCGGTCACTCTAGTTTCTGTGTCTATTTATTTATTTATTTACTTGGGACAAACAAACAGTAACACATTATATCTGCGCAAATAATATAAACAAAGATAACAAATGTGAAACTCACACCGTTTTCCACAGCATATCATTCGAACATAATTTATCCATATTATAGCCTGTAGTTCTCTTACATCGGCCACATGAAGACATGGTCAATTCTACAATATAGTCAAGACATAAACATCGATAATTATACCTAATTACCTATTATTTAGTCTCTACTAGGATAGCCACAGTATTTCAATGTACTATTAAAATAATATGTAGTTTTATGTAGTACGAATAATCGAATATAATATAGCTATGAAGTTTTTACAGTTCTATACTCAAAAAAAATATTCTTTCACCATACGTATAAGACGGTATTCTAAAAACTATTATATCGTGGAAGCGGTGAAAAAAACCTTGTTACTATTACGATGTCACAGAAAAGGTTCTTGTAGTCTCAAATACCAAATTATGTTATGGTAAATCATACTCAAAATGTAAGTATCATACTCAAAATGTAAGTAAAAGTTGAGTTTTCAGTATGACGGTCCTGGTTTTAGGGAAAGCCCCATACACAAGTGATTCAATGTGGTATACATTATTTGTTCTGTGTATTTTCGTTTGAAGAAAAAAAAAACACTAGGTATAAATATTCGAAACTGCAATGTCAGTAAAATAATACGAGGAGACCATCCAATTCTGATACAGAAGCGAATATGATTGAAATTTCTATACATAGGAGTATGTTATGTTTTGTCACGATCTGAAACTAGAGGGTGGGAGGATTCTACAAACTCAGTGAAAATTCAATAATCGTACTATTCTCGATTATTTTAAATCCACTGAAGATTTGGTAACAATAATATTAATTCTAGATAACTGGTATTAAGTTTACGAGTTCATTCAAAATATAAAAATACCGTTGTTATTTCAAAATTGTTCCACTGTCCGAAGACTTTTTACGATAATAATATTACAACTACGTCATTATATTCACACAAAGACCGTTAGAAACCGTTTTAAAATAATAAACCTGTAAACAAAAAATTCACAATCCCTTGATTGCTTGTGTACTCGTTATAAAGAGTATAAAGTATAATTACATTAGTTGTAAAACCCTTGAATTGAAGCTATAATGAAACAATGAAACAGACTTTTTTTTCACCTGTTCGTTGTAGTAAGAATTAGTTGTAAGTTGTAAATTATGATAATCGTATAACTACAACTAAGATTTTATCTACACTAGAATAATATATTCCAGGTCTATGTTATTAAGAACTATGTAAATAGTAAGTTTATTAGTATTTAGACGAGTTATTTTAGACGCCAGGCTAGAGCCGGTAGAACCTGTCCCACTGCCAAATTGTAATTTGTACTCTTAGGATTCAGATCACCTTTCCATTTACAGATAAGTTATACATAGAAAGTTTGTCCTCAGCAAAATTTTCGTTCATTATTATTATTTTTTCTCAATTGTTTTATTCTTTGTAATTGTGTATATTTTCAAGTTTGTAGCTATTACTACTAAATCGATTTGAACCTTTAGTTGGTCGAATATTCAAGATCTGATTATAATTTATTATTTGAAAAGTAAAATGTTTACTTTTGAAGAGCTTGTGCATTATACATATACTTAATTTACATAATATACTAATATTATTGTACTGTAAGTAGATTTTCAAAATAAGTCTAATACTTAGTTAGTGTGTAGACTTTAGTATTAGAGAAACATATTTATACACAAAAATGACTTAATATATTGGCATCACATTAATGTAATGTTTCTTTTATTTTCTTAACCTTCCTCACAGTTAATTTGTCATACGATGCCTATTTACTGTATTCTTCTTTAAAATAGAGATCTGCTTTTATGTCTGGACTGGTTAATTCAGTCTGAATTATTTTTATTTCAAATACCACCTCAGACATTAACCTACATGTTCAGCATATCAGATCATAATTATATGTACCTACAACTGTAACGGGGCCCACCGCGGCACACGGAGAGACTACGCCCTTTTTTGCAAGAATATGGTTTTGACATAGTCGTCGGTTAATCACAACATAATATTAAAAAACAAATCCCCGCCGCGTCTGTCTGTCTGTTCCGATTTTCATGTTGTTTTTACCAATGGGTAGAGTGGTTCTCGAGGAAGGTTTTTAGTATATAAGTAGTAAGTATTCGTATACAGGGTTATTTGTAACGCTCTAAAGCCTTCAGTTTATATATTTTTGTATGAAAACCTGACTAACTAAATATGATGCATTTTTAAAAGTCATAGTCCTGAGAGGTTTCCGGTGTTATACAAATAAGCCTGTATAGCGTGTACCGTGTGCACATCGTGCATGGCATTGACAGCGTTGAGCTACGTGCGCGCCATATTCGAGCAAGCCACGCGTGTGCCAATGACGTCAAAATAATTGATGCGTTGCAGTGAAAACAATCTCATACATTTTCGTGCAAGGCGAAGCCTCAACCTCTCCGTATGCCGCGGTGGGTTTTCACCTTAAAATTAATCAATGAATCTTAAGGCGGATACAGACATTGCGAGGCATGCACCGCGCAGCCTCGCAACGCCGCTTCGACGTAGGTAAATTTGCCTGGGTAGTCATGCCTTACCGCGAATAAAATCGTCCACACATGGCGAAGCATGCGATAAGCGCCCGACGTGCGCTGCGCATGCCTCACAATGTCTGTATCCGCCTTTACATTCCTTACCAGAAGAAGTAATTATATTAGGTAAAGAACAAAATTTTTCACAAGATATAACTTCGCTGTTTCCAAAAAGTTTGAACTTCGAATGACGCTGGCCGGATGGAAAATGTTGGAATATTGTTGAAATTGCCGGAATGACAGTTTATATACAAACTGATAATGAAATGAGAGAAATTGGCGGCAATCACTTTTATTTTCCGCTGGCGTAAAGTAATTTTTAACATTATTACAAAATGTGCCGTAGGTGTTGAAAAGTAAACAAAAAATGATGTTATCGTAATATAAGTGCTGCACATGGTGAGTGTAACTAATCAATTTAATAAAACTAATAACCATCGCTTCAAAGTTATTTCAGGCAATTCGATCCCAGAATAGTAGAAAAGCCGGAGTTTTGATTTATTTCATTTTATTTATTCAGGGTTTTGAAATTACATGCTCAAATCTCGTAGATAATCAATTTATCGATTTCGATTGTTATTCGGTCGACGTATAAAACATTGATGGATGATTTGGATCGATTACCTCTGTATATGTAACAAAACCATAAAATAAAGCCTGTATTTTCCAACGCGTTAGGCTGAAGTGTAAATGATAAATTATAGCAGGCGATCTATTCTCACAGTATCTCAGCGTGTAAACTTGGGTGGAGTGCGGTCACTCTGTGAAGTGAACTGTCATCTCATTATGTTTGTATGGCTTGACAGCTTACTTCTCGTTCACTTCACCTAAGTTTCCACGATGAGATATTAACGGAATCGCACTGCCAGGTAGGAATACTCAGATTTTGCTCGTTATATTAAAACTTAGTCATACCCGCGGCTTCGCCCGCCAAATTATATATTAAAACCTTCCTCTTGAACCACTCTATCCATTGGTGGAAACAGCTTGAATATCGGTGCAGTACTTTTTTGAGTTTATCGCGAACAGACAGACAGACAGACAGACGCGGCGCAGGATTTTGTTTAATAATACCTACACAATTGCAGTCTGAAAACAAATATTCATTGGTAGCTGGTATCCGACACAAGACACCAAAAGTTTTCTTTGTTTCTTCTTTTTGTGTGGATTGTCTTCTCAAACTGGAGGGTATTATAGACGATTGGGTATATAGTTTTTTATTTATTTAATGTATTATGAACAAAAAACATGTACATTCTATAAATAAATAATAAATTGTTTAAACTAAATTCACAAACGTGTAACCAACACCAATGTTATGCACAAAAGAGTGCAGTGAAGGACTGTCACGTGGTAACATTGATAACAGATCTATGATAGCTTTATATAATTTTATGTAATACAATTCTATTCAATTTAGTTACAGATTACATATCTCTGCCATAGCTTCATATAATATAATTCAATTACATTTAATTTTGTTTTATTTAATCATTTCATTCAAGTCAATAATTTTATTTAATTCAATACCTAGGGCATTAAAGTGCCTGGTGCATATCCTGCAATGTGTTTGGGTTGGGTCTGGCATACAGCATTTGGCTGGCCACTAGGCTGTTTCTAAAGCCACACTATCGTTGAGTATTACCTACCTACAGGTTACTTTTTATCCCAATAATGAACGGTACAATGATACTAAATTATTAGTTAACGGTTTATTTTACTTTGTTTAAATAACTCTTAAATCAAATTTAAATAAAAACGATCTATAGTAATAAATTAGCCAAATATAATATGTAGGTAATTATTTAAAGTCATTATTAGTTATTTTAAACCATACCATAACACTTATTTCACTCAATATTTGTAAATAATAATTAAAAAATAATAATCTTGTTTTGCTCACCCTACCGAATTGGTTTGAATTGACAGCTATGACGTCACAATATGGCGCTAAGTCGATCCTATTCTTATTTGAAACGCATTGTATGGAGCAGTCGATTTCTTTTGCGATTTCGGTGTTGGTCCCACTGTGAAAGTTAATGTTAACAATATAAATACAATGACCCCTTTAGAGCTTTGATTCCATTATAATTCTCACACTAACTTATATTTAAAATGCTTGATTTGATCGGGTTATTTGGGTTATTTTTCTTGGAATATCAGTGATACACACAATACAGATATATGACAGCTTTATATCGGAGTCAGACATAATTAAAACGAAGATCCCTTGTTATAAATCCATAATAGCGGGCTAGAAAATATTTTAACAAGTTCTAGTTTGGAAGTTCAGTGACGCTAATGATGTTTTAAATAAATCAGTCTTACGGGTTTTTGGTTGATGTTTCCGTAGAGGATTAGTCACGTTGTGAAGGAATAAAAGAGTTGAGATTTAAGTCTTGTATTAAACGCACATTATGCAGGTAAGTATGTTATAAGTTGGGGGACTATATTAAAGATACAAATGCTTGGCTGAATGCCGGTCCCGCTGCTGGTCCTGCTACACAGCTACTAGGGAGCACAAATTAATCTATACTAATATTATAAAGAGGTAAAATTAGTTTGTTAGTTTGTATGTTTGTAAGTTTGTAATCTCAGGAACTACTGGTCCGATTTGAAAAATTCTTTCAGTATTAGATAGCCCATTTATTGAGGAAGGTTATAGGCTATATATCATCACGCTAAGACCAATAGGAGCGGAGCAGTCATGGAAAATGTGACGCAGACGAAGTTGCGTAGGTCAGCTAGTCTGTAAATATTTTGGAAGCATTGTTGGACCGGCTGAGGATGGTTAGAAATATTCGCATTGTTTAGAATCAATTTACTTAGCATTATAATTACAGCCCTAAACGGCACATGTGTGAGTTCAGTATACCTTTAACTATCAGTTTTAGGTTTTTGACTTGAATGTACCCTGGCGGTTGAGAGTGTCATTTGTGATTCTTTTGAGAAATGAATAGTTGATTATTAGCCAAGGGGCATAAAGCAGTGTGTTCTGTCGCGGGTGACGATTTAAATCGCGAGCGGAACGAAGGACTAGAGATTTACTCCCGAGCGTAGCCACGAGCGAAGCGAGGGATTTAAAACGAGTCCTGAGTGTAGCGAGGGAATTAAGTTCACCCAAGACTAAGACAGCTTTATCACCGAGGAAAATACTCTACTTTTTGTACCATTTGCGAAAAAATTAACACAATAATAATATGAGATAAGCGTTTATTAAAAATAATGACAATTAAATGTAAAAGTTAACATTCGAAACATTGGTCCAATTGTTGATAGAGAGAGTTACATTTTTGTTTGGTACATTTATTGATAAACTTATCGTTTATGTATTTGAAGAAAACAAAAACGCGGCAAATTCCAAGACTAATATTTTTTTGTCGGAAAAGCAAAGGCATCAAGCTCATACGTCCTCGTCGGTTTTCGTAATCTAAATATATAAAACAAAGACGGGTTTGTTACAACACTTATAACTCGAGATCTGCTGAACCAATTTTCATGGTTATTGATTCGTTGGATTTGTCTCCGACCCGAATAGCAGAATACATCTTAAAAACAATGAAAACTCGATATGAGCAATGAATACTTAATTGACGGGAGCGAAGCCGCGGGAGACAGCTAGTTTTATATAATCATAACTGCATAATACATGCGTATTCCTTTTTCAAAAAGATGTATAATGTTAGAATGAAACTCAATGGTGTAAACACAGGTGTATATAGTTCAGCATAAATTTCGGTAAATATTTCAAAGGAAATTGAGCAAAGTACTATGGCACTTGGTTGCGCAACTTTTGACACAGTAAAGTAATGAAAATTAGACACAAAAAAAGGGTTGTGTTATACTTTAATACAAGGTTAAATTCAAGATTAAATGTTGTGGGGTTTCTGAAGAAAAACATAAGTTGAGTACCTATTGAGGTTATGTTACATAACTCAAAACAATTCGTTTTGAAACCCTATTAACTGGCAAATATTTTGCATTATTTTGGTACATATTAATTGAGTTTTACCTATGTTCATCATTATTTATTATATTTAAAAACATTGATCTAGAAATCTTCTCAGAAAAATGGTAGGAGAAATCCATGTACGTAAGATTTTTACCATGGAATCCGTTGCTTCTCTGATTTGGCGTCTAGGCAGCGGGTGTGCTAATAAAAGAGAACAATACAATTCATACAGCGCAACATGTTTTCACAGAACAAATCACCGTGGACGTGAAAATGTTCTAACAATAATAATTCACTTCGCAGCACACGCACAAAAAGAGTCAAATTGCTCGATGTAGTAGATAGACGTGGAAGAATCCTAAAACTCAACTCGACACGAATTTATGTTTGTTAGCAGAGAAAAGCTGAAAACAATTTTCTCGGTTTACCGGCAGTTAACACGGTAAACAGAAAATACCAATTTGTTTGACATTTCATCGAATAGTGTTGTGACACAACAATAGACTACGGCGTCGTAACATTATCTATTTTAACTTAATTGTTTTATTTTTGTCTTGAAATTGCTTTTTAACGAAAAAATAGTAGGTAATATTATTAAAGAATAATAATGACAACTTTTAATATTTTTAGTTTCAAATGTAGATTGTTTTGTTGTTCCACGACTTATGTTAATGTTCAATCGATCGATTATAATTGAAAAAAGAGTCGCTTCACTATAATGGAAGAAATGAAATTGTATCGTATTAAATACTAATTAAAATGAAAATAGAAACCCCACAAATTATTTCAATGAATTTAAGTCAAAAATCGATAATATTAATAAAATGAATTATACATTAATTAACTCAAATGGCCTTTACGCGTCAAAAAGTGAAACTATAAATGCCCAATCTCCTTTAAGTCACATTCTCCCCCTAGAGGATGAATGAAATTCAGTACAATTTTCTTTCCTTGTATTTAACAGATTAAAAATGACTATTGTTATGTTCGCTTTTTGTGGCATAGAATGTCACTGTTTTGAGCAAGTGGTATGGATCGGTTGGGACTGGTCATTTCTCAGCTGGACGCTTTTATCGCTCGTCTTTTACATCGTTCTCACATGTATGTATAATTTCAACCCGATGTAAACAAAACTTTGTAACAATTTATTATTTTTAAAAGAGCGTCCGTGGAGTTTCTTGCACGTTCTTCTGCATAGAGATCTACGCTTTGGAACGTGCAAATTAAGTTTAAGAGTCCTATTATATTTTTTACGGAAATTTATGATTTTTGACGCTGTAACTTTCAGCAGCAGTAAGATATTTTAATTATTTGATCCTGAATAACGATAGTGCCAGTCTCTTTATTGTAAGTTGGAGTTACACATTTTCATTTTTTCTTCGTGTAATTTACTAAAAATATTTTACAAACTCAGTTTGCAAGAAAAAATGTCGGCGATGGAACTTTGACGGTCTAATTCACATTGTTACAATCAATTGTTTTAAAAGCTGAAATTACTAAAAGGTGAGTTGAATGTTTTACTTGTTTATTGGAGTTCTAGAATTTCTTTAAATTCCTTGAGTTTTCATGGAAAAAAATGTAAAGAAAGCCTAATTTAAGCCAGTAATGTCTTGATTCAGCGTCCATTATATTCCAAATAAAAACAATTTTATCAAATAAATTAATATGATATAAAATTTCAATCTACAATGAATACGTTTCATTAGTTTTCGTTTGTCAATATAATAAAACAAAATTACAATAAATAAAATTAAAGTACCATATATTCTGCGTCAATTCAGCGCGCGCACTCCTCAGTCTCGCGCGAGCGCCCAAATAAACTATAATCATATTCAGACTAGTAAGTATCAAAATTGTTTCGCGGACTATAGATGTACTCCCAACGCAGACCAACGTAACTTCGTCTATTGCAAACGAGCATTCACGATTCGTAATAGGACTCTTAAGCTTCAACTTTTTGAACCTTGACAATTCAAAAGTGCCTGTAAATGGTTTAAATTGAAGTAAATGCTTGTGTCTGAGTTTGAGTTGGGCCTACCTTCACAAATATTAGACAGATACCTAAGTGGGGCTATGTGCGAGTCGTACTAGCACAAAAGGGTTACGTACTATGTAACAGAAAAAACAGAGATCATTTTTTATTATTATTATGAGCCGGTTGACTACCACTGCAGAGCAAAGGATTCCTTCCTTCCACTTTTATTTCTGTTCGTTGCCAGACTCGGCCAATCCTTTAGGTAGGAGTCTAACTCGTCCCGCCATCTCCTCCTGGGCCTACCACGTCACCGGTTCCTGTTGCTCGGAATCCATTCTGTAGTTACATGCAGCAGATGTGGCCAGCCCAGTTCCATTTTGGATTGACGGCTGTGTTGCCTACGTCTGCGATTTGTGTTTTGGAAACGAAATATACTATTCCTAATGCGGTCTTTGACTTTGAAGCCAAGAATACTTCGATCCATTGCTTTCTGACAGAACCCTAGTGCAGACTTTTGCCGATTCGTTAATGGCCTTTCATGTGTTTCATCGACCAATAGCTTCTCCAGACGTTTTCAGTGCGACGAGCACGGAGCAACTACTTTATCTTGCCTCGCCTGGAAAGTGACTAAAGCGACCAAATGTCGAGGTATATACTCATGGTCATATTCAACCCCCACACACCCCCGATGTCTACTTTGCGGTTTCGTGCTATTAGTCATTAACTTTGTTTACGTCATATTAATTATGAGTTCGACCTCGAGGCTAGCCTGGCTCAGCTGATCGAGCATAAGCCGTCGCCGAGTCAGTCGCCGAGGAAGAGAAAAGGACAATGTCGTCGGCAAAGCGTAGATTACTTAGGGCTGATTTTTCCAACGCCAGATAACTTTTATTCGTGGAATAAATTTAACGTTTGACAGTTTTTGTATGGAAGAACTGTCAAAAATTCAAAATTATTCCTCCGATAAAGTTATCTGGCGTTGGAAAAATCAGCCCTTAATCGCCTTTGTCCTGCTAAAGTGCATCTAAATTTTTGAATACTTCTTCAATGTAAAGAGCGTTGCTGTAAAGAGTTTTGGAGACAACGGATAACCTTGTTTGACTCCTTTTCGGTTTGGAAAAGATTGTATATAAACGTATGGCAGCTGTGCTGTCTAGGTAGATGCATTCTAATAATTGGATGTAAGTGGGTTCTATTCCTTGTTTGTTTAGTGCTGTAAATATGGCTTTGCGTGATAAGCTTTCGAAAGCTTTGGAGTAGTCTGCGAACGCGAGGTATGTATAATGGTAGGTAAGCAAAATTCTTCGTTTTTCTCTATTCACTGGTTAAGGGAGTCTAGGGTCGGTGGTAGATAGGCTGCGGCGGAAACCAGCCTACTCAGAACTTTGGTGGAGATCCAGTTGGCTGGAAATGCGGTTTTCAAGTTCTTTGATGAAAGCTTTCTACAAGTGTGAGACAAGGCTAACGGGACGGTATAGTTGCCTATATCTGACTTGTCTTCCTTTTTAGGGTTCCGTAGTAAAATGGATTTGTGTCAAGATAAAATAAAACGATGTCTCTGAATAACATTTTTTTTTTAATCATCAAAAGCATTACATTAGTTCCACTATCAATCACGCGATGGCACTGATCTAAAACGCAATGCAATATACACTACAGTGTTAAAATTCTCATACGAATATAAGCCTCGCTGATGAAAATATAGAAACAATTCACGTTCTATATGATCTCTGTGCGCGAGTCCGACTCGCTCTTGACCGATTTTATGTAGCAGAATTTTGTTGGAATTACAAAAGTTAATAGGAAATATGCCAGGCGTTTTGAAAATCGTTTAAATAGATAGAGATCTTTTATGAAAATGTAAATTAAAGAGAAAAATGAAAAACACTGTCTTCTTTTTTTGCTAGATAAATATTTTTTTGTTGAAGCAGCAATAAGATTACACAGCGAGAAAAACTGCTACGGTGCATAAGTTACAGCCCGCTAACATACAGATGGACGCACAGCGGAGCCATAGGTTTATGATTCCGTCGGTTACCTCACGAATAGGGAACCCTAAAAAACTGAGCGACTGCTCGTTAGTGTAAAGCTTGTTGATAGGGTTCTGTCTAGATGTTGTTGTGACTGGCTTAACTTGAAATATAATTTACGTTTGTCTAGAAATGCAGTGCTGACTGAAAAGAAATTATATGCTTAGCTTATCGCAATAAGCCGTTAGGTTAGGTTAGGTTAGATAGATACCAATGTTTATTTGAAACGTATTCACAGAACATAGTAAATGGCAAGGTCGAACAAAACCATCACTGTATTGTCAATAAGACATTGGTACAGTAGTGTAGTGAAATGCTTGGTTTGTATGAAAAGTACATAATGTGCGTTAACAAGGGCAATTTTTTGAGCAATTATTGCTGGGCAACACGTACGGATCAATCAGCAGCAACTATTGAAGTAATGTGCAGCTATTTCAATAGACACGATTTTTTTTTCCAAATGCTCTATTTATATTCCATAATTGCTTTTTCTGTGTTTTCGTATATTTTCAACTAAATTAGTTGTGTTTTCTATTTTTTTTGAGTTTTCCATATCGCTTAATGTTGTCAAATTAAAACATTTCCCTATATGTAGGTACGCTTACCGGCTCATAGCCTGGGAAAACGCATCATTACTGAAAAAAACACCAATATTTTTAGTAAGAATATATTAATACAACACTTTGTCGAATAAACCTCTTCACAAAAAACCGATAGACAAACTTAAATCTTCCATCACTAAAAACGGAACACAAACTGTCATAGCACGCGTCATTTTAATTGTATCGCAACAAAACGGCACAACAAATCATTACAGATAATGCGTACTACGCGGACAAAGTCTCCTGAGAAGAGATCTCGGCAAAAAGCTGCGAAGCAGCCGTCGTACAGGGTCGAGACCGACAGGAACCCGGAAACCACACCGCAATATTTTCAGGTACTGGTTGCGTTATAAATTATTCATCAAAAATTCATAGGCACCACGCGATTCGAGAAAATGGTCGGACTTTTCGTAGTTCAGTGTAGAAGTTTCATAGCGTGTCTTGCCAAAGTACATCGTGGTATTCAGTTACTGGGATGATGAGATCAGAGGCAGTTGATCTGTGGATCTAAAAATGCCACTTCAGCAGAATCAGAAAGCAAATCACGCTACCCGTCACTCTCAAATTTTCCCAATCAACCTTGAACCTAATGCGCTAACGATAAAGATGAAAATGAAATTTGACAGATTGTTGCGTGATAAATATTAGGATTCTAATATGATTCTCCTGAAGTGGCCTTTTAGCCCCCTGATGCATGCTTGCATATGGTTAGACTAGAAACCACCATCAAAATAATTGGAAAAAGTAAATGCAGAGTGATGGATTGATTATTTGACGTTCAAAATTGCCTATAATGGTCTAGTTGAAATAAATGATTTGACTTTGACTTTATTGAATAAAGTAGACAAAAGGGATATTGGCAGTGCCTCTTCTTCTTCTTATCGTGCGAAAAATAAGGTCGTCTCGTCTCAAGGGCCTCAAGTTCAGTGCTTAATTACCTTACATACTTTTGCAATACCTCTGTGTAAAGTGAAGTATGAATCGATTCCTAAAATAGGTCGATGTTTAGACTTAAGAAAAAATAAATGCAAGACACTAATAAATCAATAAATGCAAGCAAGGCAATAATTGCATCTTTCGAGTATCAAATTTTTTATCCGTCCTACCTTTTACCAAGACTTGGTTACCGCACGTGTTGTCCTTTATTGGTGGTTGTTACGTTTTTGTCGAAGACAATGCTGGCTTTTCACATGTCGGCCGGCCAACTTGCCGACAATTGTAACTTCAGCGGCTATACCGCTGCGGCTTTTTATGAAGCAGCGATTTTTCCGCTTATGGGAACAGCTGTCAGTTTCAAAAGAATATTGTTTTTACAAAAAAGGTTCCTTGATTTATATTATTTGGCCACATGCTTGTAAACGTTTTAATTCACAGGTATCAGTGAATGTTCTGGAGGCACGAAAGCTAATGTGGATGACCCCTCACTCCTACAACTCTTATGTTATTGTTGTGCTTGGAAAGAAGAAACATAGGACTAGCATTAGGAAGAATATGGAGGAACCGTTTTACAGAGAAGTAAGTTTTACCGTTTTATAAATTACTAGGTCCTGACTGCGGCTTCGCGTAAAAGTCTCTTGTGATGAAAAATATTCTAGGTCCTTATCCAGCCGGTCTATTATGTCAAAACCTCACCGTGAAAATATAGGTGGAATAAGAATTAAGTGAATAAGTGAGTAAATACAAATTAACAATTCGGAAATGCAATGCTGACAAGACGCCGGGCACGAATACAAGCCGCACCAACACCATCTTCGGGTTCGTCGCTCAGCTCCACCTCGTAGCCGCCGGGACCAGCGCCAACCGCGAGTCCAGAAATTCCAGTAGCTGCAGTTGCGTCGAGCTCGAGCGACGACTACTTCTAGCCGCCGACGACACCACCACCTGCGCGTCGGCGCGGACGAGGCCGAACACCGGCCAGCTTGGGACCTCGAGGCCCACCGGTCCCCGCTATCGGTGGAAGTGTTCAGCGCATGCGATGGACACAATTAGCCATTAATGAAATGAATTATAATTAGGCCCAGATAGAGAAGTGAAGATTTGGACTTCTCTTCACAGTGATCACGAAATGAGCTGTCATTCCAGCTTGATACTTGGATTGACAGCACACTTCGTGATTACTTCATCCAAGCCTTCACTTAAAAATGTTTTCAGAATCGCACTACTGGTCGAATGCCACATGCATTACAATAATACTATTTATTGAAATTACACCTGGTTCAAGTCCTGGTCCATATTATTGTAGTGTTATAATAAGAGTTTTATTGCATTCTATTCAGATGCAAGACAAGGCATCCGTGTAGAATTTTTTAGCCCATTCTGCTTCAAATGGCGAGGATCTTGATAATTTAAATTTGAGTGAATTTTCATCAACTTACCACAAACCAATAAATTGCATAGTCATTATCTTAAACTAGCTGTTCCCCGCGGCTTCGCTCCCGTGAATTAAGTATTCATTGCACATAGCGAGTTTTCATTGTTTTGAAGATGTATTCTGCTATTCGGGTCGGAGACAAATCCAACGAATCAATAACCATGAAAATTGGTTTAGCAGATCTCGACTTATAAGTGTTGTAACAAACCCGTCTTTGTTTTTTATATATAGATCATTAAAATCTTTTAGAACGAGGGTAATATTATTTGTTTTGTACTCGCATGTTTGGGTATGATTTTTGAAGTGGAAACATATATAACGGCGTTGAGCACTTTTCTTGAAATGGATCTAAAATGTTAAACTCGCGTCAGGATACGTGACCTGATCGAAAATTCGTAAGACGGGTGATTAAAAAAGTTTTCACTTCTGCCAGCACTCCCGGAGTGCAACCCGTTGTTTTTTTATACTTAATGATTGCAACATGGAGTCGGTAAAATAAAAAGATCTTCCCTGTGTACGTATGTAATGACTTCATAACGTGAATGTCACCGTAAAATACCGGTGTGATAAAATGTGTGTATGAAATTATGTTATTAGCCATAACGCTTGTTTACTTTGCGGGGTGGCCAGAGTTAATGAGGCGAGTGTTGGTCGTTGCGGTAGTTGCCCATCATGGATTGGTGCACAGAATTGATGATAGGTGCTTGCTACTTCCACCTTTGAAGGAACTCAGGCCTGTAGGTCTAATTAGGCCACTTTAGCAAAATCAGAAAGCTAGCCATCACTGTCAAATTTTCCCAATCAACTTTAAACCTAATGCGTGAGCAATTATGATGAAAATGAAATTTTACAGATTGGTGTGTGATTAATATTATGATTCTAATAAAGGGGCCTTTTTAGCCCCCTGTTTCACCATTTACCTACTTGCTAAAGTAGTAAGCTTCTGTGAATAAATTGCCGTTAAGTTTACTGGTATATAGCATTTGATTTCATACAAAACATTTTGGTCTCTTTTATCACGGCTTAACTTACGCCAGAAAGATGGTACGTAGGTACTTTAAACATGTACGTTTAGGTATTTATTTGACTCTGCTGCCAGTCTTGATTGGTTTTTGCCAAATAAGATATCACTAGATTCGTCTTTACACCCTGAGCGACTAATCTGGTCTGTATTTGTAAATAAAAAACTAACTAGCTATACTTCTTCATGATACCTGGGCTCCTGGTACTTTATGAGTGTTTGCCGCTCTAGATTATCTAAGGCATAAGTCCGCCCTTGTACATGTGTGTGCGTAAAGTATTAAATAAAAATAAATAATAAATAATTTTCAATCCGTTTCTGAGCTCCTTCTTAAAAATCGAGCCGTGCGGCTTGTATTATTTAGCCACGAGCTTCTCAATCACACACACACACACATCACGCGTGATGCGACGATCAAGTGTAAAACTTCGATAATTCGAAAATAGCTTAATTTGGTCCACATATTACCGGGTCAAAATCCTTGCAAAATATCTCAAGAACATCCCATCTGAAGGAATGCACTCAATTGCCAATCACCCTGTACTTATAGATAAGGTAAGTAGATAAGAATGAATGTATTTTTTGTGACATATTCAATTGATCCTTTGTAAGAAATAAAACGTATCCATCTACTTAATATATTTAAAACGAGTACCTTACAAATAAGGATGAAGTCTACAAGATTACTTCCCAAGTAATCTGCGGCAGTCGGTTGCATGAAATCTGAGTTTTAACCAAAAAACTTCTTCGTACTGGAAAAGGAATTTTTTAATTCTTTTTCTTGATTTCATAACAAAATACTATTTATAAAGCAGACACACTTTTTAACCGTCTTCTTCAAAAATGAAGTTCTAAGGTTCTCAGTTCGGCTGTATGTTTTTCTTTTTATGTTCACCGGTTTCTTCGCCAACTGTGGACCGATTTAAAAAAATCATTTATTTTCGAAAGCCATACTCCTCAGGTGGTTCCATGTCACCAAGTCAGAATCTGATGATGGGATCCCATGAAAATCGAGGGAAACCCTCAAATTATAGGCACATACATTGTTTTTCATATACCTACTTTCTAACGTAACTCAAATATTTGAGCCTGATAATTATCATTTCATGTTGCTGAGTTGATGATGGAAGGTATAAGTCAGGATCTGATGGCGGGATCCTATGAAAATAGTTTGTTCAGCGATATTTTCACCAACTGACAACCGAATTGGATGATATTTTTTTACTTGAAGGAGTATTTTTCCGGTTTCCATCCGGTCCCATATCAACTGTGTGAAGATCTAATGAAGAACTTCGGAGTTAGGCAACGGAACAGGAGTTCATAACATAACATCACGCCTATATGCTGTGAAGGGGTAGGTACGCAGGTACCACAAAGAGTGATAAAAAAATACAAAATAAAAAACAAAACGGTTTTATTTATGTAAAAAGATTTTTATAAAGAACTAGCTGTCCACTGCGGCTACACCCTCGTCAATTGTCTACCCCGCAACTTTTCTAGCTTTGTCTTTCATATGAACCTTCTAAAGAAAAAAAAACCCAAAGAAAAAATATAGCGAAATCGGTCCAGCCGCGAGCCGTTCACGCGTGATGCCATGACCAAGGGAAATAGGGATTCATTTTCATTATACAGATAGATTACTGTTTTTTCCTAGTAGATAAGTAAGTACCTACCTACTAGGCGGCACTTAATACCTACACCAGAGTGTGTATTCCGTCCACTAGCGCCGCCAATCGTTTTTTATTAATTGTGGTAAATTTAAGACACGTAGATAAAAAACCGCTCTGTAGTGCACTGAAGAAATGTATCTATTATTTTTTGACAGCTATTTTTAATACATAACTCATGGCTAAATAGCCAAAACGGCAATTATTGCTAAAAGTGGCCACTTTTAGCAAAAAAGTAAAACAATAAAACAAAAAAGTAAAATAAAGTACAAAACATAACTCTCAAAACATAATAAATAAAGCATTCATTCGAATAAAGTAGACCGTAATTATTATTCGGTTAAACTTGACTCAGAACTTAGAGCTGTAATTAAAAGAAAGCTATCATGCAGATTCCTACAAAATATACGAATTCGTATAGCGCGCACCATCTATCGGGCGGGGTTTGTACTCAATAGCGTTAACGTTTACATACCGTGACGCCGCCATAAACTCCACGGGCATCGTTCGTCAGCACAACATAGTGGGGCTATAGGTTTCCAGCACCTGAAGATAGATGTCGCTGTACACAAACTTAAAAGTTTCGTCCAGATTTATGACTAGCCACATTTTGTTTTATCCAGGTAGGTACCTACATACCTAAAATATATTTTAACAGTAGTGCCAGATTATAACAATGATTCGTTTCCACTAAATATCTCTATCCTCTCGCCTGTTTAAATGAGTTTTCAGCGAGCTCGCACTTGTGTCGGCCGCGTAGCGAAGTATTATATGGTGTTAATTCGTCTAAAAACTGGAGAAAAAGAGTAAGTAATTTTTCGTTTTATATGTTTCAACTTTAATATTACAAGTTTCCTATTGTGTTAGCTACGTAGATACTCTTACTGTGCTTTTTTTGACGCTCACAGTTAACCAACTTGCTATGTTTAACAATGAGCCATGGTTCACTGTGTGTGTACTTCATGTTTGTTAACTTGGTATTAGTAAGTTGTGTAGATGTTGCGAAATAAGTTGAAGTAATAAGTTTTTGTTTTATAGATGCGGATTAAAAGGGCCATGCGAAAAAAGGTGGGCAGAAGAATCCATAACGGCAGCTCTTGAGCTCGTAAAATGTTGTGAGCCTGTGTTACCCGATACAGTAAACATACAAATAAAAGACAAACGCAACCGAAATTAAGTAAAAGATTTCATTAAGTATCTACCTACGATATTTAATTTTCATCATTATTGTCATAAAATGACAAAATAGGTACTTATTGTAAAAAAATACGTGGCGGTATCCGCCGCTAACCGATTCTTGGCGGTTTATCCATGAACCATGCTGGAATGCTCCCGAATGCCGAAAGATATCTTATAAAATTATACAAATCATCGCAGTAGTTGCATGTTAACAATAATTCATACTTTAATAATATCTATTATTTATTATGTGTTTAAAACCCATTGAAAAAGTTAAAATCAGTAACATAGAGGTAGGTACCTACACAGCATACGCACATCTTTTTGGTCACCTTTACGCCAACCCGGCCCGGTAATTTAACATCTGTGATAGTATTTTTCCATGCTTGGAATGGATAGAATTTTAGTATTATTACAGTAAAGAAATATTTAGTTTTAGTGTATAATTCAACTTTCGCACCTCTCAAATTGCCTGCCTAATTGAATAATATTGGTATATTTTACCTTACCTAATTATTATTAATTAAATATATAATTATTTTTCAGAGCAATCCACATAATTAGTAGTCAGACTCGCGCATGTGAGTTCAATGCCAAAGTACAAGATTTAAGAGATACTATTTAACACTTTTGGAAAAGAAGATTTTGCCGTTTGAATCGAGAAAAAAAACTCCATAAACATGTTGTAAATATTATTTTATTTTGTTATTTTCAGGCAACCTTTTTTTGGCATCAGTAACATTTTTAAAAGATGGCGCTCGCTGAACTAAAATGTACAGCGAGCGCCATCTTTTAAAAATGTTTCGTTGACTCGTTGTTCACTACATCGCGTCGGTTACCACATTCTACGTGGACTACAATTATGAAAGTCGTAACTTTGAATAATGTTACTACCTTTCTCCACGAATCGGCAATAGATGGCGCTGAGAGACGGGAAAAACAACTCTGAAGATTGACAGGGCAATTCTCTAAAATTCGCATTTCAGTCGCGAAAACACCTCCTAATTTGATAAATTGCGACTGAGTTGGTAATGTCAATGTTGCCTAAAATAGTACAATAGAGCCTCAGATATTGTGCAATGAATGAATTTAGTACTTCTAAGTATGGGCTGAATGTGAGCAACTACTAAGCCCTGCTAACAACCAATTTCGCAATTTGTTTGAGGAATTTAAAAAAATCAACTAACTTGAAGTTTTCATTTACTATAACGCAAGCTGAGCCAATGGATTGAAAATGGACGTGAGATAATATTTGTATACCACCATCGTTCTTTGACCCCAACACAATGCTTGTACCCCAACACAATGCTTGTGCAACTTTTTGCGGATTTATTACATTTTAATAGTAGAAATAACCTAGCCGATTTCGAATAATGTTACATACTTACTAAAGTCACCTGTTTCAACAAGGCATAGTGTGGACGCCAGTTGAGTGTATTTGTACTTTGTGACTCAACGAAACCCGTCAATAGGAATAATAATAATTTTTTCGTCTACTAGCGCCTGATGCTAGTAGACGATAAAATCACACCCCACAATGACAGCTGTTGCGCTATGTACCCAAACGTTTTCCCTTCGTCTTGCACCTGGCCGCCGCGGCAACTCTAGCCAGTTATTTGCATGTCCTTTGCTGTGGCGTCCTGTGCCGTAATATCCGAATTTTGATTTAATAATATAGAATCAATTGGGAATGGCCAAATAATTGAATTTAAGCCCGGAAAAAAATATATATATGAGGGACACATCTTTGGTCTGGTGGCTAGTGAAAGTGAAAACATGAAGAAATATCATTTCCACGATAAAAAAAAAATTGAAAAAGGGTCTATTTCGAAAAACCATTTGAAATTACTCATTTTCTAATTACAGCACAAAACAATTTGAAAAAAGTACAAACTGAAAGGCAGGTATTTCGGAGGGCCAAATGCGGCTAGATTTTGGAGTTTTCTAATATATTTTTTAATAAACATCGAATTTGTGCAGAATAATAATTGCCTTTGAACACCGCTAAGTCCCACGGGACGTGTTTGGAACCAGACCTGTAACATTTTTTTTGAAAAAAAATTCGGCACATTTGTGTAAAATATAAATGGCCAATAAAAGGAATAGTAGGAAAAAGATGAAACTCACAAAAAATCAGAAGTTCGTGCAAAATAAATGTTGATACTATTATTATTGTTTTAATTCAAATACTTAATTTTATTTGAAAATGAAAATATTTTATTTTGATTAGTTGACATTTTTGACATCTGATAATAGGGTTCGACACAATATTTCAAATTGTTATCGATAAATTAACATACCATAAAGGAGTTTCAATACCTCTTAAATTTATCCATAATTTTAATTTAGGTGCAAAGATCAAAACTCAACTCTCCATTCAATATCCTATGTTTCAAGACAAATAATGCGGATCAACCAAAAACTACTTGTGTGAGTGAGCCCGCTGGCAGATAGCCGTAGCCTAAATTCGAGGCGACGCCATGCCATGCCTGTGCCATTTCAATGTGCCATGACCTATAAGTTATCACAGGATCTGGACCTGCGGAGTTTCATCATAGAGGATCCGTTTTTCTCGAATATGATTTTTTGATGACCACCAGCCGCCATATTGTGAAAATGAAAATAACGAAAATCGACGAACAACATAATATTAATTATATTTAGTGGGCTAACATTGAATAGGTACTACATAGATTTTTCGTTTTGAATGACATATAACGATTACCCACTCCTATCAAGATCACGAGACTACACTCGAAGTTTTAGACCTGTACGTCTACCTGGGACAAATGGTCCAGTTAGGTTGGGTTAACTTCGAGAAAGAGGTCAATCCTCGAATCCGACTCAGCTGGGCGGCGTTCGGGAAGTTGCGTGGTATCTTCTCGTCTCACGTACTACAATGTCTCAAGACGAAAGACTATGACCAGTGCGTGTTGCCAGTGATGGATAACTTATAGAACCGAAACTTGGTCGCTCACAATGGGCTTCATCAGAAGGTTTAAAGTCACCCAGAAGGCAATGGAGAGGGTAATGCTTGCAGTCTACTTGCGGGATCGAATCAGGAATGTAGATATCCGTAAGAAAACCAAAGTTACCGAGTTTACCCGAAAGATTGACAAACTAAAGCGGTGTGAAGGGCACATTGCTCGCGAACAGATGGTCGATGAGGCTGAAAAGTTCTGGAATGGTGATCGCGTACCGGTAGACGCAGCTTTCGAAGGCTTCCTACTAGGGGGACCAGGTCGTCCGACCTGGTGGGGGTCGCGTGTAGCCGATGGATGCGAGACGCACAGGACAGGTTGGTGAGGTGGCACTTAGGGGAGGTCTATGTCTAGTAGTGGTTGGATGTCTGTCGGCTTATATGATGATAACCGATTTATAAGCTTTACTTGCACCTTATCCATTTCCCATCCTTAATCCATTTTCACTTTAAATTTTTGGAGAATATTTTATTCGATTTTATATTATAGCTGTAGGTAGCACGACTCTATTAGCCAAAAAAACAGTAGGATCATTAAGCTTATTTACATAATTATTATTATTAAACGCATACACGATGATTTTAGTTGTCTTACAAGTGGCCCACTTAAGGTCGGTACCTGACATAAAATAACTCTAAGCGCGATTTTTTTTTATTCCTCAAGATGATGGGTACTTTATAAATAAATAATGTATTAGATTTATGAAAAACCTTGTTGATAATGTTGTTTACTTATCAAAACAATGTTGACGTTCTATTCTGCGCCATCCTAGGAATATAGGCTCGGTCTGCACTCGCTCCTGGATGATTCAAGCGCGTCATGATAATATTAGTAGTATTTAATTTTTAATGGTAGTCGTTTACGTACATAATTTACTATTGTAAAGTTAGTTACGTAAGTACGTCGGTGTCAGGGGGGCTACTCTCTAAGCCCGAAGTCCGTAGTTTCGGGCTTAGTTGCGGGCGTATTCTACTCCTTATCACTCAACTACTGAGAATTAATGACAATAGAATTGATAACAACTGTAAAATCGTGTTGTCTTTCATTCTTACTTCGACTTCGGGACTAATCGTAAGCCGGTGATACGAAGTAAAATACGCCCGCAACTAAGCCCGAAACTACGAACTTCGGGCTTAGAGAGTAGCCCCCCAGCACACAGAGGGGCCCGAAAGGACCGACGCCTGCCGGAGTCGCGGATTCGAAAGAGATACGGTGGCTCCGGAACACAAAGGGCACTCAAAAATTCAAAAAAATTCAAAAATTCAAGCATTTATTTCAATTAAACCATTTACAGGCACTTCTGAATTGTCAAGGTCGGTCGGTCCAAAAAGTTGAAGCTATTTGCACGTTCCAAAGCGTAGATCTCTATGGAGAAGAACGTGCAAGAAACTTCACGGACACTCTTTTAAAAATAATAATTTTTTACAAAGATTTATTTACATCGGGTTGAAATTATACATACATGTGAGAACGATGTAAAAGATGAGCAGGATAAAAGAGGAACAATTCAAATAAATAATTAAAATCAACCATGGCAGCTGAGAAATGACCAGTCCCGACTGACGGCGCCCGTTCACGAACATGACGCATACGCCAGCACCATTCGGCTCAACCATTTTGAAGGGAGCCAAATGATCAAACGCATACGCCACCATCAGCTAGACTTTTGAGTGAGCATGACACTCCCAACCGCCAGGGCACATTCAAGTCAAAATCATACCTAAAACTGATAATTAAAGTTTAAGTTAAAGGTACACAGTACTCACACATGTGCTGTTAATGGCTGAAATTATACAATGCTAAGTAAGTTGATTCTACACAATGCAAAGTTTTTCTTACAATCTTCAGATCTTCAGCCGGTCCAACAATGTTTCCGAAATATTTACAGATTAGTTTGTGCTCCTTAGTGGCTGTGGAGCAGGACCAGCATTCAGCCAAGCATTTTTATCTTCAATATAATCCCCCAACTTATAATATGCTTGCCTGCATAGTGTGCGTTTAATACAAGACTTGAATTTCGTCTCATTTAGTTCTAATATATGGGGAGGTATCTTATTATAACATTTTAAACCGTACCCCATGAAAGATGAGGCTACTTTAGCCAGTCTGAAGCCTGGTTGAACTAACTGGTCCCTATTTCTAGTACCATAATTATGTCTCTCGCCTCTTTTACTAAAAAGATGTAAATTCTTTCTGACATACATGATGTTTTCGTAAATGTATTGACAAGGTACCGTCATGATGTTAATAATCTTAAACAGTTCCCTAAGAGAATCGCGCCGGCGGAGATTATATATCGCTTTGATAGCCCTTTTCTGCAGAATAAAAATAGACTCGATGTCTGCAGCCCGTCCCCATAGTAAAATACCGTAAGACATGATACTGTGAAAGTAACTAAAATATACCAGTCTCGCGGTATCGACATCTGTTAGTTGGCGGATTTTTCCAACAGCATATGCTGCTGAACTTAGCCGTCCGGAAAGAGATTTTATATGAGGGCCCCATTGAAGCCTGGGGTCAAGCGTAATTCCCAGGAAAACCGTTTTATCGACGAATTCTAGTTTTTCCCTGTTCAATTATATGTCACAATCACTGCTTTTGACATTAGGTAAGGCAAATCTTATGCACTTTGTTTTCTTTTCATTTAGGAAATTATTCGCCGTAAACCAATTTTGGACTTGCATTAGGGCATTATTTATGTCATTAACATTGTTCGTCCTTCTATTTATCTTAAAAATTAAAGAGGTATCGTCAGCAAACAACACCATATCAAGATTTTGTTGCAATAAATAAGGTAAATCGTTAATATATACCAAAAATAAGAAAGGACCCAAAATAGAGCCTTGGGGGACGCCCATTTTTACGTTTAATCCCGACGAATTGACACCGTTTATGTGAACTAATTGCTGTCTATCATTCAAATAAGATTTGACTAAGTTTAACGCTGTTTTGCCTAGTCCGTAATGCCCGAGCTTCAGGAGTAATGTATCGTGATCAACACAATCAAACGCCTTTGAGAGATCACAAAAGACACCTATGGCATCCTGTGCGTCCTCCCACGCATTAAAGATGTGCTTTAGTAAGGTGACACCAGCGTCAGTTGTACAACGTCCTTTGGTGAAACCATACTGTTTATCATGTAAGATGTTATTCGTGTTAAAATGACTCAGCATCTGATTTAGCATTACTTTTTCTTGTTCTTTCACTGAAGGAACATGGATGGGTTTTAGTCAGTAAGAGTCTGACACTCCCTCCCGCTCCGCCCAGAGCGGGAGGAGTCATTTGATGATTTTCCGTCCATAAAAAAAAAAGTACGTTGGTTAATTTAGGTTTTTAACGTAGGTTAACGTAGGTGGATTTTAGTTATGTTTTTACATTATCTAACAATAATTTGTAGATTTTAAAAACTAATAATGGCTTACTCATTTTTTAGTTCTCTTTTTGTCCTCAATGCTGTATGACTGCATAATAAAATTAGGTAAGTCTTCCTAATCCGTCGAAGTCATTTTCATCTTCTTCTACGGCTAGCGACTAGTGCAAACCTCAAAATACAACTCTCAATCTTTTACTAGACATTGTACTATTTTATTTGTTAAATTGGAAAAAATTAAGGTGATAGAAGGCTGGAATTAAATAAAAATGAAATTGAACACTTTAAAGAAGTGCCAATGCTTTATGCTATGGCCCTCATTTTAAAAAGTGTGATCATCTCTTAAACTGAATTTTGGTAGCTTATTTTTGCCATTAAGATACCTAAACTTGTCATCCATTGTTTTTTTATATATTGTTCTAACATATAGAAGCAACAATAATAGTGTAACCTTGGATCTACGCTTTGGAACCGACTCCCAGGAAATTCAAAAGTACCTGTAAATGGCGGTGTTGTTGTTCTAAATGCTTTTATTTCGAGATTTTATAGAAAACTTGTGATTTTTTCGGATACTACTGTTTAGAACTTTTTTCATATGGCTATATTGTGTTATAAAAAATATGTCTGCAAAATTTTCTCGATTTCATTTATAAAATAATAATCCTAACTAAATCACTTTCATCAACACAAAATCACTATACATAATAAAACCAAATCTCCCACCACGTCTGCAATGAGTTTCTGTCGTAAAACGTAACAATAAAAACATAGAAGAAATCAAGTTCTGTTTTTCTTTTAGACAGTTGATCAACTGCAAATATTTTACACTGTGGCGTATTTATTCTGCGAAGAAGTCTTCATTCATCGGCAGGAAGTCATGTACAAAATATGTAAAACTTAAAAAAAAAAAATTAACAATTTCAAGTGTAAGCCGCAATCTGCGATGTTGCTTTTAGAAAATTCAGACAAAGATATGGATCACTCAGACCATCATTTCTAAAAATTATGAACTTTTGTTTGCTCTTACACCAGTAGGTACGTTTACCGTCGCGATTTTTGTTTTACAAATTCATTCTTTAGCACTGAAATTAATATCTGGAAGAAATATTATCCATTTATTCCGTCTGAAGGGGTGAATTCAAGGATCACTCAATACACACATTTGTGGATTGAGTGACCCAAATAAATCGTTATAACTTTCTGAAATGACTTTCAAATTAATTGAGAATTTGTTAATAGCTTTTACAAATTCTTTACTACAATTTGAAATTAAAATGAAGACCGGGAAGGCTGAGAATTCGGAAATATGTGTCATGGCATTTTCGTGAGCGGTATGGATTGAGTGATCCAGTTATTTGACCATAACTTTTAACCTGAAGTTTTATAATTTTTTTACTACATCATCAAGTTTTTGCAATTTTTTACTAAACCTAGAAATTTTTGTAGTGATCTGTAACAAAAAGATCACTCCATCCACACGCACATCAGGACATCTTATAACATCGTCGTGTTTAACATGAGGGGTCGCGGGCGGAGGTAGCATTTTCAATGCCAAAAGGCCCCAATAAGCCAGCCTTAAGAATTTATTGAAAAGTTCCTAATTTTCACCGTAATTTGCCTGGACTGAGACAGGACGTGTCAAACTCTAATTTAATGCCAATTTTTGAAAGGTTTACAGGCTACAGTAAAAAGACTGAAAACAGTAAAGTACAATCAGCAACGCAACATAAATTCATGACTTTTAAATGGGGTAGTTTTAATTAAATTGGGGCATATATTCGACCTAGTAACCCTGTGATATCCTACTACTGGGCAAAGGTCTCCCTGCCCTTTTCCACACACGTCTGCCCTATGCCATTGCGGACCAGTCCCTCCAGTAGCCAATTTCCAGGCCTCGATCTACGATTTTTCAAAACCGGGGCAAAAAATTTACCCGTTTGTGAGATTTCCTATGTAAACCTTGGCAAGGTTTACTTATCCAATTTCGTTTTTTAAACATTTGAATTTGGCGTCCCGTGAACTTGCCGCAACGGGACACCTGCCCTCCCTAGATTCAGGGCTGCCAAATTCATAATTATCTCTACCTTTGTCTTGGTCTACCACGATTTCGCCAATCAATTAATAGGACCCAATAATGTAAATATGGCGATGGGATAATTATTTTGTTCTCTTTGTTTCAGTACTTCATGTTCGAGATGTACGTCAGTATACGAGACATACAGAGGTCGAGCATTTGGCTCGCGGTGATGGAGCCCCGGTGCTGCGCACCTCCTCGCCTCATGGGTGAAGCAAGCATCGATCTCGGAGCCATTTGGTCACAACCTCGTTAGTAATGTTTTAAACTTAATCATACGAGAACGTGGTGGTTCTTTTAACTTCCATATATTTTCTTCGGCCGTCACTTAGAGCTGACTATTGTCAGCTCCATTCTGGCTACATCAAAAACACTAAAAAGGTAAAAAGCACTTTGGGTGTATAATAACTTTAATAGTAGTTCATGCTCAACGTGACCGTATTTTTATTGTAGGATATCTTCAAATGACTTCTTCTCTGGGCGGAGTGGAAAGGGGGGGGGGGTGTCAGACTCTTACTGACTTAAACCCTAGAAGAGAGGAGAGGAGAGGATAGGTATGTTTCTATGAATGCCCTTTGTGTTCCAGGGCTGCGGTCACTCTATCGAATAAATTTCGCAACCCTGGGTGGGTGTTTAAAAGTAGGTCATGGTTAACGTGCCTTATGATAGACATTCAACGACACTGAAAATGTAACAAATTTTCATATTTTATTTTTTATTGGTAGGATATAATTAATAATACTTCAGTTGATTACAGTTAATCTTGGCCACGTCAGACGTTGGCAATATTTCTCAACCGGCGGGCCATGACCTACTTAGTACTCGTAGGTGAAATTAAACAAAACTTAACAAATTTAGAGAAAAATCAATTCTGAAATAAAATTAATATTTATTCAGTGTGCCGTACATTGTTTTTTTTAAACAGTGTTGAAATGAAAATATTTTGACGCATATTATTTTTGTAACATGCGATCTTCAACGTAAACAAGGCGTAGCAGAAGTCTCCTTCTAATAAAAATAATAAATAATAAATCTGCCCACAGGTTCTTAGGTTGCACTCTCACTTCTGTTATTCATAACTTTATAGGAGTTCCTACGAAGTTACGAGTTTGTCCTAGTTTGATTCTTCATTGAAAGCTAACTCCAACAAGAAACGTTTTAGTTCTGCGATGACGCACACTCTATTTAAACTACAAGGATACCTTGCAAGCACGAAGGCGACACAATTTTACCATAAAGTAGGTTAAAAGTAATATAAAAGTAATAATATAACGACTATGGCACAATAAAAGTGTACCAGTCTCTTGAAGTTGTGAAAAAAATAAAATTCCAATTTAAGTTAAAAAAAAGATAAGTACCTACGGCCGTTTAAATGCCGCAAAAAACGTATTTTTCGACACTCTCAAGGGAATCAAAATTAAAAGGGCATTTCCCGTTGACCCAGAAATACAACTATAGAGAAACATGTTTTGCTTGTTTAAGTGTTCTCCCAACCCATTTATGTATGTTAGATCGTGCGCCGTAACTTTGTAAACTTAAAATGGCGGTGGGTGCTATGCGAGCTCTCGTAGAAAAAAGTTCGAACACTTTTCTTTATTAAGACACCAAGTCCCAATATTAAATTTATACAAGCACAATTATATCAAGACAATCACTTACATTTTATTACATAATTATTAATCATCAAATTCATCGGTACATAAACAGGGCCTGATTAACCCTTAGGCTAATTAGGCTGCAGCCTAGGGCGCGAGGATCGGGGGGGGCGCGCTGAAATCGTGTCTTCGCATGCACTAATCTAGTCTATCATTGCATCTACCCTACATATTTCAACTAGACCGAGACAACACAAACTAAATGCGCTTGAGAGTCCCTGATTTTATCAATAAATTTAGAAATTTTTAAAAGCGTGGTTGGATCAAACACTGCCTTGTTACTCGAATCGGTAGGTGGTCGAGCGAGCGAGTGGGTGAGCTGGCTACAGAGTGCTTAGTGCGAGTTTTGTTTAATCCGCCTCGCGATAACGGGCGTAAATTTTAACTTTGTTTTGTATGGGAAATTCGGAATTTAAACAGTGCAACCTAGTTCTCGCGTTTGCCGCTAAATGACTCTGTATCGTATTCTATTCTTTATCCTTTTAGGTTGCACTGTTTAAATTCCCATACAAAACAATCTTCACGTATACGCGCGTTTCTGTTCTATGAGGCGAAATAAACAAAACCCGCACTAGGCACTCGGCGCAGCTTGCCGCGCGCAATAGAACACATTGACATGGCAACGATGTGCGGGGACTCCCCGGTACTTTGCGTTTATGTACGATTTTTTTTTGGATGGTAAAATCATCAAATGAGTCCTCCCGCCCTGGGTGGGGCGGAAGGGACTGTCAGACTTTTACTGGCTAAAATCCATCCGTGTTCCTTCGGATGCCCTTAACGTTCTGGGGCCACGGTATGCTGTTTAGAAAATCCCGCGACCCCAGCAGGCTGCCTTTATGTAGGTACGGTCAGCATAAAAAAAAAAATGGTTTGCCACCTGAAGGTTGAATGTCATGCAGATTAAAGGACAACTTTAATTCGCTTGCAAATCGATCTGAAAACTTTTGTAGGTATTATGAACCAAGTTAAAATTTTCACACTACTACTCTACACACTACTTTTTAGGCCGTCCGTAATACACCTGGCGAGGGCGCGTCCTCATAATTAAGCCTAGGGCGGTCAGAACTCTTGATCAGTCGCTGTACATAAATCAGTCATCAGTTAATATTGGTGATAAATCGTTTTTTATTGTCTTGAGCAACAATTTTGACCAACACGATAATTTTGTTATCAATCTTTACCGGTACGTACCTACTGAAGATAAAATATTATTTTATGAATCTGAACATCCTTGTAATGTGAGCGCGCCACCCCTCGGTGCCCCACACTTCTGTGCCACCCGCTGCTGTATTCGGGAAATAAGCAATCACATAAGCAATATTGCTTCCAAAAATAAACTTTTATTGTTGCCAACTGTAATACGTATCTATCTATTTTGGTTGTAAGTATCAATTATTCATTTATGAATGTAATTATTACTAGCTACCATCCACGGTTCCACCCGCGTGAAAGTCAAAAAGTCACCCCAAGGCAACATAATATTATTAGTCCGGTCAATTTCGACATTCGAGGGTACAAAAACTCGCACCCAGCTGACAAGGTAGGATTGTTCAAAACACCATCATAAATGAATTCTAAAAGTCCTCATCGCTCCGACACCTGAAAAAAAAAAATAAACTACTCTGGGTCAAAGGTCACAAAATCGGGTTTTTCGAAATTTTCAGCAAAACAGTGAGTTTTATCATAAAATTAACCTAGACAAAAATTGTAGATCAGATAATTATCATAAAAAATGTCTGAATGTTTTATTTAAAATGAACATAATATGTTAGGTAAGTACATCGAGAAGTGAGCCAGCTGGATACTGTACATAAGTTAGGAACTCGAAATGGTTGACAAATGAATTGGATAATGTTGTTGAAAATAATTCAGCAAGCTATAGAAAATGTTATGCGCTGAGGGACCAGATATTCACAAAGTGACATTAGTTTAATGATAGTTCTCGATTATCCAGATGAGTGACTGATAATTGGAGACGCCATGTTCGCAATGGACTGCTGTAGGTTGATGTTGACAATGAGCGACTTTTTTTTAACTTTACGCCGCCGCCCGACAGAAGGCATTTTCTATAAAAGGCAGCCAAAAAAGTGCTCCTTTAGCGATCGGTTGAGGGCCGCGCCGCCGTGGAAAATTTACTTATACATATTGAGACGATCACTCTTTCAACTTTTTGAATCGTTATATCTCAAAAGCGGTGGGATCTTTGGAAAAAAAAAATAATAAAACTTACCGTTTTGCTAAAAAATCGCAAAAAACCCATTTTCTTCTTCTTTTAACTTTATCGCCGAGTAATTTTTTTTCCAGGTATCGGATCGATGAGGACTATTAATAGATTTCATTTGTAAAGGTGTTTTGAATAAATAATCCTACCAATTTTTTGCTGAGTGCAAATTATGAGAGTTGTAACTTCACTCCTATTTTTTGGTCTTATTTGACCGGACTATAGGTATATTTCCAGTATGAAAATTATTCTATGTTCTCTTAGCTTTGCGCCAATTGATCCCAACTCACCCAAATCCGTTCGACCATTAAGAAGTTAAGAGGGACCAATAACACATTCACTTTCGCGATTAATAAACTTGTAGTTAGGATTTTTTTTGTTTGGGTACCTTTTCTTTAAATTGGACTTGCCATATTCTGTATCTGATGCCTAAAGCATAGACCACCTTCTTACTGCAGTGTTTCATACTTGAGCTTGTTAACAATTAAACGTAAAAATATATTACTGACTAATTAAGCTTTGTGTTCTAGCTGCTGTAGGAAAACGTTCTTTGGTGACTGTCCTTAACTTTTGGAACAATCAGTTAGCTTTAACCGATTGAGCTGAAAATTGGTATACACGCTTATTTTTGATGACTATGCATGCTTAGCTATGTGACGTCATTCTAATTCCAATATGGCGGATCATCCAAGATGGCAGACTAGTTATTTTTTCTGCACTACCATATTAAGGTTATCAAATGAAAGGGCTTGCTGAGAAGAACACGAAAATATAATAAAGATTGTTTTTAAAAAGTGTTTTCTTTTACCATTAATTTATTTAAGCTGAAGTCTCCAAACCTAGTTCAACTTACGTTTAATTAACGTGCATGTATTATAAAATAACAACCACACAACGCAGTTACAAAATAATACTACAATTTATAATGCAATTGCAAGTACTCAGCTTCCCCGGGCTGTGCGAGCGAGACAGGGCTTGATAATCGATGATGCAGGCCCAGTTAGGGAAGGGTCTATGGGGGCGAATTAATCGTTATACACCTATGTACTTCATAGTACATAATGGATTGTATGAATAATAAAAAAATACTAGTCTGTGCCCAGACAAACCGCAATTGGCCAAACGATTTCTTAATTATACTACAAGCACAGAAATATTAAAAACTTATTATATCTATGGGTACAGGTAATCCGTTTTCATGTCCTGTGCTTGTGATACCTATGTAAGCTTACTAGACATATTATGTAGTTACAGAATTATAATCATCAAAATCATCAATGCAATACTCTAAGTTCATAAAGCTCTAGGAATGACTTTTTCTGTTTTATTTTTTTGTTTCTAGGCCTTTAAGAACTTGGAGGGTTGTATTGGTGATTTTGATGATTATTAAACCTTTATTACTATTATTCTGTAACTACATACGTCTTACAGCCGCGAATAATATTTTAATCAACATACAACCTAGCATTGGCCTGCAGATTGCAAGAAACGTAAAAAAAATTGAATTTCGCGGGCTGGTTGGAGCATTCACCTTAAAATGGCTTCATTCGTGATTCCGGTCGTTGTGATAGGTCACAACACTGTCATTACTAAAATCAAACTCAACTTGTATAAATCCAACTAAGTAGCTTTGTACCAAAGTATGCGAAAAAATGTAAAATCACATTTTTAAACTACTAATATACACTGTATGAAAAATCTCTGGTTTTGGAAGCTCGCAGTGTGTCGCGCGGGACACATTGTGCTTGCTGCTTGCAGCGGTCATAAATAATATAATTATGTTAAACAACTACATGTTGAGTTTCTTTATGCCCTGTATGTAGGGTTTATTTTTCAATTGTTTGCTTTTTCAGTTTTAAACCAAACCATATTCATGTCAGATATATATGGGATCGATTGGCAAAAAAATAGGTCTTTGTGTTTACTTATTTTCTTGACACCAGTATCTTTTTTTTTTTCAAAATATGGTCATTATACTTAAGAAAATGTTCCAATTCAGATTCAGTTGCAAGATTCCACCCGAACGCACATACATTGCAAGTTAAATAAAAGCTTGTAAAAATGCTGTTACAAATGGGACAGAAGTTATAAACGCAAAAATTACTCTCTTACTCTCATCATCACCTCAGGTTAAGGTCAGTAACCTAATCGTGAGATTGTAATAAAATTGTGTAAAATTACAAGATAGGCACTGAACGAAATCCCAAAAACGTTAAAAAGGAATACTCTTTCAAATAAACACTCACAGATACTTATCTGCTCATCAATTTAAATCCATCACATCACTCAACCCCCGTATTGAAACGATCGATTTAACAGATGCCAACTATGAAATAGTTACATCAGCTATGTAGATAAAATCCAGGCACCCTCAATTAAAGGGGTGGCGATACATGCATACTCCGTCTGCCCGTTTATACGTACAGGTAGAGGTCATCGCGAGAGTGAAAAGGACCTCCTGATTTAGACCCGTCATCTATCTCACAAATATCAATATTGCACCACTCACACAGGAGCAAAGTGCGTAGCGATTTTGATTTATTACATGTGTTACCTGTCTGCTGCATACATAACTAAGTTTATTGACTAGATATGTATAGAGGTCCCAGACAGCTAGCTTGCCCGGGGAAATTAATATCTCCACTCGATATGAAGGGACTTGTGCTCTTTGGATTGAAATCATTTGCTAAAATTTTCATGATTATCAATCGAGCACGGTTTCGTTATAAAACAACAACCAAGGACACCCACAACAAGAACATAATTGTTATACCTAACGAAGTTCAAAGGAAAATTATCACAACTAAGTAGACTTTACAAGTTATCAAGGTACTTAAGTGGTCGAGTAGTCGACCAACTTATAAAATGTAGTTTAAAAATTTAAAATGTTGTTAAAATTTCATAGAAAATTACTTAAAAAACAAGATATGTGCTTACGAAACATAACTTTTTTCGTGTAATTTCCACGTGTGCGTGGTCCGAGTGTTAGTCCGTGGCCAGAGTTTTTTTATTTGTGTTCCTAATGTTAGGTATATATGCTTGTATGAAAGAAAAACTTCTAAACTACATTTCAAGATTTTGACATCAATTAAACGACAATTTTTATATTTTGTCTGTAGAAATCGGTGTGCACCTGTACTTTATCTCGATAGTGTCATGATATTTTTCATGGGATTCGTTAGTAGGAAGGTCTGTTTTTAGGGGTAGTAGCACTAACGGTTTGCAATATCACAGTATTATTCGAAGTACCTATATAGAAATACTGCGGCACAATCTGTATACCTGAGGGTCAATTCTACTAATTTTTTTCATGCATTGTTGACAGTTTGCGATTGATATGCAAATGCGATGTGAATGTGAAAATTAGTAGAATGGCCCTCTGATAATGCCAAATTGACGGCAAATTATGAGTCGAGGCTTTCTCATTTTAAGATAGTGTCATTGGAGAAACGTAGTAGAGCGTCTGATCCCATTTTCTTGTACAAAACGCTGCGGATTTTTTTTTTATATTTATAGGCATACGTTTAACCGCTATCTCACCTGATGTTAAGCGATGATGCGGTCTAAGATGGAGCACGCTTGCCTAGAAGTAACCTATTCACTCTTGACTTAAAGACTCCCAGGTTGTAGCTATCAGGAAACACAGACTCAGGCAGAGAATTCCACTCCTTAGCTGTACGCACAATTAATGTATTCCCAAAACGTTTTGTGCGTATAGGTGGGAAAAAAATTATTGTCCTTTATAACTCAGTTAGTTTTGTTTTCGCTCTTGCTAGACTCTTGCGTATTTTTTTTTCTACATCCTTTGTACTTAGCTTGAGCTCAATCGTCGTTCGGTTTACTGGTAATCTTGTTTTCGTGCATATTCAGATTGACTCATGTTTATCGAAATAAATATTATTTCACAAAATAGTGATTTAATCATATTTTTCTGTTTTATAATTATCATGTTTAAATCCAATTCGAATTTTAAATGTTCTCTTAATTTTAGTTACCTATGCAGCATACCTGTATACTATTATTAGTTTATGGAGCGTGCGGTGCTTACCTGAAAAAAAATTGTAATAATAACCTTAGTTAAAACTTTATTTTATGTTTTACTACCTGAATACAAGTGGAGCTCGTGGCTAAATAATAACAGTCGCACAGGTCAATCTTCAAGGCTAAGCAACACTTGCCAAGGTTTTTCTGTGGATGGGTAACCATCATAACATACCGAGTTTCCTCCCTGCCTCGGAATACTTAGCCGTTGATCTCGGTTGTCATAGATCTTTGGCAGTCGTTACGGATTGTTATAAGCAAGTAAATCTGACTTCAGTCTTGCCAAAAAGTACCGTGTTACCCTGTCTATGGAATGTGGAGGTCTGGTAGGCAGCCACTTCAAGTAAAATACTGGTATTCCGCTGAATCCGGTTGACTGGAAGCCGACCCCAATATAGTTGGGAAAAGGCTAGGCAGATGACCAGTGAATACAATTTTTGGTTGACCGATAAATTGAATTAAGGAACATCACAAGAGACTAGGCAGTCGTTCAACGTCATTTAGTAAAAAATATTGTAATTATTGATTCGTTTCTAGACGTATGTCTGAGATCTTAAATACAAAATAAATTTCAACTACAATACCTTTGTGCAGCAGGTGTTCTTTCTCGTGAGAAATATGCCAGACAGTGGGGTGGTAACCTGTTAGAGTGACACAATACAAAGACCTATGGAAACATTATGGTAGCATTTTGCATGGCTCAATTAATTTGGCCTGTTTTTTCCCATACCCATTTAGCTACATAGCCTTCTTCATGTTATTACCTGCATACAGCCCTATTCATAAAACTTTCAAAGCAAGCTAAGTTTTAAAAAACTCATTAGGGTCAACTCACACCGAAAGAGCGGAGAAGGGCAGCGAAGCGCAGCGAAGCGCAGCGAAGCGCAGCGACCCGTTCGGTAGAGAAGGAATTCGCCGGAATTCCCGCGGCGCCGCGGGCATCCGCGCGACTCGTTCGAGATTCTCATGCGATAATAAGTATAGTATAGTAATGAAAATAAAGTTAAAATTCATATGACACTGAAACTGCGCTCCGCTTCGCTGCGCTTCGACGCTCTTTTGGTGTGAGTTGAGCAAATATAAAAAGACTTCGAATTTAGAATTTGCTAATCTGTACTTAAATTAATTATATGCTTAACTTTTTAGTGAATATACTTGATAAGATTCAGGAATAGTGTATGCTGAAATACAAATAGTTTCAGTAGATATCTTTCATCGAAAAACATACATAATATTTGTACGACCTACATGTATTTGTTCCGAGTCTGGGTGTTTTTCTATCTATAATATGTATTTATTTACAAAAAAAAATGTATTTATGTAGTTTATCAGCCATCTCGTTACCATAACACAAGCATTAGGTTGCTTAGCTTGGGACTATATGGCGTTGTGTGAATTGTCCACGGATATTTTTATTATTATTATTATACCTCCGAGTGATTTTTTTATAAATGTGTGTCAATTTTCCTCCAAGTGGGGTCAGCCGTTAAGGTGTATAGAGATAACAAATAGACAGGCAGAGTTATTTAAATATTTTGAATTTGAGTATGGATTGAAAATGTATAAAAGTCTTCAAAATAAACTAATACATTAGTCTAGTGACAAGTGCTTTTTTCAACTTTTTTTAGCAGTTTCTGTGAAATATGAATGAGTTGTAGTTTGATTTTTAACCCACTTCAAAAAAACGAGGTTATCAATTTGACCTGTATGTACGCAATGTTGTCAGAATTACATAGTTTTTGTGTATGTTAATCTATAGCAGTTCTAAACATGTGTGTCGAATTTACGTGTATGTATGTTTTTCCACGTATATTCCAAAAACCATAAATTAGATTGCAAAACAATATTTTTTAAGATTGACCACGCATAGTCCAACTTAAGGAAAAATAATAAATAAATAAAGCCTTGAATCCTTTTAGCACACTGCTGGAGAATTCAGGGATAGGCTATCGGTTGAAGAGAGGATCAATAGGGATCAGTGTTACATCTCACCTCCTTTACACGGATGATCTGAAACTCTTTGCCCACAATAATCTGCAACTGATGGAGCTACTGAAGGTAACTGAAACTTTCAGTAGCGCCATCAGGATGGAGTTTGGTGTGGACAAATGTGCAGTCATGCATGTAAAGCGTGGAAAGATTATGGAATCCATGGGAATACAACTCTCAGATTCCATAAACCTGAGATCCCTCTCATCAACCGAAACTTACAAGTATTGGGGTATGTCGGAAGCGTTAGGTATCAATGTTACTGACATGAAGCAATCATTGAAGGAGCGCTTCTTTGGCCGCCTGAAGAAGGTATTCAATAGCCTTCTATCAGGCGGAAACAAGGTGCGCGCCTTCAATGGTTGGGTCATGCCAGTAACATTGTATTCATGTACTCTTTCGGCGTACTCAAATGGACTCAAAAGGGACTTGACGCCCTGGATAGGAGGGTCCGTACATTTCTTACTGCATATCAAAAGCATCATCCACGGTCGTCGGTAATGAGACTGTATATACCGCGAAACTGGTCGAGGCATTTTAAATGCCAAGACTCTTCACAACCGCGAGATATGCAGTTTCAGGGAATATTTCCTAGCTGTCGACGTGGGTATGCATCGAGATGTAGTGGCGGTGGATAAGGGACTCACCTTGCTCTCCTTGGCAAATGAGAACTGGCGCAAACCTGTGGTGCTTGACACTAACGATCGCAGGGCGGTATGGCAGAGTAAGGACCTTCCGAAGTAGATCAACTAGCGTCCGTAGCCTGACTGCATTTCGGTGATCTGTTTAGAGAAACCGAAGGTTTTGTATGTGCAATTATGGATGAAGTTATCATGACGAATAACTATCGGAGATTTATTGTTAAGGACGGCACGGTCGACATATGTCGGGCATGTCACCATCCGGGAGAATCAATTCGTCACATTATCTCTGGTTGTTCTCGTCTAGCTAACGGAGAATACTTTTAGAGGCACAACCTTGTAGCCAGTATTATTCATCAGCAACTTGCTCTGAAATATAAATATACTTATGCAGTCAGAGGTGCCGTACTATAGATTTGCGCCCGACCCAGTTCTCGATAATGGCGATATCACATTGCACTGGGATCGGTCCATCATCACTGACAGGACTATTGTTACCAATGAGTCTGATATAGTGGTGGTGGATCAAAGAGTGAGGCGTGCAATGATTGTAGACATAACCGTCCCGCATGACGAAAACCTCGTGAAAGCCGAGAATGATAAACAAATCAAGTATATTGACTTCGCTCGCGAGGTTGTCGACTTGTGGGAAGTGGACTGCAATCATTGTACCGATCGTTGTTACAGACAACGGTTTAATAGCCCAGAGCCTCGACCAACACTTCAAGAGGCTCTCGTTGGGCAGCTGCAAATCGGAGCTTTTGAGAGAGATCGAGACATTTATATACAGTTATTATACACGTTATTGAAGCTAGTTAACGACATAAGAGCTAGATTGACCCGGCACTATACTGAACACATCCCGGGCGTCAGCCTGTATGACGTTATGATGGCTCTGAAGCAGCTTAAAAACAACAAGGCATCAGTTGAGGACGGAATTACGGCTGCACTCCTGAAGACGGGTAGAAAACCAGTCCTTAAGACCCTTAAGTAACTTTTCAGTTCCATCATAGTCGAGGGGAAACCGCCACAGTTATGGAGTAGAGGTGTGATTGTACTATTCTTTAGGAAAGGTGATAATGCCCTGCTTAAGAATTGCAGGCCCATCTCACTTCTGAGCCATGTCTACAAGTTATTTTCCAGTTTTGATGACTTCCAACCTCCCGAACAAGCCGGATTCCGAAAAGGCTTCAGCACCGTAGACAATATACATAAGCTGCGGCAGGTTATACAAGACCGAAGAGTATAATCTGCCCCACTGCTTAGCTTTGTGAACAACGAAGCCCTCGATCGACACTTGGGCTATGCTGCAGTCTCTCCAATGGTGCCAGATTGACTATTGGTACATCGAGGTGCTGAACCTCGAAACCTATCCTCCTGCAGCGGGGTGTGAGGCAAGGAGAAGTCATTTCTCCGAAACTTTTCCCGGTCGCAATGGAGGATGACTTCAAGGTTTTAGACAGGAGTTTTTGGTTATGTCGGGTCATCTACGTTTCGTGTAGTTGTGATGAGATCTTTCAACAAGGCTACTCTTCTATATAATCCGGTGACATCATACGCCTGCTGTAAACTGCCCCAGCCATCTTTACATGTAGTCACGCTCTGTACATCATGTACATGTACATAATTGATAGGGTCTAGTAGTAGAACAAGCTTGGATTTTGCCTTTGTTCCCTTACTCTCATCGACAGTATCCTTCACAAAGCTCCACACTCTTCATGCTTAAAATATGCTTCCACTGCGAATTTACAACTGCATAATTTTCTCTACCAACCAATTTGTCTATGTGAAATGGATTGTGGCTTATATTAGACATCCTTTTCGCGTGTTTTATAAATTTTCGATGATGTGATGTTCCCCTGAACACGCCGCTCCAATTAGGTTATGCGGTAACCTCAAAATTTATGACAACCACGGAGGGAGAAATTACAGAGGCTGTCTCTTCAAACTCTTGCTGATTTTAATCAACTACGCTCTGCTACCATGTTGATATATAAGGGGTTGATATTATTAAAACACGATGTTAACAAAAACGTTATATTGTAGTTTTCTTAAACAAGATGACATGACAGATATAATAAACAAGAAGGGCAGAATTTCCTAACTAAAATAAATTCCTTTGAAAATAAAAATGGGTTGTTTTCATTTTTCAAACATTATTGGGAATCATTTAGTTCTAAAGAGGTTTAATAGCCAATCTAAGTTACTGGCACTAGTCTGGTTTAGATAAAAGGTTTATTCCCAATTCAAAACTTTTTGTTTTTAAATATGATGATCCTTTTTTCGGGCAGGACGCGGAGGCATCCTCCACGACGAACTTCATATTATTAAAGCATTGCATAGCTCAGACGTTTTCGTTCTAAAGGAAAGCGATTACGGAACAAATACGCGATCATCTCATTCCGATGTCCGTAGTTTCGGGCTTAGTTGCGGGCGTATTCTACTCCGTATTAATTACGGACTTACGATTAATTCCAAACCCGAACTAAAAATGAATGAGAACACGATTTCACAGCAACTTCTAATAGTGTTGACATTAATTCTTATTGGTTATGTAATACGGAGCAGGATACGCCCGCAACTAAGCCCGAAACTACGGACGTCGGGCTTAGAGAGTAGCCCCCCACGAGCGACGAAATGTTCGGGTTTTGCCGAACAAATTAATGCGAAGATCGCGTATTTTCGCGATAATCACTTTCTGTGGGACTGAATGAAATTCCTGACAGCTTTAATGTGTCTTAGAAAATGAAACAATAGGTGCACATCAACATTTTATTAAATATGAATTATATAATTATTGACAGTTACATTCGCTTTTCAAATACCACAGATAGTCGGTAACGGCTAAACTAATTGTAAGTTATTTAAAATGAAGAGTTCTTTTCGCATGTTTAGGCTGAAGGTATCTGTAATCAGTGCATAATTCAGGGTTGGTGATAGTGAGAATAGTAGGTACCCAGACCCCTCAGCTTTTGAGGAGAACCTGAGTGCGCAAGCCCACACTGCATAAGTCCCAACACCTACAATATTACGCGACGTTACAAATTAAGAAAGACTTTTTACCATTCAGAGTTACAAGATTATAAACTGGATGAACAAAAGTTGTGCAACACAAAATATTGCGCGCATAAATCATTGTAGGTGTAGAAACTGCCAGACTCATCGATTTTCTGTTGAGTTACATAATTATATAATTACTGGCAAGTTGCCTTTTCGTTTTTTTATTCATTTTGAAGAAATTTTGAAGGTTTTTGAAAGGCAATCTAACTATCAATAAATTATTATTTGATTACACTGGTCAACACTATTTTTGGTGCCAAGATACTGCATTTTTTTACCTAAGGACCGTATACTGATTACATTCATACCTACAAAAAAGTATTGACTTCCTACGTGTAGTTTTCTAGATTTTGACTGGTACAGAAATAAAAAAACATTGATGAGCATTTTGGCCGGTATTTCCAAAAGAACCAAATGAAAGCTCATTTATTTTTATCAGCATCAATTTTCATTACGAGCAAAAGGCTATGTAGGGTGTGCGTGTAGGCTGTGTAATACCGGGAGATAGTAAGAGATATCAGACCTGCAAGTATCATGAACTGGGAGTCTTTATTTAAGCCAAGAGTGAATAGGTTACTTCTAGGTAAGCGTGTTCCATCTTCGACCGCATCATCACTTACCATTGTATGTATTTGTATAGTGTAATAGGCTTTAGCCACTAATAACAAATTGCTTGGTTTATAGCTGTTTCTAATTATAAATGAAGAGACGTAGATAAGAAAAAAACAGTCTATTTCTCATATAAGTTTAAGATGATTAATATTTTTAGAAAATAATTTCGACAAAAATAGGCATTCAGTCACGTGACAGCGAACACCAAACAGAAAGTGTTACGTCACGCCACGCAAAACATCACTGTTGTTGTTGACGTTTTCATACAACAGAGCAGGTGTAAACAGTTTTGTTTCGCAGACTGTGACGTCATTCAAGACGCCATGACACTATACAGCGTTTTCGAGGGAAGTCATAAATTGTTTTAAAAAAATACAAATATGTAATGTATATATTGCTTTTTCGTTAAAATATAGGTTTTTTGGGATAATATAGATATTAAAGTATATAATTAACCAAGTTTTAAAATTTTGTCAACTAGCCTATTAGTCAGCCATCATTATGCTAATCCCATCGGCCTTGGTACCTCTCATCTATCGTTTTTAGGTTCTAATGAAACCTTTTCCCCTAATATTCGCTTTAGATTCTGTGAGAATTGATCAAGATAACTTCGAAGGTAGTACAATTTCATGAACATACTACATCCTAAGTTCTGATAGTTCTCTAGCATGTCATTCACGAGAAACTTTTAAGGAACCTCAACAAACGAAGTCCATGCAGGTAGTTCCAAATGGTTTATTGAATCATAGATAGATATTAAAATCAATGTGTTTAAGAAAATGTACCGACAAGACAAACCAAACACATAAAAGTACTGATCACAGCCTTTTAAACTGAGGGTAAATCCAAAACTACACGTGGTAAAACAATTAATAATATTAGAGTTACAAGTGGACTTGTAATAAAAAACCATTAACTCCATATCTGCACCTATTTTATTTGTTGACCAGTGTTATCTATTTTAACTGCAGGGATGGATCATAATATAAAAACATGTAGAAGTACACATATTAGAGTATCTATGTAATATTTTAGTTTGAAAGATGCAGTCAATTAAGATAAAATGTACATTTAATACCTACATCTTAAATCGGTTTTGCTCAAAATTTTTAATTTATGATAAATACGTTTACGTTTTATACCTATCATCATTTTCGATTGCGTAAAAATAATATAAAATATTTCTTAGGAAATAAATAAAGATGTACGATTTAATAATAATCAAGCGACGATAAATAAAGGTACACAGTAATAAAATAATTAATTATCGGTACATTCGCGTTACATTGTTTAATTTTTGGGAATACTTCGCATTGTTTCTAAAACATCACAATAGATTTGGTATGCACGCCAGTATCAATTGGTCACCTCTTTGCTTTGGTCTACTTAGATTGCAATATTGATCAGTACTAAGAGGTTTTCAATCAATGAAGGCGTCTATACTTTAATTTTAACTAATTTATCACATTGAATTCGCTTTAAAGCTGAGATTTAAAAATAAATAAATATAGATAGGGTTTATAATAGTATAATAAGGTTAAATATGTCAGCCTGTGGCTGTTACAGCTAAGTTTGGTCCATAGGCACATGTCTCACCGCCGCCGGCGAGGAAGCGATTAGCCTTCGACTATTTGCTCGCTGAGGAAAGGAACAAAATATATAAATCACGTGTGAGTAAAAGAAACGCATATATTTGATGTAGGTCAGTGGTAAAACAATTGATTTCAATAAAATATAACAAGCAGTAACTGTTTATTTAATGATTAAACGTCAATGGCTGGCTGTTGACACTGCCGGCGAGCGGCTCTTAGCCTAAAAGATTGTACTTGCTCGGCGATGCTCGCTTGGCGGTCAGTACTCACCAACCATCGCTGCATCGGTTGTAGGGAATACGCACGTTATTTTTTAATTTGCAAAATGAAATACTTATAAGCTCTAGTAAACAATCATGAAATTATTTTTAAAATTCTTTATCAGCGATGAAGTTATAAAGCTTCAAATATTACAATTAGAACGAGAAGTCCGATATGGTATTTGACGTCAAAGTTCATGACGTTTATACAGCTGCCATAGAAACCAGCTTTTTCGCGAGAGGGACAGATATATTTGATTAAAATATTTATATCTCGTTTGTTTTTCGAGTATTTTTGATTCTTTTTTCTGTGTTAGTATTATATTTTTGTATACGTTTAGATAAACTGTATAGAAAATAAATATTTTTTTCACGCATATTCCCTATTCAAACTATAGTGTGGGTCGCAGTGAGTATTGCGAGTAAAAGCCCGTCACACAAAAGTACTCGCTTAAAACCGAACGTCAAAACTATCAAAACTTTTCACTCGCTGCTCGACAACTCGTTTCGGGTTTCTCGCTAGCTTTACTCGCTACTAGCTGTTCGCCCGCCGGCGGTGAGACAAGTGCCATAAGCTCTGTTCAATTGAATTAATTAACCACAATAATGCTAAGTTTATTCTAATACAATATTATGTAAAATTGTATAGTCTGAGGATGATAATAATTTTGCATGTTTAAATTGGTACAGTTTAACACAGTGAACTGCGCATTTACCTAACACCTGGAATGGACAATGTAAAAAGTAGCCTATTAATCAACACGTAAAAACATTTACTCTTAAATCCTACTTTTTTTCTAAATTATAACAATAGAGCGAAACTTCAAAATAACGAAATTGTTATAAAAAGTAATTCACTTCGGTCTTATTCACCGGCGCCATTATTTTCAGCAGTGCAATTCTGTATACATGTCAAAGTGAATGCTTGTGATCACGATTCAAGCCTTCACTTCAATATATTTACAGAATCAACCGGCAGTATTTGCCTATTCAAAACGTCAAATTGAAACAAAGCACTGTCAGCGCTTGATCTTTGAGTGAGATTTTTAGTTGCAAAATTAATAAAGCGATTGAAAGCGCTGTGTGAAACGAGTAACAACGACACTGACAGTCAATGACAGATGACACTTTGGAAATTTTCAGATAATACTTTTAAACTGAGACCCCGAGCTTCCAGACCTCCATTATTTTCTCACTAACAAATCATGTGGGATAGAATGTAATTTTAACAAACGCATAGGTACCTGCTAACTTGGCCGACGGCAATTTTTTTTTTGTTTGTGATGTATCAAGTGTATTTTGGTAGTCAAGAAGGTAGTTTTGCATGCTTCCAAATCCTGTGAGACTTTAGCTTTCATTACTTGTACCTACTAAATGAACCATCTTCAAATAATAACCTTGCTATGGTTTTCACTCATACTTTAAAAGATAGGTACATAAAATTAAGACTTAAGAAAGTGATCTATTGTCTTTGGCACCTTGGAAATTGGCCGTCGGCCTAAGTTACCACGTTTATGTGAAAGAACATACTAACACTACTCTATACGACACATTTTGTTGGTGAGATAATAAGAGAGGTCTGGCAACACTGGCTATTCAATTTATGTTTCTATTGGTATAACTAAAACCTCAAAATCCGAAAGCCTTATGGATTTTTTACAATTCTCAGAATTGTTCATGATTTTAAAACAGTTTCACTCGAATATATGTTTAATATATTTAGAACACAGAAAGTAAATTCACGTCTGTTGGTTCTTAGGCGAACGATGTTGTATGGACGCATAGCAATATCCTTTATAATTATTTACTGTGTTGAGATTGACAATAAAGATTTCGATTTTAATTTAGGCCTCATCCAGTCGAGAAGTCTTTCTTACTTCTTAGAGCAGAACTTTTGATTCGTCGCTGATCGGTCACTGATTGTACCTACTTAATGTGAATGACGGGATCCTCCCGTTTTGCCAAAATGATTTTGACATAATTTCACTGTCCACACAAATTTTAGCAACCTTTTTTTATACCAATGTAATGTTTGGAATGATTTTAGTACTTACGCATATTTTCATTTGGTCAAATTTTTACTAGGCAGAATATTATCAAGGATAGGGTCATTTATTCATTTGATTGGTTGGTTGGAGCCGTAACAGTAACCATGCCTGCTGCAAGTTGCATGCTCGCTTGAATGCTGCATGATTGCTTGTGCATATGCATAAATATAATTCCCTAAATAAATTATTTTCTTGAGCAATTGACTGACTAGAAATGGTACTAAATATTTGGCTTATTTATTTTGCGTAAAATATGTTTTACTAACTGAAATATTTGATTACATTAAAATTGTTAAAGTGCTAGTTGGTAAGCAAGTTATTCTTTAAACGACCATTTGCCAACCATAGGTTCGCGTTACAATTATTTGTGAAGAGTTTATTTGCTAAGCAATAATTTGGCAAATGAAATTATGCGATAAATTGTTTGGGAAGTGATAATTTGACAAATTTTTTTTCGATGAATCTAGTGTAACCCTTAAATGACAGGGACGCGCTATGTCTTGATGGGAAATCAAAAAACCCATCCATGTTCCTTCATTGCCCTTTGTGTTCCGGAGCCACGGTGTCTCTGACGTGTATGATGCGTGTTTGTGTGTGTGTGTTCGATGTCTTATGTTTGGTGACGTAACTGATATGTGTATAAACACTAAAGTGTGATATGTACCTTTAAGAGCGTGTATTCCGTCCACTAGCGCCGCCAATCGTTTTTTATTATTTGTGGTAAATTTAAGACACGTAGATAAAAAACCGCTCTGTAGTGCACTGAAGAAATGTATTTATTATGTTTAGAGAGTTATGTTTTGTACTTTAGAACATAAATAGTTGCCAAAGTCGATATTTTTGCTAAAAGTGGCCACTTTTAGCAATAATTGCCGTTTTGGCTATTTAGCCATGAGTTATGTATTAAAAATAGCTGTCAAAAAATAATAGATACATTTCTTCAGTGCACTACAGAGCGGTTTTTTATCTACGTGTCTTAAATTTACCACTATTAATAAAAAACGATTGGCGGCGCTAGTGGACGGAATACACACTCTTAAGTTGCGTTCTGTCAGCGCCCGCAAATTAAAAAAAAACAATAGTAAGAAAATACGAGCGTTGACAGGAAGGTGCACCTTATTTAAAAGTTTTCATAATTTTCGAATTTTTAAGGGTTTTTTTTTGGCAAAACTCGTTTGCCGAGTCAGCTAGTAGGCAATGAAATTTAGTTTGGTAAAAAGTAATCCAAATATTCAGTATCGTGAGAGAACTGCTTACTTGAATTTACTTGCGAGACTACGCACTCATGTTTTGTTTATGATCGTTTGCAAATACAATTGGGGCATGTGATCACAAATGAACGGGATATATAGACGGATAATTCTCGTCTACTTATCAATAGTCGATGTCGATTACACTTTGCCTTATACCCCATAACAAAATAAGATTGATCAATTTAACCAAAGAACTTAGAATCAGTACCACGACCACGACCACGACCACGACCTCGACCGCGACCGCGACCACGACCACGACCCCTTGATCGTGTAAAAATGGGTGGGAACCTGTTCTGAGTCATGGAACTAGCACTAAAAGGAGGCAGTCTAGCTCTTTGTTCGTGAGAAGATCCATGTTCAGAACTAGGAGCAGAATCATCTCCATTGTATACTCCGGCTTCAGATTCAAGTCTTACTACGGGAATGTATCGCTGGTCTGAAACTAAGAAGCGCATCATAGTTCGTTCCATATCATATCTATCTATCAGGCAACCGTTGCTGTCAAATAAAGTACTTAGATTGGATTCATGGCCTATCCAATAGGCGGACGAGCTAGGAGAGCTTCGGTCGGTATTCGACGGGTCAGCGTAGGTTAGAGAGTTTTGCGATGAAGAAATAAACGTGTCTGGGGCGCTGGAATCAGCCATTGCTGATGCGCGATATTCTGTTGAGTTTGGATTGCCGTACCTAATTGAGTCTGGGATGCTGTTGTCATCAAAGACTGAGGCGTTGTTGTCAGAAAAATCTGTGGCGCTGTAACCTGAATGGCCCACGAACCCAGATAATTGTGGGACGGTGCCATAAAAAGCTGGGCTTCTGTGGCTATTCATTCCAGGGGCTCTGTAGTAAAAACTTGGGGCTGTGTAGCTATTAAAGTCTGGGGTGCTGTATGGATTATAGACTGTGGCAGCATAGTTTATCGAGCCGTGGGCACCATAACTAATCGAGTCTTGGTCAACATAGGCAATCGGTCTTCGGTAAACATGGCCATTTGTACCTGGAGCATTGTCGCCGTAATAGTGTGTACCTGCATCAGCATTATAATGAGGGCCTGAAGAAGCAGAAGCTTCATAATTGTCGTTTCCAGACAGGACTTGATTGTTTTGGTACTCGGCAGCAGAGTAATTAGCAGACGGGGCGTTTGAATAGTGCAGGACGGCGTTGTAAAACGAGTTTGTTTGTAAACGAGGTATGAATTCAGGAAAATTAGACTGAATCTCATAGCCATATAAAGTAGAGCTTAAAGCTTCATTTCCAGAGTCATTTGGGGAACTGGGGTTAGTCGATTGCAATATTTCAAAATCATGATTGTCTGAGGCACCGGAACCAGCCTCTTGCGGAATTCCATCGCAAGGAATATTAACATTTGTCTCGTTACTTGTATTATCGTGTTCTTCTGTGTCATAAGATGGTGTATCGTTTTGTATAATATCGTCACCTGTTGTGTCGTTAAGTGGATTATCGTTTGATTTTGAGTCATCTAATTGTGTTGGGGCTGCGTAGCCGTAGTTTTCTGTTGTCGAATGATTATAAATTGAATGAGAGCTTGTATTGCCTCGGTTATAAGCGGAATAAGAGCCTGTGTAACCTCGATTGATTGGAGTAGTATTATTTGTTCGTTGATCTGTGTTGCCTTGGTTGGTATAATTTATAAAGCGAGAAGCTGTGTAGCCTGGATTGCTTGGGCTGCTGTAATTTTTTGAAGTTCCTGGGCACCCAATGCAGCTTTGGGTGTCATAGTCCATTGAGTGTGGACCAGTGTATCCACGGTTGACTGGCGCGATATTATTTGTGTAAATAGGTACAAAGAAGCGTGGAGTGTTAAAGTGAATGTCTGGAAAGTTTCCAAAGATTGGACCGTCTCTAGCATTTGTTAAGACATAGCTTGTGTAGTCTGGGATGCCATAGTACGTGGCATATTGCACTATATAACCATAATTGTTTGAATCATTCGTTGAGTATAGGCCTAGGTACCCGAAGTTATGTAAAGCATGACAGTGTATCGAGTGACAACTTAGGTAGTGTTGGCTGTAATGGGCGTTGTATATGGGCGAAAATATACTTGAGTAGCTTCGGTTATTAGGAATGTTGTAGTAGCAATGGTGATTTGGATATCTAGGATTATCTAAAATAGTTAAGTGAGACATGAATTGCAAAGTGACGTAGCCAGGATTACCTGGGACATCGTAGTATGACGAAAGAGGATTGTCGATAGCAGGTGTATCTGAGTTGCTGTAGCTAGATTGTGTGGTTTCATAATACCCGTTGCCTGGGGAAACATATCCAGACGTCTGCGTGAGGCCACGAACTCCATATCTGGATTGGTAGCCAAAGTAGCCTGGCCCATTATATGTAAACAAATCTTCAACTGGTGAGGCCGGTGTTTCAAAACTACTATTGAGAAAAGCTAAGTATGGAGATGAGTGGGAGGTTCCGGAAGTCCCTAAAGACTCAGCAAAATCATCATCGCATGAAACAAAGATGCAGTTACAATCATCACTGATCCAGTTTGGATAACTTTGACGTGTTAAATCATTGCTAGATGAACAAACAATTTCAATATCAAGGTTGTTTGAAGCACCTTCCCCAGCATCAATTTCTTCATGGTTTGATGGAATAGCATGGGAGTCTTCGGACGTGACGTTTTCAGGTTCGATAGCTATTTGTGCATCGTCGCTGTAATTATCTTCATATTCTGACATTTCTGATGTACTACTGCTTTCTGGTCGGAAATAGACAAAATTATTATGTTCAGAAAAGGATAATTCACTTTGTTCTTCTTGATGAGAAGTACTGTCTTCACTTGGAGTGTCACTTCGCTGTTCAATATCGTTCCAATATACGCCATTATCAAAAACATCGTTTTCGTTTTGTAAATTAGCTTCATCACCAATATGTAGGTGCTCTATAAAATGTACTGGATTCATGAATGGCTCTACGTGGCGTGGAAGTTCTTCTTCATCGTCCGATAACTCATTATCGGCGTGATCAGAGTCATCATATAGACCATTTCTTACAAAATCGTTTTCCGATTCGGAACTGCTTGATGGGGCATCATGGGTACCATTCACATATTCAGAATTGTGTAAAGCGCCTTGACTAGTTTCTAAATGCATCTTTACTGTTTAAAAAAAAACTAGTGCTGCTAACTTCTGTATTTACATCTGTAACAAAGCAAAAATGTAAATTTAGACGTGGTTGTAATTGTAAAAACGAACTACACCAAATAAAAAAATCAGAACAGTGCAATTTACTGCGACTTAACGCGTTGTGCGTCTTTACGGTGACTAGCCTAAAACATCAGCAGAAGCTTGATGCAGGTTAAATTTTTAAATTGCCCTAATCCGAAACTGTGCTAACCTATAGCGAAAAACACTGAAAGGAATCGCAAGCCCGATTTTGATGAAAACAACCGGCGCGGCGGTGAGACAAGTGCTTAAGATAGGCAAAATTGGCCATTTCAATAAAAAAACACAGTGAAACTGTAATAGGCCTCTTAATCTTAAGTTATTGAACGTCGAGACCAAAATAGTGATTCACGTAGTTTTAGGCAGTCTTATCAAAACACAACCTTTTCACTTTAAAACTTTAGTTGAAACTAAATACGCATATGTTGCAGCCAAATCGTATAGCACACCGTATTACATAAAGGCGCGTCGGGTTGAAAAACGCCGCTGTAATGTAATACGACTACCTCACGTCCAACCGAATTTCGACTTGGTTGAAATAAAGTTCGGCGCATTAAATGAGCACCACGATCGTGAAACCGGCTTAATTACATCCAGCCCACATACATACTGGCGCATCGTCGGTACGCCGCTTTGTCGAAAGTTACTTTCGCTTTTAGTTCCGATAACTAGCTTAATCAGCTGTTTAATCAGCAGCCTAAGTGACATCCCGGCTTTTAATTAAACAACTAGGCAAATGACCTTATAAAAGACGTTTGAAAACGCTTAGTGCGAATTGGTGGAATAGCAACAAGGTAGGGATGGTAATTTGCAGTGCGTCTGGCTGTCCGATGGTAGAAGGGGGCCAGTGGAATGAGGTAATGGAGTTTTTGGACACACTCACCGAAGTAATAATCTGTAGAGGACCGACAAGCAGGCAACCTTGCGGCGATGAGCCAAGCTGTGAAGCTTGGCATCCACCAGTTTTTCGTCGCCGATGAGCCTCTTAGCTCTGCGTTCCATCGAGTCAAGCGTGGCAAGCTGGTACTTAGCTGAGCCATCCCAAAGGTGGCTGCAATACTTTATGCACGATCAGATTTGTGCTTTATAGAGGGTTAAAAGCTGTCTAGGCCTGAAGTATCGCTTCACTCTATTCAGGATGCCCAGTTTTTTGGCTGCAGTTTGGGACTCCTTTTTGCGGTAAAAAGACACGCCTGAGTTTTGGTGGCATTAAAAGGGATCAGATTGGCGTCACCCCACTGGGAGACAAGGATTAAGATCAAATTTGTCCGCTTTACCATGGCCTCTCTCAAGGACCGAACTTCGCCCCCGCAGGTTGTTGCGCTGGACCAAGTATCTCTCTGAAACCGTACTGTCATCTGCGTACCCGACAAGACCAGGCTGAAGTAGTCCATTGATGTACGGCAGGATAAGAGTTGCAGAGAAAATAGACACCTGAGGAACTCAGGCATCAGGTCAGAGGAGCAACCGTCAACGACTACTTGGACCGACCGTTCACTGAGGAAGACTGATATCTGGCTACAAAAAACAGCTGGAATGCCATAAGCAGGAACCTTGCTGATATCCAAGGCCTTCGAGATATCGAGCGAACGGCAAGTGCTTCGTTGTGTCTCTCGATGGCCTCGCCCCAGCAGTGCGTGACATATACAAGAAGATTGCCAGTGGACCGTCCCCTGCGGACGCCATACTGACGGTTACTGAGATCATTGTCTTCAAGGGAGGTCAGCAACTTACTGTTCAGAACCTTTTCCTTTTGCATAGGATGGAGGTAATGGCGATCAGACGGTAATGAGCTGGGTCCGAGCGGTCTGATGTTTGGGCACCGGTTGCACATTTGCAAGCTTCCAGGATTTTGGTACCGTTTTTTTTTTTAAGAGAGAGGCGGAACAGGCGTGTCAACACAGAAGACAGTTCAGGCGCACATTGCCTCAAGAATCTCCGCTGGAATGCCATCAGGTCCACTGGTCTTATTCAAGTCTAGACTGCACAATATTCTGCGGACCTCTTTAATTTGAACTACGACCTCTGGTATTAAAGAATCACAACGAGGTAAAGTTGGTGGTTGCTTGGAGCTAGCGTCCAGGCGCAAATTGCTTGCAAAAAGAGATGCAAATAAATTTGCTTTCTCGCTTGCAGAGTGAGTTAGCGTCCGTAGTGGTTTCAACATTGGAGGCTCTTCGTCGTTTACTTTAAATTTTTCGCGCAACATCTATTTGCGCGCCTTGGCAATACAACCAACTAGTATGCGGTGACCGAAATGCCCCCCAAAGACCCTACTACGCCGCCCATTACGAACGGCGAATTTCGGAACTATTTACAAGATTTTTGTAAATTATGAATTCTAATACGTAGATGTGTCACAGCTACTAGGTCTCCCGTGAGGCCCTTTTTACTATTTCTATTTTTATTCACTCTCACTCATCATCATGATCATCATCATCAGGCTATAACAGTCCACTGCTGGACATAGGGCTCTCCAAGTGCACGCCATTTGGCTCGATCACCGGCAACTCTCATCCAGCTGCTACCAGCCACCCTGCGAAGATCGTCGACTTTAGGCTCTGTGGAATACGTGACGAAAAGACTTGGCGAAGCTTCCTAAATGCTGCCCAACCCAGCTGAATTCTTCTGTTAGCCTCTCTCTCAAAGTTGTTCTTACCAAACTGCAGAGTCTGCCCGAGGTATACGTATTCTCGAACAACCTTAAGAGCACCGCCATTGACAACAATCGGTCCCGGGGTAACGTGTTCGTTGAACATAACCTGGGTTTTTGTCCAAGTTCATCCGGAGACCAATGCATGCAGAAGAATCAACTAGGTCGTTCAGAATCTGCTGAACGACCTGCAGCGATTCAGCCAAGATGACTATATTATCTGCAAATCTCAAGTGTGAGATGTACTCGCCGTTGATGTTAATGCCGCGTCCTTCCCAGATAAGCGTCTTAAACACATCCTCTAATGCGTTTGAGAACAATTTCGGTGAAATTACGTCCCCTTGTCTCACCTCTCGACGCAGTGGGATATGTTTAGTTCACTGGTCCTGAATTTGGACGGCCATTGTCGCGTTTTCATACAGACATCTTAGCACTTGGATATTTCGCCAGTCAACTTGGCATCGCTGCAGAGATTCCAAAACAGACCAGGTCTCGACAGAGTCAAAAGCTTTCTCATAGTCCACAAAGGCAAGACATAGGGGCCGATTATATTCTTCGGACTTCTGTATAATTTGTTGCACTGTGTGGATATGGTCTATGGTGCTGTACCCCCCTCGAAACCCGGCCTGTTCCGGTGGCTGAAACTTATCGAGTCTTCGTGCTAGACGATTTGTAACGACTCTTGAAAACAACTTATATACGTGGCTAAGGAGTGAAATGGGTCTGTAATTCTTTAAAAGGGTCTTATCGCCCTTGTTAAAGAAAATAACGACCAAACTACTACGCCACGCTTCTGGAGTTCTCCCAGAGAACAGGACAGAGTTGAAGAGCTCCCGAAGCTCTTTTAGTATAGGACTGCCTCCCGCTTTCAGGAGCTCGGTTGTAATCTCATCCTCACCAGGGGCTTTTCCATTTTTAAGCTGTCTTAGAGCCGCCTCGATTTCGTCTTGGCTGACTTCTGGCAGGTCTTCCGTGAAATGGCGGGTTAATGTGGTTCTGGAATCCTCGTCAACTTCGTCAGGTGGCTCTTCCCAAGAGACTGAACGAACACTTTCGACCCCCGATTTTGCTCAATCGCTTTCTCTATAGAGCGTGTATTAGAGTGTCGGCGGTCGCGTCTTACCAATTTTCTTATATTTTTATTGAGTGCCCGTTGTTCTGACGAAGTGATCTAGGTGGGTTTTCACGTCGTTCCGTCATAAGCTCCAGAGTCTCTTCCGAAAGTGTGGACCTCCTGCCCGTATGCCGCATTTTGCAAAATCGCGTACCTTCTTTCCTGAGGATTTCCACTATTTTGTGGAGCGCCTGGTCAACGTCGTTTGTGGTTTCCACAGCAGCAAATCGGTTCTCCAGGTTTAACTGGAACGCTTCAGATCCTGACACAGTTTGGAGCATATTTGGACGGAGCCTAGACTTCATCAAACGAGTTCGCTCGAGCTTGAAGTCGATATTCACAGAGCCTCGAACAAGTCTGTGATCGCTGCCGGTATTGAACCTGTTGATCACTGAGACATCCCTGAATATATGCTTTTTATTCGTTATGATGAAGTCTATCTCATTTTTCGTAACAGTGTCGGGACTTCGCCAAGTCCACTTCCTTTGGGGCTGTTTCTTAAAGAAAGAATTCATCAAGAAAAGCCCCTCCTTCTCAAGGAAGTTGACAAGCATTTGGCCCCTATGATTTCGGCTGCCAAACCCGTAGGATCCTACTACCGATTCACTGCAATTCTGAACTCCCACTTTAGCGTTGAAATCCCCCATGAGAACGCTGTAGTGGGCCTTAGTGGTTAAATGCAAGGCCTTAGAGATGTCCTCAAACATTTACTCCACTTCATCATCCGATTGTGCCGAAGTCAGTGCGTAAACCTGAAAAAACTTGAGGCTATACCTCTCAGTTAGCTTCATTAAGAGGTATGCTTTTTTTTTTTTTTTTTTTTTTTTTTTATGCGAAACGGGGAAACTCTTGGCCCAAATCTCACCTGATGGAAAGTGATGATTAGGCCGAAGATGGAAGCAAGTTTCACCCGGAATCCTCTTACAGAGAGGAACTGGCTATCATACCTCTAACTGCCGGAACACAACAATGCTGTTAACATAGTTGTTATGGCGACAGACTTAGACATGATGGTGGTAGCTTGCCAGGCGGACTTAGAACAAGTCCTACCACCAACCAAACCGAACAAAAAATTTGCCCCCGCTGGGAATCGAACCCGGGACCTCTGGGTCTGAATCAGGTGGTATAACCACTAGACCACGGAGGCGGTTAGTGTCACCTGTTTAGCACCACCCGGGGACCACGTGTAGGGATTCGCTGAAGGGTATTCTCCTACGGACGCGGGTGACTCGGCCCCCTAAAAGACTAGATGCTACCCTGTTCGAGACACTGGAGACTTCCTGAACGTTGTCACAGAGGGATTTATTTATTAGGAACCCGACTCCGCCTTGGGATTGCTGGTCTCTCCCTCGAAAATACATAAGATGGCCCGATTCTAGGGTTATTGTGTGTCCTCCCCCTCCCTTGTGACTTCACTCAAGCCAAGAATGTGCCACCTTACTTTTCCGAGTTCTTCTTCTAGCTGCACTAGGTGTTCGTCGAGCCGTAACGTGCGTCCATTGTACGTTGCCAAGGTCAATTGTGTTTGCACTCTCACTCATTTCATTTAAATTGATGTAATTTTTTTTTTGTATAAAGGGTGTTCTTTTTGTACAGCAAAGGTTCTAATGAGACGCCCCCGGAACACGACACTGGGCTAGTTACATTTTACTTTGCCCGTTCATTAATCCGTCGGGTTTTTCCCAAATTTTAGCACAGTCTCAGTTAAGGTACCATTTTTTTAGGGATGGGAAGTCATCAACGGGAGAAGTCATTTGACTTCTCCCGTTCTGGGCGGAGCGGGAGTGTCAGACTTTTACTGACTAAAACCCATCCATGTTCCTTCATTGCCCTTTGTGTTCCGGAGCCGCGGTATCTCTTTCGAATAGTCCCGCAACTCCGGCAGGCGTAGGCCTTTTCGGGCCCCACTGTGTGCTGACTCTCTTTGAGGAGCGCGTGGAACACGAACGCGCCGTCTACACGGCCTGTCGTCATAAGACGGACGGACGGCGAGCTACCCATAGCTCACCGTCCACGAGCCCGCGCCTACGGTGGCCGGGGGTCACCAGGTGGTCTCTGACGCCCGCGGCGTCTACCGCGGCGGCCGGGACGAGAGGTTCTCTCCCTCTCCCATTCCGCCACTTCCTTTGCTAGCATGACTGCTTCGCAGAAGGAGGTGGCGGCGTCCTATTCCGTCTCGCTTTCGACCTTGTATTGGACCAGGGCCGGATCAGTTATGGTACCTTAACCCATCTTTATTAGCAACCATGTAGATCACAATACCCGTTCTCAAAATTTTTATCTGCCGTGTCGGCCAAAACGAAAACAAAAATACTAGGATTCTTTGGGCACCGCACACATGGCCGAGAGCAGTGCAGAGCATTTTTCAATGTCATTTCTATTATCAAAATCGTTCTTATTAAAAAAATAATTATCTGCAATCAGTTAACACAACAAATACTACACGCGTAAGGTAGCAAGCATCATCATCATCCAAATGCGCAAGCATACGCGCTTCTCCGCGTGAATGCTCGCATCAACGCTTCCGGTCCTACACGTTTGGACTCTTGAAAAATTGCATGGTAAATGACAGTCTAGCGCATACTCGCACATCCATGCGATTTCTTGCGGATACTCGCGCATTATAAGTAGAAATTTGCCAAATTTGCCACCCGTTTAGAAAAACTTCGTCAACATGCTCTGCGCTGCGCACCGCCATATCTGCGCGTGGCCCTAATGTTTTATGTCAGTATAAATGACTAAAATACAATTAAATTACTATTTTGTTCACGAGGGTGTTGGTTTCCGTAATTATGTAGCTAGGCACCTTATTTTTGTGTCCATTTTTTCGGCAGACCTTTTTATCAAAATCTTTCTTACTATGAATGGTCAAGAGTCGTACTTGGAAATATTTTGATAATAAAGGTCTACAGTTTTGAAAATTAAGTATCCGGCAATTTAAAATAACTAGAATTTGATGACACAGACGTTAAATCCACACGTGTTCACCAAAATTAACCAAGTGTGATTGCAGATTAAGGTTCCTTATCATAAACTGCTGTTCCTACTCTTATTATGTTGTACAAAAAGGAAAATCCAATGCCTCAGTAGGTCAGCCGGTCAAGTGACCTTGAACACAACGTCTATGTTCCATAAATATGTATTTCTATCAATGAATATTTACTTATATGAGAACTAATCTTACCTTATTTTAAAAGCAGGAAAGGAGACAGGAATTAGTCCCCTTCTATGTCAGCATTGATGCCACCCGACAAGTCCTAAGACAAAGGAATTGAACATTTTAGAAAAGCACTTTACCACACAAATAAACCGGAAGATTTCTTGATGAGGTGTTGTGTAGGTAACAGCTATAATATTCTGGTCCTTACCTCAATCCAGATGTCGGGAAAACAATACATAGTAATATTAATATTAAAATGTCTATATAGGATCATGTTTGTTTATTTCTACACAAAAGTCAAAATCACTTCAGTCTTTCAGCAAGTTTAGGAGTCCGGCTAGCAGGTACTTTTCGCCGACGCCGGCTTAAAAGTTTTGGGATGGTAGTCTTTGGATTAATAAAACACCTTTCACACGTATTTCACATATATATGTATAATACAGTTTAAAGTTCACTCGATCTTAGTACCGGTATCGGAACCTAGTACCGGTTACCCGTCAGCTTGGACCCGTGGAGCTTCAGAGCTTTCAACGTCCGAACACGATCAAGTTATAACTGCGAATAGCCAACTCGTAGCGTCGCGCCTGGCTAGTCGGCGGGCTTGAATAATACGTAGGGTTGTCGCAATATTACTGCGCAGTACACGTAATTAAGTTTTTTTTTTTGGAAAAAGATCTTTTTGTTTATACCTACTTGCCTGAGCAGTGGTTGAGCGATCGGCTGCTGCGCCGCGTGTCATGGATTCATTTCCCGCAGGGAACAAATGTTTGTAGGGCCTACAGATAGATGATCCGGGTCTGGGCTGTTTGGGAATGGGACTTTGTTTGTTTGTAAACGTGTAATTGATTTCATGCCCATTTTCTGTAGAAAATGCTGACGATTACTTAACTGTCTAGTTTCATTAGTAGTATTTTCTATTAAGTAATTGTTACAAAAATAAAATATTAACTTAAAATTAATAGTGTATCAAAATGGATAAGATTAACTCGTCCAAGGCTATATGTTATTTTTATTAAGTGCATAATATCAAAAGCGATAATGAGATATTCTTTCCTTTATTTTCAGATCATCAGGTTTTCCACAAATGGGCGCAGTTGGGCTTGCCACGGAACCCAGCCGCTGGAGCCGTGGGTTTCCTTAAAGTGGACATTTCGATAATATTCCGAGGAGACATACAGGTTATGCCTGTTGTGGTAAACGATGATAGAGTTGAAGAGTAAGTTATTATTGAAAATCCCTACTAATCCTACTATCCTACTACTACTACTATAATATTATAAATGCGAAAGTTTGTGAGTATGTTTGGATGTTTGTTACTCTTTCACGCAAATACTACTGAACCGATTACGATGAAATTTGGTATGTAGGTAGCTGAAAACCCAGAATAACACATAGGCTACTTTTTATCCCGGAATTCCCGAGGGATAGGGATTTACACGGGAATAACGAGAATTTCTACGCGGACGAAGTTGCGGGCGGCGTCTAGTAATATTATTAATGCGAAAGTAACTCTTTCTGTCTGTATGTCTCTTCTTCATGCCTAAACCACTGAACTGATTTGGATGAAATTTTGTACAAAGACAGTTAGAGACCCGAAAAAGGACATAGGGTAGTTTTTATCCCGAAAATCCCACGGAAAATGGAATTATGCGGGTAAATAGGTTATATTTATTCTGGGTGTATTTTCCCTAGGGATCACGTAGGCAAAGCCGTAGGTCTCTTATCTCGCAAACAGCGTAGATGTTCATATATTGTACCTGATATTCATTATTTCAGCAATTACTTCCACATTTTTTAATAAGTGAATAATTTAGAAATGTGAAATGTATCCTCAACTATGACTATCTTGTTAGTGTAAGAAGGCGTAACGCTGGGTCCACAATAGGTTTAGACATTTACATCTTGGTCACTGTGGTTAGTGTCCCGGAACACAAACCTCTATCGGAGTGATGAAGTCTTAGTTAATGAGTGATGAAGGCATATTAGTGTCCCCATAGTGTTAGTTTTCTTCAACATCTTAATAATTGTATGGTTTTTTTTTTGGATTTTTGTTTCAGCAATCTTCTCTTACCCACCGGGTCGGAGCAACAGCCAGCTAACTACGTGGTCACAATATACGGAGCTTTTAATTTGCCTTTTACTGGTCACGCGCAAGGTGATAGACGCGGGAAACTGCCCAGTACTTTTGTCAGAGTATCTTTTTGCGGACTTTCGGTAATTTAAAGATTTTATCTAAAAATATAGGTAAACATAGTTCAGTGGTTATGCCGCAGACTCGCCATAATCACATCTTCTACTTACCCTAATCTCATTTTACTTAGGGTCGGCGCAACACGTTTTTTTCTTCTTCTAATCTTTTCTATCAGCCGTCACGCTATCATCAACTCTCTTTTCTTTCTTAACGCTCCGCACACAATCTTTCCATCTTTTCTATTGCCTTCCATGCGCTCTTCATCCATCCGGTACCATTATTCAAGTTAATTTTTAGACTGAATCATACCAAGTTAATAATCTGTGAAATATAAACGCAGAGTTGAAATCTGGTCGTAGTTATTGGCCCTTTTGCACAGTGATTAGAAGTTCCCAGTCAAGTTGAGTCAGATTCAGAGGAATCTTTGTCACCCGGTTCAATTGAATTATAATTGTATCCAGAAACACAATTACTTGGTTTTCGAGGAATACAATTTAATAGCTAACGCTGACTAAGACACCTTCAGGTAGTCCAGCTAGCTGATGAAGTGACGCTCTTTGCAAGTTAAGCTTGTGGTTATTGGGAAAACATAAGATTTTGGTGGCGGCCTTGGTGCCTGCACTGACGGCGTGCTTGACGAGGTTTCTGGGAAGCAGGAGCTTGACATACGTCGGCACCTTCCTGGACGACATGGTTGAGCTCTTGTTGTACTGGGCGAGAAGGAAAGCTTCGGTGGTGATACGCTCGAAGGTGTCGTTCACGAACGCGTTTATGATGCACATAGCTTTGTTCGATATACCGTTGTCGGGGTGCACCTGCTTCAGGACCTTGTAGATTTATAGATGGCGTAATTCTCCTTCCTCTATACTCTTATATCCAACACTGAAAAGATATGACCTAATAATGACGACGTATGACAAAATTTAAACAAGATACCACTGACTGTTATCACTTATTACAAATAACATTATGAACTTGCAGGCTAAGACAGCAGTGCAGAACCGTACCAACAATCCAACTTACTGTGAGCAGATATCGATTGTGGAAATGTTCCCTAGTATGAGTGATTTGATTCGGTTTGAAGTGTGTTCCGGTGATGCATGCTTCAACAAAGTGCTGGCCAGCGCACATTTGAATCTGAGGCAGATTTCACACGATGGAGAAAACGGTATCTATATGGCATAGCGTCGTCCTAACTGGCTAACGATCGTACGAGTTAACGTTGCGGTTTCGTCACACGATGAGATTAAACACCCGCATTTCTTTAAAGAGTCCTAATTAAAGCTTAATCGCGCGACAAAATTGCATCGCTAACTAGTAAGATCGTTGGCCAATTAGGAGGACATCATAGTGTTAACATTCCTTCAGGACTTAAAATCTTTTTTCGTGTTTTACCTTTGTGCAGTTTTATGACATTAGGTATATAAATCTCAATTTTCAGGCTACTTTGGCTCATAGACATATACCTTACAAATTAACATATACTTATATAAATATATATATATATATATAAAATAATCCCTATTTTCCTTGCTCATTGAATCACGTATGAACTGCTGGGCCGCTTTTTTTGTTGTAATTGTAACTGTCAGGAGAAGGTTCTTATGAAACAAGAAAAAAAGGAAGTTGCCAGTTGACAACAACTAGTATACAATATTACAGATTGTGTTATCATACAAAAACTTAAGAAGTATGTTAATAAAAAACTTCACTTCACTTAGTAGTGCTAAGTGAAGTGAAGTTTTTTATTAACATACTTCTTAAGTTTTTGTATTTGTGCGTTCTGAGGGTACATGTCCGCGGAAGCTACGGAACACCTTGTCATGCGGCCAAATAAGGCCTCTTCTATGACGAGGTATAGAAAACATGTTGGTACGCATACCACGAACGCCTTGAAATAAACGTTGCGGTGCGATCCCAGCAGCTGCACTCTCGGCTTGTATCGTCGACGTCGACGATCTCCACGATGTTCTCCGGCTAAGAGCGGATTTCACAAATGAAACTGATCGCAAACAAGCTGCGTTTAAGGGTTTTTAGTGTCAATATTCCATAGAAAATAATGACACTAGCAGCTCGTAAACGTGGATCATAATGTTGATCGCGTTCAGTTTCAGATTGATGAAATCCGCCCCTAGTGGCGTAGTGTAGGCGAGATAATGTATACTGGAGTGTTCCACTTCACAGCACGAACATTTACTTTGGGCTAGCCGTGACGCAGCGGTTCTTGTTGGGTCACTGACAGCACTTCCTCCTACGCACTATCACGAAAACAACGTCAGTTCCCTTTGATTCCTTTTCTGGCACGGGTTTTATAGAGGGAGCATCTAGAGTGCTTATATTTTTCTCTGACTTAGTCTTGGTCAGCTGATTGACAGATTGGGTAATTCGAGCAGCGATGCGCACTCTGCATTAAAAAATTCTGCCTAGCCTTTTTCTAACTATGTTGGGATCCGCGTCAGTCGAACCGGATAGCGGAGTCCCAGTACTTTACATGGAGTGACTGCTTATCCGAACTTCAAATTCCAGTAAATAAGGAAACACCAACCTCTCTTGACAAGACCAGTGTCAAATTTTCTGGCTCCTGACTTCTACTTTTGACGATTTTCGAAGATCTACAAATTATGACAGCCGGGACCAACGGCTTAACGTGTTTTCCGAGGAATGAAAGTCAACGGTCACCCATTCACGGATCGACCTCGGCAGCCACAATGTCCTCACGATTGATATTGCATCCAAATTCGTTCGCTCGTTCGTTGTTTCTAAACAATATCTTTTATAGAAATTTTAGAGAAATCTAACATCTCATGTAAATTGTTTCATTTCCCAGGCTTTCTCCCCACATTTGGTCCTTCCCTCCTCCAAATGTATGGAACAACAACTTCGAGCACTTTGACTGCCACGGGTGAAGATGGACCCTTTCATCGTGGTGCAATGCTCGCTTCAGTGAGGACCATAGTACCTTATTATCAACAAGGACTGAGAAGCACCACGGTGGAACCTGTTTCGCCTTTGTTACCGGTAAAATAAAATAAAAGTACTTCTAGGCAAGCATAAGTATGTATGCTTGCGAATAAGTACTTTCCCCTTACTTCAGAAGTTTTTTGAATTTTCCACCAACTTTTAGGTGAAATTACTGGTCAAACAATAAGATCAATTTCTGGTTGGAAAAAATTGCCAAATCGGGTCAATCGACGCGTAGTACACATACCTAGTCAATTCAATATTTTAAATAAATGGCCACTTAAAAAACACGAAAAAATATTACTGAGTATTCATACCGAAAAACTGAAATGAAATGAAAACTGCCGAGCGACATCCCTGTTACCCCGCGCGGGAGGGATGTACTCGTAAATCAATAGCTTCTCTAGCCCGGACGAGCCTCGATAAGGCGGGAAGGCTAGTTGGTCATAACAACGACTTTTCACTTTTTTTACCTCAAATAATGAATTGAAATTGAAGTTTGATTTTAATTATATTAAGACCTTTAATTTTTTTAGACTATAGAAATGTTATGTTTTATTGAATATTTCAAATCAAATCAAGATAAACCATAATAATTTTGGTAGTGACTTTAGTTTGCATAGCGCATTTCCGGTTTTCGAGTTTCAAGGAGGCGCGTTCGAGCTGCGGCCAATCAGAGGCGCTGCGATCGCAGCGAACCTGGCGGGACGCTGCTAGTACTACGTCGATTTATGAACTTTGTACGCAATTCTCGATTTTATAACCTGTTGATATTACTATCAATGTCCTAGTACATCACTTTGTAGGTAGCCTATCTCTTTTACACCCGCTCAAGGTTTATATCGAACATTGATTTACGGGCCCCAGACGGAGCTTGTTAAGCGTCGTGAGCTTCTTTCAAAGGCCTCCGCCACCAAGAAGCTATTAATTTCTAACTAATTTCTAAAATTGAAATATATTTTTATTGTATACTTATTGATTTCTACCGATTGTGTTATAGTATTTAACAGATACTAAATGTCGGTGAAAGCAGAAGTTAATACATTGTACTACTGTTTGTTTTCATTCATTGTTATTTTAGCTAATAAAGGAATCGTTACGTGACGTTTTCGGCAATGAGATTTGTAATTTACCTATTGTACAGCACCGTTATTATTTTATCCTTTGTATTTTATACTAGCTTACTTAAGACCATTTCATTGGTTGGTATTTTCCGGATTTTTAAATAATAGTATATGACACTCACAAATAACGTGGGTTGCTGTTTGTAAAAGAATTTTTAAAATCAGTTTAGGAGATCCAGAGATTGCCCCCTATAACCTCACAAACTCACAAACTTTAACTCTTTATAATATTAGTATGAATTTAAAATTTAATTGAATTATGTCATTTGGCGGCGGAATTACTGATCAACTTCATCATCTGCCTAGCCTTTTCCCAACTATATTGGGGTCGGCTTCCAGTCAAACCGGATTCAGCTGAATACCAGTATTTTAGGTGGAGCGGCTGCCTACCACACCTCCACAACCCATTAACTGGGTAACACGGTACTCCTTGGCAAGACCAGTGTCAGATTTTCTGGCTTCTGACTATCCATAACGACTGCCAAAGATCTCCAAACGACAGCTGGGATCAATAGCTTAACTTGCTTTCCGAGGCACGGAGGAAACTAGGTTTGTTAAGATGGTCACCCATCCACCGACCAACCTCGGCAAGCGTTGCTTAACCTTGAAGATCGACCTGTGCGGCTGTTATTATTTAGCCACGAGCACCTCAATTACTGATCAACTTCAACTACTACTAGTTAACCATACCAGTTTGCTTTTCATTGTAAGTCGGAGTATTATTACTATTTATGAATATTTATTTATTTGTTGATGTACCTACTAAAATGGCATCGATTTTAGTCGTCTTAAAAAGGTGGCCTACTGAATCTACCCTACATAAACTACCTACCGGGGCGATTTTTTTAAATAATACACTAAGATAAAAGTCACAATAAAAGTAAAAAATGCATTAGAATTATGAAACACATCCCTGTTAATATTATTTACGTATCAAAATAATCCCTTTGTAAGTTGAATTAAATGGTTCCGTGTAAGATAACAATAAATAGTAATACCCATTAGGAGCTTCGTACGCCCGTTTATATCCCGTTTTTTCTCGTTCCCGTACGTATTTCGGGAAATCTCAACACTCCCCGAGAAACTTACATGCCAAATTCCTGCTGTCACGACCAGTAGTTTCGGCTGTACCGTTGCCAGTCACTTAGTCAATAACCAGTAATAGAAGTATGACAAATCTATGTACGTATGTACGTATGCACCTTAGACCGCATCATCGCTTAACATCAGGTACGATAGTGGTCAAACGTATGCCTATCAATAGTAAAAAAAATGTATGGCTACGTAGAACACGTTTTGGGACCTAACAAAAATCTAAACAACTTATTAAAATAAGCTTACAATAGTGATTAATTGTACAATTTTTGGCAATTATGATTAAAAGTATTCATGATGATTGTTCGACAACACTGAGCAAAAACGTTGGTCAGATTTAGAACGTCCCTAAATTTTCAAAATTGCGCCATATTTAGTTGCTGTAAACTCATAATAAGCGTTGTTTTCTTACCTGAATAAGCTGGTAGTAAGCGTGAAAGTAATAGATGTAGAAGAACATGATGGTATACTCCTCAGTTCTTACTGCCTGGATCAGGAAACGGCAGCTCTTAGCAGCGACTTCGAACATGGCCTGGCCCTCACAGCGTTGCCCACGCAGGTGGCTGCACATTGCCTCGCAAAGGCCGAGGCCGTAGGTCCAAATTTAGGATTTCGGAGTTATACGCTACGACAAAGGAAAATGATGTTTAGTACCAAGAATAAATGAAATACAATACGTAATAAAGTGATAGTTTCTATGCATAGCATATCATTCTGAACACTAACCTATTGATTGGCTTATAGTTTAATCTCGCAGCTAGTGTTTTTAAGGCCCAAAAAAAGTGTTTAGGAGCAGTGTGCCGAATAAAATCTATATAATGATTATTGTAGACCATGTTTATTCAGCATAAAATAACATTGACTTTTCCATATCTGTACGCATTTGAAGTAACTATGTTCCGTCCAGTAAACGTCACCACGACATAATTCACGCGATGCCTTATGAAACTAGACATGGGTAGTTCGCGAACGATTGAAGTAAATGAACTACTTCATTTCGAAAAATAAACTTATCATTCCTTCAGTTGTCATCCAAATGTGTCTCTCCTTCATTTAGTTCAGTCGTTCTTTTCGCTCGCGCCACCTGTGCGCGCGCTGCACTAATTGAATGAAAGAAGAACACGATTGACCACAAAAAAACTGTCCCAATTATTATTTGTTAGTAGGTAGTAATTGCAAATAATTTGCAACATTTTAAATAAGTGTAAATGTAATAGGTATGTAAATATCCTGTAAATAATTAATTACTGTACATATTTCGATTTTTAAATACGACAACCTAGACAAAATGCATATGTCTAACTACCAGTAAAAAGAACAGAAAACATACTACATAATAAAATAGATTTGCAAATTATTCATTTCATGGTTGACAGTCCTAAGCCTGTTTAAAGTTTGAAGGAAAATCGAGATAGGTAGGTATAAAAGTGAACTAAGTGAATTGCAACATTCGTCGTAAATCAATGCCTCGTTAGTCGTTCTGATTCGCTGAACTAAATGAAGTATTGAACTACATGAGTGGACTAGTTCGTTGAGCGAAAAGATATACTTCATTCATTTTCTTTTCAAAGACACATTTTGCGCATGTCTATATGAAACGGCATTATACCACTGACGTATAAATCATATGGACTGGGCATACCTACAAAAAAAACGTGTTTACCTACCACCGACTTGGGCACTTAAAATGGCGGCCTTTCGTAGGGTTGTAACTGCGAGCAACATGCGCATCTGATATCGATATTTAACTCAATGTTAAAGTTTTTATCTCAATGCGTATAAACCGCACTGGGCATACCTATAAAAAAACGTAGCTACTTTGCTGGGATGATAAAATGGCGGCTAATAGGGCAGCCTATGTCGATATTTCTTTACAATAACATCGATAAAAGATTGTTAGAATGTTTTCAAAATGTCACGGTACAATTTCAACGGGTATTTTTAGCACATTTTCAGCTTCACTTGTACAGTCGCCAGCACATCGTGCTACAACAATCTGACAAATTTCTGTACCTACTAGATTTTCAACTGTATAAGAGAAAAGATTAAGTTTACTTCCCGGTTTTTGATTTAGGCTAATACTTTGCGTACATGTTTAGTTTGGATGACATTGTTGCCGATTCTCTTGTTCAATAACTAAACTAAAATTAGATAATCACTATCTTTTTAACCGACTTCTAAAAAGGAGGAGGTTTTCAATATTTAATATTATTATATCAATGGGGGTTTGCGGGACATGTCTCTCTGTACCGCATACCCCCCAAAATATGTATCTATTGCCATTATTAGGATAAGTAACAAGGTACCTACATCGAACAAGTTTTTGAAAATTCAAATGAAATGTACCTAAGCGCTATTCTAAAGCCTTGCGTTAGGTCATTCGAGACGGGGTGGAGGGAACAAAATCTAAGAAAAGAAATGACGCTGCATCCACGATGGGCTGCCGGCACGGACGTCTCCATCACCTAAGTATATTTTCTAACATACCGATGAAATTGGGTTTTAATCAAAAGTCAACAATAATTATTTACAACACCATTTATTTATTTTTACATACATATAATTTACATCCCACTAATTTTATAAATTTATCCTACTAATCCATACCATCCTACTAATTGCTATACAATTTTTGTTTAAAAACATACCAGCATATTCAATGTGGGCACTGCGCCATCATGTAACCTCATCACATCGAGGGTTCTGTTAAAACTAGATTCATCAAAGTGCAGGGAGCAGATATGCCACATTTTATGTCTATGGTTTATATTTTTCTTCTATCCATTTATTTTTTAAAATTTCATTTCCAGGAAATCTGTGGGTTAATAGCATTGCAATGTATTTCACACACTTTATCAATATAATAATATCGATACTTATCGTATGCGATGCGAACATCGCACATCACTAACTAAGACATAAAAATTTTATGTAAACAATACAACGAAATTAAGAAAATAATAACGTAATAATAAGCCATACAAATATGACACAGGTTTCAATAATCTTTAAAAAGATCATCTGGTAACAATACATTACACAAAATTCTACAATATTCAACTGGATTAGTGAAAACTAGTAACTAACCTGTGCAGAGTCAAATTAGTCTGATTTTTGTTATTCCTCGCACCATACTGTATTAAGCAACACGATGGCATGATTTTTCTCTTATTTTCCAAAGCCAGAACACAAAAAAAACCTAGCTTTCGACGTATTTATCTCTAAAACAACGAAAATAATAAAAGCAAACAACTGTTTGACAGCTCAACTACCATAAAACCACAGAGTACTTTGGGCACCTAAAATGGCGACCGGCCACGCAAAGGCATGATTTTGACGTCACACAATAGGGTTGTCAAATTTAGTACTTGGCAAACATATACATGTCTCTTTTTTCATATGCAGCTCTTGGCTAGTTAAAAAGAGACAAAACGCTTTTTGACATGTTTGCGTCGATATGATAGATATTTGTATAACTGTTTATTTCTATAGTCAAACGTTTCAAGTCCATATGATTTATACGTCAGTGCATTATACGCAAAAATCGTTCTGAGAATGACTCAAATAATTTACAATAAGATACCAATGTAGTCATTGGTATCTATGTAATAATTTAATGTATTAAAATTTGTACGCCTATTAGGTTAAACATAGCGATCCTGACATTAGAATAAGATCTCATTATATTGTACCTATGTTTTGTAAATGAAAAATTAGAATTGAAGTTAAGTGGTTTTAGCCGACCGATATGAGGAGTTAAAAAATCTTGGATAGCTAAAAATGCAAGATATTTCAAAAGGCCTCTAGGTATGAGCTTCAAATTTTTTTTCGAGTTTTAACGATTTGTTAAATTCCGCCCTCTAGACCTTTAAAAGGTTTTGAATTCACTTTACTATTTCTTTGTCTCTGTGCATCAATTATTATCTACAAAGTTTAAAGTAGGCAACTACCTATATATAGGCTTGGCGCATCGGCGCACGTCAGAGATGTTTGTGTCACCGGAAAAGGGCAGTATTTATAGAAAAATCGATGTGTCTAGGTTTGATGCCGGAAGTCATACTTCTGTCTGCGTTGGTACTGTTGCTTCGTTAACTTTTGACGAGGGTCATATAAGATAATAATTATTATATTATTTTATGTTGATCGATGTATCTAAGCTGTAGTTAAACATTATACAAGTAAACAACTTAAAAGTTAATTTTAAGTTGCAGTTTATTACTTTTCTGGAAACGTATCTATTGGCATTAGTTAACTACATTGTAGAAATAGAGGTATGATGTAGAAAATATATTTAGTCGTTGCTTATCATTTTTATTCTTTAGTGAAGTAGTTTTCACTTCGGAGTTGAGTTTCAGCGAACGAAATTGAAAAATAAAAGAAATATAATGGTTAGTCAATAATACGTGAGAAAACGTCTGCCTATTAGAAAATTATGCTTTGAATTGAAAAAGTAAAAAATTGCCAAATGCGAATCGGACTCGCGTGCAAAGAATTATTTAAGCAGTAGACTTCTTACCAGTTTTCCTGTAATATGCGAGAACTATTAATTTTCTGCATTTTTTCTAAGATTTAAGCTCAGCAATTGCAGAGAGAGGGGAGCTGCCCCCCCTTTCCTCTCTCGTATGAAATAAAAATATAGTTAAAAGCCTCAGAGTAAGCCCTGTCATTTGATATGTCCCACGAAACAGTTTGAAAAAGTATATTGTTTTTTATTCTAGTTTGACCTCCAAAAGTGACCTCCATACTCGATCGATCGATCGAAATTTATTTATTAAAGATCCTATTTAATCCTTTTAATTATAAACAATTTTATCAAATAAATTGATATGATATAAAATTTCAATCTACAATGAATACGTTTCATTAGTTTTCGTTTGTCAATATAATAAAACAAAATTACAATAAATAAAATTAAAGTACTATATATTCTGCGTCAATTCAGCGCGCGCGCTCCTCAGTCTCGCGCGAGCGCCCAAATAAACTATAATCCTATTCAGACTAGTAAGTATCATAATTGTTTCGCGGACTATAGATGTACTCCCAACGCAGACCAACGTAACTTCGTCTATTGCAAACGAGCATTTACGATTCGTTATAGGACTCTTAAGTAACAAGTCCATCACCGCTAACATGGTTTCCAGAACGTTTCTAGTTCTTTCTTCTACTAAGGGTCACCCGGTAAAAACTTGTACATTCGCTTGAAACCTCGACTGGTATTTTTTCTTGCCACCTGACTATACCAGACCATCAAGTGCAGCCCATATAATAATCACAGAACCTTTTAGTCTACCTGCGCAATATATGAATGTTCATATGTATGTTTTAAAATAGGGTGAGGCGAGACAGAATGACGGACATGACTATAGTCCTCTCAATTTTGCGAGTGTACCTATGTGTGTTTATTAAGGCGGTACCCTGAGCAAATAACCTTGAGCATTTTTTCCCTCAATAACAGCGCAAGAGATACAGTAGCGAATACGCTCAGAATGTTGAATAAAATCGTTATAAAATCTAATTTTGGTCGTTTGAAAAAAATACTTCTACCAAAATGTTCATAATTAAATTGCCTATCCATTAGTGTAAGTGCAAAATCAAAATAATCGTTAGTTTTCGAGAAGATGCATGTCTTCAGTAATTTTTTCTCATTTCTGTGGTTTCGTTGTAAGGAGATTACTTAAACATTATACTTAATAATAAAAAATAAAATCTACCATTTTGAAGCCAAGATTATGTAGAAATTCAATGTATTTTTTATTAGTTGATATTTCTTTTGGATAAAGAGTAGATAGCTCCAAAAACTGCACAAAAAACGGCTAGCGCTGCGTTTTGCTCGGGGACGCGCCTTAAAGATAGATACACTATAGGTGCCTGCGGAATGAAAATCAATTTTCAATGGGGTGAGGGTTCGCCACGGCCAGACAGGGCTTAACAGAAAGGATGATTCTGGCTTGCATATTGTAAAAGAGATTTTATTATTTTAGAGGTACTGAATTATTGGCTCAATGTTAAGAGAAGGAATACTAAATAACAATTATGCATTAGATGCTAAATTCTCGTAATTTTTATTTAGGATTCTGAATACTGCAGTTTTTTAAGCTAAGCAGAAGAACTGTCACAATTTTCATACAATTTGAATTGTTCGTTATGTGCAAATTGCTAATAGTCAGTTCATATTTCCTACCTAAACTGTGGACTGCAAAAAACTCTAAACATGATGCGATCAACTTCATTTTCAGGAAAACTTATGGTTGTTGGAGGATTTCTGCATCTTTTGTCCCATTCTTGAAGTTTCTATGTTGGACAGACGCGTTTGTGGAAAGTCTTGCGGCATTGCTGTTACTGCCGGTGAACTGCCCACTGATGACCAGGGAGACGAAGGTGTGTATTAGATTAATATTATCATGATTTCTGGAAACTCCCTTAAGTCTGTAATTAAAAGAAAGCTCGCATGAATAGTATTTTGTCATAATGCAGCAATACAATTTCGATCCTTTTTTACAAAATTTTACTAATAGACTTGCCAATCACTTACAGTTCATTTTCAAATTTGTACATTTTTCTCCTAATAACCTAACTTAGTCTAAAACTGTAACAAAAAAAAAATCGGCCACAGATACGCTCACCAACGAACAGCATTTCATTTTATTCATAAAAATGTATTTTGTTGCAGAGTTTGTTGAAATGATGTCAGAAATAAGTAAGTCATTCTTCAGACTTATATTAAAAATGCAAGAAATTGAGTATAGACGGATAAACAGATTTTTATCAAAGTTACAGTAAAAAGCTAATAAATCGGTGCTCGTACATCAGAATAACACATACGCACCCCAGCAGTCTCCCTTTATAATCCCTTTTGGTACTAATTGCACACGGGTGGCGCTGCGGGTGGCATCCAATACATATTTACATAGAACACACGGCTGTTACATTAGATTTCAGACATACGTATAAAATATATTATCACAGTTATTCTTTAGCACTAACATAGACCATGCATTTACTTATTTATTGTAGACTAGCTTTCTCGCGCAATTTTGTCTGCGTCACGTTGTTCATTATTGCTCCGCTCTTATTTTTTGTAGCGATAGCTTTCTTCCTATAGCCTTCCTATAGGAAGAAAGGATAAATGGGCTAGAAATTATTTTTCAAATCGCACTAGAAGTTCCTGAGATTAGCGCGTTCAAGCAAACAAACAAACTCTTCAGCTTTATGATATTAATAATAATAGAATAGATGGGAAATCATCAAACGACTCGTCTCGCACTGGAAGAAGTGGGAAAGAATGTAGGACTCTTACTGACCAAAACCATAACCAGTGCTCCTTCAAATGCCCGCGTTTCAGGCCTGCAGACACCCTTACGAACGATTCCGCACCCCTGCCTGGGGTGCAGGGGTACATATGCTTCTAAGACTAAGATAACCTTTCATTTTTATTTGAACCATGGCAGAACAACGAAAACTCTACTACACTGGATCTATGGACGTGTTGAAGACTCGTCCAGTCCACGGCTATCTTGAGTTCGAAAATACCTTCCCTGTGCTGCAATTGGCCACCAGATTGCCAGACTTCAGGTTCAGGATGTATAGGAACAATATGGTGTACGGCATCGTTACGGATTTGGTAAGAACCTTTCTCATTCCTTAACTTGGTGTCACGATCCAATTTTCCTCATCGTTATTGCGAAATTAACTGAAACCTCAAACAATCTACTGTCGTATAAAAACTGAAAGTTTTTATACCGTGAAAGTCACGTTTTGACGAAACGTATTTCGTTCACAATTCGACTTCCACACTTAACTTTAACTAAGATAAGCGTGGAAGTATTGCTATTGCAACAATGCAAAATTTAGTTATTCACAAAAATGAGATAGTACTGCTAAACAGTTCATTTTCTGTCCTAAAAAGTTGACGATTTTCACATCCACGTTTGTTGAACTAAAACGACACTATGGCAAATCTGGTTGTAACTCTTATGGGGATGGGATGAGAATCTGGTATGATTTTTGACACTTTAAAATTCCCTACTTTGGTAAAATGTTGAAAGCTCAGGGAGGTTTGCCACACTCTGTTTACTTCAGTCAAGCGAGTTTATCGATACCGTAGGTTGATATGCAGATGGCAAATCCACCTACATTTTCTTAGAATATAATATACTAATATTATATATACTAATATTATAAAGAGGTAAAATTTGTTTGTAAGTTTGTATGTAGGGGTAATCTCAGGAACTACTGGTCCGATTTGAAAAATTCAGTATTAGATAGCGCAAGTATTGAAGAAGGATATAAGCTACATAACATCACGCTAAGACTAAAAGGAGCCGAGCATTAATGGAAAATGTGACGCACACGAAGTTGCATGGGTCAGCTAGTCTTAGAAAATAATAAAACATATAAAACCCGTTTTGTCCCGTTCCCGTAGGAATTTCAGGAAGTCCTCTCATAGTGAGCACTATAAGAGGACTTCCTGTAATTTTTAAACTTAACACGAATTTTATTATATTTGGATACAATCTATTCAATTCCTATTCTAAATTTTCTTAGAAAATGGAGCTAAATGGAAGTACACAAGCGAAGTCTAGCGTGGGGGGCTGTAAAGCAGCGCTTATTTATATCATTATATTTTTTTGCTTTGACCTCCAGACTTTTGTCGTTCATATTGGATAGTTCAACACATACTTACTTTTAAAATAGAACTATCTTTGTTCGCTGTAGACAATAAGTCAGGATGGCCGTCCGGTCTAAGGCGCTGCGCAGTCCACTTCTGTGGGCGTGGGTCGAATCCCACTACTGACAAGTCTTTTGCTGTCTCTGGAAAAAGGCTTTGTCTTTTGCGTCTAGATTTATTTCAATACACATGACGTATTCTTTCAAAGATACGTTATTTATACTAATAATAGCTAACCTGCGCAACTTCGTCGGCGTCACATTTTCCATTAATGCTCCGCTGCTAAATAATATTGCGACTATAAATTGAGATGTAAGCTACCCTATCTTTCTAGTTGGATCAAACTGCACACGGTGTACAAATTTGATTAAAATCGGTAAAGTGGGTTAGGAGTCCATCACGTACAAACAACGTGACACGTAACTTATATATATGAGGATATATATTATGAACTATCTTCTCATAAAGAAATCATGAAGTAACATCACACAAATATTTTCTTTTACCCCTACATTTTAGGATCATGAAACCGAATAGGGTCAAACCTACAAAACTTTATTTTTGAAATACCATAACTAGCTAGTTTGTACGGTTACACTGTTAGGCCACATATTCTTTTTAATTTTTAGGAGCAAGCTTTAGCCGAAGTAGAACGTCGTCTAAAGAACTCCGAGTACAATTCGCTAAGAGATCTGACCGACGAGTTAAACAGAGCGGTCGACGATGCCGCGGGGAATATTCTCAAGTTTCTGGACATCATCCAGTACTCCTGCCCCACCAGCAGTACCGAAAGCACTATGGTCAAGTATAGTACTGAGCTGGATATCAAACAGCTGGCTTTACAGAAAGAAGAGATCGTAAGCTTGATTTTTACTCATATCAAATCTATGAAAATGGAAAGGTAGGCTTTTGTCTAGAAATGGGACGTAGAGGCTACTTGGATTCGATAAGATTAGACTTTATCAATAACTTCTCATGTAAACTTGCCCAGGCTACTTCTGGGTAAGCTCGCTCCATCTCTGTCATCTCTGGCCTAGACTAGTGTCAAGAACAAAGCCACACATATAAAAAACGGTATTCATGGTCTTTAAGCTCTCAATCGTACAATGTAATTAGCTGTCCTGGCAGACGTTGTTAAAATAAATAAATAAATTGATAATGTAAATGATTGAATATAAGATATTTGTATAACCGATAAAGTTTTTGTCAAATTGAAAAATTCTTAATTCAATAATAGTAATAACTGTACGTAAAATATTTGCCCGCCATGAGAAATGGCAAACACGTCGTCAGCCATTCTAATTTAAGATCTTGTATGCATTTATTATTAACCGACTTCCCAAAAAGGAGGAGGTTCTCAATTCGGTTGTATGTTTTTTTTTTTTATGTTTGTTACCTCAGAACTCCGACAATTATGAACCGATTTGAAAAATTCTTGTTTTATCTGAAAGGATATACTTGCAGATTAGTCCCATTTAATTTTTATCAAAATCGGTTACGAACTTTGGACTTTAAATCGAAATAGCTGGAATTCGTCTACTTAGATGATGGTTTTACGTCATCCAAGTTATCGAAATTGCGCATTTTGCTTTTCTGCGATTTTGCAGTGGTGTTTTTAGGTGTGGGGTACCAATAAAAAGTGAAAAAAAATTTTTTTTACAAAAACATACAACCGACTTCAAAAAAAAAAACACTAAAAGTAAAAAATAACTTTAATTTCGGAAGTCGGTGTCAAAATACGAAGAAACTAACAAAAAGACGGACTTCCGAAATTAAAGTTATTTTTTATTTTGTTTTTTTTTTATTAATTTTGTCCCCTGACATGTTTGAGCGAATAAAATTTCTTATCCTTATTCTTAAATATGTGGGTCACTTTGGCACAGTTCAAAGTGACCTACTTATTTAATAAAGCGCCGTTTATAGCCTTTTGCGTATTCAAATCAAACTTTTATATTGTTCTATGTTTTCTCTGTTAAATAGCAATTGTAAAAACTTGATGGTGAAGTAAAAAACTTCAGGTTGCAGGTATTATTATTAATTGGTGTAAACAATAAACAGACATGCGGTTCCCGCAATCCCGGTTGCTAATATTTGACCACCTGAAATAAAATATGCTTGAAATACCTATTAAGTTCAATGAATTTTAAATTTGAAATTCAACCGGAGTTAGTGGCCGAAAAAATACTGCAATTTCTTCCGAAGCTCGTAAAGCCCATTATTTGCTCTCATTTTAAAAAGTTTTGATGTATTGTTTAGGAAAAAATCTACCAACAAATTACAAAGATTTCGCAGCGATGCTCTTCAACCATAAGTCTAGTTCCGTCTCTGACTAAGTCTGAGCTGCATTGTACGAAGAAAGACGTCAAATTGATGCTGGCTGACATTAAAAATATATCTGAAAACCTTAAGAATCTTATATATAAGGTATTGTTACTTTATAAACATTCAGTATTCCTTAAGGTTTTAATAATTACGAGTATAATCAGTACTGGCTCGCTTCGGCTGAATTTTTCGCCCTGACAATTACAAACACAACTAAAAATAATTATGCTTTTTGGTCAGTCGTTACGAAGTTATGCGTGTACATACATTTTAGCGATTCATTTTCGTTTAATACAGTGTGAGTTTTAATAATGTGCACATACGAAAATGGGGGAAACTAACTATACCTAATTTTACCGACTGAAAACGTATTAAAAAATTAAAATTATTTTTTATTTTTATGGATTTTTAAAAAAGTTTGATCACAACCCCAGTGTAAATGAAAAGATTTATCGCAATGAAACAAATTCCATAATGATCGGAAGTCATAAACCATCCTCATAAAATCAAAATAATGGAAAAAAATCTACCCTCAATAGAATTTTTTTTTTTGGAAGATTCTGTTTTTTTTTAATCAAATTACGATTATTAATTATTTTAAAAGGTGCTTACCTTTTTATTACTTTGAGTTACTATGCATCATATTAGCTATCCAATAGTAAAAATTGCATGTTGGATGGATAAAAAAAAATGTTTTCTTAAGTGTTAATAATCGTGAAATTTCTTTTTTATTTTATTAGGATGGCTTATTATGGATAGATCATTCTGTTGAAAACATTTACACAGTTTTATTAATACTAGAGTCATAGTTGTGAAATAACTTTTTAAGAATCCATAAAAAATAAATTTGATTTTTTGAATACGTTTTCCGTCGATAAAATTTGTTAGTTTCCCTCATTTTCATATGTGCACATTGTAAAGACTCGCACTGTATATAGATTACCAGATTCTTAATTAGCAGAGACTCAAATGTTGATTGAGAGATAATTAGCAGAGACTCAAATGTTGATTGAGAGATAATTTTTAGGAGCCAGTAGATACATACTTTGACCTATTGTTCTTTTATTTTAACAAGTTTAAATGAAATTAGCATTGAAGATGATTCCAAATAAAATACAACAGTTAATGGCACATAATATTGCTCACACAGAGGAAATGTTGAAAAGGAAACGACACGGTTGGCGCAGTGGTCGAGTGATTGACTGCTGCGCTGCGTGTCGCGGGTTCGATTCCTGCAAGGTGCAAATATTTGTATGGTCTGCAGATAATTGTTCCGGGTCTGGCTGAGGTGTGTGTATGTGAAATTGTATGTTTGTAAACGCACCGATGATACAGGAGACATTCCTAGAACGGGTCAACGTTTTTGAAAGAAAAAAAACGACACCTTGATTTCACAGTGGCGGATGGCCCTTGGCATGTGCCATCCGCCCACCTGATATAATTATTTTTTAATAACAATACAGTTATTAGACCCCCTCCCTCCCTCCTACTTTGCCTATATTTAGTTTATTGTTTCACTTTCTATTGGTGTATCAAACTGTATCTGTATGTTTTAGACATCTGAAGGATGGCCTGATGTAGTGGTATGGCTCCTCAATGAAGGATCACGCGTGGCTTTCTACAAATTGTCAATAGCTGACATAGTGTACTCAGTGATTCCAGAACAGAATGGGAGACAATGTGGACGAATACAAAGCGTATATTTAAAGGTAAGATATTAATTTTCTTTGCCAAAGAAAATAGTGTTGGCTGCAAGAAAAGCAATGAAAACTTGACAAGTCCTAGAAGCAAAACTATGAAAACAATAGGCGTCGAACAATTACACCCGCGTTGTAACGTACAGAGCAAAGCCTCACAAAACATATGGATATAGTAAATATCCATATGTTTTCTAAGACAAGGTTGCCTAAAAGAAGTGCGACATTTTAAAGTACTCACCGTCAAAAGGAAGAAGGTATTGCTTGTAAAATAAGCTATTAGTGAAGACCCGTCGGCCGATAGGCGCCCAAACCCGGTTAGTGAATGTTACGGTAGAGGTGACCAAATATTAGGAGGGACCGCACGTGTAACTCTAACAAAAACACTTAACCACAAGTACATTAAAATATGACCACTGATACCGTCGCCACTTTTATAGATCACACCGTTTCAGCGCGGCAGAAATACCCACTTGAACCCGCCACTAGTCACTTGGCTATTTTCACGTAGCAACTACTACTGAAGAGACCGCCAATAGTGAACAGTGCCATCAGCACTGACCACCAGTGGCGGCCGCCGGTGGTCAGTGTCATCAGCACTGACCACCAGTGGCGGCCGCCGGTGGTTTGCGTGCAGAGCGTGCGCTTTACTCGACTGCGGAAATCGGTGTGAGTAATTGCTTTGCACATTCGACGCTGGCACATTTTACGTTTATAGTGAGAAAGGAGGGGATCTTAAATCAAGTCTCGTGAAGGCCGACCGTAACGGCTAAAACTAGGGCTCGACCCCAACACAAAGTGCCTTCGCCACGGGCCCCTCCGCTGAATGAATTTTTAAAATAAAATAGGCCTTTATTGCTGTTAACATATTTAACTAAACATTACATATATAGAAAAATGACAACTATAACTTAATACATTATCTCGGCATTCGGCTCATCTCTCCCTTTAACAGTTTTTCTTTCGACAAAGGCCTCCTCTAAGGGCCTGTGTACACCACGTTTTTTAAACGCGCCGTTGACACGCGTTTTAGAAACGCGCGTCGACGGCGCAATTTTATCCTACAGAGCAGTTTGTTGTCGTTTGTATCGATACACACGCGCGTTAGTATAGCGTTTGTATCGATTCAAACGCGCGACACCGATGCGACCGCTAGCACGCGCCTTCCCTACGGGTGGGGTTTCCCCCGCAATGAGGGAAGTGTGAATCTACGCTAATAGCAATCGAGCAATTTGGTGTACTGCACGTCTTTAAAACAAAAAATGGAGCCTTTCGACGCAGAAAACTTCATAACTGAAATTCAAAACCGGCCAATATTGTGGAATTCACAATTGCCGGATTATTCGAATAACGTGTTTAAGTAAAATGCATGCCTGGGAACAAATATCGGAACAGTATCGATACACACGCGCATTTGCATCGAATCAAACGCGTATTTGAATTTATACAGGTGTGCAAAGGTATACAGGCTGCGTCTGACTTGCGTGTCTATCGCGTCTGTATCGCTACAAATGCGTGTCAACGGCGTGTTTAAAAAACCGGCCAAGTGCGAGTCGGACTCGCGCACCGAGGGTTCCGTATAAACCTGTAGGTATATATTATGAGCAAAAGTTGCGATTTACGATTTATGACATAATTTTCGCTGGTAGTTTACATGGTAATATTATACATCATATATTTTTTTTAGAATTATCATTCTCTTATTTTAGAAGTTACGGGGGGGGGGGGGGGGGGACACATTTTACCACTTTGGAAGTGTCTCTCTCGCAAACTGTTCAGTTAAAAAAAATTCATATTAAAAACCTCAATATCATTTTTGAAGACCTATTCATAGATACCCCACACGTATGGGTTCGACGAAAAAAATTTTTTGAGTTTCAGTTCTAAGTATACCCCCAAAATTTATGGATTTTTTTCTATTTTTGTGTGAAAATCTTAATGCGGTTTACAGAATACATCTACTTACCTAGTTTCAACAGCATAGCTCTTATAGTTTCGGAGAAAAGTGGTTGTGACATACGGACGGACAGACAGACAGACAGACAGACAGACAGACAGGCATGACGAATCTATAAGGTTTCCGTTTTTGCCATTTGGCTACGGAACCCTAAAACCGTGGTGTGCACAGGCCTTCTTACTCCCAAAACGCTTCTCTCTATCCCATTCTGACATTATCCTACTTCCTACTTAATATTATAAATGCGAAAGTTTGTGAGGATGGATGTATGTGTATGTATGTTTGTTACCCTTTCACGAAAAAACTACTAGACGGATTACTATGAAATTTGGTATGTAGGTAGCTGAAGACCCAGAATAACACATAGGCTACTTTTTATCCCGGAATTCCCTAGGGATAGGGATTTATACGGGAAGAACGAGAATTTCTACGCGGATGAAGTCGCGGGCGGCATCTAGTTTAATCTATTTTGTTGTTGTTCAGTTAAAACCCAAGTTTGACATCCGTATGTAAGACCAGTCTGCAAGCATTGAAGAATTTTTGTTTGTATGCCATAGGCATTTCTTTATTTTTCATAATCTTTCTGCATGCTCTCTGTTGGTGATACTAATTGGCCCAAATAAACATAATTATTCGTTTAAATATTGTGATGATTTTATAACTGATGATTGTTATAATATAATAGCATTTTTTGTGAGGAGTTACGCTCATTACTTTTGCCTTTGTTAAATTCATTGTGAGCCCTTCATTTGCACTTTCATCAGATAATTGCTGTAGCATTTTTTCCAAGGTCATCGGGCATTTGGAGAAAAGTATTAAATCATCTGCAGATCTCAAATGACTCAGTTTGTCTCCGTTCACGTTAAGTCCAAAATTAGCCCAATCCAGTCTCCTAAAGATTAACTCCAACACAGCGGAGAATATCTTCGGCGTAATAGGATCACCTTGACGGACGCCTCTTTCTATCGGGAACTCTTCACCTGACCTTTCCAGTTTTATTTGTGCTGTGATTTTTCCATAAATATTTTTTAGTTTGCGTATGTACTTGTTATGGACCCCTTGTTGTATTTCTAATGATTCCCATATGTAGAGGTGTTCCAGGGAATCAAATACCTTGTTGAAGTCTACGAAAGCCAAAAAATATGATTGTTTTGTTGTATTCTTTGTATTTCTGAAGTATCTGGCGTAGGACGTGTATGTGGTCAATGGTTTAGAAGTTGCTCCTAAATCCAGCTTGCTCCCTGGGCTGGTTTTCATCAAGGGTGTTTGTTAGTCTAAACAATAGTACCTACTTTAGAAAAGACTTTGTATTTATTAGACATTAAGCTTATTGGCCTAAAGTTGTTAATATCTCCTTTGTCTCCTTTTTTATGCAACAAAACCTCGTAAAAGCAATTTTCTTTCTGTAAGTATTGAATTGTTTCGGTGGATAATATGGCTGTATTATTTGTTAACGCTTTTCGAGCTTCAGTTTTGAGAGTATTCACAAAATCGAAGTATGTCGCCTCAATTGGTTTATTGTATTCTTTTTCTTCTATTCTCGTTATTTTTAATGTTCACATAGGGAACTGATTCAGTGTACAGCCTTTGACTTTTCTTTGTATGTGTCCCTTGTAACGTAACACGAATCATTTGATGGTCTGAGTTAAAATTTAGATCATGTTAAATTGACAGGTTTTTAAAGACTTTTGGTTTATTGGTCATAATGTAATCGATTTAATTTTTAAAAAGTACATTTGGGGAAGTCCACGTCCATTTATTGGTGGTATTTTTTGAGTCTGGGTGTTTTTCTATCTATAATATGTATGAATTTACAAAAAAAAAAAAATATATATAAGTAGTTTATCAGCCATCTCGTTACCATAACGCAAGCATTAGGTTGCTTAGCTTGGGACTATAATATGGCGTTGTGTGAAATGTCCAAGGATATTATTATTATTATTTCTTATTCTTTTTCTTTTTGAAGAAACTATTCAGGATACTTAGTTTGTTTTCCAAACCAAGTTAATCAATCTTTGTCCGTTTTTGCTCCTGTTGCCATTACCGTGTACTCTTCGCCACTTTGACATTGTCCAATTTTTCCATTAAAATCACACATTATAATTATTTTTATGAGCAATATCAACAGTACTTTGTAATTTTTGATAGAATTCGTCTAATTTGTTCATACCTTGTTTTTTATTTCCTCCAGTTTGCGAGTAAATCTGAATAATTGACCATAGTTTATCTCTGCTATTTTGTACGGGAAGTTTGATGTTGAGTATTGCTATTATTTCGGATATGCCTTTCAATTCCTCGATTTGGTCGGTATATTTCCTTCTTATCAAAAAAACAAAATCGTATTGCCGTGGTGTTATCCCTTTATAATGCAGTATATACTTCCCGTGATCTTCTATTCCTTCTCATAATTATCTCACTTCACTTATTCCAATAATATCCCAATTAATTTTGTCAATATTGTTGTTTCTAGTTCAATGAGCTGGGATCCTAGCGATCGCGTATTAAGCGTCGCTATGTGTATGTCGCAGTTATTATTCCTTTTTTGTTTATCTATTCTTAGAGGGTGTTGGTCGTTTTCCCTCACGATGACCAGTCGGCTTGGGGGAGGGTGCAATTTCCTATTGAATTTATTTTTGTTTCTTTGTAATGTTGTATTTTCCGATTTCCGGGAATTAGTTGCTATTGTAGCTTGTTTGTAGGGGCGTTAATAAGAGAGCTAGATCTCATTCTCATCACGTCATATGCGTTGCTTTTATTGGCCTTAGAGGGTACTGTGGCTAGCAGTTTTTTAGGCTGAAAGTGTGAAGAAGATGTTTCACGTTTTCTTTTTCTTTAGTTGTTTCATTTTCCTACTATACAAGCTTATCATATTTCGAAAACGCTATTTTCCTTTTTCTTCTTTCTTCTATCAACTCCGCCTGTAACGCCTTGTTAAAATAAGTAGATACTTATTGTAGAATGAATAAACGTACGTATGGTTTCTTAAGGTGCGTTTAAACGGCGCGAGGTAGCACAATCACTCGCGAGCCGCACATCCATTAAGATGCGGCTTAGCTAAATCCGAACGCCAGCCTACTCGTATACACGGCGCCTGTCAAGCGATGGATCGTACGAACTTTGCCAAGCCGCGCCGAGTGAAGGCTGTTTAAACGGCACGTGGCGCGATGAATCACGCGCCCAGCCTCGCTCAGCTCGCGTGGTTGAGCACCGTTTAAACGCACCTTTAGAAGACTTAGACACACTGTAAAATTCCAGAAAATCCCTTATTTAAAATAGAAGATCAAAAATAGCGTTCGACCAGTCAAACGGAACAGAACTAGTTCTTTTTTCCCAAAGTTCTTCTGTTTTCTTTGCACATTTTTTTAAAGTTTGCAAAAGCTTTTTGTCAAAGATACTTGAGCGACTAACTTTTCAATCTTGTCCGGGAAATTGTGTTTGCCATACCACGTTAGCTCTCAACATTTTCTTTACCCCGTTTTAAATGTTTGTGTTGCCTATTTTTAATTTGATACAAATACTAACTGTCTTTATAATATAGTCTGCAACACTTTTCTTTGATAGGTACTATGATACTTTGATGTACACAAAACTCTGTAATTGAGTCGAGCAATATGATATCGAAGTAAACAAAGTAATACAAACACTACGCTCGTCGATAGTCTGCTACGCATACGCTGCATATCAATTACGCTCTTCTACCAAAAATCGCAATATTCGTGGCGGCTGAATAATGAAGATGGCTTTGCCCGGTTGCGATCATAACGTGTGTCGGAAAAGTGCCCTAAGCATGATGTCCAGTTGATCGTTTTCCTGTATGCGTACAGCTAGACAGGAATGAAAAGCACTGCCCGCCCACCAACAGTCGCGGGCGGCTTCGCGAGACATCGGCGCGGCGACTTGGCTTTGAGTCGCGTTAGTGCGAGCCCCCCGTCTGGTACGCAACAGACGTCTCGGGTACTCTACTTTCACATTCTCGCGTTGCCGGCTTAGGTACGTTCAACTTATAATATTTACTACATAGTACAAACAAAATTTTAAATAAAAAAATAAATAAACAGATAATAATAGTCATTTGAGATCGTATTTATAGATTCATAATTTCTTACCCTATAATTTTTGGAAATAATGATTGGCACATTCTTAAATTCAATGTTCGATGGAGTATTTAAATTTAGAATCAGTATTTAAACTTATCATATTGCCTAAATTGTTTTCTAAATAAGCGTGATTATCTAAATAACAGTTGTAGTATTACTTTTGTCTCGATTTTTTATTAAATATTATTTAAAGAAATATTGTGATTAGCAAAAATTTTTGTATTATCGCGCCTTATCCTTAAAATTAGAAAATGACTTTTTATATTAGCTTCATTTTACTTTATTGTTTATCCTTGTCACTTTCAGTTTAATCCACCCTTGTTTTTTTCGGAACTACATGATACGATAAAGACCAGTCAAATTAGCTTTGAACCTTGCAAAAAAAGAACTCTAATTTTACCCTTTACCCGTACATTTGATCTCAACTCGTGTAATAATACCAAAAAATTAGTTGAAAAGACAAAAATGCGTTTATTTACAAAAATCAAGTTATCTCTAATTTTAATTTACTAAAGATTTTCGCCCAGAAGAATAAAATCAAAAAATAAATACGAAGTTTTGAAAATAATAATTTGATGTGTTTATTTTTTATAGTTAACCCAGACATGGCCTATAAATTAAAATTAAATACAATTTCATTTACTCGCATTTTTGCCGGAACAGAAGTTCCAAAAAAAAAATACTTGCGATAACAGAATGTAATGTTGAATTTCGATCTTTAGCGAATTAAAATATTTAATAACATAACATTATTTAAATAATTTCATTGACAGTCCTATTTATATACTCGATGTTTTTCATAAAAGATCCAAACGAATATGCATTATGATATTATTTACCGTCGAGTTATAATTTAAATTTGATATTTTTTGCGGGATACTCTCTGAAAAAGGAAAACATCAGAGTTCAAAATTATTGCTAAGTTAGCCTAATATTGAACGTAATTTACCTGGACTATTAAGTAATGTTTAATCCGTCATTCCGTGTTCTATTGGCAGAACTTCAAATTAAAGCAAAAGAAATAAGATTACTTAAAAATTCTTGAAGTGAAATGATTCATTCATTTTCAAATCACGCAAATAATCATACAGAGTTGTTAAAAATTACTTAACATGATCTTATAAATTCCAAAATGAAAGTTAAATACCCTTGTTTTTTTCTTTGCGACAGATTCTGCGTTAATTTATTTATCTGTACAAAAATCCTAGAAGTTATGAGTTCATGTTTGTTGCCTAGGCCAAGAAAATTACGTGAAATGAAAAGTACTGATCAAAGCCTTTTTTGTTAATTAATTATTTAACCTAATTAATTAGCCTCATTAGTCCTAAAAAATATTTTTTTTTGTATTAATAAACCAATTTTTTAAAAGACACAGTCTACTGTTTGGTTTTAGGAAAGCAATACGATTGTACGTCTGTCCAACAAAGGCGCGCTCATATAATATTTTTTTGCTAAACCTTGCATGCTTGAAACGAGCCGTACAAATTCTGCAGAGCAAGCTTGTGCACATTTGCAAAATTATACCTCAACTGCATTAAATCGATCTCAGCCAGCTGCACATTTCATTTTAAATTCACTCATCATTCTCGTTTTCACTTATTATTATGTTCTGCTCTTATTATCACAAATTGTTGAGTAACCCATTCAACAACTTCTGAATGCAAATTATATGGACGGCCAATCGGACACAAAAAATTGAAAAGAGCTTTTAAATTTTGCAACATTATTAAGGTACGTTAGCAACGGATTTTCACGTGATCATCTGAAGTGCTTTTGTGTGGAACGGGTTTCTGTAACGGCGCCGTCTGGCAGATCAGATTCGATCCCATTTGTTTAGCAGCAGCTTTAAACATTGTCCGGTACTATGTGACTACTTAAAAACAAGGGAACAAAAAGCAGCCCCCTTGCTACATTCAATGTGATTGACATGATATAGGATTATGTTATCAAAGGGTTAAATGCAGCTGTAGGTTTCAAGGCTAACTAGAGTTTCCGTTATACAGGGTGGGCTGCGTGCAGTGGGGTCAAAGCCACCCTTCAGATAAATTATTTTCGTCAGTACGAGACAGCACTTTCCACGGGCAGGATGCCCTGTGTCGACCACACAAAATGTGTGTGGAAAGTAGTAATCTTAATACATTGTAATTTGGTAGTCTCATCTGAAGGCTACTTCTGGCTAAGCTCGCTCGGTAGTCGTAGACTTTATCTCTGTTATCTCTAGGCTAGACTAGAGTCAAGAGCAAACCCAACTCAAATAAAAAAGAAACTACGTTTTACTAGTACATAAACTTCTTTATTTTCGTGCAACAAAGTGTTAAGTAAAGGTGTGTCCAAAATTACCATCAACTTTAAGAAGGTTGGTACAAACAGATATTTTCTATTGATCCATTTCTAGTGTGTTTTTATTATTAACCGACTTAAAAAAAGGAGGAGGTTCTCAATTCATTTGTTTTTTTATGTTTGTTACCTCATAACTCCGTCATTAATTTATGAACCGATTTGAAAAAACCGTGATTAATTGGTTGTGTGAATAGATACAGTTACATTTTTAAATCAAAATAGCTGGAATTCGTTTACTTAGATGACGTATTTTGTTGTTCAAGTAAACAATATTGCGTATTGCTTTCCTGCGACTTTTCTATTGGTGTTGAACGTGAAGGGTCTCACTAAAAAGTGAAAAAAAATAATCTTTTATACAAAAAATACAACCAATTTCCAAATAACTTTAATTTCGGTAGTCAGCGTTAAAATATGAAGATACAAACAAAATAAGCGTCTTTTAAAATTAAAGTTATTTATTTTAATATATTTTTTAATTCCAAATCGGTTGTATTTTTTGTAGTGTCCGTAAAAATTTCAAGCCTTTAATTTAATAAAACTTCGTACACTTTTGCGTGTTATTTACGATGGATCTTGTATACATGCATTTTCAAATCCGATAAATTATTATTTAACAATTTTCCACAGTTCTCCTCAATATTAAAAGGAAGACCGTCTTTTCTCAAAATCTTCACGTATTATCAGCTCCTAAACTATAATTTTTCTTAAGCAAGCAAAAATTAAGCGTTGTTTTTGATTTTTCAGCCATTAAAATGTCCAAAGCACATGAACGCTCTCACGACTGGTTGCTGCTGTATCGCGGGCAAGGTGGAGCTTATCTTGTGGATGGGGCTGTACCGGCAGATGCAGTCCTTTCAGAGCTGTCTACCCAACGGATATACGTTAAAGGTCAACGACTATGAAATGAATCTCAAGACTTCTACGATGGTGAGTATTGCGTTACTTTCCTTTTAACTTCACTAGCGATTTTTATTTTTAACAATGAGAAGTTGAAAATTGTTTCTAAACCTATTGTTTTCCATGGGCGCAGCGCTGAGGAACTCTCAATTTTTATTGTTCCAATTTTTGTTTTATTTTGTGTGTTGTGTGTGATGAACATTGCGCGACTTTTTATAATAAATACTACTAGCAAAACTCACTTGCTTTGCACGGTTGTAATCGCAAAATTTCAGTAATTCCACTTGACTTCTGTGGCACATAAAAATTGAATTTTATAAATTTTTTCTTACACATGCTCTTTATGATGGTGGAAAAAAAACATACAGGACCTGAGTTATTTGAAAGATTTAATCGGAGCCATGCAGGCACTATAAGCGATTTTGATGTACACTGTGTTAATGTTGGGAGAGAATTCTGAAAATCGTGTTTTCATTTTTACTGATATAGGTACTAGGGCAATTTGATAAATTACTGACTTTTTAAATATTTTTTTTTCGTCAAAAAACCTTTTGTTCCTCAACATTATCTTCTTTTAACTCGATAAATTTAATCCAGCATTTTTCTGTATTGTATATTCCTTTCAAAAAATTGATTTTTCGAGGCTCTCAAAATAGGTGGTTTGTTTTGGTGATGACCGGCAGACGTTTCGGCTCAAATCTCTTACCACCTCTAGCCATTTCTCCTGCTGGTTTGGAATAAGGAAATAATTTCTGGGGGCTAAATCTGTAGAATATGCTAGGTGGGGTAGCAGTTTGTAGCCCAATTTATTATAATTTTTTGTCATGGTGATTAAACACGTGTACCCGTGTTATTTTTGTGATAGAACAACACATTTGTCGTTTTTGCTTCAAATCAATATCAAATCTATACCCAAGCTCTACATAATATTATCCAGTGTTTTTTTTTTTACCTTTTCCATTTAATTGATATGAATAACACCGTGTGCATCCCATAAAATTGTGGCCATGACTTTGTTAGCCAGCAAACACAATTTGTCAACAGTTCGGTCACGTTAAGAAACACTGCGTTAATAAAGAACCTACCTGTGCTAATTGTTCAGAGACACACGAAACAAATGATTGCCCGCACAAGGACGACTTAAATTTTAAACCGATTGCGTGGCGTGTAAACGCTTTAGAAAACCCTGTGATCAACGCTGCGGATCTCAAGAGTGTACTACCTACAAACTGAAACTCGAACAATTGATCCTAAACACCAACTATTAATAATGGATAGTTTAACCATAGGACAATGAAACCTACATAACGATAGGGTGGCGACATCTGAGCTGGATGAATTTATTGTGGATTATAATCTAGATATAGTGCTTGTTCAGGAACAATACCAAAACGCGCGCTTACGTCATAGGATTGTACAGCTGGGCAACAATTCTCGAGCCGGAATTTATGTTGCGCGTTCTTCGAGCTTTACTGTTACATCTATATGTAATCTCATGACACCCCATTGCGCCGTGGCGGAAGTGTCATCGCCTACCTTTAAGGTTTACGTTGTGAGCTGCTACTTTCAGTATTCAGACCCTGTTACTCCTCATATACATAATCTCCGTCACGTCTTGCGGTCGCTCACAGGCTGCAAAGTTATAGTTGGTGCTGACGTAAATGCATCTTCTTTCCTGTGGTATGGCAAAGTTCGGGCCACTGATTCCGAACGACGTTGTGCTGTTGAAGATTTTATTGCTGAGATGAACTTATCAATTCATAACACCCCAGACGCACCACCTACTTTTTGTAGCCAAATGGGCGAATCTTGTATTGACGTCACACTTTCTAGTGCAGACGTACGCCTGGATAGGTGGCGTGTTCTTCTTGACGCGTCTTGTAGTGATCATCACCTGATTGTGTACGAATTTGTTCCTTTGTTTACTCATGGTTCCTCACACTTAATTGGAAATTTTAGATATAAAAGTAAGGGCGCGAATTGGGAATTCTTTAGCTCACTTTTTGCTTGTTATGCCAAAGACTTCACTCGCGATGGACTGTCAGCTGAGGAAAGTGCTGAGATAATGTCAGACACCTTCACTTACTGTGCTGACATTGCTATTGGTCGTGCATCTATGACCAATATTTGTAGATGTGATTGGTGGAGTGACTACCTTGTTGAACAACGTAAAAGCTATCGCAGAGCGCGTAGACAGCTTAATAAGCTTAAAAAACGTAATTTTAACGGATACCTCCTTAATCTTGCTTTAAGTACTTTTGGGGTTGCCAAGTCTCGCTACAGAGCATCGGTTGAAAAATCTAAGAGTAAATTACTCCGGAAAATTGTTAATAAACTTGATAAGGAGAGTCCGTGGTCTCCTTTGTATCACGAGTTTAAAGCCAATAGATCGGTCGACCTTGCATACGTTCAGAACATTAAAGTAAATAATAAACATACCACCGGCATCGAACAAACAACTGATGTTCTGCTTGATTCTCTTATACCAGACGATTCATCAATAAATGATAAAGAATACCATCAGCAGATCAGAGCGTGGGCCGCGGTACCACCTGAATCACCAGAGTCAGACCTTCCTTCCACTGACGAAATTATAAACGTTGTCAAGAGACTACCTCTCAACAAATCATCCAGTGAAGATAAAATATCTAATAGAATGATTATAGAAGCGTGTAAAACAGCGAGCGACGCGATATTATCAGTATATAGCCGATGCATTGCGGAAGGTATTTTTCCTCGAATATGGCGACAAGGCTATATACGCATCATTCCGAAGAGTGGCGACAAGCCCCCGGATGACCCTAAGTCATACCGGCCCATAACACTACTCCCATCTTTGGGAAAACTTTTAGAGCGACTGATTGTTCCGCGCTTGTTACCGAACGGACCTAAATTTCATAAAAATCAATACGGTTTTACTATTGGAAAACCAACTGTAGATGCGGCACTATCTGTCCGTAAAATTGTCAACTCATCGGAACATAAATACGTGGTTGGAATCTTTCACGACATTTCTGGCGCTTTTGATAACGCATGGTGGCCGATGTTACTACTTAAAATGAAAACCCGTGGTTGCTACAAAAACATCTATAATCTGATTTGTTCGTACTTTCTAAACGGCTCCGCAAAACTCAAACTTGGACATCATTCCATTAATAAGTCTCTAACCATGGGATGTCCTCAGGGCTCAGTTTTCGGTCCATAATATATGGAATTTTGGCTACGATGATTTCCTCGCGCTTCCGCTCCCGTACGACTGTTCATTAACCGGTTTCGCGGACGATGGCTTGCTGCTCATTCAGGCAAGTACTCGGGCTGGACTCGAGAACTTGGCTGACACATGCCTACGTTTAATATCTCAGTGGGGCGAATGAAACCGTCTGACCTCTGCACCGCATAAAACCTATCAACTTCTTTTAAAAGGAAACCTTAAATCCTGGCCCAGCATTAAATTTAATAACGTACCCGTTAAACGGAAAGGATCCGTGTGCTACCTTGTATGCTACTAGAAAGGAACTTTTCATTTATTGAGCATTTAAAAACTGTAGGAGAAAAAGCAAAAAATAACTTCTACGCCTTGACGAGAATATCTAAGGCTACTTGGGGCCTATCATTTCAAACCTTAAAAACTATTTATGGGGCTACTTACTTGGGCTGTATGTGCTACGGGGCACCTGTCTGGGCCGATAGGGCCACCATAGGGGCGGTTCGACGTAAATTACTTCAAAACCAGCGTTTGGCTTTGATATTCTTATGCAAGGCGTATAGGACGGTTAGTACTGAAGCCTTACCAGTACTGGCGGGTGTCCTCCCAGTCGATCTGGAGGTGCAGAACGTGCTGCAATGTACTACTATGCTTGAAAGATCACGGATTTTTACCGCAGCGCGACCGAGCTAAAATCTCTTGATTACTAAAACCCCAGACTGACGTCTGGGAGGAACTTTTATCCGAATGGCAATGTAGGTGGGAAAATTCCATCAAAGGCCGACACCTCCACCAGTTTTTTCCATCCGTTCGTGAGCGTCTGGATAGGACATGGCTGGAGGTAGATCACTGTGTTGCCCAATTTCTCACAGGTCATGGCAACCTTAAGAGTAAATTATTTTCCTTTAGGCTTGTGGCTTCACCTTTATGTCAATGTTCTACAGCTGAACTTGAATACGAACAATCTGAACATCACGTCTTATGGGAGTGTATTCTTTGGCAGAATGAACGTAATATTATGTTAGATAGTATTCAGCAGTGCGATTCTGTAAACATGTCGAAGTGAACACTGAGGCGAAGTGAACAACAAGTGAGCTGTCAAACCATTGAAACCATACAAACAAGAAGGCATGACAGCTCACTTGTCGTTCACACCACCTAAGTGATCACGTTGAGATGTGACAGAATCGACCAGCTGTCATTCCATCTTGTTTGTATGATTTGACAGCTCACTTTGTGATCACTTCACCCACGCCTTCACTTCTACATGTTAGCAGAATCGACCGGCTGGTTACATCTGGGGTAGTTTACTATACGGACCTTGTAGAAATTAGAACAAATTTCCGTGCGTTCAGGCGATTTTGCCATACCTATTACTGGAATCAAAAGTAGCTCACAATTTAGGACCCATTAATTTCAGTGTTAATAATTATATAATCCGTGGTGCTTGACAACTGGGTTAAACCCAGTTGTATATGTCCCTTGGTGCCTATTGGCCTAACTCAAATCTGTCTCCTGCTTGATAAGGAGGGAAGTGGAAATTATAAATTTATTTTTTCCTATTCCTCTGCTGTACTTTCTGATTAATTTCGATGCGGGATCCAAGACAGTTGAATCGTTTCTCCGGGACTCGTCGGGCTTCATTAGCTCGGCGTTTTTCTGGTGGTCGCTACTGTTGATTCTGGCTTTCAGGAGTTGCAGTGGTTGGGAATGTGTGGAGGGCTTGTCCCAAAAAAAAATAACAATTTGGCCCTCTTGTTGTACGTTCACCTCGCGAAATTCGCAGTTTCGATTGTACCTTGGTACCTGGTATATGGTACGGTATGGTGGTATGGTGATGTATCCATGTTTAATCAACGGTTATGAAACGGCGCAAAAACTTGTTCGGATTACGGCTGAACATCGCCAAACAACCCTTTCAAGTGGTCACACGGTTTCGCTTATGGTCGAGTGCGAGCAATCGCGGCAGCCTTCCCGCGGATAGCTTTTTCATATCCAAATATTCGTGTAAGTTGTGATGCACCCGCTCAGTTAAGATGCCTACATCCTCAGCTACCTCACGCACTTTCGTTCTCCGATCGTCCAATATCATTTCATGGATTTTATCGAAGATTTCTGACGTGACGACCTATTTTGGCTAACCTGAACGTTCGGCGTCACTTGTGCCGATACGACTACATCGGAACTCAGTAAACCACTTCTTAACCATTTAAATTGATAGGGCAGAGTCCTCATAGTATTTATCTAGCCTTTACTTTGTGTCGTTGATGGTTAATTTACGCAAAAAATGAAGCTTAATCAGCACACGAATTCACTTTTTTCCATTTTTGTTAAGATTCGAGAGGTTATCTGCTTTCAACGGTCAAACACAAAATAAATGACGAAGCTTGCTTAAATTTGTCAGCAGCCTATTAGATGGCAGTTGATGGCAGCATCACTCATTTATTTTAAAGTTTTTGCGCGAGAACTTCAAAAGTTCACTGACTTATCAAACCACCCTCGTAGAATTATTAGCGTATCATGAAAAATCAGTTTATTGCGTAAAATTTCTGCCTTAAGGTGGCACTAGTCGATATTTTTTCCATAGAAACTTCGGGAGGGTATTACTCCGCTGTTTGACAGAGTACCATCAAAAGTTAAACATAATATCGTTTTGTTATATTATTAGTTTTGTCTGTATGGAAACAGAATGGTAAAATAAAACGCCATTAAAAAGTTATGAGCCACCAAAGTTTCGTTTTTCTTGCGAATTTTAACGCATCTTTGGGCGTAAATAAGTAATAAACACAATGTTAAATCTTTAAAACCAAGTCGGTACCGACAAATCTCAATTATCGAAGAATTCAATAACTTTTATTTTTAATCGATTTATGCAGTAGTTTTTTCATAATACTCGATTTACGAAAGGCCTTCTCATATTTTTTTACGCGCGCGTTTTACTATGAATTATCGTGCCTCTCACTGAATAATGTTCCCCCCGGTGCGGTGCGGGGAGGACAATGCTCACGCACACGTGCGTATTCAAGTTACGACTGTGTCTGCTGCGGTGTGCTGTGGCCTGTGGCCTATGTCGTTCATACGTTACATACGTAGGTAGACTATACTTGCGCTCTAATTTATATTGACTCATTGGCTTGATTTTTGGATTTCAACATTATATTTTTTATATCTGTTTGACTTCGCACTGAAGTTTGGACTCCGTATTTGCGTTTGAAATTGTTATTGTTGCTTTGAGTGGACGCTGCATAAGTACGTGACATTGTTTTGAATCATTGAAAAAGTTTAAAAAACCACATATTATAAACGATGGGTAGAAAAGTCATAATTTGGCGTTGTGACCGGGTCTTCGACACCGCGTCGCTGCCCGCGCCCGCTGCAGTGTAAAATCATCGCGGCGGGATGCTATCGCGCAATGAATTTTCAACTCTCGATGTTGAAACCAATGATATAATTATAAGTTGAAACGGTGTCTTTTTTTGACGCGTTGGGATTAACTCTGCTGAGTGCTGGGTTCTCAACGCTCGGCTGAACGGAATATTTTTACGTCCGTGCGTACGGTGGCTAAGCGTTCTTACAATCGAGCGACATGACGCCGCCGTGCCACCGCCGCCGCACGCGTCTACGACAGGGACAACTGCACGCGTCGTTGTTGGTCGTTGAAGCGCCGTCGACAGCCAACGACAAAGGTTGCCGGCCGCCAGCGGCAACGTGTCGCTCGTTTAGTTGAGTACCTAGGTAGCAGGTAGCGAAATCCAAAGTTCAAGCCAGGGTCAATGTAATGTTTGTTACTGGGTTCATTCTATTTGCTTTCAAAATAGTTTCTTGCAATTGACAAATTAATTTTGTGTTCGTAGGTACTTTTGCGGCGGACAAGACTTTTTTATGGATGGGAAACCAAATAACTGCTCCCGCTTTGGATGAAACAGAAGGGAGTGTCAGACTCTTCTTGACTAAAACCCATCCGTGTTCCTCCTAATGCCCTCTGCGTACTGTATTTACCAGGGCCGCGGTAACTCTTTCGAACAAATTCTGCAACATCATAGTTTACATAGCTCTCTGCCTTATAGGTACCTACTGTTTAAGGTTGTTTCATCTAACTGTACTGAATGCGATGTAGTGAAAGATGTTTACCACATATTGATGGAGTGTGCCCGGAACGAAGCCCTTAGAAATTATATAAAATGTAAAATTAATCTGATTCTCTCAGATGTGGGCTGGTGTAACAGTATTTTGTCCTTCCCTTTGTCGAAGGAGGCCAGACTGCTGTACAAGCTCACTCAAAAGGGCATTAAAAATAGAATAGCCTAAGTAAATCAGTATGATTGTTTTTTGAAATATGTATTGCGTTTTGTAATTTGTATTACAGGGGCGACATCTTCAAATTGAACAAGCCCCTTTAAATAAATAGAAAAAAAAAGGTACCTACTCTTATATTAACGTAGGTAGGTACTTACCTACAAGCAAAGATGCCATAAAACAAACCGTTGGCGTCGTAGACACTAAAATTTTAACGTTAGGTAGGTAGGTATGTAGGAGCTAAGTAAACAATCTTTATGTGTCACTTGTCAGTTTGTCACAATATACTGTGCACTTGTCTGATAATTTAAAGCAATCTAATAATGAATGCAAATCTAAACACGTCTGTGTCAACCAATAGGGGTAACTAAAAATAGAAAACCGGCCAAGTGCGAGTCGGACTCACGCACCAAGGGTTCCGTACAAATATTATCGTTCGAACCAATTTTCGCTGGTAGTTTACATGGTAATGTACATCATATATTTTTTTAGTGTTTAGGTATCATTCTCTTATTTTAGAAGTTACACACATTTTACCACTATGGAAGTGTCTCTCGCTCAAACTATTCAGTTTAGAAAAAAATGATATTAGAAACCTCGATATCATTTTAGAACCCCTATCCATACTATACCGGCCTACAGGTTTAGGTAGGTAGTAAGTTCAGAGAATACATCTACTTACCAAGTTTAGAGTTTTCGACAGCATAGTTCTTATAGTTTCGGAATAAAGTGGCTGTGACATACGGACGGACAGACAGACAGACCGACATGACGAATCTATAAGGGTTCCGTTTTTTGCCATTTGGCTACGGAACCCTAAAAATTAAGAAGACAGGTAGGTAAGTAAGTAATTTTGATAACAATTTATAGGATGGTACTTAGGTAGAACTAATTTCATTATTAGGTACTAGCGACCCGCCCCGGCTTCGCACGGGTGCAATGCTGATACTAAATACACTACAGAAAAACCGTGAGAAAAACTGTTACCTACCTACCTCGCGTCTGAGCCGCGCGGGTACCTTACATAGATCTAAACTCCCCTCCCGCACGCGCACCCCCGCCTTGGTGACCGCCGCAACGGGCCGTGCAGCAGAAATCGTAATATTTTAATTTCGCCATAACTTCAAAACCAAACGTCCGATTTTAATCATTCAAAGACCAAATATGATCTACATAAACTGTACTTAGTGATGAAATACTTTATTTTGATAAGGATTAATAGTATGAGTAAAATAAACGCGTTTAAATGTAGTCCAAAAAAAATCTAGATTTTTAAATAAAAAAATGGTTGTTGTGCCTCACTCGACATAGATTGGTATAGTGTGTTGCGGACTTTTTTGTAGATATTTATAAGATCTACAATTAATTAGAACAATTTATGGTTGTATCTTTTATAGTTTAGGCAGCGTACGCAAAATAAGTCACTTTTCCGGTTGATTTTTACACCTTGTGTCCGAAAAACCCAAATATCTTACGGAACCCTATTTTTTTACAAAATAAAATATAACCTATGTTACTCGTGGATAATGTAGCTTTCGAATGGTGAAAGAATTTTTAAAATCGGTCAAGGAGTTTTGAGCCTACTCATTACAATCAAACAAACAAAGTTTTCCTCTTTATAATATTAGTGTACCTAGATGTATCTAGTAACTACGGACATAAACTGCGATGACTATTCAAGTAAGTATCTGTCGGTGGCGGCGTGGCAGCTGCATTACCACCAAGGAAAAACTAAACATAATAACAATAGAATAAGCAATCCATATTAGGTACCTATAGGGCCGTAGAGGTATAAAACGATAACACAGCGCCTACTATTTTTAGTAAGAGTTTTTAGGTAGGTAATAGTACTCTATGGGTAGGTAGTTGCTGATTTCTCGGCGAGCGTCGAGCGACTATGCGCAGCGGCGCGCGGTGGCGGTATGTGTGCATCGTGTAACTTCGATTTAGTTCGGAACGGTTCGGAACGATGTTTGTGTGCGTGCGAACTAGACGTGCATGAAGGCTAGCGTCTAACTGCTCATCACTGGTACTATCTCTGTCGGGCATGATGCGAGGTGAGACAGCGTGCTTTTTGGCCATGCCTACCACTGAGTTCGAGCCCGCGACTAGTGCCACCTTAACACAATTTACGAAATTCTACCCTTTTTTTTTTTTCGATCATTCTAATCGGCAGTAATTAAGCATTTTCTCGAAAACATATTTTTTTTACTTCTTGAAATGAATAAGAATAAGAATAAGAATAAGAATAGTTTATTGTTCAATATGTACATTCAAATTTGTTGATTCCTGGATCTCACACTAGGATTCCCTGTGTCGTGGGATCCAGGCTCTTTCATTCCGTTTACATTTTGCAGTTATATATGTTATAAAATAATAATAAAAACAATGCATGTATGCTGTGTGTGTTAGTGTTTGCATGGGTGTATGATGAATTAAGAAATTGTGTTGGTGTTGACAGTGTGTACCTTAGGACGAATATAATGTTACATAATAAATTATATAAATAGTGGTATGTATGAGATGATGGTACCTGTAAAAGCGCATTCTTTTATCGTCTTTTTTATGTTAATAAATTTTCAGTCATATCATAGTCCAGACTTAGTAGCCATTTTGTAACCGTAATTTTGCATTTAGCGTGAGTGAGTTTTAGAATGTTGAGGTTGTTATTAAGTTTACAGTAAAGGTGCGGTCCCATAAAACCGTACGACCTTCTCCCGACTGTTTTACTGCATCGAACCTTTTCCCAATGTGCCCTTCTACTTGACAAGATACAAGTGCACATAGAGGTTTTGTGAAATCTTATAGTGACTGCTAGGATGTAAAGTTGTCTTACTCTAAGAACACTAGAAAAGTCTAATTTTGTGATCTAAGCCATCATAATATGCACTAGCGATTGATTTCTCTGTAGCGGCGACAGCGCTCAGGTGCATCTGCGAAGTATCTACAAAACCTTTGCGAATAAATGTTTCTAGTAATGGTAAAAACCAAGGCAAATTAATTTAGAAACTGTGCGTTCACATAAGCGATCTAAGCGTTCACAAAGTGGCCTATCTCTGCTGCATATGGTTGCAATAACGACACGTTATAATTTCAGATTTTAGTTTTGTTTTTAATTAAAATTGTAGATATTTTTAAACCGCATCAAATTCATTGCGTAGTTTCAAGCGTATACTCGTAGGTATCTGTCCCTGCTGTGCTTAGATGAAACAGTGAAATTTTTAATTAACATTGTAGTGGGGCAGGTAACGACTTGAATCAAAATGGCCAAGATAAGATGCACAAATTATAATATTGTTAGTCAGTTACACGGTATTCAAAAAAAACAAGACATTCGAGAAAACTCAAAAAAATAACAATACGTGACCGTGTACGACAGCGATGCGAGCCGGACTGGCGCGTGCGCGACGCCGCTGCGACGCGGCGTGGGGCGGCGCGCGGTTTGTACCTATGTACCTACGCGTGCTAGGTACCGAGAAAGCGCGGGCGCCTTGTTACTATGCCCTACATACTCCCCCTTTTGACAAACATTGGTGACCTCACCGTTGGTCAAACATCAACAATGACACATTTCTTACGCGGCCGACCACGAGAACGCTTAGGAACAACCGGCTGCGGAACCTCAGGGCACTCACCATCCCGAGAGTGATACCTCCTTAACGCTGAAACGTGGTACTTCCCAATGACTTCATCCGGTGAATCAGGGAACGCTAAAAGGTAAGTAGTTGGGCTAACCTTCTTCTGTACCAGGTAAGGGCCGTCCCTTTTAGGCATGAGCTTAGAGCTGACTCCTTTGGCAGCACTGCTAAGCACGTGCGTCTTCATCAGGACAAGATCACCAACGGCAAACTGCTCAGCCTTTCGGGTCTTGTCTTTGGCAGCCTTACGAATGTCTTGCTGTCGTTCTATGCACTCCTTACTGTTGCTGAGTGTCTCCGCTAGCTTCAAGAGATATGGCGTAATCTGTGGAACATAGTTTTCAGCCTCTATTACAGCACGAAGATCGCTCTGTACTACAATAGGTGAGCGGAGTTCACGAGCAAAGGTTAGATAAGCAGGTGTCTGTTGAGTTGCTTTGGTTATTGAGGTGTTCAATGCAAATCGGATGAATGGCAGAGCTTCTGGCCATTGCTGGTGGTGTCCTTCTACCAGGATCGCCAACTGGGTCTTGAGATCGCGATTTTTACGCTCGACTGGGTTGGCCTCCGGATGGTAAAGTGGCACGAGACTCTGCTTCACACCAAGCGTGAACATTGCATGTTGCATGACGTCGGCAACGAACTGTACGCCGTTATCAGATATGAGACGCCGAGGAACGCCAAAGCGTAAGAAAACATCTTCAATTAGTACCTTAGCGCATGCTTCAGCTGTGGCTTCGGAGAGGGCGAACAGCTCAACCCATTTGCTGGCTGTGTCTTCCACTATCAGCACCCATCTCTCTCCATTAGCTCCTTTGGGCAATGGCCCAAAAAGGTCGACAGCGATGACTTCGAAGCGCTGAGCGGGAACCGGAGTCTGTAAGAGTCCGCTGGCTTCTCATTGGAAGGTTTGTAACGCTGGCATTCTATGCAGGTTTTCAGATATTCTGCTACATAACGTCGCATACCGGGAAAATAAAATCTCTGACTTATACGGTGCAGGGTTCGGTCCAGACCGCCGTGACCTGAAGTAGCTGAGTCATGACATTCAAAAAGTACCTGTTTCCTTCGATTTTCAGGAATGACGAGCTGCGGTTCTTCTGTCTCCGCTTCAGTATATCGGTATAGTACACCTCTGCACGTATGATAACCTCTGTCTGTCCATCGAGTAAGTTCTAATTCATCCTTGCCTTCTAGAGCCTTCATGATCTTCGCCACTTCAGGGTCTGCGAGCTGATCCTCACGAAGAGTAGCGGCATCCCAGTGCGGCGGGTCGACGAGCACCATGCAGACTCCACAGGAACCGCGAGCCTCCTCCTCACATGGCGGACGGCTGAGCGAATCAGCAACTACGTTTGCCTTCCCAGGAGTGTAGTCGACTTGTAGATCAAAGGACTGGAGTTTCATGGCCCATCGTACGAGGCGTCCAGCAGGTGACTTCAAGGTAAGTAGCCATTTCAGGGGCTGATGGTCACTGCCGACACGTAGTGGATGGCCATCTATGTACCCTCGGAATTTCTCGACTGCCCAGACAACTGCCAACGCTTCGCGCTCGGTGGTAGAGTAGTTCCGCTCCGCCGGCGTGAGGAGGCGACTGGCATACGCGATGGGTTTCTCTTCTCGCTGCGACTCCCCCTGGAGCAGAGCAGCACCCAGTGCGTAATTGCTAGCATCAGTCCTGAGAACGAATGGCACATTATAATCTGGCTGGATAAGAATCGGAGGTGAGGTAAGTAATCCTTTTAGTTCTATAAATGCCTTGATCTGTTCTTCACCCCACAGCCAGGACTGATCCTTACGCGTTAGCATAGTCAGTGGCTGTGCAACCTGTGAGAAATTCGGCATGAATTTGCGGAACCATGAGCAACTCTGTAGAAAGGATTTTAGATGCTTTACATTAGTTGGTTCCTTCATATCTAAAATTGCAGTAACCTTATCCGGATCTGGGGACACTCCTTCTGATGTGATCATGTGTCCTAAGTATTTCACACTCTCTCGAGCAAATGTGCACTTATTGCGATTCGCATGGAGATTGAAGACACGTAAGCGGTCGAATACCGCACGTAAGTCCTGGAGATGCTGGTGAAATGATCCTGATATTAATATGAGGTCATCAATGTACCCAAGGAGGGTCACCCCCTTAAGGGATGATGCAGAACGAAATCGGTCGATTAAACGTTGAAACGTTGCGGGCGCATTGCGCAGACCGAACGGCATACGGGTAAATTTGTGAAGTCCAAATGGAGACACAAAGGCAGTTTTATCCTGGTCTTCAGGACTCACTTTAACCTGCCAGTACCCTGATCGGAGGTCAATAGTACTCATAAAACAGCTCTTACCAGTATATTGAAGAAGGTCGTCGATCACTGGCAGTGGGTACGAGTCACTCTTGGTAACGGCATTCAGCTTACGGTAATCCACGCAGAAACGGTAACTACCATCCTTCTTTGGTACCAGAAGAGCTGGTGCTGCCCATGGAGATTCACATTCCGTGATGATACCTTCGCGCAGCATCTTTTCGATCTCCTCTTCCATGATGACTTTCTTGGCGGGAGTGAGTCGGTATGGCGGCACCGCAATCGGCGGGTGATCACCGCAATCGATGCGATGCTCTGCGAACGGTGTAGGTTCTCCCCCTTCAGTGAAGATATCCTCATACTCTTGCAGCAGCTGAGCGAGACGTCCCTTCTCTGGAATTGACAGCATCGAACCTTCATTACTACGTAAGACATCCGCGGAAGCGCACCCAACGAAGTCACGTGAAGTCTCACACCGCAAGGGGTGAATGACCTGAGGCCGATCAGCTGTGAACCAAGTATTGTTTGAAACGTTAATAACAATACCAGCTTTACGTAAGAAATCAATACCGAGTAACGTGTCATTGTTAACTGAGTTAGGAAAAATGACAAAAGTAATAGGTATCGTCAACCCCTTAAGTTGTATGTCAACATCTACGAGTAAGACCTTGAGTTCCCGCACTATGCCATCGGCTAATTTTACCGACATAAAACTACTACGAAACGAATAGTGTAGTTTACGAAGCAGTGCGTACAAACTCGAACCGGCTACACTACGCTTAGCAGCCGTATCAATCAACCCGGTACCACGATGACCGTCTATCTCGATGTCGAGTATTGGACGACCGTCAGTACATAAGTTCGACGCGGACAAGTTACCTACTCTAATCGGCAACGCATCGCAGTCGAGGTCGACATTACACTTATAACTACATAAACAAGCGGATTGAGACACATTACATACATTACTATCAAAAGTTTCGCTATTCAAAGTTACGTTACACTTACAAGTATTATGATTACAATCGTGTGAAACAACATTAAGATTATCTGTATTAACACAACTTCTAGTGGGCTCTAGCATGTTAAATTCAACAACAGAAATAGATTCTTTCGGATTTACCGAACACTTAGCGCAATTAGATCGAATTACACCAATAGCGCCACAACCGTAACACTTCACACTAGACTCGGAAGTCGTTTTCTTGATTTTATTTTTAATACTCTTACAAAAGTCACGGGTATGTCCGCTTTTGCGGCAATAAACACAGAAAAGTTTTTTACCTTTGTCCGAACTGTTTACCACAATAGGCGCAGCGCTGCTCGTAGCCGACGCTGTAGTACTCGGTGGCGCCGGCGCGCTCGTCGCGGAGGCGGAGGGCGCGCGCGCGGGCGTCTGCGGAGGCCGGGGCTGCGGTGGCGGCGCGTGCGGCGTGTGCGCGCCAGCGGCGGGGCCACGCGCGTCGGTCGACACCTCAGAGAGGGACTCCTCAATGTTTCGCGCCTTCTCGATTAGCTTTTCCAAATTCTCGATTGATTCACGAGTTACCCGTTTTCTTATACGTCTGTGTAGTAGCCCGTAAATCATGTCGACTTCCATTTCATTTACGACTTTATATGGAAGCTTAGAAATAAGCGCGCGAAGTCGAGCAACGAAGACCTCCGTGCGTTCTTCTGTTTGTTCCACGGCAAATATTTCCCGGAATAATTTGTGTGGCGGTCGGGCTGCACCGAACATGGCGCGAAGTCTCTGTAGCGCGTCTTCCCATGACGTCACTGATGATTTTATGCCGCGAAACCACACAGCTGCCTCTCCTTCTAGCAGCATAGGTAGGCCGCGAAGCGCATGTTCGTCACTGATGCCTGTACACTCCTTGTATATTACTATCGAGTCGACGAATGCTTCGAGGGTCTCTGAGTCTCGGTTGGCGCCGCTAAATCGCGACGTACAGCGCGCGAAGTTTCCGTGATTTGTGGCTGGTGCAGCAGGCGATGGAGACGGTGAAGCTGAGCCGTTGACGGCCGACGTAGCCAGCAGGCTCTGAACCAGTTGACGGTTCGATTCCGCTTGAGCCTTGGCGAACGCCTCCAAAAACGACGTAAGCGTCCCTTCCGATAGCGGCGCGGGCGTCGGGGACGCCGGCGGCACGCCGAAGTCGTCATCGTTGCTTCTACTTTTGCGACGAGGCATTGTAGTACACAATAGTCATTAAAACACAAGGAAACACTATTCACGTTGTACGTAACGTGCACTAAACTTGTCCACTAAGAAAAACCGTTACTATGCACATAGGTATTTGAGTTCGCGTCGCGTCGGTTAGGTACGCGTGCCGCGTTGGAGCGCCAGTTTGTAGTGGGGCAGGTAACGACTTGAATCAAAATGGCCAAGATAAGATGCACAAATTATAATATTGTTAGTCAGTTACACGGTATTCAAAAAAAACAAGACATTCGAGAAAACTCAAAAAAATAACAATACGTGACCGTGTACGACAGCGATGCGAGCCGGACTGGCGCGTGCGCGACGCCGCTGCGACGCGGCGTGGGGCGGCGCGCGGTTTGTACCTATGTACCTACGCGTGCTAGGTACCGAGAAAGCGCGGGCGCCTTGTTACTATGCCCTACAACATTTTTTTTGCCAAGTTTAAATTTAAAAATGTATTTAAAAATAAACAATGCGCACAAGTTAATAATGAAACATATCTTACTAAAGAGGTAAATGTGATAGTTAAAATGGATGTTGGTTGCTCTAATTACTGTTTAACCGTATAGTTCGGTAGTAGGTCCATTTGGACCTTGACAGGCGAACCTCCGCCGACTCGGTATTAGGTCCAATTGGACCTTAAAGATATGTCATACGACATCCTTATTATTAACGCTGTTATTCATAAAGCTACTTGAAAAATTTTATGTATGACTGATTAAAACAATTGGTTATAGAAGTCATACGATAGCGCCAATAATTCTCTCGTTTTTAACCCGCAAGTTTACTATTTTTCAAAATAAAATCCAAGTGTCTAAATGTGATAATCGCCGTCCACAATCAATCATATTGTTTTTTTTTTTTAATTTTGTGGGTGTACCAAAACGATTATGCTAATCGATAATTTTTAAATTTCAATCTAATCGATTAATATAAATGAGCAAGTATCGTAAATCGATTCTAAGAAATTAGAAAAAATACGTTTCAGGCATGAAATAATGATGATTATTCTTTATGTTTTCTCGTGTAACTCAAACAGATTTTTAGACATTAGGAATAAAACTAAGTGAAAAATTTCATCGGACCGAATTGGTGCACAAAACTTAAATTCAGAATGCGCTCGTGATTCCAAAATACTATATTTTATTGAAAATATTGAGAGTTTTGTAGCTATATAATATGAAACCCATACAGAATGCTCAGTTTACATTAATGTAGGTATGTCAAGTAGGTGTTGGACTTGGGCATCAATTAAACTTGAGTATGCTATGCATCAGGTTGGTTTTTATTTATGCATGAAAATTGGTTACGTGTGGATATTTGTAATAGATTCATTCCGATGTTTTTTTTTCTTCTGCTGCAAAAGGAAGGTGTGAATGCTTTTTGGCAGTATGAATGAGAGTGCATGTGAGGTTGTTTGTAGGAAGGTATGTCTATTATTTTGGAACGCCTGGTAGCTTAAGGCTGTGTTAAAAACAAAATACAGCACAACCAAGGCACGGAGGAAACTCGACATGTTAAGATGGTCACCCATCGCCAGATCAACCTTGGCAAGCGTTGCTTAACCTTGAAGATCGACCCATGCGGCTGTTGTTATTTATCATTAGCTCCTCAATATTAGATGTTCAATATTAAAATAATATTTTTAATCTGTAGTAATTTGCATCGCTGAAAACATATTCATTAATATTTCCAGTTGTCATATTAGTCAGCCATTAGTCTACCGGGCGTTCTAAATAAAAAAACATTCCTCTAAACATACATAGGTACATACAAGTGTCTGTTCGAAACATCAAAATAACAGCTTTATTCTAAATGCATACGAAAGTGTATACGATAGCTTAAACAAAACACCTTTTTTAGTGACGTTTTATGTAAATTACTTATTTTAGAAAGGATTCCGTCAAAAAATCAGAACCCATCAAAATACTAATATAGCGGGCAAAGCCGAAGACAGAAACTAGTCAAATCTAAAACTCGCAATCATTTTCGTCTAATATTTTTTTCTCACGAGCACTTCTTAATTTAAATTTCGAATAAAAGCGAAATTCCGCGCGAAATTGGTCGTGGGTCTAAAGGCTTGACCGCACTGGGCGACGCCGACGCTTCGCGGCAGTGGAGCGACGTGACACGTACCAACACTATTAGGTATACCGCACTTGAACTGCAGTGCTGCGACAGTTTGCAGCAAATTTTGTCGGTCAGTCGTTTGGAAATTTCTTCTTACCAAACACTTTCTAACTTGAATAAAATGAAGTGTCGCGTCGCTTGCTATACCGCACTAACGGCAGCGGAACTACGCGACGCGACACGGTGCACCAATTTGATGAAATGGTCAACTTTGATGCATGTGTTGCGGCGCGCAGTTACGCTGCTGCGTAGTGCGTTAAACCTCATACAATATCTTACAAAGAATATTTGGTCGTTGCGTGTCGCGTCGCTTCGCTGCCGCGAAGCGTCGCCCAGTGCGGCCAAGCCATAAGAGGGCTTTCACAATTTTTCTTGAATTTTAGCGTTTTATTCGAGTTTTGATGTGTGATTTTGCTTTAGATATAGCCTTAAAAGAAAACAAAGAAAAATATGCCTAAAACAGTTTGATCATTTATCTTGGGAGTGTTCTAAATAAAGATTTCAATTTGTTCACGTAGGTACATCACGTACGTAAAATCCTTGACTCCGCAAAGGATGTTTCACAATACGTTGCTTTAGGGAATCTTTTGATGCCTTGGTACACCGAAGATATTATAATTTTATCATTTATAAAAATGTCCACGGTACAACTGTATCTTCTACTTTAGAATGTTCAAATCAATTTATTACAATTCATACAGTAATACACCAAAAATAATTCTGTAAAACTGACAGTTATTGACAATTTTCCGTATGAAACTATAATTTTTATCTATGAAATTATAATCCAAATTCAAATAAAAAATATTTAATAATGAAGGTGGCGTTGCTATATTGCTTGAAAAAAAAATTGGTCTAATTAAAAGTAAAGTAAATATTTTTAAATAATTGTTGTATGCAATGCAAAAATCAATATAAATCTTGTGACGCGCGGTATTCAACTTAAAAATCAACCTGAGTAATTCGATTTTGTCAAAGCGCTCTTAACGAGTTGTTTTATTTTATAATTCTCTAAAATTGCCGCCTAAAAATATTTTTGAATGTTATATGAAATCATAAAAAATATTATATTCAGTGCTTATTGTATTTCAATCCATAAAAGTATTTTTTTCTAGTTAATAATAATCGATTTATGAAAATCGAATGAAATTAAAAGAAATAGTCAACTTAGATTTTCTGAAAATAAATAAGTAAACAATGTTCTCGCTTAACCTTTTTGAGAAGTAAAGTAATTAATATTTATGACACATTTTTAAGTAGACTAAAGCGATTTGAATCACCTTAACTTGCAATAAACTTTAAGATATTTCTCACAAACTTATCGTATAATTAATGGCTACGGAACCAAATTTTTCATAGTAAATACGATTGACGAAAGGATCATGACCAACGATGTATGGAAATCCGTCTAAAGTTGAATCACAATAAATCTATATTTATTATAGGCTACGTTTTATATACAATTAAATAAAAGTGTTCATTTTCATACAAGTATCCGAGTTTTAAAGTAATTAAACAAATTCGGAGATAACCGAAAAATTGTGTCTAAACTACTCGCAACTTATAAAATGACCACAGGTCACTCATGTAGGTACAAAACAACAAAGTTAGTTCAAAACAAAATAAGAGAATTGCTAATTGCAATAAACCCAACTACTTAAAAAAAACAACTAACACACTACTATGAAATGCTAACTTTTTTTTCAACCCACGATAGGTTGAAAAAAATGTTGTTTTATTTCGATAATGTCACGCTTTTTAGGATTCAGTACTTTTGAGGGTAACCAAAGAATTTATCTCGATAGGAAATCGATCTATCAGAAGTCAATTTATTACTGAATCGATTCTTTCCTGCGATTTGGATAGATTTAAAAATAGATCTTGTTTAGGAATAATCGCCATCCCTACCGGTACGTCTGTCATCTGCCTTGACAGTTGCATTTGAGTGAGACGAAACATACAAACGACATACAAACGAGCCATTCACTGCGCCATAAAAATAGGCTAAATTTGCCTCCGTCCCGCCTTAAGTTGCATGCTTCTAGTCCATATTCGATGTCGATCAAAATATATAATAAATTACCGGAAAACATAAAGCAAGAAAACAAAACCGGTTTATTTTTAAATAAGTTAAAACAATTTTTAATTAAAAAAAGCTATTACACAGTGGAAGAATACTTAACGGATAAATTTTGATCAAAAGAAATATATTTATACACTTAATAATAATAAATAAATGACACTTTATTCCATTAATAATAATTTACTATGATATTAATAATAATAAGCAAATTATATTCTATTCTATTCTATTGATAATGATAAATAAATGATATTTTATACCATTGATAATAAATAATAAATGACATTCTTTTCCATTGATAAAAATAAATAAATTACATACCATTCAATTGACAATTGTATTCTATTAATAATGATAACTAAATACCATAATATTCTAATAGTAAAACCTTTAAATATAAAATCAACTAATAAATTACATCAATAAATGACATACTATTAAATTGACAATTATAAATAAATGACATTGTATTCTATTAATAATAATAAATCAATGAAATTTCATTCTATAAATAATGACAACTAAATACTATTCTATTCCAATAATTAAACATTTCAATATAAATGAGCAAATAATATTTTCCATCAATAATAATAATAAATATACGACATTGGATTCTAATAATAACGATAACTAAATAATATACTATCGTAATAATAAACATTATCGTGATACAAAACTAAAAAAGTAGGTAGGTAATAATTATAACTACATGTAAAAAACATTAGAAAAAGCTGGACAGGAACTAAAAAACAACACTTATTTTACTAGAAAAGAATTTAAAGCACTCTTCCTCTCTCCTAATTATTTTAAAGTTTGCTGTGCCCGACAGGGTCCATAATTGTTTCAATTTGAATCTATTTTACCACCTGTATGTGTACATTATGGAATGCAATAAACGATTTGATTTGATTTTGATTTGAAACACAAAAATAAATATTTTCACAACTAAACTATGAAATACATAATTATACAGTACCTACGTTATGATTATGATATTACTAATTATTTAGCTATTTATGAGTTTAATATCATTTTCTTGATGTTTTTATACTTTTTATGTAAAGGCTCATACTTACGTGACTCGTACAAATGAAGAGAACAAAACGTCCATCATGACTATACGGAAATATACCTAGCAATCGTTAATTTACTGTTCATCTTAAAATCATAATTCCGGATACGAAATGAAATTCCTGAAGTGAAAAGCTTGTAAAAAATAAGCAAAAAATTTGTATATTAATTTGGTTTTTATACGTGCAACTTTTCTAGACTGGTTTTGGTCATGATCCTTTGATGTTATTCCTGAATTGGATGTCGTAATTCGAAAAATCCCGTCGACTCAGCAGGTGTGTCTTATGTCAAAATCTTGTCGTGTAGAGTGGTTAATAGGTCTGGGTATTTGGCACAGAGATAGATTATACAGTTATTACTATTTTGTCCCCGGAGATCATACTCCCTTGGGATATTTTCCGATATTCAAGTGGGCGAAAACACTGGTAGAACCTAACTTTACATAATAAAACTTCCGAAATTAAATTCGCTCAAAATGTTAATGAAACCCATATCAAAATTCAATGTGTAGTTTATTAATTCGCTAAGTGGTCACGCAGACATTTTGTTACAACGCTACGTATAGTTATGGTTTTTTGGCGGCAGGAGGGTTGTTTTGCGCGTAGTAGATATCTTTTTTTTTGCAAAACAAAATGGCGGCCAGCTGCTGTGCACAGTGTGCACCCTTTGACAATGATAGGTACAATAGGCCCTTGTTGAACTGGACATTGTGTATGACGTCGTTTAACATCGGCCATGTTGGTACTTGTGAACTTAGCATTCATAACGTCCTTTTTGTTCAATGTTTCCAGATGCTGGAATGCCGTGTATTCATCTACAAAGCTAAACTAAACACAAATACCGATTTTAATAATCCTGCACATCCATTTGTGAGGATAAATACCCTAAACGCTGTCAAGGAAACAAAGGTACCTATTTAATTGTTTTTAAAGACTTATTTTTAAATTCACATCAAACAACTTTTCACCCGTCAATTTAATTACATCAATTAGATATTTTTTGCATCAAAATACTTATTGTAATGCAAACAAACCAAATCTTTAAGAAAACTATGGTGGGCGCCAGATAAACTTGCATTAAAGTACATTGACCTTTCCCTTATATCCCTTCGTAGATTCTATCTTTACCCGAACAATAAATTATAAACCGTTTTAAGTACTAGAGATTGTAAAGGGTCCTTTACGTTAATTTATAAAAAGACATAAAGCTGTCCTGAATCGAATTCTATCCATAGAAGTCGCTTTAGGACAGCTTTATTTCTTTATTTGTGTTCTAGGTAATAGGCTAGATTCCATCATCCACAAATTGCAAAACTATTTAGTCCGTCAGTTAGAGTATTGAAAAATAATGGACACGTATTTTTTGTTTTTGTAAATCAATGAATATTGACAAAGATAAAACGCATCAAAACTCGGGAGGACGTCACGACTCACTAAAAATTATGCGAAGGTGTGACGTACTGAGAATTTTAAAAGCGTCGTAACTTTGTCAATTTTGGTTCCCGTAACAAAAGAAAAAACATGGGTCAAATATTTTTTGATAATCTAACTGACGGACTAATTAGATTTTTTCAGGACACAAGCCTTACACAAGACATTAAGAAAGTTAATAAATAATTGTGAAAAACATATGTACCTAGGTGGTTTTTATACAAAACATAAATATACTTAATTTGTACATAATTTTGTGACAACTATCACGTAATAAAGGATAGTTGCCTTATCAATATGAATTACAAAATATAGGATTGATGCCCCACCGAGAAAAAAACTTATATCTCGCAAAAACTGTGATCGCACTTTGACCCCCTGAAATCGCACAGACACATGCAACGTAGTCAAGTTAGTCGTGGTTATAGAGTCTCTCGTTTTATAACGTATAATTCATTCGTGAAACTAGAGTAATTAAAATCGTGGCAACTATACCCTTGGGGCAACTATCCTAGTTTTGACCTATATATTTTAATAGTCTCCTCCCAATTACAGGTTCAGATGAAGACACTAACACCAGTATGGAACCAAGTTTTAAAGGTTCACAAACTCGTATCTGCGACTCACGACAGGGTACAAACCAGTCCACCTTTAGTCATGGTTGAGGTGTTTGACTCTGAAAATACGGTAGGTGCGATTAGCTTTTCTTTTTTATTTCTGAAACGATAGTATGACCTTTAAAAAAAACAGCATTATCTGCTGAACTATTCCACTGTTTTATGGCAGTTTTTTTTTTTTTAATTAGAATTAAAAGGTAATAGTCATAAGTAATGTGACAACAAAGGCGACGTGAAACTACAAGTATAACTGTGCAGCGCAAAATACGAAAAGGTATATCTTAGATTTTTTTAAGAGAATCATCAAAAGACGCCTGCCGCTCTGGCTGGAGCGGAAGGGAGTATAAGACTCTTATTTACTAAAAGTCACCCGTTCCTCCAAATGCCCTTTGCATTCCAGATCCGCGGTGGTCATTCAAACAAATATCGCGACACCTTAGACGTGCTGCACGTATACTTTTAAAACTACAGGTCAATATCAATGTTTTTACTGTGATGGGGCATTTAATACTGAATTTGATTTGATTGAAAAAACGGGTTTTAATTCTGAATTTGATTTAGCTTGCGTGAGAAAACGTGTTGCGCCAACCCCAAGTAACATGGGATAAGGGCAGGAAGATAATGGTCAGCCAAAAGGTTGCTTTTGAAATGAGTAATAAATGTTATTATATTTAGGATCAAAGTTAACCATTCCAAAAGAAATAACCTTGCAACTATTAACATTTCGTCAGGTAGCTACCATAACAGGTACTACTTCACGTTGATTTTCAGCTTTCAGCAGCAACTCATGGATGCCATACACATAATTGGGTTTAGCAAATTATAGGGAAAGGTGAAAAAGAAACGCTCCCTGTTCTTTGCCTTGCTGAGGGACAAAATAGGCTTAACCGAATAGAATAATATTGTTGTGCTTTTCAGAATTTACGACCTACAACATCACTGAAATATCTCCAGCCGTATTAAAAGCCGATATTGGTCAGGTTTTTAATTCTAACCAGAACAGAATAATGGTTTCAGGAAAAACGAGTCGATTTCTCAGATTATATTCTTAATGTTTTTGGACTTATTTGGCTAGCATTTTTCCTAGTATGTTGGGTTAGGTTTCCAGTCCAACTGGATGTAGCTGTGTAGGTACCCATTTCAGGGAATAATACCCTGAAATGGGTTAACATGATAATCCTTGGAAAGACTGGTATCGTATTTTCTGAATTCTAACAACACACAGTTGTTTAAATGATAGCCGGAACCAACAGTTAAATTTTTCGAGGCACTGTTGCTCCTGGGTTCTAGATTGTAAGTAGTATTTGAAATCAAGTTCTAGTTACACAAATACAAAGAGATAAGATTGGATTACACTACCAAAGCTGCAGCTGTACGGCACTTTACCATTTAGTGTAATTCTCTCCAAACGTGTATTTCAAAGTTGTCTTTCATAAAATTCCAGGGCAAAAGTGAGCTAATCGGTCGGTTAGAAGTTGAACCTGTGGTGAATGACAATGAAGATTACGAGTATGCTCCTAAGCTGCAATGGCACGATCTACATAAAGGCCAGGAGTACTCGGGGCAAATACTTATATCTGTGCAACTATGTCCGGTAACGACAAACCTTTTTTTTTCAAACCGACATAATATTAGAAAGCTAATCTATAGTAATACTAGCTGACCCACGCAACTTCGTCTGCTTCGCATTTTCCCTGAATTTTGATTGCTACAAACCTCATGGAGCCCGAGACCTTTCCAACGAATGCTAAACCGTGGAAATCGGTTCGTGCGTTCTGGAGTTATAGCGTCAGGAAGGAAAACCCTACTTATTTTTATATTATAGATTATAAAGGTGTTTGTTTGCTTGCTTGAACGAGCTAATCTCAAGAAGTTCTGGTCTGATTTGAAAAATTATTTCAGTGTTAGATAGCCTATTTATCGAAGAAGGCGTGATATATAGCCTATAGCTAGGTATATATATATCATCACGCTAAGACAAATAGGAGCACGAGTCAGCTAGTGAATTCATATTCAGATAGTATAGGTACTTATTGGTGTTGTTCTGACTGCTTGGTTACCTATAAGATATTTTATAAGATCTGTTCATCTAAAAGAAAATAGTTACCTATATCCAGCCTAGGGGTATAGCGAGGTTTTGAAAAAATATATAATTATTCACCATTAGCATTTCAATGCGATCCTGAAGATCCTGTCACGTAAGTAAACATCTAATAAAAATAAATTGTGCTTCAAATTAACCCAACGATGATACATTCAAATTATTTTCCTTAATACTTCTAAAGTTTTTCGTATCCTGCTATGATCAGACCACTAACCAAAAAATGCAATCTGAAATTCTCATTTTCTATACATGTATCCCACAAAGTGGGACTCACATCACAATCCATTTTTAAATAGCTTCTATGGGAAAACTAGATTGGTGCCAGTGCCAATATAATTTTCCCGAGGGATCATAACGGGAAAAAAATTAAATATTTCCTACTCCAAATGCTTGTACACCAGTGTTCCAAATGTTATCCAGCTCTGTTCAACTAGTCAAGTCAAATTGAGTAACAGACGTTCAAATGTTCGTTTTTGTAATATTAGTACGATATTTCCAAATGCAGTGACGATTAAACCACGCCGCACTATACAACAATACCACACTACAAATCACAATATTTTAAACTCAAACAGGAGGCATTCCAAAATTTCAATCAGTTCAACGATGAAACATCCATATCCTTTTCGAATCCTGCCGTCTTAAAACAACTCCTGGTTTAATCAGAAAAAGATTGTAGAAGTAGAGTATCTGCTGACCACCGCAATGCAAGTTGTATTCTTGGGTTTTTGTCGCCGAGCACCGAGATGCATACTTGTACGAGGTGGTTGCATACTCCACTAAGTATTTTATTCTAGTCCTAAATATTTATAGTATCCACACCATACAAAACACTGACAGTACACACAAAACAACATCACACAAAATCACACACACACAACATACCACACTTCCAATCAATCAGTTGGTTGAAACATAAGCCGATCGAATTCTGGAGTGTTCTTAAAACTATTTTTGGTTACTTCAGGAGGAGATTGGTTACAGACTTACAGCGTACCTAAGGAGTCTCTTGAGGTATACGCACGCACAGACCACGGCAATGCAAGGTGTATTCTTGGTTTTTTGTCACCGAGCACCGAGTTGCACTCTTGTACTAAGTGGTCATACACATACTCCACAAAGTATTCAATTATTTTCTCAATCAATAATCATTCCAAAATTTCAATCGATCCAGCGATGAAACATCCATATTATTTTCCTTTTCCTAAGTGAACCCTTTTGAATCCTGTAGTCTTGAAACCACTCCTGATTTAATCAGAAAAAGATTAGTGCAGACTTTAAAAGTAGAGTATCTGCTGACCACCGCAATGCAAGTTGTATTCTTGGGTTTTTGTCGCCGAGCACCGAGATGCATACTTGTACGAGGTGGTTGCATACTCCACTAAGTATTTTATTCTAGTCCAAAATATTTATAGTATCCACACTACATATACAAAACCCTGACAATACACACAAGACATCATCACATACAAAACACACCCAACACACCACACTTCCAATCAATCAATTGGTTGAAACATAAGCCGATCGAATTCTGGAGTGTTCTTAAAACTATTTTGTGTTTACTTCAGGAGGAGATTGGTTACAGACTTACAGCGTACCCAAGGAGTCTCTTGAGGTATACGCACGCACTGACCACGGCAATGCAAGGTGTATTCTTGGTTTTTTGTCGCCGAGCACCGAGTTGCACTCTTGTATTAAGTGGTCATACACATACTCCACAAAGTACTTATTTGTTTTCTCAATCAATAATCATTCCAGAATTTAAATCAATCCAACGATGAAACATCCATATTATTTTCCTTTTCCTAAGTGAACCCTTTTGAATCCTGTAGTCTTAAAACCACTCCTGATTTAATCAGAAAAAGATTAGTGCAGACTTTAAAAGTAGAGTATCTGCTGACCACCGCAATGCAAGTTGTATTCTTGGGTTTTTGTCGCCGAGCACCGAGATGCATACTTGTACGAGGTGGTTGCATACTCCACTAAGTATTTTATTCTAGTCCAAAATATTTATAGTATCCACACTACATATACAAAACCCTGACAATACACACAAGACATCATCACATACAAAACACACCCAACACACCACACTTCCAATCAATCAATTGGTTGAAACATAAGCCGATCGAATTCTGGAGTGTTCTTAAAACTATTTTGTGTTTACTTCAGGAGGAGATTGGTTACAGACTTACAGCGTACCTAAGGAGTCTCTTGAGGTATACGCACGCACAGACCACGGCAATGCAAGGTGTATTCTTGGTTTTTTGTCACCGAGCACCGAGTTGCACTCTTGTACTAAGTGGTCATACACATACTCCACAAAGTATTCAATTATTTTCTCAATCAATAATCATTCCAAAATTTCAATCGATCCAACGATGAAACATCCATATTATTTTCCTTTTCCTAAGTGAACCCTTTTGAATCCTGTAGTCTTGAAACCACTCCTGATTTAATCAGAAAAAGATTAGTGCAGACTTTAAAAGTAGAGTATCTGCTGACCACCGCAATGCAAGTTGTATTCTTGGGTTTTTGTCGCCGAGCACCGAGATGGATACTTGTACGAGGTGGTTGCATACTCCACTAAGTATTTTAATCTAGTCCTAAATATTTATAGTATCCACACCATACAAAACACTGACAATACACACAAAATATCATCACATAAAAACACACCCAACACACCACACCAATCAATCAATTGGTTGAAACATAAGCCGATCGAATTCTGGAGTGTTCTTAAAACTATTTTGTGTTTACTTCAGGAGGAGATTGGTTACAGACTTACAGCGTACCCAAGGAGTCTCTTGAGGTATACGCACGCACTGACCACGGCAATGCAAGGTGTATTCTTGGTTTTTTGTCGCCGAGCACCGAGTTGCACTCTTGTATTAAGTGGTCATACACATACTCCACAAAGTACTTATTTGTTTTCTCAATCAATAATCATTCCAGAATTTAAATCAATCCAACGATGAAACATCCATATTATTTTCCTTTTCCTAAGTGAACCCTTTTGAACCCTGTAGTCTTAAAACCACTCCTGATTTAATCAGAAAAAGATTAGTGCAGACTTTAAAAGTAGAGTATCTGCTGACCACCGCAATGCAAGTTGTATTCTTGGGTTTTTGTCGCTGAGCACCGAGATGGATACTTGTACGAGGTGGTTGCATACTCCACTAAGTATTTTAATCTAGTCCTAAATATTTATAGTATCCACACCATACAAAACACTGACAATACACACAAAATATCATCACATAAAAACACACCCAACACACCACACCAATCAATCAATTGGTTGAAACATAAGCCGATCGAATTCTGGAGTGTTCTTAAAACTATTTTGTGTTTACTTCAGGAGGAGATTGGTTACAGACTTACAGCGTACCTAAGGAGTCTCTTGAGGTATACGCACGCACTGACCACGGCAATGCAAGGTGTATTCTTGGTTTTTTGTCGCCGAGCACCGAGTTGCACTCTTGTACTAAGTGGTCATACACATACTCCACAAAGTATTTATTTATTTTCTCAATCAATAATCATTCCAGAATTTAAATCAATCCAATGATGAAACATCCATATTATTTTCCTTTTCCTAAGTGAACCCTTTTGAACCCTGTAGTCTTAAAACCACTCCTGGTTTAATCAGAAAAAGATGAGTGCAGACTCTAGAAGTAGAGTATCTGCTGACCACCGCAATGCAAGTTGTATTCTTGGGTTTTTGTCGCCGAGCACCGAGATGCATACTTGTACGAGGTGGTTGCATACTCCACTAAGTATTTTATTCTAGTCCTAAATATTTATAGTATCCACACCATACAAAACACTGACAGTACACACAAAACAACATCACACAAAATCACACACACACACAACACACCACACTTCCAATCAATCAGTAGGTTGAAACATAAGCCGATCGAATTCTGGAGTGTTCTTAAAACTATTTGTGGTTACTTCAGGAGGAGATTGGTTACAGACTACAGCGTACCCAAGGAGTCTCTTGAGGTATACGCACGCACTGACCACGGCAATGCAAGGTGTATTCTTGGTTTTTTGTCGCCGAGCACCGAGTTGCACTCTTGTATTAAGTGGTCATACACATACTCCACAAAGTACTTATTTGTTTTCTCAATCAATAATCATTCCAGAATTTAAATCAATCCAACGATGAAACATCCATATTATTTTCCTTTTCCTAAGTGAACCCTTTTGAACCCTGTAGTCTTAAAACCACTCCTGATTTAATCAGAAAAAGATTAGTGCAGACTTTAAAAGTAGAGTATCTGCTGACCACCGCAATGCAAGTTGTATTCTTGGGTTTTTGTCGCCGAGCACCGAGATGGATACTTGTACGAGGTGGTTGCATACTCCACTAAGTATTTTAATCTAGTCCTAAATATTTATAGTATCCACACCATACAAAACACTGACAATACACACAAAATATCATCACATAAAAACACACCCAACACACCACACCAATCAATCAATTGGTTGAAACATAAGCCGATCGAATTCTGGAGTGTTCTTAAAACTATTTTGTGTTTACTTCAGGAGGAGATTGGTTACAGACTTACAGCGTACCTAAAGAGTCTCTTGAGGTATACGCACGCACTGACCACGGCAATGCAAGGTGTATTCTTGGTTTTTTGTCGCCGAGCACCGAGTTGCACTCTTATACTAAGTGGTCATACACATACTCCACAAAGTATTTATTTATTTTCTCAATCAATAATCATTCCAGAATTTAAATCAATCCAACGATGAAACATCCATATTATTTTCCTTTTCCTAAGTGAACCCTTTTGAACCCTGTAGTCTTAAAACCACTCCTGGTTTAATCAGAAAAAGATGAGTGCAGACTCTAGAAGTAGAGTATCTGCTGACCACCGCAATGCAAGTTGTATTCTTGGGTTTTTGTCGCCGAGCACCGAGATGCATACTTGTACGAGGTGGTTGCATACTCCACTAAGTATTTTATTCTAGTCCTAAATATTTATAGTATCCACACCATACAAAACACTGACAGTACACACAAAACAACATCACACAAAATCACACACACACAACACACCACACTTCCAATCAATCAGTTGGTTGAAACATAAGCCGATCGAATTCTGGAGTGTTTTTAAAACTATTCGTGGTTACTTCAGAAGGAGATTGGTTACAGACTTACAGCGTACTTAAGGAGTCTCTTGAGGTATACGCACGCACTGACCACGGCAATGCAAGGTGTATTCTTGGTTTTTTGTCGCCGAGCACCGAGTTGCACTCTTGTACTAAGTGGTCATACACATACTCCACAAAGTATTTATTTGTTTTCTCAATCAATAATCATTCTAGAATTTAAATCAATCCAACGATGAAACATCCATATTATTTTCCTTTTCCTAAGTGAACCCTTTTGAATCCTGTAGTCTTAAAACCACTCCTGATTTAATCAGAAAAAGATTAGTGCTGACTGTAGAAGTAGAGTATCTGCTGACCACCGCAATGCGAGTTGTATTGTTGGGTTTTTGTCGCCGAGCACCGAGATGCATACTTGTACGAGGTGGTTGTATTTTATTCTAGTCCTAAATATTTTAAGTATCCACACCATACAAAACACTGACAGTACACACAAAACAATATCACACGAAATCACACACACACAACACACCACACTTCCAATCAATCAGTTGGTTGAAACATAAGCCGATCGAATTCTGGAGTGTTCTTAAAACTGTTTGTGGTTAATTCAGGAGGAGATTGGTTACAGACTTACAGCTTACCTAAGGAGTCTCTTGAGGTATACGCACGCACTGACCACGGCAATGCAAGGTGTATTCTTGGTTTTTTGTCGCCGAGCACCGAGTTACACTCTTGTACTAAGTGGTCATACACATACTCCACAAAGTATTTAATTATTTTCTCAATCAATAATCATTCCAGAATTTCAAACAATCCAACGATGAAACATCCATATTATTTTCCTTTTCTTAAGTGAACCCTTTTGAATCCTGTAGTCTTAAAATCACTCCTGGTTTAATCAGAAAAATATTAGTGCAGACTTTAGAAGTAGAGTATCTGCTGACCACCGCAATGCAAGTTGTATTCTTGGGTTTTTGTCGCCGAGCACCGAGATGCATACTTGTACGAGGTGGTTGCATACTCCACAAAGTATTTATATCTGAAACGAAATTATTTCAAATATTCACACAAGTGACCTACCAGACGGAATAAAAGATGTCACTCAGATTTCCAATCAGCCTCATGATAATAATAAATCAAAATCCTTTTTTTTTCCTTCCGGAGCCTTTGGAATTTTGGAGTGTTCTTTAAACCTCTCGTAGTTACTTCAGATAACTATCAACATAGAAAATCAGCTGGCCATCGACATGTAATGTAATACGTCATGGATCACTCGGGTGTTTATCTGTCGATCTGTCTATCTGTCCGTCCGTCCGTCACAGCCGAATTCTCCAAATTAACTGAACTGACTCGTACTTGACCAGTTTTTTTGCAATCCCGGGGGGATTAATATTAACTTAACTTAATAACTTAATAACTTCTAAAATGAGAGAATGATAAAACTAAAAAAAACATATTATGTAAACTTCCACCAAAAATTGGTTTGAGCGAGATCTAGTAAGTAGTTTTTTTTTAAATACGTCATATATCGTAAACCGAAACTTTTTCTTATAAAATATAGCTACAGGATTATACGAAACCCTCGGTGCGCGAGTCCGACTCGCACTTGGCTGGTTTTTTTTTTTTAAATCGTCCAGGCGGGATGCACACGTGACAGTTGTTGCTACGTGATTGATGAAGTATAATTTCTGTATTATATTTTTTGCCTTTTAACTCAATTTTATGCCCTGAACATACTAATACAATGATTACAGAATAGCTTAGGCTTACAACAAGTGAATGAGGCAAGTTCTTGACCGAGAAATAATTATGAATACCTTTGCTATTTTCTAGATACCAGAAATATTATTGAAAAATACAGTGTACCATCCGATAGAAACTACTTACATTGCGGCTGGGGTCAAGGAAGTGGACCAAGATAATGATAAACTGGAATCTCTGCCGCCTAATCTGATACCCAAGTCGACTACATACAAGTATGAAAAATGACTGTTACTAAAAATATTCACTATCAAGCGAACTAATAGCGCGAACCCACCGCAGTGCACGCTGTGCACGGCCACGCGGTGCATTTTAGCAGCGTGGATTCATTTCTTTGACAACGTGGGTCAATGTTTCCACTGCAGTACACACTATACACCCTATGTGGCTATGTATAAAGGTAGCGTGGCCCACCGCGGCACATGGAGAGGTTATAATATGGTTTTGACATAGTAGTGGGTTGATATTCGTGTATAGCATGTACCACGTGTATAGCGTTCATGGCGTTGACAGCGTTGAGCTATATGAGTGCCAATGACGTCTATTGATGCGTAGCGTGTCCGTGGGATGCGATGAGACAGCCTCATACATTTTCATGCAAGACGAAGCCTCACACACGTGCGTAGCCTCTCCATGCGCTGCGGTGGGTTCCGCCTTAACACGTAAACAAATGATCTTCGAGGATCGTTATCTATTTTTTTCGTATAATACTTGTATTTCGAGCCATGATGTACTGTCCGCACAGTAGGCACAATAGTTAAAAGCGCATACCACGTGTGGTTCATGGGATTGTTGTGAACCGGGTAGTTACACTATTAGGCTATCAATCCAAAACCAAAGCGCCTCATAATCCCCTTGGAATTATCCCAATTTAATTGAAATCAACGCGGCTTGTCTTTTTCCACATAGTTACTTCGCTGACTTCACTACATATTATAAAGTAAAATCCTCCACCGCGTCTGTCTGTCTCTTCGCGATAAACTCAATAACATCTGCACCGATTTTAATGCTGTTTTAATATATAATTTCACGCATGCGAAGCCGCGGGCATGAGCTAGTTTCATCATATTATCATCTTTTAACCCAACCATAAATACCAAAAACACTAATCCTCTGCATAATAAAGAACCTTGCTCGAATTCTTAATGTTTCCAAGGCCGGAGCTTTTCATAATACCGAAAAGTAATCTCAAAAACTGACTCCTCCGAAGAAATAGCAAAACATTTGATAACACAAGATTTTTTCGCATTTCAGGGTGGACATATATTGGTGGGGGCTACGCGACGTCACAAGCACGAGGAAACCCTGCGTGATCCTCGAAATAGACGAGCTGACGATAAAATCTGATGTCGTATGTTACAAAAAATCCAACTGCAACTTCCCAAATGGCAGGTCTTCGCAAATCTTCCAAGCTCCTTTGAATGAGGTCTACTCTCCGCCTTTGAGCATCAGACTGTATGATAGCAGCACTTTTGGCAGGACCTTGTTCTTGGGTACGAATATAGTGAAGAACCCGAAAAAGTATGTTGTTAGTTGGCTGCCACAAGGAGAACGAGAGGCGTCTTTGAGGAGTGTGTCTATTTCAGCAAATAACTTTTTTCAAGGTTGGTTTTGTTTTCTCCAGTCGCATGCTTTTGTATGTAATAGTATCGTACCTATATTCACAATACATCAAATCTAAATTATATTAGCCCCTTCTGTCTCATTTCTGGGTAAATTTAGGCCTTCCTTATTTCTCACACATCTGTCCTCTATTAGAATCAAGTTAATTTTTTTTTTTTTTTTTTTTTTTATACAAAACGGGTAAACTCTTGGCCCAAATCTCATCTGATGGAAAGTGATGATTAGGCCGAAGATGGAAGCGAGTTTCACCCGGAATCCTCTTACACAGAGGAACTGGCTATCATACCTCATCCTGTATAAACTAATTGATCTGCCTAGCCTTTTCCTATCTAAGTTCGGGTTGGCTTCCACGGCCTGCTTAGCGGATGCAGCTGAATACTGACATTTACATTGAGCGACTGGCCGTTTTATTTCCACAAACAGCAGTTTGTGGTAGCAGTATGTATTGTTGGCAAAACTAACAAGACTTGTGACTCCCCAAAACGACGATTTAGCCAAGAGCTACTCCGAAATTAAATCTTAATAGCCTAATGAATATTTATAATAACATTGCAGCCAGTCAAGTCCTACACATCCGAAAGAGTTCTCCACCATCGAATACAGAAAAAGGTAGCAAAACCTCAATACAAAGCATCAAAAAAACTAAGAAGTCACGATGGAAAAGGATATTTTGCTCCAAAAAAGAGGACGAAGAAGAATACGTGCTCCTTCCAATGTTCTCTAAAGACAAGAATCCGAATTTGGCGAAAAATCCTTCTTTAGAAAGTTCCGACCGAAGAGATTGGTGGACGAGATATTTTGCTACTCTAGCGGTAATTATAGTATATTTTAGCAGATCGTTATGATTAAGATCTTCAGACGGATTGGTAAATGTCAAATCTTTGTCGATACTTAATATTATAAAGCAGAATTTTTTCGGGTCGGTCGGTAGGTCGAACGGCTAATCTTAGGAAGTACTGGTTTGAAAATCCCATGTATTTTACGGGAACTATAGAAAGTTCTGGATGCCAAGTTGTAACTGCCACAACTCACGTTTTGGAGGTCGTGGATGCAACTACAAGCAAACGCATTTTACCTTCATATCTGTCCAATCTTTTTTAAACGGTGAAGGAAACAGTGCAAGGAAACCTCGTGTCTTGGACACAAAAAATCGAAGACATTAGGTATACCTACTTACCAATCTCGGACAAAACCCGCGTAGTGATTCGAAGCCAACTAACTCCCTCATACGGCTGTGTCTCAACAGTGAAGACGATATTGACTGATTGTATAATGCTATGGAGAAGTAGCTAAGTCTATTAGGGTAGTATTTAATCCAACAACTGTAAATACAATTTTTTCTGTTCAAATGTTCGAAGTTACCACCGAGTATTTTTACTGAATTGCACACTAAATTTTCTCATCAAATAAATCACATCTATTATATTGTTTGCTCTATAAAGCTAAACTGTTTTACTGAATTACTATCTTTTAACTAAAAATTATCTAACTCCCCGTGACGTCGACCGTCTAGGGTTAACGTTTCCGTCGGAAAGACGACGAAGCCCCACTGCGCGGGGCTCCTATTTCTGTCTGCAGGGTTTAAAGGAACCTAACTAACCCAACCTCGGGGTGCCCCTGACGTTGACCGTCATTATTTAGTGTCGTCGTAATTTAGTGTGCAAATCAGTATTATTGTTATACGGTGGGTAATTAGTTGGGAGATTTAGTTTGCTTGAATTTTAAATAGAGGTGCAATTAAATTTTCCCTTTTATTTTATAGGAAAGTTAATCAGTAGCTTTTATGTTTTCCTTTAGGGTGACTCGGATGAAGACTTATCAAGTTCCGAAAAACTAATTGTAAGTTTGTTTTCTTCAATACTAGGTTGCAAGTGGGAAAGAGGAGGTTTTTTCTTAACAGTGGTAGGTAAATTGTAGATTAGTCACATTAAATTCGATCCAATTTCAACATGACATAAAAAATTATAGATGAAACCAGTAACCATCATTATTTACATGAGTAGAAGATTGTTGCTCTTGTACCAAGCCATTTATACAAGATTGATATAGAGCTTACAACAATAATTGACTTTGAGATTGACTAAAACCTTACAAAAATATACGTCCTAAATTAATGGTACGATTTTTTTTTTAAACAAACTTCTAATACATATTTGATGGCCCCCCATATTTTGAATTTAATGTGACGTTGTATTGTGGTTTTATTTACCTATAGAATAAGATAAACAAATGGTAAAAAAAACTTTTTGAAAACAAGCTTTATTAGTAATCGTGTTCTCCTTAGCAAGCCCTTTCATTTGATACCCATACGGTGGTAGTGCTGAAAGAATAACTAGTCCGCCATCTTGGATGATCCGCCATATTGGAATTAGAATGACTCCACATAGCTAAGCATGCATTGTTATCCAAAATAAGAGTGTACATCAGATTTCCGCTCAATCAGTTACAGATAACTGATTTAACCTCTCGCCTCCCGTACGTTATTACGTCATTAAGATTCAGTTGCATGATTCACCCCGGAAAAACATACATACATTGCAAGATAATAAAAAGCATGTAAAATTAGACCAAACCACGAAGACTTTAAAGCCAAACCACCACAATGAAATTTATCACGCCAATTGAGTTCTGACATGTCCGGCGCTCAGTATTGAGATAGTCGAAGCAATTTGTATTTACTGGTAGATAATATCAAAATGCTTAAGAACCGCCAACAGCACTTATGGCAGATTTAAAAAGTTATTCAAAATAAGCTTAACTAAGTTAACTTATACATATACTTATACTGACTAAAAGTTTGAAAAAATCTCATTCCAGGTGTATGAAGGTGAGTTAGAAGCCCAGCCAGGGTTCTCGAAGTTCAAGGACTGGTGCACGACCCTGAAGCTTTACAGCGGCAATAAAACTGGTATACCTGAGAAGGATGGACAGCTCTACTGCGGCTTCCTCAAAGCTGGCATTGCCATATACAGGTGGCCTCCTCCCCCGGATACTGTCGCTGTTAGCTGCAATGGAGTTGAACTAAATGAAGGGTGAGCTAATTTATACTTCTATAGCAATTATTATAAACTAAATCTTGTTCAAACGAATTTTCGGTGGAAGTTTACATGGAAATGTACATCATATATTTTTTTTAGTTTTATCATTCTCTTATTTTAGAAGTTATAGACATTTTAGCACTTTGGATGTGTCTCTCGCGCAAACTGTTCAGTAAAAAAAAATGATATTATAAACCTCAACATCATTTTTGAAGACTTATCCATAGATACCCCACACGTATGGGTTAGTTGAATTTTTTTTTTTTTTGAGTTTCTGTTCTAAATATGGAGAACCCCCAAAATTTATTGTTTTTTTTTTTCTATTTTTGTGTGAAAATCTTAATGCGGTTCACAGAATACGTCTACTTACCAAGTTTTTTCAAGTTTGTGCTTGTGTAGGTTTATGAAAGGTCTATTACTTTGGATAGACTATCTCTTCTTCTTCTGCGAAAGTAACAGATTTTTTATATCAAATGTTTGTTTGGTCACATTGGCTGCATGTTTTAGGGCACAGATTTGAAGTTACTCTCATAATTTGTTACTCTGCTCTATATATATCCACATCTTGCTGCTTATCCGACAAGGCAGCCCCACTTTGCGAGCCTGGAGAAACACCTTTGTACTTGGGTTTAGAGGTGGTTCAAGGAGTTCCGATTGGATCATACAGGCTAGGCCCTGCGGGAAGGTGATATATAGTTAATCGGAGGGGTTTTAGAAAGCTGTGTTTACTTCTCGTTCTTAGTGATTGTTTAGTGTCATGTACTCCAATTTTAATTGTTGTACTGAGCTTGTTATGGTGCTATACCAGCTGTGTAATATAGTGCATAGGCCAGTGCAATACTAAGTACGTTTATTCAACCGCAGAGAAGTAGAATGCTAGATTGCCAATGTCAATTGTCCACAGAACGTGAGGTAGGACCTCTCAGGTAGTTGAAGTTAGATGCCTAAGTAGACTCCCCTTCGATCAGTTTTGTTTTTGGTTATCATAGCCAGCCTAGGTCCGCTAGGTCTGAAAGACTCTGCGGAGCAATGTTAACATCACTTTTACCGAGGATGCGTGCACTTTGCACAAATCATCGAAACAGTGCAAAGGTCTTGTAGTCTAAGATGACATAGACGGCTGATTTCTCGAAGCCAACTACTGCATCTGCAGAGAGCATTGTGTGGTCACTATGTTTGTTTAGAAGGCAATTAGCCGTCAATAACAGCTGTATTACTTTGAGATCATTTCTACTAAGGCTAAGTATTTATGACAGCCTTTCGGATATTGCCCGTGACCATTGTTGTATATGCAGTTGGTGTTCTGGCGAATGCATGTACAATACTGTGGGAAAGGTAGGGAGTAGAGTGTGTAAGGGCTAAACACTGCCACCTCGGAACATCTCTGCTGAAGTTCATCTTCAGCTACGTAGGTAGGATGCATAGTGCCAATTGATTCACTGGAAATGTATCTGTTGGTTATCGATATGCTCTCCAAGGCGTGGTGACACTCAAAAGTTAGTTCACTATTAGTTAATTGGTATTTTTGTTTGTAGATGATTCCGTAATTGTTCCTTAACGATTTACTGCTGTTGTGGTACGTGCATAAGCACACCGCGCTTTGAATGGACTCGTCTAACTCTTGGTAAGTGAACGTTAATGTTGAAGGAGTATACGCCAGCCCCTGAACCTTTTCGTTCTAAAGAGATCTTGCTATCTAAGCTGCTTGTGGGCTTTTTCTATAAAGTTCCATGCATATGGAATGGAATTGCTTGCCTAGAAAATGGTTTGTTAAAAGTTGTTCACTGGTTTCTGGTTTCCGCGTCGTCTCATGATTTAAAATAAAATATTCACATGCATTGTACGTAGGCCATGGTATTCGTCATTCCAATTACCCAACCTCTCTCTAGAAGAATACCAGGCCTCACAGATAATTCAGGATGTCCTGGCTGTGTATGCTTATGATGAAGTTTCTGTCATACAAACTGCGTTTTACTGTCTATAAGAATAGCCTCGCTCACATTGACTGCGCTGGATTTTTTTATTACGAAGTGCGAGTGCGTACTGCCTTTGCTTACAACAGAAATAACCTGATGGTTTTTTGTTGCTTCACTTGAGAGAGACCTTTATTCAACAATGGGTCATTTGATTGAATATGCGAAAGCTTTAAAAAACGAAGTTCTTTTGCAAGACGTCGATTAATATCCATATTAAATACTTCTTACATCATTCCAGATTCTTCACCGACTATCCGGATAATGACCCATCGAAGTTTTTAGTTCGAGTATACGCGGTAAAAGGGCTGAACCTGGTCCCCAAAGCGTTCACCGGCAAGCTGGATCCTTACGTCGCTATCAGCTGCGGCAGCAAACACCTGGGAGATAGGAAAAATCACGCAAAAAACACAAGGAATCCTATTTTTGGCAAGTAAGTAGATATTTGGTGATGTTGAAAAAAATCGAATAGCTTTGAGTGTTTTGTGTCTTAAGGTTTCCTACAACCTTCAACAGGAAATTTTGTGACCCTGTGGGAGGTCTTCTCACGCTGCGCCTCTAAACTCGATCACAATATCGAAACTCTTTTGTCCCAATCCGCCATAGTTTGTTCGTACTGCGAACTATGTAACAAACATTTACTGTATCAAATTGAAAAGAAAGTCTGCTTATCAAGCTTTGCTTATACAAGAGGGACCGTGCTGCTCTGCAGCAATGTGTTGATGTTATTTAAAATAACGCACACCTTGAATGTTCAACTTAGCATCTTTGTAAGTCAACCAATTTAAGTAGGCAAAAGTTCAAATGATACCGGAGATATTTGGGGTGAAAAGCAATGAAAACATAATAAAAACACCAAATTACTTTATTTACACAATGGATAACGAATCTTTGAACTGACTGGGGAGCTGGACACATTCTTCCCCCCAATCTGCCGTTGATTAATTACCTACTATAATTTTACAACAACGCTTGGTAGTTAAACGACAGAACAAACTAGGTATACGTAGTACCTAGTAACAAGTGACTTTTTATTTTAATTTATAATAATAGTTTCAACACTTAGCCACACGTCTACTAAGGACGTTACCCACAAATAGCTAACTGTTAAAAGACAATATTAACTTTAGTGTACATTTATAGCTTAACAATATAATTTTAATATAGTATTGTATAAGAATTTAGTAAACAGTAAATATTCAAAAACATCTAACATCAAGAAAAGTTACATCCACTTTGGCGATGACTTTTTGACCAGTCTCTGAGGCAAATACAACATTTACTAAATAAAAACAATTTCACTCTGTTTTGTAGCAGAACCACAAATATTCTAACAATATTGTCCTGCATTCTTCAGTAAACAAGTTTAATCCAAGGTTGGTTTTCACAACCGCGTTGAACATCGTCAGCATACGCGGTATAACAGATGTAGGTCGAGCTACAGTGTCCCAAAATGATACATTAACCAATTTATGCTTCCTAGAGCTTTTTCAAACATTTGAAACAAAGCATAGTCATAGCTCCGAATAGATCCTACGCATCGGTGTAACTGTGAAAAATTTTACTGGCTTATAATGTGGTCAGTAATCCGCCCATCTTTACATGGACTAAAATTTAAACTTCCTAAAAGAAACTTAGTAGAGTACTTATAGGTAGAGGAAGTGGCAAATTTACGCCAGTATAAGAACCAGAGAAACGCTTTCTGTGATTTTTCCAGCATGAGTGTGTAGATAACCTCGTACACAAGCGCTGGTTTCATGCTTGCACTGAACTCAAAGCGTTAAACAGGAGTCTTAAAAGGTTTGGTTTTTAAACCTTTGCAGTTGCGTAAACCAAAACCTTTGCATCTAAAATATCTTCTTCAAGACTAGAAGGGTACTCCAATTTTACTGATTTGGTAGAGAATAATGGCGTTCGTAATCGCGTTTATAAAAAAACAGGACCGATCACTGTTACAGGCTGGTATGGGACCACCATGAGGATTTGTATCAAGTTTTAATGTAAAATCCTGTTGTGGGTGGTAATATTCAAAAGATATCATACCTTTTTCTCGCTAACTGACACCTCATCGCTTTCGTTAATCAACGCTACATTTAGCATACGTCCATGGAAATTCATCACAACATTCCTCTCAGCCAATCCACAAAAGGCCAAAATCTAACAAAAATAGTAATTAATTTTAACCGACGCACATTAATAATTAAGTTTAAATCACCACTAAACACCATCCTTTAAGTGTTATGTATTAAGATTCAATTTATTAGACCCACGCCACGTAGTCATCGTCACTGGCACTGGGTTTTATGTACCCAACACATTCAAATATCGAGCGACCATAACACAACCCAGAGAACTTTGCCATTATCCGTTTCTAGATCCTGGCGTTAAGTCATGAGAAAACCCGCTAGCAGCAGAAGCTTAACACTGCCAGGAGTACTATGATCTGATTACATAGTTTTGTATCAAGATAACGATTTTTAACTTCAGAGTCTTCAACTGAATGATCGACAAATTATTCAGCTACAGCTCAATCATTATGTATGTATTATGCTCCAGCGGAAGCAAGCTAGTTCTCCACGTCGTGAACTTGCTCTTTAATTCAACAAACAGTGCCAATTCTACTAATTTTCACATTCAAATCGCATTCGCATGTCAATCGCAAACTGTCAAAAAGTCGTAATTTTCATACATTTTTGACAGTTTTTTAAAAATTAGTTTAATATTGGCTTTAGCTCTGATGTTGAAAGTTGTTATTTTGACAGGTTTATTCTTGTTTGTCACACCAAGGACAAAACGGTAGCTGATTTTGAGTTGAACGCTTCTTTTTGGATTTATAAAATTGACCGGAGGGAATCCATTGTTTAATTTTAGAATTTACAGGCCAGACGTCTGCTGAAAATACTGTCTCAAACTCAGGGATAGGAATACCAATTTTGTATGATTTGTAATGTCCTTTAGGTTTGATTTCTTCGACCGTACATGTCGCTGTGGGACATAACTGGCGCAAATAATCACGGACATCCTCGGCATTCGACTCCATATTCCATACATGGATGTATTCCCTTGGTTCAGCAGCTTTAAGTGTCGTTACATTAGAATCAGCTTTGCCAGTTATATATTTGCGCCGAATGTCCGGTTTGGTAACCGATTCTGGGTGTGGTTTTGAAGCAGTTTCCACACAAATTTTGTAAGAACTCGGCCCCGCTTCGTCGTCTTCGAGTGGAGCCTGACCACGTATTGTTTGCTGCATTTGTGATGGTTGAAGTTGGGGAGATGTGGCTTGTTTCTCAAGGAATTCGGGGTCGGTAGGTGTTGTCCTTGAGAACCGCTGTTTAGTTGCCTTATTGTGACGCTTTCGCTTTTTACGTGTTGAAGGGCCACTCATTTGTAGAGGTTTATCAGCGAATGGTTTTTCATCATCGATACTCGTCAAAAGCTCATCTTCAAACCTTTGTAGTTTATAATCCATTATGGCCATTTTATTAAAGTAAAGCTCAAGTTTATCATCATAACAAGAGATTACACCCATGGCTTCGATTAATTGGTTACTCAGACACAGCACTTCGTGTCGTAAAAAACTTATTTCAGAATTTAACTCACCAGAGTGAGATGACCAGATCTCGTCCATCTTGAGTTTTGAATATTTTCTCGTTTCCTTCTTAGTGGATGTCCGAGTCGTGGTCCATCTTTGGTATTCAATACTTTCTTGTTTCTTTCTTTGTGGATGTCTGGGTCGTGTTGGCCACAAATAGCGCAAATAATTTTGTTTATTTTTTATAAAATTTTATGCGTTTCAACAGCCAGCACTCCATAAATCACTTGACAGACAGCGCTTGCGTAAACCGCGTCGGGTGTGCGCAACAGGCATAATTGACGTAAAGCAAATAAATCAAGCGCTTTAGTTACGCCGCGATTCATCAAACAGCACTATATTTAAAGCACTTTACAGCGCTGCCTGCTTACAAAATCGTAGAACAAAGTGAGTGAAGCGTATCACTAGCGCTGCCGCTGGGGTTTCGTTTATCCAAATAAAGTGGCGCGAAGCACAGAAAGTGTTTAATTTGCAGCGTGGATGCGTCAATAGAGCGAGCGCGTCAATATGGTTTGAAATATTTTAACAAACGTTATGCTATTTTGATTATTACACTATTCAGTTTCTACCCCAAAAAGTTTATACAGTCAGTTTGCTGACAATTTTAAGACAAAATGTATGTAATTTACACTGTTTACTGTTCACTTTAAACGCTTGGTCCATCTTTGGTTTTACTGAGAAATCTAACAGTCTTATTCATAGAGGGTCCTAACGTGACGTAACGTTAACGTAGGTTTCCAACGTTCATTGGGCAAAATTCTCGTAAGCTTCTAATTATTAAAAAAAAATGTTATAAAAAAACATTCTTGGCGGTCTAAAATAACCTAAAAATTCTCTAAACGTCAATCAAGTGTCAGCTGTCACGTGAAGTCGGCCATATTACTACTCTTTTAGAGGTTCATAGAAGAGTCCATACGTCCATCCCACGGAGCAAGTACAATGGTCCATCCTTATATACCTTATGAACTTGTTATTGAATGCTAATCGAGCGTAGCGTTTTAGTACTATTAAAACGTTTACGTACATTATGCTTTTTGAAAATTCTCCTTAAAACAAGCTTATTAACCTCTTCTTAGTTGTTATTAAAAACTAGCTTTTTCCTGCGACCTCGTACGCGCTTATCCCGTGTTTTCCCGTTCCCGCAGAAATTTCGAGAAATCGTCTTAGTGCAGGACTACACTCCCCAAGGAATCTAAATGCAAAATTCAGCTTTCTATGACCAGTAGTTTCGACTGTCAGTTACTCAGTAAAGGAATAATTAATTTTATGTATCAAAATTTACATACATTAAGGCCGTACCCTGAGCAAATAACCTTGAGCATTTTTTCCCTCAATAATAGCGCAAGAGATACAATAGCGGATACGCTCAAAATGTTGAATAAAATCGTTATAAAATCTAATTTTGGTCGTTTGAAAAAAATACTTCTACCAAAATGTTCATAATTCAATTGCCTATCCATTAGTGTTAGTACAAAATCAAAATAATCGTTAGTTTTCGAGAAGATGCATGTTTTCAGTATTTTTTTTCTCATTTCCGTGGTTTCGTTGTGAGGAGATTACTTAAACATTATAGTTATTTAAAAAAAAAAAACTACCATTTTAAAGCCAAGATTATATAGAAATTTAATGTATTTTTTATTAGTTGATATTTCTTTTGGATAAAGAGTAGATAGCTCCAAAAAACTGCACAAAAAACGGCTAGCGCTGCGTTTTGCTCGGGGACGCGCCTTAAAGTATAGTATAATACAACAACTGATCAATACAACTCATCATCTCAGCCTAGCCTTTTCTCTACTACATTGGGGTCGGTTTTCAGTCAAATCGGATTCTGCTGAATACCAATGTTTTACGTGGACCGGCTGCCAATGCGTTGTAGAGGTCTGGTAGGCGGCCGCTAAGTGTCGTGTTACCCAATGTTAACACGGTTCTTCTTGGCAAGACTGTAGTCAGAGTGAAATATCTACAAATTACAGCGAGGACCAACGGCTAAACGTGCTTTTCAGACACGGAGGAAACTCAATATGTTAAGATGGTAACGCATCCACAGACCAACCTTGGCAAGCGTTGCTTTACCTTGAAGATCGACTCGTGCGGCTGTTATTATTTAGCCACAAGCTCTTCTATCGCTGATCGGTTTTATTCTTCCGGTAAATATTGGCATCCTTCAGTCTAATGAATAGGTCCAACAATATAACTGCTCAATCTGATTACAGGTAGATCTAACTCCTCTCCCGAAAACCTCTAATCCCTCGTCGCTTTCTCAGTTTCATCCAATTTCCATACTTCCCATCCTGTCCTAAGCCCCTGAGAGGTTTGTTTATAATTAACTGTCTCAGTTACTTACCTCAATAGTCTCCTAAGTTTTTTTTTTTAACAATTTAGTTTCCAACCTCTGGCTACGATACCTTATTGAGCTCAGTTTAATAACTGTCGAGATCCAACTGGCTATGGAAAACATATTACAGAGTGAATTCGATTGGGCGTTAGCAGTGCTTTTAAATCGCTTGATTTTAACATCCTATTCTTTGTTAGTATAATTCCTATTGTGATGGCATGCATGGTTTAATTACTGATGCGGCGTCCATGAATAAACAGTCATAAGTGGCCAATCTCTCTATCGTTCTGAGGTTTGATGTTGAAAAATAATTGGGCATTAAGCTCGCGTTTGTACAGTCTCGGACTTTAATTGATGGTACACTTTAAAGTTTTCCGATTTTGCCGTTTTCTACATACACGAGATTGCACGATTTAACACGAACTTAAACCGAATGCTCGTAAACAAATTGACAAATTACTAATAATCGAAAATAGCCAAATCCACAGAGGTTGAAGAATGACCAATAAGTTTTTAATGATAAATCCATAAGTTTATTCAATCTATTTGATACTGACTTCCTTTGAATTAGAGCTCATTAAATAGATTTTTGAAAAATCTCTACGATTTTCTTTTGCTGCTATAACAACAAAAATAAAATAAACTAAATTTAAAATTATAGGGAGCTGCCATACAAGAAACATGTTTTTTCGGAACCCTTATAGATTCGTCATGTCTGTCTGTCTGGCTTTCTGTCTGTCTGTCTGTCTGTCTCTCTGTCCGTCCGTATGTCACAGCCACTTTTCCCCGAAACTGTAAGAGCTATGCTATTGAAACTTGGTAAGTAGATATATTCTAACCGCATTAAGATTTTCACACAAAAATAGAAAAAGAAAGCAATAAATTTTAGGGGTGCATACTTAGAACTGAAACTCGATTTTTTTTTTTTCATCAAACCCTTACGTGTGGGGTTCAATGGATAGGTCTTCGAAAATGATATTGAAGTTTCTAACGTAATTTTTTTCTAAACTGAATAGTTTGCGAGAGAGACACTTCTAAAACGGTAAAATGAGTGTCCCTGTAACTTCTAAAATAAGTGTCCCTGTAACTTCTAAAATAAGAGAATGATAAAACTAATAAAAAAATATATGATGTATATTACCATGTAAACTACCAGCGAAAATTGATTTTTTAATACGTCATAAATCGTAAATCGCAACTTCTGCTTATAATATAATACCTACAGGTTTGTACGGAACCCTCGGTGCGCGAGTCCGACTCGCACTTGGCCGGTTTTTGTGACATTTACAAAAGCTATAACATGAACGCGCTGTCGACACGGCCTGTCGTCATAAGATGGACGGACGGCGAGCTGCAAAGGGAGAGCCTTGAGTTCTTTTTTTGGCCCCCTGCTGATAAATGCAGCCTTAAAAAATTACAAGTAACTTAATAAGGAATATGCATGAAAAAAGTATTTATGATCTGAACAGTTTATCTAAAAGTATTTGAAAATATAATACTAACTGTGAAATTAGAATCTAAATTGCTCGAAAATCGAGCGAGATACAATTATTTTAAACAAATATATCGGTCCCTCTCGCGAAAACGCTGTTTTCTATGGCAGCTGTAAAGTCATCGTGTAATTTGACGTCACATTACGTATCGGACTTCTCTTTCTAACTGTAGTCTTTGAAGCTTTATAACTTAATAAATGATGAAGGTATTTAAAAAATAATTTCATGATTGTTTACTAGAGCTAATAAGTATTTTATTTTGCGAATAAAAAAATTGCATGCATATTATATTCCCTATTACTGACCAAATGTTATCTCACCAATTACAGAATGTACGAATTTCGGTGTACATTGCCAGACGACTATCTCCTGACTGTGTCCCTGTACGACTACGATACTGTACCACCAGACGAGTTGATTGGCTCTACAACCATCGACTTGGAAGACAGGATATATTCCAAGCACAGAGCGAGGGTTGGATTACCAACTGAATATATCACGTGAGTAAACAACTAAAAAGTAATCTCAATATTTTATTTTATTTTATTCATTATTTTTTGACATGAATACTTTCTCTGTAGAGTATTATTATTATTTTTATATTTTTTAATTTAACTATTGTGAATGTGGGGACTGTGTGGGTTATTATTTTCTTTTTTTCTTTTAAAGTATTTTGAACGATCTCTGGCAGTTTGAGAACTTTTGTGGCCTATCCAAATGTCCTTTCATTGGTATTGTTCTTAATTTTTTTTTATTCTTTATTGTACACCAAAACTACTTTTATGATACAGTCATAATAAAGTACATGTACGAAGGCGAGCTTAACTCAAAGTTGAGTTTTCTCCCAGCAAACCTTTGAGTGATAAAGAAAGTTCATCATGGAGGGTAGGATCCAGTGTACTAATAATACTTATAGATAAATATTACTATATACATACATAAATATATATTATACTAGCTGTCCCGCCCAACTTCGTCTGCGTCACATTTTTTCTTAATGTTCGTAGCGTGATGTTATAAAGTATCCTGTCTTTTAAGTTGGATCAAATAACAGATAGTTACGAAATTTGATCAAAATCGGTTAAGTAGTTTAGGAGTCCATTGAGGACAAACATTGTGACACGAGATTTATATATATTAAGATTATACTACACTATATATACAAATCTACTAATATTATGTCATTGTGAAAGGAAATGCTCTTTAATTTTCCTCTTGAAGACATCAAGAGAAGGGCTGTCGCGTAGAGTGTGTGGAAGAGAGTTCCAGAGACGCACTGTAGTAACTGAGAAAGAGCCATCATAGCGGCTGTAAGTGTGACGTGGAGTGCGAAGGAGAAGAGAAGTGGCAGTGCGACAGGTTTTATCCCTTGGAACGAGGTACTCAAAGCGTTCACGATGATATTGAGGAGAATTGGGATTGTGCAGGATAGTAAGAAGGGATAGGATCTCGTCGACGCCGAATTGGCAGCCACTTCAATTTGTTCCGAAACTCCGATACATGGTCATATTTGCGGAGGCCAAAAATAAAGCGAATGCACAAGTACTGCAGCCGCTCGAGTTTGTTTAGGAGTACCTCTGTTGCATCTAGAAAGCAAACATCCGCATAGTCTATGAGCGGTAGAAGAAGAGATAGCGGTCAAATGTACGCCTATCAATATTTAAAAAAAAGAATGCGCAAGGCTGACCTTAGTGTGAAATGGTAGGAATTTTTGGAAACGTTTAAGAGACTGGAAAGAGTAGAAAACCTATTTACTAACCTCACCAATATGAACCTCCCAAGAGAGGTTAGTGTCAATATGGACGCCTAGATTTTTAGCACTCTTGGAATATAAAATGGGCACCGAGTCATATACTACTGGTGGCAGAGTCTGGTAATCTAATAAGTTAAGCATGTATCTGCCACCAATAATGAGCGCCTGAGATTTTGATGGATTCAGTAAGAGTCCAAAAGACCTAGCCCACCTGTTGATATTTTCAAGGTCATCATTGATGGCAGCCACAGCCTCAACCAGTATTCACCTACTTTAAAATGTCGATATAACTGCAAGTCGTCTGCATAGAGATGATAGTTAGAAGTTAGGACCTTTGTGATGGCGTTTTCTCTTTCCTCAAAAGACCATTTCAGACACTGATCTGCATGGTCCTCATATAATGCATTGTGAATATGAGGACCATGTAGATTGTTATGTTAGGGGTTTATTTCCCTTAATGTTAGTCTGGCGGTTTGAGTTCTTTATGCGCGGCCTACACAAATGTCCTTACATTGGTATTGTTCGTCAGTTCGTTGAGCTCCCTTAAGTTCTAAGTTTTTGCTACACGATAACTGGCAAATGCTTGCACTGTCTGGACAGGTCCACTCAAATCTGTGTGGTTCTTTCCTCTAAATACCACTTCAGACATTAGCCTACATGGTTCTCATATGATTTGACCAGTACGATTGTCAGGACTTTAAAAGAGATTTTGACCTATGAGTTTGTTTCGGTGTTTCTTCTCAGAGCAGTCAGCTAGGAAAAACCGGCCTCATCTAGTTTAAAATTACCAAAAAAGATTGACATGTAAAAGTGGTATTTACAACCTACTTATAAAATAAATATCATTTATCATTATCATTTATCAATTAGACTGATACAGTGCTAGTGTGAGTCTTTATAATGTGCACATATGAATATTAGGGAAGCTATGTATACCCAGCTAATTTTAACGACGAAAACAATCTTTTTAATGTTCGGAAGTAATTACTAGCCATCCTCATTAAATTAAAATAGTGGAAAAACCTAGGCCATCAATTGAAAAACAAAGCATGTCTTTTCAAGAAGAATCTGTTTTTTTTTTTCATATTTTTTTACAATAATTGTAAAACTTCTCAAAAAGACGCCAAGATAGCCTTTTTAGTGACATGCATTTTTATTGCATGTTTATAAATCCAACCCAACACATCTTATCAACTGTTAAAGAAAATTGGCTCACTTAGTTGACTACTATTATACCCATCGTGTTTGGGCTCATTTGAATCCCTCTGATGAGCACTATCCAATGCAGCTGGACAAAAATATCTGATGATGGAAACCATAAAGGTGAATATTAGTTCACTTAGTTGACTACTTACAATTCCCCCACCCCCACACACAATTCATTATTATTTCATTATTCATTTATTATGACTTAGTTATTTTTACAACTAAACTAGCACTCATGACTTACTGCGGTAAACAATAGTATACATTAGAGAGGATTTAAATAAGCCCAAACAGGATGGTTATACTAGTACCTAGCCAATTTAGAGATCCACCATCCACCTTCCTGGTCACCACCTTGTTGCCAGCAACAATAAATAGTGCTTATTAGACGGATTCAAATGAGCCCAAGCACGATGGTTATACAAGTGCCCAATTAAGAGATCCACTATCCACCTTTCTGGTCTCCATCATCAGGTTCCTGTTGCCAAAAACAATAAATAGTGCTCGACGGATTCAAATGAGCCCAAACACGATGGTTATACTAGTACCCATTAAAGAGATCCGCTATTCACCTTTCTGGTGTCCGTCATCAGATTCTTGTTGCCAACAACTGTAAATAGTACTCACTAGATGGATTCAAATGAGCCTAAACACCTTGGCTACACTAGTAACCAATTAAGAGATCCACTATTCACCTTTCTGGTCTTCAGCATCAGGTCCTTGTTGTCAACAACAATAAATAGTGCTTATTACACGGATTCAAATGAGCCCAAGCACGATGGTTATAATAAATAAATAAAAAAGCTTTATTTTTCTGCACATTTACAATATATAGGTACATGAAAAAGTTTTGGAAAATGTTTTCAAGAACAGCTATAAATAGCTTGGGTGAGAGAGAGTCACATTGTCTCACTCCTTTCCCAATTTCGAACTCTTTTCCTTACCTTTCTAGTTTGATTTTACTTACACTTTTAGCATAAAAGTTCTTTATCACACCTAAGTATTTATCATTTATGTTTTTCAAGGCCTCCCATATAGATGCGTGTGATATACAGTCAAATGCTTTAAAATAATCTACAAATGATAAGTACAGTGGCGAATTGTATTCTTTATATTTTTTTTTATTTGTTTTGTAGCATGTATGAGGTCTATGGTTGACAGTGTGGACGGAAGCCTACTTGCTCAATTGGCTGGTTTTTATCTATCTCTGGTGCTATTCTACTTAAAATAATTGAAGAGAACAGTTTATAGATTGTACATAATAGACTGATGGGCCTGTAATAAATTGTTGATGTCCAGTGGATTCCCTTTTTTATAGAGTAGTATTATGTTTGAGCTGCACCATTGTTTTAGTATTTGTTCTTGTTCTATAATTAAGTTGAAGAGTCTCGTCAAGAAAACATTCTCTCTCTCTAGGTTTGACTACTTACGGGTTGTAACTCAAGATGAAGTCGATTTCGTTTTTTGTGTTATGGTCTGGAGATAACCAGGTCCATTTGCGAGAGTTTCTTTACTTGAAGTATGTGTTCATCACTGACAGTTTGTTTTCGCCCTGTGCGTTTACCATATATGTACGAGTATGTGTTACCAACGAATTAAAAAGAAATAAAAACGTATTATTCTCATATTTCTGACGATAAAACAACTAGGATATGTGTGATTTCTGTCGGATGTGGGTTAAAGTTGTATGGGCCGTGACCATACCCGTACCTACACAAGGAATTTCTTATGTATTGTAGGTGCGTTCACAAACATATTTCACTCACATACACAAACAGCCAGCCCCTGAACAACTATCTGTAGGCCATACGCATCATCGCTTAACATCAGGTGAGATAGTGGTCAAACGTATGCCTATCAATAGAAGAAAAAAAAACATGTGCGGGAATCGAATCCACGACACGCAGCGCAGCAGTCAATCGTTGAACCACTGCGCCAACCATGCCGTCAACTAACAAAGGTTTTCACTTGTTTGTTATGGAGCGCAGTTCCAGCAAAGGTGGCGGAGAGTCAATCGGCACTCCGCCCAATCTGTAATTGCTTACGTCAGATTGCGCAGACTTTCGATTTGCTTTCTACCACCACTACACAGGTCACCGCGTCTGATGGAACAACAGCACATATGTACATACTCGTAATTTACTTTTTTTATTTATTAGTAGATTTAATTAATATTAACATTTTATATACATAATTCACTAACAATAATTACAATGTGATACATAATTCACTAACAATAATTACAATGTGATACATTATTGATTCTTCTTTTGTGCTGTTTTTGTTGTATTTTTTGTGTTTACTATTTTACTAGTATTATATGGACCTAAACTATGATTTAACAATGTTATTTGTATTCCATTAAATAGTTTTTTTTTTCTCTTGACTTTCGCAAGATTTGTCTCAGTGTGCATGACGTTTAATGTATTTATATAAATGTTGTTGATGACTCACATACTCAGCAGCCAGCCATCGTTTGTTTGTTTGCGGTATCCCAACAGTTTATGTGCAAACCGACAATTATTGAATTGTAACATGTGTTGTGTGCGTAAGAAAAAAATAATATCTCAGAAATGTATGAAAAAAAATATCTTGAAAACAAATGTTGTGTTTATGCAATTTTATGAAAAGGCAATCACAACGGCCCGTTCAAATAATTATGCCAGTCATAACAGGTTACAGTACAGTGACTCCTATAATACCTTCACTAAACAAATTTAAGAAAAATAATTGTGATGGGTTTACGTTTGACTCTGGTTTAGGTCATTCTAATTACCGCACTACGTACTATAGAGTACGTTGAGCGGTCTCTGTTGATTTGATGGAAAGTCTATACTTTCATCAACAGAAAAGCATCAGCTTTTCGAATTCTAGAGTTGTCGTTAAAAATCCTGGACACTGACGATTATGTGCTGCCCATGGAAATCGGTTGGTGCGTCGATGTCAGATACACGCGGTAGTTTCTGCACGCACTCGTTAGGGGAGGTGCACGGTGTATACTGTGCTATCTAACAATGCGAATTCGAAGCTTTTGCTTTATAAATACTTGAAATTAAAAATTCTGTGCTCACACGAATTGTTCCTGTACGTTCCCGACACATAATAATTATTGATTACAATTTACAGGATTGGTCCTAACAAATGGCGTGATTGTCAGAAACCTTCGGTTATCCTGGAAGAACTCTGTCTAAGAAACCATTTACCTCCGCCGATGTTCCCTGATAATGCAACAGTGGTTGTCAACGGTGTCGAATACAGAGATAATGACAGTAATGGTAAGAATAAATCTCATAATAATATGAAAGCCTTCATCTTTCACAAACCATCGCTTTTTGAACAACTACTGAAGAAGTAGCAGAAGCCTGAGCTGTTTTAATTTCACAACCTAAAGAGTGTATATTCTAGTTTTCAGTCAAGTAAAATATGCTCTTTAGGTGTTAATTAATATAACTGCTTTCATCGGTCTTCAGGATAAACATTTGAAGATGTATAGACAAGTATAGTATCTGACTTTTTATTAGCATTTCTTGTATGTCTCTTTTGAGTCTTTTGTTCGGAGTTTTTTTTTTAGGATTTTTTGCATCACAGAAAACAACTGTAAATTGTCATGTCTTACATTAAAGAGCACAGTAATAAATAGAGTTTAGTCTAGTACATGAGATGTGTTTAATGTGTGTTACATTAAATATATACATACTCGTATCATGTAACATTCCCAGCATCATTTTTCACACACCATCGCTTCTCGATCAACTAACGAAGTAGTGGCAGCCTCTAGCTTTGTTAATTTTACTGCTCCTTGAATGTTTTTTGAATATAATAAAACACGTTCAACGGGTTGTTTAATTATCAAAGCTGTTTTCTTTTTCCATCAGCATCATCGACGAGGTCTCTTGACATTTTGTTTTATTTTTTTATATTTCTTACGTCTCATCAACTATCTGCTTTATAAAACTACTGTAGTTTCACTAACGTTTAATTGAAAAGACTACCACAGTAATGGTAAGAACTCATAACATGAAACACAACTTTCAAGGTCAGGTAACATACACCACCATATCTATTTACATACTATTTAATAACGAAGTAGCAACAGCCTATAACTATAAACATAGTATTATCCCTTTAAAGTGTTATCTGGTGTTCAATGCAGTGAATTACATTCGTTTGGATTTTTAATTAACTTAGTGGTTTTTGTTACGTACAGAATAAACTATTTTAATTTAAGTTTACAAGTATGTCAGTCTTTTTGTTGCAACTTTTTATATTCCATTCGTGTTTTTTGAGACCGGTTTGATGTCTTATCTACAAGAAAACTACACTACAGATTGAAATTCTATTAGAATACAATAAAAATGCTAAACCGAACTCGAATGAAACACAATTGTCATGTAACATCCACAGCATCACCATTTACACCATCGCTATATGAAGTAGCCTCAGCTTCTAGCTTTGTTAATTTTACAACTCATTGAACGTGTACTGTAGTTTTAATAATGTAGAACTCGTTTTATGGGTTGTTTTACTAACAAAGCTATTTTCATCAGTCTTCAGACAAAATAAAGAAAATGGATCGACAGGTATTCCTTAAATGTTTTGTTTGCAATATTGTCCATATTTTTTCATCTTCTCTGAGATCAGCCCATCGATTCTGTAAACATGACGAAATGAAGTAATCACAAATTGAGCTGTCATTCCATCTTGATTATATGGATAGATAACTCGCTTCGTGATCACTTCACCCAAGCCTTCACTTGAAAATGTTTACAGTCAGTTTAGTGATTACAAAGTGAGCTGTCAGTATTTGTTCCGTGTGGGAACCAAACCCGCGACTCGCACCACTGCGCTAACCGTGTCGTGGTGATTACTTGGATTGACAGCTCACTTTGGGATCACTTCAACCAAGCCATCACTTGGACATATTTGCAGAACTGACCGGCTCTTTTCTTATCAACTATAAAATACCTATTATTATAGCTTGACATATCAATTGACAAATTCAGCAATGTAGAAACAGAACTCCAATGAAACACAATATTCAAGAAACATATGCAGCATCATTTTTAACAAATCATCGCTTCATGAACAACTAACGAAGAAATATAGCTGTGTTCATTTCACAACCTAGAGGGTATGTTTTTAGTATTCAGTCAAGTAAAATATACTCTTTAGGTGTTAATTAACATAGTTACTTTCATCGGTCTTCAGGATAAACAATTGGAAGATGTATAGGCAAGTATAGTATCTGAATTTTTATTTACATTTTTTGTACGTCTTTTCTGTCTTGTCTGAGTTTTTTTTGTATCTTATGCATCACAAAAAACAACTGCAGATTGATATTTCTAATTCTTAAAATTAAAGAGCACAGCAATTATTAGTAGAACACATATTAACCACATAATTATCATGTAACATTCACGACATCATCTTGCACACACCATCGTTTCTTGATTTACTAACACAGAAGCAGCGGCAGCCTCTAGATTTGTTAATTTTACTGCTCCTTGAATGTTTTTTAAATAAAATAAAAAACGCTCAACGGGTTCTTTAATTGTCAAAGTAGTTTTCTTCACCCATCCGCATCACATGTTTGAAAATGAATCAACGAGAGGTCTCTTGACATTTTGTTTTTTTTTTTTTTGTTTCTTACGTCTCGTCAACTATCTACCGCGTGTATCTGACATCGACGCACAAATGATTTCCATGGGTTCAGGGCATGATTCTGGACACCCCAGTGTTGGAATTTTTCGTCGGTTCTTTTCTCATTTTTTCATTTTTTTCAAGAGTACCACAAATAGGTATCAGCTCAGCTGAGCTGAAATCTATTTGTGGTTTTATTCACGTTGCTCTTTTTAGTGAAAGTAGTTTATTAATTATTTTTTTATTAAATATCTCATTGGGTTAGGTCAGAATAACGATTATGAGCAGTCTAAAGTAAAAAACCCTTGAAAAAATTAGCAAATGAGATAAAAGCCGACGAAAAATTCTAAGTCTAGGGTGTCCAGAATCATGCTCTGGACCCATGGAAATCGTTTGTGCGTCGATGTCAGTTACACGCGGTATTTTATAAAACTACTGTAGCTTCAAGTTCGTAATATTTTTTTATTGAAAAAACTACCACAGTAATGGTAAGAAGAACTCATAACATGAAACACAACTTTCAAGGTCAGGTAACATACACCACCATATCTATTTACATACTATTTAATAACGAAGTAGCAACAGCCTATAACTATAAACATTGTATTATCCCTTTAAAGTGTTATCTGGTGTTCAATACAGTGAATTACATTCGTTTGGATTTTTCTTAGTGGTTTTCGTTCCGTACAGAATAAACCATTTTTAATTTAAGTTTAAAAGTATGTCAGTCTTTTTGTTGCAACTTTTTATATTCCATTCGTGTTCTTTGAGACCGGTTTGTTGTCTTATCTAGAAGAAAAATACACTACAGATTGAAATTTCTATTTGAATACAATAAAAATGCTAAACCGAACTCGAATGAAACACAATTGTCATGTAACATCCACAGCATCACCATTTACACCATCGCTATATGAAGTAGCCTCAGCTTCTAGCTTTGTTAATTTTACAACTCATTGAACGTGTACTGTAGTTTTAAATAATTTAGAACTCGTTTTATGGGTTGTTTTACTAACAAAGCTATTTTCATCAGTCTTCAGGCAAAATAAAGAAAATGGATCGACAGGTATTCCTCAAATGTTTTGTTTGCAATATTGTCCATATTTTTTCATCTCCTCTGAGATCAGCCCATCGATTCTGTAAACATGACGAAGTGAAGTAATCATAAAGTGAGCTGTCATTCCATCTTGATTATATGGATAGATAGCTCGCTTCGTGATCACTTCACCCAAGCCTTCACTTGAAAATGTTTACAGTCAGTTAAGTGATTACAAAGTGAGCTGTCATTATTTGTTCCGTGCGGGAACCAAACCCGCGACTCGCACTACTGCGCCAACCGTGTCGTGGTGATTACTTGGATTGACAGCTCACTTTGGGATCACTTCAACCAAGCCTTCACTTGGACATATTTGCAGAACTGACCGGCTCTTTTCTTATCAACTATAAAATATTATTATAGCTTGACATATCAATTGACAAATTCAGCAATGTAGAAACAGAACTCCAATGAAACACAATATTCAAGAAACATAATATATGCAGCATCATTTTTAACAAACCGTCGCTTCATGAACAACTAACGAAGAAAAATCAGCAGTCTATAGCTGTGTTAATTTCAATACCTAAAAAGTATATTTTTAGTATTCAGTCAAGTAAAATATACTCTTTAGGTGTCAATTAACATAGTTACTTTCATCGGTGTTCAGGATAAACAATTTGAAGATGTATAGGCAAGTATAAACTGAATTTTTATTTGCATTTTTTGTACGTCTTTTCTGTCTTGTCTGAGTTTGTTTTGTATCTTATGCATCATAAAAAACAACTGCAGATTGATATTTCTAATTCATAAAATTAAAGAGAACAGCAATTAATAGTAGAACACATATTAACCACATAATTATCATGTAACATTCACGGCATCATCTTGCACACACCATCGTTTCTTGATCTACTAACACAGAAATAGCGGCAGCCTCTAGATTTGTTAATTTTACTGCTCGTTGAATGTTTTTTGAATGAAATAAAATACGCTCAACGGGTTCTTTAATTATCAAAGTTGTTTTTTTCACCCATCAGCATCAAGAAACACAATATTCAAGAAACATATGCAGTATCATTTTTAACAAACCATCACTTCATGAACAACTATCGAAGAAGTATCAGCAGTCTATAGCTGTGTTAATTTCACAACCTAAGGAGTATTTTTTTAGTTTTAAGTCAAGTAAAATTTACTCTTTAGGTGTAACATAGCTACTTTCATCGGTCTTCAGGATAAACAATTTGAAGATGTTTAAACAAATATAGTATCTGAATTTTGTATAAGCATTTTTTGTATGTCTCCTCTGTCTTGTCTGAGTTTTTTTAGTATCTTATGCCTAAAAAATTAAAGAGCACAGCAATATTTAGAACTCATAATAACCACATATCATGTAACATTCACAGCATCATCTTTCACATACCCTCGCTTCTTGATCCACTAACGAAGAAGTAGCGGCAGCCTCTAGCTTTGTTAATTTAACTGCTCCTTGAATGTTTTTTTGAATATAATAAAACACGCTCAAATGGTTGTTTAATTGTCAAAGTTGTGTTTTCTTCACTCATCAGCATCACATGTTTGAAAATGAACCGACGAGACAATGTCTCTTGACAATTTGTTTTTTTTTTTAAATGTTCCTTACTTCTCGTCAACTATCTGTTTTATAAAACTACTACAGTTTCACTAACGTTATATTTTCTCATTGAAATGACTACCACAGTAATGAAACTCATAACATGAAACACAACTTTCAAGGTCAGGTAACATACACCACATATCCTTTTACACACTATCGCTTCATTTAATAACGAAGTCGCAACAGCCTATAACTATATACATTTTATTATATCTTTAAAGTGTTCTCTGGTTTTCAATACAGTGAATAACACTCGTTTGGATTTTTAATTAACGAAGTGGTTTTCGTTCTCTACAGAGTAAACCATTTTGCTTTAAGTTTACAAGTATCTCAGTCTTTTTGTTGCAAGTTTTTATGTTCCATTCGTTTTCTTTGAGACTAGTTTGTTGTCTTATCTATAAGAAAAATACACTACAGATTGACATTTCTATTTGAATATAATAAAAATGACAAACCGAACTCAAATGAAACACAGTTGTCATGTAACATCCACAGCATCACCATTTGCACCATCGCTATATGAAGTAGCCTCAGCTTCTAGCTGTGTTAATTTTACAACCCATTGAGCGAGTGCTGTGGTTTTAAATAATGTAGAACTCGTTTTATGGATTGTTTAACTAACAAAGCTATTTTCATCGGTCTTCAAGCAGAATAAAGAAAATGGATCGACAGGTATTCCTGACAGTTTTGTTTGCAATGTTGTTCATATTTCTTTATCTTCTCTGAGATCAGCCCGTCGATTCTGTTCACATGACAAAGTGTTAGTAATTACAAATTGAGCTGTCTTTCCATCGTGATTATATGGATAGATAGCTCGCTTCGCGATCACTTCACCCAAGCCTTCACTTGAAAATGTTTACAGTCAGTTGTGATTACAAAGTGAGCTGTCATTCCAATTTTATGATTGAAAAAAAAAAACCGATGCCCCGCATTAGGAATTTCTTTTGTACCGTGGGTATATTTGAAACATATAAAGTCACATAAGCAAACAGCAAGACCCGGAAAGACTATCTGTGGACCAAACAAATATTTGTTCCGTGCGGGAACCAAACCCGCGACACGCACCACAGCAGCCAACTGCTCAACCACTGCGCCAACCGTGTCGTCGTGATAACTTGGATTGACAGCTCATTTTGGGATCACTTCAACCAAGCCTTCACACAAACATGTTTGCAGAACCGACCGGCTGTTTTTTTATAAACCATAAAGTATTAAATATTGCTTGACATATCAATTGATAAATTCAGCAATGTAAAAACAGAACTCAAATGAAACAGTGTATTCAAGAAACTTAAGCAGCATCATTTTTCACAAACATCATGAACAACTAACGAAGAAGTATCAGCAGTCTGTAGCTGTGTTATTTTCGCAACGTAGAGTGTATTTTGAAGTTTCAAATCTAGTAAAACAAGCACTTTAGGAGTGTTACTTTCATGGTTCTTCAGGATAAAACATTTGAAAAAGTATAGACAAGTAAGTATATCTAACTTTTTTATTAGGTTTTTTTGTATACTTCTTCTGCCTGGTCTGAGATCTGGTTCGTATCTCATGTATTACACAACACTACTTTGTTCATTGAAATTTCTAATTTGCACGTTAAAAAGAAAACCACAGTAATGGTAAGATCAGAACTCATATGAAACTTAATGGTAATTAACATCCACAGCATCGTCTTTCGCAAACCATCGCTTCTTGGACAACTAATGGAGAAGTAGCCGCTAACTAAGGCTTTGTTAATTTGGTAACCCATTGAGTATTTTTCTGGTTTTCGATGAAGCAAAAAATAGTCTATAGGTTACTTAATTAACGAAGCTCTTTTCATCGGACACCAGGAAGAAATTGGAACATAAATGGGAACATGAATTCTTGGCAGTTTGTTTGTACATATTTTTGATGTCTCTTTCGTCTTCACTGACATTTATTTGATGTCTCATCTACCATAACATCCACGTCATTAACATCCACAGCATCATATTTCGTCACCATCGCTTCTTGGATAACTAACGAAGAAGCAACCGCTGCCTCTAGCTCTGTTAATTTGGCAACCCATTGAGAAGGTATATCTTCTTGTTTTCAATGAATCAGAGCATAGTCTTTCGGTAAGTAGTTTTATTAACAAAGCTGTTTTCGTCTGTCATCAGGAAGAAAATGGGAAAGCGAATAGACAGGTATTCTTGACAGTTTTTTTTTGGATTTTTATGTTTCTTCCTTCTGCTTTGAGTTCAGTATTGTTATCAACTATTAAATATTAATATACCTTGACATATCAACTGACAACATCAGCAATGATAAGATCCGAACTCACATGGAACACAATAGTCATGTAACATTCGTATTACCATCTTTCACACACCATCGCTCCGCTTCTTGAGAAACTAGTGATGAAGTAGCAGCAGCCTCTAGCTGTGTTAATTTCACAACCGAAAGAGCAAGAGAGTGAGAGTGAGAGAGAGGGGGGGAGTGGGTGGGGTGAGTGTGGTGTGAGTGTGTGTGAGTGTATTTTCTAGTTTTCAATCAAGTAAAATATGCGCTTTATGTGTGTAACATAGCTGCTTTCATTGGTATTCAGGATAATTCGTACAATACAACAACATCAAGACGGGATATCACACGACAAGTATATCTGACTTTTTTATTTTTATTTATTTATTTATTCATTAGTCTTTTGTTATTGTCTAAACACACTATGACAATGGTACGCAACTGAAGTTCAGCATGATTATCCAATCCTATTTGAATTACTGATTACACTTTATGCCAAAATTACGTTGCGTTATAGCGTACAGTCGAACTTCAGTCGGGCGTAAGTTCAGCGGCAATTCGGCGGCGTATCTTGTACAGTACACATAATTCGCGACCGAAGTTCGGTTCAAATGCCGACGAAAATCATAAATATAGGTACTTACACCATGTTAGATTCAGAAAAACTAACTATCGCGGTTAAGTCGCGACCGTGTTTATGTCTGTCTCAATGAACGTCTGTCTATCCGGCTGGTAAGATTAGACGACACAACGTCGCGACAGCACTAGAGCACTGAATACACAAAGTTACGCAACTGAATTTCTGCCGCGTAAGTTCGGCACTTATGGTGTGTCATACCAGCCGTCGTCGGGACGTAAAATCAGTCGCGGAACTTCAGTCGCATACCTTCGGCATAGTTTCTTCAGGCACTTAGATCCCGTTTTTCTCTTATAAGACTTTCTGTACATTTACATTTAAAATTTTCACGTTATAGAAACAACTTCAGCAACGGTAAGAGTAAAATTTACACAAAACATAATGTTCATCATCATCCACATCATCGTTTCTTGAACAACTAATGAAGAAGTAGCAGCGGTCTATAGCTGTGTTAATTTCACAACATAAAGAGTGTGTTTTCTAGCTTTCAATCAAGTAAAGCATACACTTTAAGTGTGTAAATTAACATAGCTGCTTTCATCGGTCTTCAGGATAACCCTTCTCTTATAAGACTTTCTATACATTTACATTTAAAATTTTCACGTTAAAGAAACAACTTCAGCAACGGTAAGAGTAAAATTTACACAAAACATAATGTTCATCATCATCCACATCATCGTTTCTTGAACAACTAATGAAGAAGTAGCAGCGGTCTATAGCTGTGTTAATTTCACAACATAAAGAGTGTGTTTTCTTGTTTTCAATCAAGTAAAGCATACACTTTAAGTGTGTAAATTAACATAGCTGCTTTCATCGGTCTTCAGGATAACCCTTCTCTTATAAGACTTTCTATACATTTACATTTCAAATTTTCACGTTAAAGAAACAACTTCAGCAACGGTAAGAGTAAAATTTACACAAAACATAATGTTCATCATCATCCACATCATCGTTTCTTGAACAACGAATGAAGAAGTAGCAGCGGTCTATAGCTGTGTTAATTTCACAACATAAAGAGTGTGTTTTCTAGTTTTCAATCAAGTAAAGCATACACTTTAAGTGTGTAAATTAACATAGCTGCTTTCATCGGTCTTCAGGATAACCCATTTGAAAATATTTAGACAGGTGTTTCTGACTTTTTAATAAGGAATTTTTGTATGTTACGTCTGGTTTTATCCGAGGTTTTTCATGTCTTATGAATTACAAAATACTACTGTGTATTGATATTTATAATTTGCACGTTAAGCAACAACCACAGCAATAGAAAGGGTAAAACTCACATGAAAGATATGTTTATAATCATCCATAGTATCTTTCACACACCATCGCTTCTTGAAGAACATGAAGATGTAGCCACAGTCTCAAGCTACATTTAATTTTTAGGTTTTGTTTGTAGTTAAACTGTCAAAGCTGTTGTTTGTGTGTCATAGATGTTATCGTCGCCTTCACTTTCGTCGTTTTCTCCTGAAAACGACGAAAGTCTGACTAAACATCTGACTTTTTGTTTGAATTTTTCATGTTTCCTTAATCAAGTCACGTGTCCTGACGCGTCCTGATTTGAGCTGTTCACAAAACTTTATAGTTCTATATTCCTTACTTTATTACTAACGTGCGCCTCAAACAAAAATTCTCCTTTTACAGTAAGGAGTTACCGTTTGGCAGCAGATCGTAAGGAGAACATCTGTCTTAGTCTGCTGCACAGTTGGTCCACACTACCAATATGTGGCTATCGCTTGGTGCCCGAACATGTAGAGACGCGAGCTCTGACAAATTCCAGGCAGAATGCACTAGAGCAGGTAATTTATATAATAACAAGGGTTTCCATTCCACGTTGGTTGTTGACAAGTCATTCTTTAAATGTGTGTAAAGTTCTGATTTAAGTTAAGTTTTCCGACGATTATTACATCAGGATTATGAACTAGAAGAGCTTGGCTTGGATACCAGATGCTTGGAGTGGGAACTTTACAAGTTTAAAACAATTCTGGGAAGTATAAGGTTTTTAACTGCCATACGTTACCAAATGATACGCAAATAAAGCGTATCTTTCATACCAAGTCAGAATATCATCGAACGCCTAAGAAATAAACTAGTAGTTGGCACCAGCTTAGAAAACGGCCGCAGGTACTCCACATAACATACCGTCCTAGGTTCGTCCGTCATAATTGCCTACTTTTAGGGTGCACAACTTACTGGCTTAACAAGATTTCATGGTGCGACAATCAGCTATGGAAATAAATTTGAAAACGACAATAGTCAGATACTGCACCCATCACAACACTGTTGTAACACCGCTGTAATACTAACTATCGATATCTAGAAAGTAATTGCTGTTACTTGGTAAAAATATTGTTTCTCAGATTGCGAAGATGTCCATAGGTAGTTATTACCATTTAGCATCGGATGGTACGTTTGCTTGATTGCGACCTCTATGATATAAAAAGCCATAATTCTATATTTAAATTTCTACATATCCTACATTACAGGGTAAACTTCAAATGTGGGTGGACATCTTCCCTCTGGATGCGGACGTGTACATACCGCCAGGAGTGAACATTACTCCTAAGAAATTAGAGGAGTATGAGCTTCGCGTCGTCGTATGGGATGTGCAAGGTCTGAAGCAAGCCGTGCATGGCAAGAAAGTTTCCGATATTTATGTCAGAGCGTAAGTGTTTTTGGATAGCATTTTTTGTTTTTCATAACTTTAATTGGGACTATTAACAGTACCACTGATATCCATTTTTGATTTAATTGTTATTTAGCCTGTACTGTCCCGCTGCTGGGCAAAGGTCTTCCAAGTCCAAGTCCTTAGAAGGACTTGGACTTGGGAGACCTTTGCCCAGCATTCTTTTCCTGTGCCACTTTGTTCCAGCCCTCACGGTACATGTCCGCCGTCTCGCCACCTCTGGCAGTTTGAGTAATTTTGTGGCCTACCCAAATGTTCTTTCATTGGCATTGTTCGTCAGGCTGTTGAGCTCCTTATTGGTTCTAAGTTGAGTTAATTATTGGTTCTAAGTTGAGCTACTTTTTTACTATTGATAGGCATACGTTTGACCACTATCTCACCTATGGTAAGTGATGATGCGGTCTAAGATGGAGCACATTTGCGAATCAGCAACCTTTTCACTCTTGACTTAAAGACTTCCAGGTTGTAGCTATCAGGAAACACAGACTCTAGCAAGGAATTACACTCAATAGCTGTACGCACTATGAATGTGTTTCCAAAACGTTTTGTGCATGTGGCGCATCGGCGTTCAATTTTTGGTCCGATGATGGAACGGGCTTTGCGGAATTAAATTATGCAATTCCGTCGCACACTCCGCAATATGCAACCGATAGAAAACCGACAGGCCAGCAACTTGGCGCCGATACTCAAGACTTTGGAGCCTCAATTCGACGAGCCTATCATTGCTGAAGATCCTCTTGGCTTGTTTCTCAATTGACCTATGGGTATCAAGCTGATATCTGGCAGCTCCGTTCCAAAGATGAGAGCAGAACTCCATACACGATCGAACTTGCACTTGATGCACCTTTGCTAGGATCCTCAACTTTCTGGCAACCACTTGAGCCCTTGCCTGTATGAAAAGGCCAAAATTACAACTACAGGGTACATGAGGGTACATGTTAAAGTAACACCAAGAAGCGCAAGTCGGTCAGTTTTACCGGCACGGTTACACCTTGGAAAGATGAAGCTGGGTGGAATTGGCTCCTTTTAGTGGAAAGAGACATGCTTGGATCTTAACAGCAATGAACAAGGCATTTGATACAGTCTCTGTCCCTAGGCTGTTGGATAAAATGGATAGTATGGGGATCAGAGGTCTACCACATAAATTATTCACGGATTACCTCAGTAATCGTTTTCAGTGTGTTAAGGTGGCCGACTGGGTAAGTCACAAGCTTCCCGTAACTTACGGAGTACCGCAAGGTAGTGCCCTTGGACCCACCTTATTTTTGATCTATATTAATGACCTCTGTGAACTTGAACTCCAAAATGGGAAAATTATAACTTTCGCGGATGACACTGCCCTTGTTTTTAGGGACACGTCGTGGTTCAAAACTTTTCGTCATGCTCAATGCGGTTTTGATGTTGTTAATGACTGGCTTAGAAGTAATCTTTTAACGTTAAATGTTGATAAAACTAAATTTGTAAAGTTTTCACTCCGAAATGAATCGCATCTCTCTCAAAATTCCCATAAAATTATTGCACATTCTCGAATATGTCATAAAATTATAAGTTGCAATTGCCCTTCGCTTGAACAAACCAAAATAATAAAGTACCTTGGAGTCGTGATCGACGAGAGATTTAGTTTTGCACCTCACGTAGACCTTGTTTCTTCTAGGGTTCGTAAATTAATATATATATTTAAGAATCTCAGGCATACTGCTAGTCCGATGGTCTTAAAGATGATATATTCAGCTCTATGCAAGTCACTGTTGGTGTATTGTATAACTAGTTGGGGAGGTGCTTGTAAGTCAGTTTTAATCAAAGTCGAGCGTGCTCAAAGAGCACTCCTTAAAGTGAGTCTGTTTTTACCATTCTTCCATCCCACAACCAGTCTTTATCAAACCTGTAAGGAATTGACGGTGAGGCAGCTTTTTTTACTACAGACAGTCCTCAGAATGCATGGTTCCTTAAATTATAACCCCTTAGCATTTCTACAGAAGCGCAGAAAATATGCAGTTGGTGTGTCTAGAGCGTGCCGCACTAAATTTGCTCAGAGATTCTTTCTTTTTCTTGGTGCCCATCTATACAACAAAATTAACCTTATCCTCAACACGTATCCCCTTACCAAACAAAAATGTAAAACAGCCGTTACAAACTACCTCATTGACCTAGATTATGCTAATACCGAAGAGTTACTACTTGTCCAGAAATAACTACTACACTACCTTACCCTACACTGCACTACACTACACTACACTACACTACACTACAATACACTACACTTCACTACACATCACAACATCATAACAACATCAACACAACAACAACGCTTATCATATGTCTCAAAGTCGTCAAGCTTTAAACTAACGAAAGAATTTGAATGTATTTCTTTTATTTTGATCTTTTTTTTTTTCACATGTCTTAATTGCGGTCTAACTTTTTCAGTACTTATGTATCTTAGTTACTCATTATCTATGTTATCGCGATTGGAGGAGCACTGATTTCCAAGATACAGGTTTTTACCTAGTTTGGCAATCAGGAGTTCATTTCGGTTAGAAGCTTCTTATATGTTATGTTTTTAGTATTGAAACTGTATTAGGCTAAGTTCTGATTTTGTCCAATAAACGTTATATTATGATTATATTATTATATTAACTAGACCAGATTGGCATCGCCTCATTCAGAGACAGCCTGTAAAGACAAGTTCAAGCGCTCAACCATAGCCTTCTGGAGAGACCGGGTCTGTGACCCACCAGCTCGTGCGTCGGACACGTATCTCTCGGCAACAGTGCTGTCGTCTGCATACCCAAAGTTACCGGGTTATAGCAGATCATTCACATGCAACAGGAACAATGTTGCCGAGAACATCCACCCCTGAGAAACCCCGGCATTAATATGCAGCAGTCCGGACGCCGGACGGAGAGCAGCCTCGGAGGAACTTCGCGCCACTAGAATTTAGACGTGACGATTCCGCAAACATAGAGGCGAACAAGTTTGCTTTCTCCTCAGCGGAGTGGGCCAGCGACCCGTCGGGTCTCAGCAGTGGTGGTAGGCGCAGTGAGGAGCGGCAGAAGTTCGATTCATCTGACTTAGCGACCAAAAAGCCTTGTATTTCTTGCCCATCTACCTCAATCCTACGCATCGTGCTCTTGGCCAACAGCTGCGTTTTAGACCGATTGATCGCAAATATCATCTTGAAGCTAGCCGCTACTCTTGGAGCATGGGCTGAAGTTGGAGCTGTCGGACCAAAACTGACATGATAAACGAACTTCTCAAAGCAAAGATGCATGACTCTACCGGCAAAGTCTCAATATCATTGTGATACGCAAGATGAAAACGCTCATCGTTTTAGGTTGTTGCTTTATTATCAAGGATGTGATAGAGCGGAACATGGATTCCGATATCTTTGCAATAGATCTGCTTACCGAGGAGACAGACATTTAAAAACCGACAATGGCAGAATCGTGTCCTCCGAATTGAAGCTTTTGATAGAGTTACAGAAATTATATGAACTAGATAACAGCTAGATTGAACCGAAAATATACCAAAAATATCAAGGACGCCTGTGAGAGTACGACCGGAATTCTTTCATCAGAAGGAGTTACGGCTGAACTCCCGAAAGCAGCTGGGAAACCGGTTTTAGAGGAGTTTAGTTATTTTTTAAGAAGTTTTTTAATTTCATCATACTTGAGGGGAAGGATTTCTTTGCTTGTGATGTATTCAGGCCAAGGGAACTTACGATCTCAGATTAAATTATCACACATTCTTATATTAATTTACACTAACTTTACTCTTCAGGTGGATAGACACTGTAGAACAGGCGCAGTACACGGATGTTCACTACAGCAGCACACCTGGTGAAGGAAGATTTAACTGGCGCATGATATTTCACTTCCAATACCACCACGCTGAGAAAAAGGTTTTTATTATAAGTTTCTATTATTTATGGTTAATTTAATATAACGGGTCTCCATTTTCCCCGCTTAGAGTCCTGCTTGTTCTGTTTACGTAGATGTCCGTCTAGAAGCACAGTAACTTCTTGGGGGCTTTACGTGTTCAAGGAAAGGCTCTTACTGTATTTGTGCGCATTTTGGCCCCTTTTTCTAAGATGATGTAGGCGGCTGATTCTTCAGCGTTTATTCAGCTTTTGAAAGTGTGAAATCATTCATCTCGCCAAATTTGACAGTTTCATCGCGAAATTTGGCTCTTTCGTCGGTTGTTATCATTATAACTTCATCCTTGTCATGGGGGATTTCAAGTCCAAGTCTACTTAGACTACTACTAGAGTACTCTCGCTGCTGCTGTCCAATTTGGGAGGGTCTATTAATCTCCGATTACTTTCGTCTCGTCGTACAGGGCCTGTAACAGTCTAAAGCGTTCTATGAGCACCCGTGTGGATGGACAACCTATCGTTAAGATTTAAGACGAAGGGAGGATACCGTACAGTCCTTCAAGGGGGCTAACCGCCGACTAATCTCCGGTTGGATTACGGTACTATAACTATCTCACAGAGGGTACATGAGTTCCGAAGCCAATTGTAACGACTGTGACTGAACAACATTTCCGCTCAGTCACAGCCGTCATAGTCTCAGGTTGTGTCCTGAAACGATCATCAACAGAGGGATGCCTCTTTTGCCTGCCTACACTCCGTGGTCAACCCATAGTTTATGTTGTTTGCCTCTTTGACGTTTCCTTATCAGGTTTCGTTGTTGCCGAACGCTTTAAACTGAACAGGCTCCTTCTGGATAAGGTCCATCGTAGACTGTATCACTGTGGTCTCTAACCTAGACAAGAATCAAGAGCAAATCCATCACAAATAAAAAAAAAAATCTGAAAGTAAGTGAGTGGCACTATGGGTTCAGGTAATATCGCTGACATACTCGAACCTCTTCTGGCAAGTTGGTCCGCTGCATTCTTGCCTCGTGAATCACTGTTTCCTTTGCTCATTGAATGTTTACTTTATTATATCAAATTGCCTAAGACTTAAGTGATATGAAGATCACCCCAGAGTTAACTGTGACGCTGTACAGAGCTCCATGCTGTCTGAAAGCATCCTAATTGATCCATTACTTCTTTGGTTAAGATAGCTGAAGCCGATTGGGAAAATGTTCAAGTTCTCAGCTTGAAACACTGTTTCTGGACCCCCAATGTACTGGCAATGTGAATGTTGAGATTCTCGGAGAAAATTATCGCGCCCGTGCCAGTTCCTGTTTGCATCCACAGTGAAGATCCGCTGCGCAGAAAGCTAAAATCGGGATGAAGATCCCGATTTTAGATTTTGCGACGATTTCCCGAAATGCTTAATGAATCTTTTTGTGGTAGCCCTCATGCAACCCGTCACCATCGCATACATTGTAGTTTGTTTACGGCTGTAACTAGCTTGGTGTGGGTCCACCATGCCACGACATAGGTGATCATGGGCAGAATTCTGCGCTGTACAGTGTACCTACATCCATGATGCGTGCCGTGTTTATAGTTTAGGTGATTACTCCAGTTTAACTTACGGACTACGATGACCTACAGGTATTTAACCTCGTTATACAACTGAAGCTCTATGTTGAAGAGCTCTAATAGGTGGTAGGAGCATAGTGTTCGTTTTTGCGAAAACACGACTAATTTACTGTTAGAGGGCTTTACTGATAGATCATCTTTTAAGATCATATTTCCTGCACCATCATTCCACGATAATTAGTGCTTGCTGGGTGGGCTTTTGATTTAAATTATGAAAATACAAAGACCACGTTTTATACTTACTATATATTTTGCTGTTACAGTTAGTGAAAAAGGAAAAAGGACCGTTCACAGAGGTTGAAGAACATATGACTCCAATATTCATAGTACAGGTCTTAGACAGCGATGCTGCTTCTCAGGACGATTTTTTGGGTAGATATCAACGACCAGTTTCTTTTGCTTATCGGTTCAGGCTTTAAAATGTAGAAATATCTACCTACTAAAACATGATAAAATTAACACATAACGCCAATCATCAGTCACAAAGAAACTTGTTTAGATCCAGTGTAAAGTGACAAAATAGCGGTCACTATCCTGATTGTAGCTTTTCGAGAATACTCCTGGAGGAAACTCATTCAATCTTTTGCTGGCACATCGTACAAAGAATTGTTTAAAATAAGCCGAATCGTCATCATAATTACAATAATGATGATGATGATGATTAGTCTTATTAAATATACTTGTTACACTTGTTATCAGTGAAGCAGAAAGTGATGATATTATCAGCCATAAGACGTCCACTCCTGGACACAGGCCTCCCCCAAGTGTCGCCGCATTATCTGGCCCTTTGCATCTTGCATCAATCGGCTACCCGCGACCTTCACCAGCTAGTCTATTCTGTAAATAACCATTTCGATATCGACTTCACCTGAGTGACTAAGCTTACAAAGTGAACTTTATTTCACACATCATAAGGTCTTATATTTATACGAATTTGAAACTCACCACGGATTCCGCTGTCGAGACACGAAAATGTTGTTACAGAATAGCACTGCTGGTCATCGGTCCATCTTGTGGGAGGTCTTCCAACGTTGTGTCTTCCGGTACGCAGTTGCCACTCCAGAACTTTTCAGCCCCATCGACCATCTGTTTCTGGGAGCAAGAGGAATTAGATTTAGAATCTGTTTTATTCATATTAATTTAAATTTTCAGCATCCGCGTCCTTCAACTTGAATTCAATGTACAGAGGAGTAAAAAATGCTAGTAAATGTAATATAGCAGCAATGGAAAACCAAAATAAGATCAATCTTTTTTCAACTATGAAGGTCAGAGCTTGGTGGCCGCTCATCCACACCAACCAGAACACTGGCATGTCTACAGCTGCTGTAAGATGTTATTTTATTCTATTGAATTTCCTGCAGTTTTAAACAGTAGTATGAAATATTAGTAAGCTAAGAAACGGTTTTTTGTGCAATGTTACACTGTGCCACTGTTTGTGGATCACTTTAAATTTGGAACAAAAATAAATATATCTTAAAAAAAAACGTATGAGTGTGGTAGATACGAAATTATACTACTTTAATCACTTCAAATTATTTACGGTCGTTCAATATATTATTTTAAATTGGCTGCTTCCTTTTGGAATTTCTCATCAGCAGCCCGTAGTTGGAATTGTTGTACTGGGACACCTCCGTGCCTCGGAAAGTACGTTAAACCTTTTTTTTTATATTAGTTATAAAAAAAAAGTCAAACGTACGTATTAGTCAAACGTACGCCTATGGCGTACGTTTGACCGCTATCTCACCTGATGTTAAGCGATGATGCGGTCTAAGGTGGAGCACGCTTGCCTAGAAGTAACCTATTCACTCTTGACTTAAAGACTCCCAGGTTGTAGCTATCAGGAAACACAGACTCAGGCAGGGAATTCCACTCCTTAGCTGTACGCACAATGAATGTATTCCCAAAACGTTTTGTGCGTATAGGTGGGATGTCCACTATGTACCGGTGGTACATCGCCGTACGTCTTGTGGTCCGATGGTGGAACGGGCTTGGCGGAATTAAGTTATGCAATTCCGACGCACACTCCCCAAAATGTAAACGATAGAAAACCGACAGGCCAGCAACTCGGCGTCGATGCTCAAGACTTTGGAGCTTCGATTCGACGAGCTTATCATCACCGATGATCCTATTGGCTCGTTTTTCAATTGACTCGAGGGCATCAAGCTGGTATCTGGCAGATCCGTCCCAAAGATGAGAGCAGTATTCCATACACGATCGAACTTGCGCTTGATACAGTTTAAGAAGCTGTTCCGGCGTGAAGTACCGTCTCACCTTTTCCGTTAGTCCTGCGCCTGATCTCTCCGGCCGTGTTGAATGGTCCCGAGTTCCCGACGGGTATTGAGAGTTAAGGAGGAAAGAGTGTTCGCAATGTTTACGCTAAAATTGGGAATACACCAACGGCGCGGGAAATTATTATAGTGCACAGGATCTGCGGATGGCTTAGCCAAAATCAGTCAGGAAGACTATTTGTTATAATGTGGTTAAAAACTTTTTACAAAAAAATACAACCGACTTCCAAAAAAAAACCACAAAATAACTTTAACTTCGGAACTCGGTGTTTTTGTTAGTTTGTTCGTATTTTGACACCGACTTCCGAAATTAAAGTTATTTTGTGGGTTTTTTTGGAAGTCGGTTGTATTTTTTTGTAAAAAGTTTTTTATTTTTCACTTTTTAGTGGTACCCCACACCTAACAAAACCACTGCAAAATCGATACCATACGATTTTAGAAAGTTCCCCTCGACTTCTCTGGGATGCCATCATCAGATCCTGGTTTCCTTATCATGGGACCATTTGGGAAGTATACCCTTTCCAACAAAAAAATCATTTTTAAAATCGGTTGGCAAGCGACGGAGTTATGCCCGAACAAACATAAAAAAAAAAAAAATACAAACATCCGAATTGAGAACCTCCTCCTTTTTGGGAAGTCGGTTAAAAATAGGTTGCTTCCGAAACGTTCTCAAAATGTTTGACTTTCACTTTCATTGTTCCTTTAAAGCTCTATTTTGGTGTGAAGATACAAAATTGTAGTTTGACCTTTGAATGCCTCTAAATAATAGTTTGGTAAAATAGTATAAACTTCTCTCAAAATATTAATATAATAATAATATAATATAATATCCTTGGACATTTCACACAACGCCATATAGTACCAAGCTAAGCAACCTAATGCTATACGGTAACGAGATGGCTGATAAACTACATACTTATACATATTTTTTTTGTAAATACATACATATTATAGATAGAAAAACATCCAGACTCGGAACAAATACATGTAGGTCAATCGCTCAACCACTGCGCCAACCGTGTCGTCAAAATGTTAGTAACTAAATGATGGTAAAAAAAATACTTCATTCTTCAGCATATCCGCTATTAATTGCAAGAATTTAGATTTATATTTGTTAAATTTTGTATGAAGGAACAAAATATTTTCGATTACAGGGAGTGATAGATTTGGAGATGACACTTCTACCGAAAGAGAAGGCTTTACTGATGCCAGTGGGAATTGGGAGGGAACCACCAGCAGCTTTGCCGGAACCCAAGTAAGAAATGAAACTTATTATTTGCCATCGACACGTTAAGGAGAAAACTAGATAGTTCAGGTTTTCATAGGCTTTCGTAGTCTAATGGGTGAATTCGTAAATGAAAACGTTTAAAGAGATTTCAGTACTGATTGGTGTCCGACACCAATGTGTCAGTCAGCACCACAAGCCAAACGTCATATTGTGTCGTAAGCCCAGGTGATGTAGAGCCAATAAGAGTGCGTCCTGGTGGAAGTTGCAACTTGATGAATAGAGATAATGTTATGACAATAGCTCCATTCTTCAATAAGGCGTCGCCCGTAGGAAAGTGGATAAATTTCAAAGGTTGGCGCCGACGAGTTTGGCCTCTATACTATGAAAGCTTGCTGCTATTCTACGAAATGCTGTTTGTACAAAATGTGAGTAGTTATTGAAAGGCTCTTGAGAGTAGAGAGACTCGGAGTCTTAAAGGATTTTAAGAAATTGCGCCTGGTTTATAATTAGTTCCTGACGAATTGGTCGGAGAGGGCAAAACACAAAAAAACGTGGGAAATCAATAGAGGGGACCTTTGCAATGCAGTGGGAATATACAGATTAGGAAAAAATAAAATAGTTGGTACGGTACCTAAAAACCAGCCAAGTGTGAGTCGAGTCGCACACGAATGGTCCCGTACCATAAACCTTAATTTGTATTATTTGTTGTTATAGTAATTTCGGTTTTTGAGATACAGCCCGCTGACAGACAGACGGACGGACTGACAGAAGGACGGACGGGACGGAATAGGGTTTCGTTGGTTACCCTTTGGGTACGGAACCCTAAAAAAGTAGGTCAATAGTTCAAGTCTAGAAAACAAGCGTGCACTAAGGTTTTTCTGCTGGTGTTGTGTGCTATTGTACTCTTTAGTTTAGGCTTATCATTGCAATCTGTTCAGAGCCCCGATCCGAAACCAAACAGCCTATCATCAGTGTTTATATATTTTTTCAGTATGTACTAAATGGGACTTTCCAGTACTTTACAATTCCGAACGAGATTGGTCAGTTGTCGCTTGATGCACTCAAATCGACTGATCTATTTTTGACGACAGGGACTGCCACAGTTTTCATCAAAGTTACGGGAGGTAGGCGTGCTTCACATATGGGTTGAAAACACACTGAATTAGCATAAGTTGCCACTTCCCCAGATTAGGTGTTCAACACCGTTTTGGTGGCTTACCACGCTTCATATTAACACGCAATTGAATTGATCGATGTGCAGCCTCTTCTACTGCCAGCTTCAAAGTGGCCAGCAGCTCGTACAGAGGTTCGGCCCTCAGGTTTTGTCTGATGCTATTGGACGGTCTGACGTCAGACATCCAGTAAGGGGTTCCTGCTGTGTTTAGTTTGATCATGAAATTTAGTTAGTTAGGAGTCTGAAGATCCAGAAGATAATGGACGTGTGTGTGACTGAAAAAGGAAGCAAAACCAAAACAGAGTATAAGCCGATGCATTAAAGAAAGGAATCTTCAATGGCGTCTTGTACTTGCGTTGACAGATAGTACAGTTGACAAATACATTTTTCAAGTCGAAGACATTTTTCAAATTAAATAATAAAAACATGACCGGGTCGTATTTATTTCAAACTAGCTCCTGCTAGTGGCTTATCGCGCGTGTTAAAGTTGAAAAATCTAAAGGCACGTGGAGCAATCTATTATTATAAGATCGTTATTGTTGTTTTCATCGAAAACAGTAAGAAATTTATTCAGGATGAATTTTCCGTTTCTGAACACCTGACAACATAAAACAAAAGGAGGATCCTTAAAAAGATGTTGGTAAAAATTTATTGTACAAAAACAGCACCTAAATTTTAATAAAAGACTGATGATTTTTTTCTGCCTACGGTACGCGCGAGAGTGAGTATAGACGGCACTAGTGTGCAAGCGAGAAAACATGATAAGCACCGCCATTTAAGATTCCTTTCTTTAATGAACCGGGTTATACTCGATTTGTGATTTGAGTGAAAACCAGTCCTGTGCCAATGGTTCTCGCTGTAACGACTAATGTGCTCTAACTTTCAGTAGCTAAGGTCCCTTTTCAAAAGCGTTTGGTAGGTCAGGACGAAACGCTACGTTCATTCATTCAATCTGAATGTAGTGGACAATAATGGCAACAAGTCACTAGAACAACAGTGTCTCACGTTTGCTTCTTGAAGTGGTAAATCTCCATGTCCATGACAAGATTTGTTATAGGTACTAAATCGAACGGAAGGTTGGGCTTTGAAGAAGATGGATGAAAAATGATCGCATTTATCTGATCGAGTATATTAAAGAAAAATCGAAAGGGGCGCTAGCGATAGAAAAGTCGAAGGGGTTTTATTTTCTTGATCCATAAGTACATGTAAAATAGTGGATGAGCTACATGGTGCTATAAGGGACGTCTCCACAAGCGAGAGATTCTTGGCGGCTTACGTTTATAAATAATAGCGACAAAAACGCAGTTGTTGTGTCAAAACCGAACCGTTTGAAGTATATCCACTTTCCTACAGGCGATGTTTTACGCTTCTCAAACGCGGTTCAGATTCGTTGATCGTTATTTCAGTTTCATTTGTGAAATTCAATGTTCATCAAAAACAGCTGTAATAAATTTCCAATTACCTACCTCTATTCACAGCGGCAATTATTATAAACTCTGTCGTTTTATTTTTCAGCCGTTCAGGACCATCGGGTATAAAACTCGCCAAAAACTATACTGTTAATAAATGGCGAAAGGAGTTTACAATGGCAGCGTGTACAGCTGGAACAGTGGTCGCCGTTGTTGCACTAGTTTGGTACTTGGAGTTACCACTTCTTCTTTTGGACCTTATCGGAGTAAGTTGTGTTATTAGAAGGGCTATTTTCGGCGCCAAATAAACGTGCATAAACCATAGGTACATTATGAACCGAACCATTGAACCATTAATTATGAACCGTCTTTCATTACTAGAAAACGTAAAAGAGCACTGTAGAAGTCTATTCAGGATAGCTTTATGTCATTACTAGCTGACCCGTGCAACGTCGTCTGCGTAACATTTTTCATTACTGCTCCGCTCCTATTGGTCTTAGCGTGATAATATATCCTATAACCTTCCTCAATAAATGGGCTATCTAACACTGAAAGAAATTTTCCAAAAACCGAAGTTCATCAAAATGGGCTCAGCGATTATGACGAGCAAGCGTAACGAATAACGAAACTCGCTATCGCATTTATAAAATAACGCTGGTCAACCAAAATACACCTTTTAAAATACACCTTTTGTGCGCCACAAGTGTATCATAAAAGCATTGGCTTGTGCAGCAGATGGCACGTTAGGATACTCAACTATTCCGACAACCTCGTCAGGCAAGCCGTCTCAGCATTCACTGTACCGATTTGAATCTATACTAATATTATAAAGCTGAATAGAGAGTCTGTTTGCTTGAACGCGCTAATGTCAGGAACTACTGGTCCGATTTTGAAAAATAATTTCAGTGTTAGATAGAATATTTATTGAGAAAGGCTATAGGCTGTATATTTTATTTTTATTTTATTTATTAGGGAAAACAAACAATTACACACTATAAATGGTTAACAAATAATTGGTACGAGACTGCATCAGTGTGCACTTAACTACGTTATCCACATCTTATATAATTAATTAAATTTTTAATATCAATAGACTAAGGCTGGATTTTACCAACGCCAGATAGCTTTATCGGAGGAATAATTTTGAATTTTTGACAGTTCTTCCATACAAAAACTGTCAAACGTTATAAGAGTTATCTGGCGTTGGAAAAATCAGCCCTTAGACAAATAGGAGCGGAGTATGTGACGCAGACGAAGTTGCGCGGGTCAGCTAGTTTAAATATAAAGCTTTACATGTGTATATAAATGAATAAACAGAAAAAAAATCTGTTGATATGCATCGAACAAGGTCTCAAACACTTTCAAAGCAATCGTACAATTGGATTTAATGTAGATTTGCGTTCATACCCATTTGAACATTAAATCGTACTATTTCAGATAAATTATACTAAAACTGTTTTTGTTCTCAGTGAAAATACTCCGTGGCTTCTGAAACAATGAAAAAAGAAGGAAGATTTTCGAGTCGACGCGACGTGGTATTTTGTTATTTCCATTTATTTTTAATCGGTAGTCTTTTGTAAGCAGTATACATAAGTTTTAAGATAATTAAATAGGTATAGTTTTTAAATTTACTTTGTGACATTAAAACATTGTAAAGTTGTTTTTGTTTTCTACTTTTATTTTAATAAATAGATATATAGTTGCCAGCTTTTCTGTTTCATTTTGTTAGAAAATATCGCATTGTTGATGACTTGACTGACTGAGGCTATACATTAGCACTAAACTTAAATATATACATGGTAAGTTATCGTTACCGGTTTTCTTGATTGAATAAAGTGGAGATGGTCACCGTTCAATCATATCCGTACATCACTGTACAGTTTTGATCGTACGATGACCTCTGTCTGACAAAACGGAGGGTTAAATTTTGAGTTTCAGTTCTAAGTATGGGGACCCCCAAAATTTATTGTTTGTTTTTCTATTTTTTGTGTGAAAATCTTTATGCGGTTTACGGAATACATCTACTTACCAAGTTTCAACAGCATAGTTTTTATAGTTTCGGAGAAAAGTGGCTGTGACATACGGACGGATGGACAGACAGACAGACAGACAGACAGACAGACAGACGGACAGACATGACGAATCTATAAGGGTTCCGTTTTTGCCATTTGACTACGGAACCCTAAAAAGAACCCTTTTGGTGTGAAGTCTGACCGTCTGTTACAGCTGGATATCTCAAAAAATATATTAATATTATAGAACCATATATACATATATGAATATATTACAGTAAGGCTCAACTCACACCAAAAGAGCGTCAAAGCGCAGCGAAGCGGAGCGCAGTTTCAGTGTCATATGAATTTTAACTTTACTTTCTTTACTATAATACTTATTATCGCATTAGAAACTTGAACAAATCGCGCGGATGCCCGCGGCACCGCAGAAATTCAAACGGATCCGCGTGACTGCGCGAGAAGTCACGAGCGGCTGCTGGCAATACCCCGCCCCTCACGCCTGCTCCCCGCGCGCGTCTGCAACGAATATAGTGATGGAAATGGATGAAGAAAAGCCAATTTATTTGGTGCAAATGTACGACTGCCTATGAGCGGACAGGAGAGCGACCCGTGAATTCATCGTGGGCCGGCTCGAGAAGGCGCGCTGAGTCCCCCGCGACCTCTCGAGCATTCCAGAGACTTTTCGAGCTGTCGCGGGAATCAACGCGCCTTCTCTACCGAGCGGGTCGCTGCGCTTCGCTGCCCTTCGCCACTCTTTCGGTGTGAGTTAACCCTAAGGCTGAACTCACACCAAAAGAGCATCGAAGCGCAGCGAAGCGGAGTGCAGTTTCAGTGTCATATGAATCTTAACATTACTTTCATTACTATAATACTTATTATTGCAAGAGAAACTCAAACGAGTCACGCGGATGCCCGCGGCGCCGCGGTAATTCCGGCGAATTCCATAAACGGATCCGCGTGACTGCGCGAGAAGTCGCGGGAAGTCCCGAGAATGCTCGAGCAGTCGCGAGCGGCCGCTGGCGGATGGAGCGGACAGGAGAGCGACCCGTGAATTCATCGCGGGCGGGCTCCAGCGACTTCTCGAGCAGTCGTGGGAATCCGCGCGCCTTCTCTACCGAGCGGGTCGCTGCGCTTCGCTGCCCTTCGCCGCTCTTTCGGTGTGAGTTGACCCTAAAAGTAAAACGATTTTGCGAATTAAGTCATCAAGTTCAGGAATATCATTGGCAGTCGAATTTACTTTAGATTTTTTTTCGTAGCTATATCTATAATATAAAAATGAATTGCTAAATGTGTTGGTAAGCGCATAACTCAACAACGGCTGGACCAATTTGGCCAATTCTTTTTTTAGAATATTCCTTGAAGTACGAGGATGGTTCTTACGGAGAGAAAAAATATAAAAATTGCCTGAAAAAGACCAAAAACAACACTTTTCTATGCTCCCATACAAAAGATTCGTAATAATACTTAAAAGTCAATTTGAACTTTAATACCATTACATAAAGTTTAAGTATTAGTGGAGAGGTTTCGGGAAGGCAAAACAATTGAGTGACGTTTGTATCGTATAAATATTGACATTAGTCAAATACAAATTGTCTGTTAGTAAGAGTAAGAGAGTAGCGGGGTAAGTAGGTAGGTAGACAGGTAGCCAGTTGACGGGAGCGAAGCCGCGGGGTACAGCTAGTTATATGATAAATTTTTGAGTAGGTAAATATCTTAAATAACAAGTGTGTCTTAAATATGAATTACTTCACCTCCCAAAAATATAGTCTACTTTGATTTTCTGAAAATATATAAGTAAACAAACTTCTCGCTTGCTGAACACATGCAAAAGGATTAAATCAAGACGTAATTATCCTGTTTGCGTTCTTCGTTTTGTTATTATTCATTTATAAGTTATTAAAAAAAAAAAACGATCAAATGATGATCAAGATGATGACAGCGATGTTTGAGGCCAAAAAAACATCAAAATTGTGGATTTTGGACACTCAAAGCAATAGTGGTTTGGTCATCATTTGATTTTTTGACGGATGCCATTTAACGATATATATAGCGGTAATGCAGTTTTTCGATTTCCGAAGTCGAAGTTTTGTGTTTGTTTACGTTTTTGTTTTACACAAAATAATATCACCCACTCGCATTTTAAGTTAACTTGCGAGTTCTAAACGAGAGAATTATTGGCGCTATCAAATGCCTTACTTTCCAATTGTTTTAATTAACAGTCATACGTAAGATTTATTAAGTAACTTTGACAGTAACATCATCTATTATATACTAGTCTTTACTATAATCTATACTAATATTATAAAGAGGTAAAATTGTTTGTAAGTTTGTATGTAGGGGGGTAATCTCAGGAACTACTGGTCCGATTTAAAAAATTGTTGCACTGGTAGAAAGCTACATTATTCGTGAGTGCTATAGGCTATAAATTATAAAGATATCATGCATATTACTCGAACTATCTCAATTTTTGTCTATCCAGGCGGAAAAAAATAGCTCTTACAACAGAGTTATTTGCGTCCGCTGCCTTAACAGTTGTATATAATTGAAAACAATGTATGGCAACCTGGTCTGCCTATGATAGTTCTACAAAAAAGTCCGCGGCACCATATTTCTATCTTTTATATTTTAGCAGATATAGTAGCTTTTATGTGTTAAAAAAAGTGTTTTTCGACGTACTTATCTTTGGACGATTTTTTAAACAACAAAATATTAAACCTTATCGAAAAAAATTATTATGATCACAATAATATTATGATCACAAGAACATCATAGAGATACGATTTGCCCAAAACAGTATGTCAATTGGTTGAATAGTTTCGAAGATAATATAAAATTACTAAATCGCAAAACGCCGCCCGCGCCGTCCATTCACGAACCGCACTAGAACATGCTTTGTACGGACCCATAGACGGCGTTGTGCAATTACGTCATTTTTCCGATTTTCCGCGGATTAATGACCCTCTCCAGTTATTATTTAGGTAACTTTTGTCGTTTGGTAGGTGAGTTGTACGTAGTTGGTTGAATGTTGTTGGTCTTTAAAATTGTTTTGGTTGCTCGGTTTCTCAAAACACAATTACTTCGTTCTCATTCTTCGAGTTCGAAGCTGTGATATTTCTGTTTTTGGGATATCGGACAGTTTCAGCGATTGTTTATCATGCCTAAAAGGATATCACAACATCCCAGACATGAGACAAGAGCAGCTCGAGTACGCCGCACGGAAGAGCCTCTCGAGGAATAGAGAAAATATTTCGCAAGCACGCGCTGGGAAATCTAGCTCCGAGCGTTCACAGCGGCTTGCAAACCAAAGCTGGAGAACATCGCAGGTCCGTGCTCGGGAATCTAGCGCTGAACGTGCACAGCGTCTCAGTGATTTAAAGCAGCATGTCTCTGCATCAAGGGACAGGGAGTCTAACGCTGAGCGCTCGCAGCGGCTCGCTAGCCTAGCTACATACATAGTTTTATGCAATAAAAACAAAACCCTCCTTTTGGCCGTCAGGAAATAAATCATAGCAGTCAGTACTAACCGAACCACACTCATAATTTCATCACAAGTTAAAATGTTTACCGCCCAACGAAGTGGGCACGGGTCAGCTAGTAATATTATAAAGAGATAATATTTGTTTGTAAGTTTGTATGTAGGGGGTAAACTCAGGAACTACTTGTCTGATTTGAAAAATTCTTTCAGCGTTAGATAGCCCATTTATCGAGGAAGGATATAGGCTACATATAATCACGCTAAGAATAAAAGGAGCCGAGCATTAATGGAAAATGTGACGCAGACGAAGTTGCGTGGGTCAGCTAGTTCATAATAAGGATGTCGATTGGCATATTATCTTTTAGGTCCATTTGGTACTAATACCGAGCCGGCAGCCGAACTATACGGTTAATTTTATTACCTTGAGAGCGTAATACGTTTTTTGCGGTATTAACGGTCTTATCTTTTTTTTACGTTAATTTAGAAGATCGATTTTTTCACATCTTCAAGGGACGGTCGACTTGAGCTATGGTCTAAATTTCAACTTGAGAATATATTATTTAGGTACGCGTTCCCGAGATAAAAGGTTTTGACAGATGACGGACGAACGGACATCCGGATGGACAACAAATTGATCCTGCAAGGATTCCGTTTTTTCTTTTTGAGGTACGGAACCATAAAAGCGCTAAGAGGGCCAATATCAGTAGTATGGGGTAGATAGATGCTATCTGTCGCTGGTCAGGCACACAAAATTATTTTAATACACCAAACAGCTAAATTACTACTTATAATATGAATAAGTATCAGAAATTTCCAGCTGCAATGCTTCAGACTTCTCAAAACGTAACGTCATTACCACATTTTTATAGTATTTTAAAATTTAATAAGCTTTGCTTGTATCTGGAAATATTTTAACGTGACCCAGTCGCACAGTTTCTATTACGTCAGAGACGACGCAAGCCGGAGGAATTTCTTAAAAGTTTCACAAACTTTACGCAGATGGTGCTGTAAACATTTTTCTCGATCAGATTGAATGCTTCGTATCCAAGATTTATATAAATCAATTAATATTCAGATTATCACATAGTTAATCTATAATTGTATCTCCAAACAATAAATTACTCTCATGGTATTTTACATTTAAAAATATTAGACCATTAGTCTTTTTAGTTGGTAATGTTTTAATTTTAGAAATGCCAAATTTAAATTTAAAATAGACATACTAATTTTCAATAACTAAAAGATAGGTGTCTAACTTTTTAGAACCAGGGGAATCCAATCTTAAAGCCAAGAAGTACCTATAAGTTCGCTTCCGCAATAAAATTGTCACACATCATGAAAATACAACAGGTTTTCAAAGCTCACGCCATTGACTTGGACAATTTGCCAAATCTTTCCATCTAGAAGCCTTTGAAAAGTTTGGTCACCGAAAGGACGCTACACGCATGCCTACCCAAGAGAGGTGTGGGGCCGCCGCTCGCTACACATTCACCGCGATGACCATAATAACCGCGGCCGCGCTCCGTCACCTATCCGAACGCACGCAACTTTAAAAAAAGTTTAAACAGAATAAAAGTTGAAAAATAGAATAGAAAAGTTATTTGACCTTCGCGCACCAGTGAATGATTTGTGTTTTCACGGATTCGCGGTAAGTTTTGATATTTATTTTCTGTGACTACTTGTTTGAATAAACATGAATGAATTATTTTGAGTTTGGCGTTGATTTTATTAGCCATTTCAATTACGGAGCGATTTAAAGAATTTTTTAATCGAAATTATACATTGTAAGCAACCCAAATAATAATCGGCCGTCTAATTGTTGTTGTGTTGTATTGTTGCATTTGAGCTGTTGAGTTTGCAAGAAGTTTAGTTAATCATTTATCTTAGACATTTCGCTTTCGAGATTTAACACATTTTTTTTTAGTTTCCGCCTGTATATTAAATAAATGCCAATTCGTGTTATCTCGATTAGTTTCATAATTTTACTACAAATATTTACGCATGGGAACTAAGCCTCGGCCTGTGAAAAGAAAAAAAATAAAGGTACCTACATCTGACTTTTGGAAGACAAATTTAAAAATAATACACATCTGCGTAATTACTTGAGCTTGTGATAGTTATTATACGGAAAGAAATCATTATCTGTGCCATTTTGTTTTATTATTTGATGAAACTCTCTTACGTCTCGAGTTAAAAATAGCATTTTACGTTCATAATTAACTTTCATTTATACAATCAACAAAATCCGAGGCATATCAATGAAGTGATCTAGTTTAGGACCTCATTGAGTTTTTCAATACTAATTAGGAACTTAGATTGGATACGTTCGTTTGTTATGTTTTTTTTTTTTTTCAATAAAAGGATGTGAAGGAGGCGTGATTTCAATAAAGGATAATCATGGTGTACCTTATAAGGGCTCACGCTATATTAATTTATCAAGAAGCCATATAAGACTCTTAATAAAGAGTTTTAATAAGAATTCCGTTTAATTGGTTTTAGCGGCATATGATTCTGCTGTAGTTCAAATGAATTGGTAAGTAGGATAAAAATAATAAACTATCTGTTACCATTGTGATTTATTTACGTTAGGTGTTAAATAAAAACTACTTCCTCAAGAAAGATAATTAAGCTTTCAACCTTCATACAACCCTCTACGATGAATCCTTGTTGTACGTATTTAAAATTATTATTGAATATTCTCGCTGGTAAGTGGTTACCCATTAACTGGGAAGTGGAGGTTAAATAAGCAGTTGCCCATGTAAAAGTCATCTGCATTCGGTCAATTGGAAGTCAACATAGTAAACCGCATGGCAGATGGTGTCGATAGAAAACTTTTTTTTAATTTACCCATAGTTTCTGTTACCCCGCAAAATTTCCATTTAACTATATAACACTTGACCGTGTTTAGACACGTAAACGCACTTAAACTCCTGCAGCTTAAGAAAGTTACTGAGAAACTATGGTCTCGATCGTAGCTCTAGAAAAACCGGCCAAGTGCGAGTCGGACTCGCGCGTCGAGGGTTCCGTACAAACCTGTAGGTATTATATTATAAGCAAAAGTTGCGATTTACGATTAATAACATATTAAAAAAAAACTACTTACAAGATTTCTTTCAAACTATTTTTTTCTGGTAGTTTACATGGTAATAATATCCATCATACATTTTTTTTTAGTTTTATCATTCTCTTATTTTAGAAGTTACAGGGGGGCACACATTTTTTTTTTTATTCAAAACGGGGAAACTCTTGGCCCAAATCTCACCTGATGGAAAGTGATGATTAGGCCGAAGATGGAAGCGATTTTCACCCGGAATCCTCTTACACAGATGAACTGGCTATCATACCTCTGACTGCCGGAAAACAACAATGCTGTTAACATTGTTGTTATGGCGACAGACTTAGACATGATGGTGGTAGCTTGCCAGGCGGACTTAGAACAAGTCCTACCACCAAACAAACCGAGCAAAAAATTTGGGGATCGAACCCGGGACCTCTGGGTCTGAATCAGGTGGTTTAACCACTAGACCATGGAGGCGGTTAGTGTCACCTGTTTAGCACCACCCGGGGACCACGTGTAGGGATTCACTGAAGGGTATTCTCCTACGGACGCGGGTGACTCGGCCACTTTGGAAGTGTCTCTCGCGCAAATTTCAGTTTAGAAAAAAAATATAATAGAAACCTCAATATTATTTTTAAAGACCTATCCATAGATACCCCACACGTATGGGATTGATGAAAAAAATTTTTTTTAGTTTCAGTTCTAAGTATGGGGACCCTCAAAATTTATTGACTTTTTTCTATTTTTGTGTGAAAATCTTAATGCGGTTCACAGAATACATCTATTTAACAAGTTTCAACAGCATAGTTTTTATAGTTTCGAAAAAAAGTGGCTGTGACATACGGACGGACGGACAGACAGACAGACATGACGAATCTATAAGGGATCCGTTTTTGCCATTTGGCTACGGAACCCTAAAAACAAGATTGCAGTTTCAAAAGACAGGATTTTTACTCCATTTTATTTTACTGGTGTACCGAAACAGGACGCCGCGCCGTTGTTGGCCTTCATTATTGTGTAAAAGTGGGCGTAGGTAGGAAGGAGGCTTTTCATGTCTGTAGCAAGCTATGGGATCATCGGCACAGTCAATTAGTGGAGTAGGTATACGATCAATGTCTGACATCACTACACAGAACATCGTGCCATTATTTTCTATTTTGGATGTGGTGTATGGAAAATACCGCAGAATGTAACTGCTGGCCGGTATAAAGCTGTAAATTTTGTTCTATTTTGATCATTTATAGGTAGGTACTGTTTTAAAGTCTTAATCGAGGAGCTTGTGGCTAAATAATAACATCCGCACAGGTAAATCTTCAAGGTTAAGCAACGCTTGCCGAGGTTGGTCTGTGGATGGGGTGACCATCTTAACATACCGAGTTTCCTCCGTGCCTCGGAAAGCACGTTAAGCTGTTGGTCCCGGCTGTCATTTGGAGATCTTTGGCAGTCGTTACAGATAGTCAGAAGCCAGAAAATCTGACACCAGTCTTACCAAGGAGTACCGTGTTACCCAGTTAATGGGTTGTGGAGGTCTGGTAGGCAGCCGCTCCACGTAAAACACTGATATTCAGCTGAATCCGGTTTGACTGGAAGCCGACCCCAATATAGTTGGGAAAAGGCTAGGCAGATGATGATGCTGTAAAGTCTTAATCATTTTAAACTGTGTCAATTGTTATCAGAAATACTGTTGTTTATTAGCAGAACTTTCTACTAAGACTAGGTGACACCTGAATACATCCTCTAAGAAAAACGCTCTCTGATGGATTTTCAACTGGTTTAGCGCTAAGAACTGTAGGTAAACCCAATTTTGTTTAGTCTTTCATTTAGGTTTTTTCTTACATTAGTGAAAGCGGGCCGTAATGCTGATGTCTGAGCAGTTTTTTATTGTTAAAAGTATACTACTTTGACGACTGGGACTACTTACGTTGACTGCAAGTCCGCTAGCATAAACCTAGTTTAACGGATTACAACAAGAATACAGCATAAAAATAAACGTACTTACAAGATAACTTGATACCATAAATGTTAAAGTTAATTGTCCATTTGAGTGGAGCGGAGAAATGTTAACCAATGGTATAGCATAAATTGTAAGCGATTGAATCGAAGCAGAGATTTTATGCAATTCCATAGGTACATATTTCTCCGCTCCTCTCCTCACCGCTCCAGTGGACAGTCAGCCTTATACACTGTTACTTAAAAACCAGCATTTTCCAGCACCGCCCGAGCTGGCTCTAAGTTATTATTTCATGGGTCTGTAAGTAAACAAGCACTGTCACGTAATAGACAACACCATTGGGAGTCCACGTGTTCAGCAATAAAACGTCTCTCGGCTACATTCTCGACTTTTCCTTTTATTTTCATGATTGCACCGGAGAACACTGTCTTTTTCCGTGCATTGTGTTAAAACCACTTGAATAATGAAAGCCACAAACCAGCAAATATAGGTAGACACTTACTAATAGACATTATGACTAGTTTTCCATTTTCCTCTCCTGTAGATACCGTACATTTGACAGGTTAAAAATTAACCTATTAAACTCATAAATAGTATAGCTGTCTATCAGTACAATCATTTTGGTAATTGTATAAGTATTTTAGCTGTATATTGTACAAACTTGTATAAAAAACTTATTCACAGTAATATTATGTACTTTAGATGAGAATCATTCTGCCTAGCCCTTTCGCAATTAGGTGTGTTTGGGTCAGCTTCCAGTGTAACTGGTTGCTAGTAGCGTATTTTACACGAAGAAGTTTTCTGTCTAACTACTAACCTACTCCTTTGTATTGTGTTACCCCGTTAGTAGTCTGACTTAGACTGATTCTCATCTAAAGTCTTAGTATTGTGAATAAGTTTTTTATGCAAGTCTGTTTGGCAAAACTAGTGTGAGATTTTCTGACTTGCAGAAGTCTTCTGACTGTCATAGATATTCAAATGGGAGCCAGGACCATCGGCTTATTTAGTTAGTACCAAAGCAAATAACAAAATAATTGTTACTTTAGAATTTAGATTGAGTATTTTGGAAATAAACAAATAAATCAAATTTATTTATTTATATATTCTTAGTGCTTAGTGGGATTTCTGGGCACAGAAGATTCATTCATGGTATTAATAAATTTGTGATCACGGGCATCTACGGAATAATTAAAGTGTAAGATCAAACCGTGCAGCTATTATAATCAGTGATCGGAATAGTTAGAGCTAAAATACCTAAAGTAAAAAGAACAGAAAAAAGTGGAGTCTTCATTACGACAATTTTTTTTCGGAAAATTTGTATAGAGTTTCCGGACATCGCTATTACAGTCACTAAGATTACTATTAACATTTAATATAAATTTCATTAACACTGTAAAATTGAATTCGTTTTCCTCTTCAACCGACTTCAAAAACAAGGAGAACGCTCTCAAAAAAACCGTAGTACGTGTGTACAATATAAATAAATGGTATGAAAAGCTATGAAATTGTTATTTTTTACCTTTAAATTTTAATTAACTTAAATAAAAATGTATTCACGACTTCCTCTTTCGGTACTCTTTAAATGAAACTAAGACGTTGAATTTTGCATTTCCAGTTCAACCTTGCCTTTATTTTATAGTCATGTCACAATATTGCGAAAGTGTAATTTGAAACATAATGCACCTAATCATCAATCATTATACTAAGTAAACAACAGCACGCGCTTTCCCTTATCAAAGTGTCATAGAGCGATAACAGCGGAAACGAATGACTAGTTTTTTAATGTAGGAAATTGACTGTGGTGTGTCCTATTAGTGAACATTTTCTAAAATTGTGGCGAAAGTTTGACACACAGATATTGTTTTTTGTATAAATAGTTAGGTACTTACTTAAAGTTATCTGATGGAAAAATTATCGGCTATGAAGAAGCAAATTTAAGGGCAGATTTCAACAGAAATCGTTACCATTATAGTATTTATCTAGAAGAAAGCTCCAGTAGAATCAAAAATTATTCTGAAGGAGCTCAACAGTGTACATTGTTATTTATTAAAACTCTGTGCACTAGTAAAAAACCACTGCACAAAAGCGGACTTAATACCTTAGAAATTGACTACTTGTCAACCTTGGTGGTGCATAGACAAAGCATGGCGGGTGCAATTTTTAACTAACTTCAAAAAAAGGAGTAGGTTCTCAATTATTATTCGGTTGTATTTTTTAAGTTTGTTACCTCATAACTCATTTTGAATCGATTTGAAAAATTGTTTTATCTTATCTTATAAATTTTATCAAAATCGGTTTGGAAGTTAGGCTTTTAAATCAAAATAAGAGGAAATTTGTTTATTTGGATGACGGTTTTTTGTCGTCGAAGTAAACGAAATTGCGTATTTTGATTTTTTGCGATTTTACAGCGGTGTTTCTAGGTTTGAGGTACCACTAAAAATATAAAATAAAAACTGTAACAAAAATACAACCGACGTCCAAATAAAGAAAAACATTACAAAGTAAAAAATAACTTGAATTTAGGAAGTCGGTGTCAAATACGAAAAAACTGCCAAAAACAACGACTTCCGATATTAATTTTATTGTTTACTTTGTAGTCTTATTTTTTACTTGGAAGTCGGTTGAATTTTTTTGTAAAAAAGTTTTATGAAAACGTATACGAGTACCTATATTTTTTTTGGGACAAACTCGCCACATATTCCCAACCACTGCAACTCCTTAAAGCCAGAATCAACAGTGGCGACCATCAAAAAATCACCGAGCTAATGAAGCCCAACGAGTCCCGGAGAAACGATTCAACTGTCTTGGATCCCGCAACGAAATTAATCAGAGGGGCTAGCACGAATATTTTGACGAATAGTAACGTTAACGTAAATGAATTTTGAATGTGAAAACCTACAACCCCATTATATTTTGGTTTAATTTCATGGGACAAACAGAATTTATATCATTTAAAAAAAATATGAATGTAGTATCTAATTCAAATAAATATTATGTGCGAAACGAGTATTGTAGCTATTGTAAAATTTTACGTTACGTTACTATACGTTAAAAATATTCGTGCTAGGCCCGCAGTACAGCGGAGGAGTAGAAAAATATTAAATATAATTTCCACGTTTAAGGTGGAAGCTCCACGGTAGCCCGCGAAATTCAAATATTTTTATGTTTTTTGCTATTTGCCGGTCAGTGTGAAGCTGTATGTTGAACAAAATACGGTTCGCGATCATAAAAAACATTTGTCTAAAGGATTATAACCATTTGAATCATCAATATAACCCTCTAAGTTCATAGAACTCGATTGAATGTTATTTCGTAAAAAAGTCATTCAATCGAGTTGTTATTATTATTATTATTATTGTATGTGGAGAAACGGAGAAATTACAATCACCGGAATTGCATAAAATCTCAGCGGCACGTGAGTCACTGACATATTGACTGACACGATTGGTTCATATTTCTCTGTTTATTTCTCGCTTATGGAGAAGCCCCTTAGGTAGGAATCCAGCAGTAAGATAAAGTTCCACAGTAAGAGTATTAGCAAGTGGAAATGAGTTTCAAATCCACACAGCAGAAATTATACAGTCGCGTTTTGTCAAATTAATTTCATCTGAAAGCATGACGTCACTGATGTTATCGTGAGCCATTACACCTTTATTTATTATCCCATCAATTACACTTTATACAAGTCATGTTGCTTGGCTGAAAAATAATGCGTGAAAAACATTTTCTTTTTAGGAAGCATCATATTTTAGAGAGTTATCTTTAACATTGGTTTTCATTGGCCAGGGTTTGTTTAAATGTAGTTTAGCAATGTGCTTACATACAAGTAAGGAGAATAAGGTACATTTTACTATGCACTCATGACTTAATAGGCCACTGAAAATTAACATTAAAATCGCAAAGCACGATGTTGTTCTGCATTTTGGATGTTTTATAGATCATTTAGGGTGATGTGAATCCAAATTTTTATCATCGAAAAGCTTATGCCCACTGCGACTCTTTTCAACTTTTCCTCTGAAAGTCAAAAACTATGCATTTTTAACCAGTAACATTAAACATTTATACAAAGGCATAAATTTCCGATAGATTAAGGCTAACCGTAGTATAATGAACCTTATACTTATAGGATATGGCCTATGAATTAAGCTTTCAAAGATGGCCAATTTTTCTCGAATATTGTAAATTTTAAGTATTGCTCCCGTCCAAATGAATGAGTGAACTAAATGTTATTTTTCGTCGATAATGCAGTTTTTGGCTTTTAGAGCAAAAAGTGATAAAAGTTCCAAAAACTTCGCAGAACATCAAGTGGTGCGCAGCGAGCACAAGTTTTTTGAAGTTTCAAATTTGGAATAACACCACTCTAGCCTATACAACATACCAAAAACCAGAACTACGTCCAGCTTTGCAATTTTTGGCTTATTAGCGTCGATTTTTACTGAACTAAAAAGTAGGCATAGGACATATAAAAGTAGATTATGAAACGAGGGGATAAAACAGGGTCTTATGACACTGGTATCATATTGTTGAGTTAATACAAGAATCCTGAATGCAGCGAGGGAATCAAGCTAGCCCAAGTCACAGAAACCTTATCTCTGAGGGGCGTACTCTACTTTCACAACTATTGTGAGAAAATTGTGCTCTAGCCATAAAACATGTGGCGCGCGTCGGCCCCCGCCAAAGGAGCAGGTCGCAATTCCGAAGCTATAACTCCAGCCTACCAGTTAATAATTATTATTATTGTACTGAATTTCATTATAACCCGCCGTGCAATTATATGATTTGAATTGGGAACGCATTTAGACTGCACTCACTGCACCTAGTAGCGAAGGCGGACGGGAGCTGCTCGCGTGTTAAAATGACGTACCTACTTAAGGTTAGGTTTTCATGTCAGATAATTTGACGTTTTCGTGCAGGTGGTGTGAAAAGAACTTTTCTTCCTATGTTTCCTTCTTCAGGTAAAAGAAAATGTTAGTTACATTATAATTAAGCCGACGTTATTCATGTGTAAATTACGTATCGTGTGGAGATCTACACGGCAAAGCTATAAAAGAAAGGAATTATTTGAATATCCAAACGATATGAAGCGGCAGATGGATATTAACGACGCAAGATCACCCATTTTCAATAAAAAGATTTGTTATATCAGCGATTGGCAGGCGACTTACTTCATTGCTAGAAACATCAAAGTTAACGTTTTGGTATTGCGATTATATTTATACCTACAATTTTTTTATATCTTTGGTGATGGAACTGTTCTAGCCCATAAATATAAGTCGAGGCAACAAATTACTTAAAAAACATTGAAGTTCGGTTCCACATTTTGATGATTTTTATGCTATTTAATTATGCTTAAATCTTGTTGCCCCTGTGCCATAGTAACTTGGGGTCAGTACAAAACTTTTTCAATTCTCCCCTAGCAATCTGTATTACTCTCCCACAAACCACTTATCTTTTTTTGTGTTCTGTACCCAAAGGGAAACCAACGAAACCCTATTACTAAGCTACCGCTGTTCGTCTGCCCATCCGTCCATCTGTCTGTCAAAGGGCTGTATCTCAAGAACCGTAATAGGTAGACAGTTGAAATGTTCACAGATTGTGTATTTCTATTGCCATTATACATAACTACAAAGAATTAAAACTAAGGTGAATGTTACGAAATCTTTCGTGTGCGAGATCAACTCATACTTGGCCGGCTTTTTGTCTTCTTTTCCCACTTTGTCCAATCAGCCTGCCTTTTCCAACTACGCTGGGGTCGGCTTCCTGTCTTACCCAATGCAGCTGAATACCAGTTTTACACATAATGAGTGCTTGTCTGCCCTCGTACAACGCAGTAACCCAGTAAATGATACCCTTTGATAACGCGATGTCCTGCGTGAGCGACGAATACGACGCAACACGACGCGTAATGCGACGCGATGCTATACGTTACAAATGTCCTACGTGATTTTGGTCATTACTTCTCGAATCATGGAGAAGTACAGTACAATTTTGCTTGAAAGTTAAAAATAAACGATTCCTATAATTTTTATGTTTTTTGTCCCACAACAATCTTTGCTCACACACTGCGGCGATCAACGCTTCTGAATCAACCATTACGAACAAGTCCGCATTACGTCGCGTCTCGCCGCAGACTGTCACATAGGCCGCAAGTAGGGTACGCCGTTGAGTTGATCGCGTTCGTCGCGTTCGCAGCATCGCGTCGCGTAGCGTTCGTCGCTCACGCAGGACACCGCGTAAGACTTGTGCCAAATTTTCTGGCTTCTGTCTGATCTTTACTACTCTCAAAGACGTTCAAATGACATTTGCGACCAACGGCTTATCATGATTTCCGAAGTAGGTAGGTACATAGGAAATAGGGACTATGCAAACGATTTTTTTATTTGCCAAATGAAATTCTTATTAGGTCCAGTATACAATTATGAAACTGTTTTTTAAATACCTTCGTTAGTGATGAAGCTTTAAAGATTATAATTATAAAGAGAAGTTCGATATGGACTTCTCTCTTCTCTCGACGGAAGTCCATGACGCCTAAACAGGTGCCATAGTAAACAGCGTTTCGCGAAAGGGACAGATATTTTTGTTGAAAATAATTATATCTCGTTTATTTTTCGAGTAATTTTGATTCTATTTTTCACTGTTAGCAAACATTTTTGTGTAATTTCATGGATAATTAAATTTTTTTCATGCAAATTCCCTATTCGGTATATAATCGATGATAACCCATCTACAGACCGAGATCGGTAAGCAATGATTAACCTCAAAGTTATACTATGTATTACAAAAATCTATACTTATAATAAATCTGTAGAGAGGTCAATTCTGTACATGAAATATATTTCCAAAAAAACTATTAGGGGGGGATTAGGGATCGATACTGATGCCAAAAATGCAATCAGTACAATTTTTGTCTGTCTGTCTGTCGGTCTGTCTGTCTGTCTGTCTGTCTGTCTGTCTGTATAACCGTTATAGAAACAAAAACTACTCGACGGATTTTAATGAAACTTGGTTCTATATACTTATAATAAATCTGTAGAGAGGTCAATTCTGTACATGAAATATATTTCCAAAAAAACTATTAGGGGGTGATTAGGGATCGATACTGATGCCAAAAATGCAATCAGTACAATTTTTGTCTGTCTGTCTGTCGGTCTGTCTGTCTGTCTGTCTGTCTGTCTGTATAACCGTTATAGAAACAAAAACTACTCGACGGATTTTAATGAAACTTGGTACAATTATTATTCATACTCCTGAGCAGGTTATAGTATACTTTTCATCACGCTGCAATCAATAGGAGCAGAGCAGTGAAGGGAAATGTTGGGAAAACGGGAGAAGTTACTCCATTTTTTATGCTTCCGTCGCGTGTGCAACCTTAATGGTGAAAGCTGCACAGAAATCATGTATGACGGAAATGTTCTCCTTAAAATTATATAAAAAATATCCAACGACAGCATATGTCTATCTTATATGATTGACGAACAATAACACGTGTAACTCCCGATAGCTTAGCAGTTCGAAGCTTTCTGATTGTATTTGTCTACTCTTACGTTCATAACACTCTCAATCATCCCTAATTAAAAAAGTTAACATTATTAACTATTCCATAAAAAAGAATCATAGAAATCGGTATATAAAAAAGAATCATAAAAATCGGTAGATAGTTATTTTGGAAATATATTTAATGTACAGAATTGACCTCTCTACAGATTTATTATAAGTATAGATAGATAGAAGATGTGAAAGTTTGGTTGTTTGTTACTCAATCACGCCAGAACGGCTTAATGGATCTTAATGAAATTTAGAACAAAGATAGATTATAGTCTGGAATAGCACATAAGCTACTTTTCATCCCGGGAATATGTTCCCTAGGGATCACGCGGGCGAAGCCGCTGGCAGAAGCTAGTAAACTGTAATATATTATACATTTTTTGTAACATTTTCAGTTTTTGTCTTTACTCTTCATGTTCCAGCGTTTTAAACTTATATTACTTACAAAATAAATTGTCTCATTTTCGTCTCTCAATCATTTATATTCATATCAGTCTCATATTTTAGTGTGAAGACAGGTAAATTTTGGTAGGATAAACGGCTACTTCCATCTCATCTGAATGATTGATATCAGTTTCAGTTTGGTTTTCAAAGAAGAATACTCGGTTAATTCTTAAACTTAGTCTTCGGATTTATTATTAAACTTGCTATGAAAATAATGTCGCAGACTCGATTACAGCGTGAAATTCGAACAGAGCTTGCTTATTGCCAGTATTTTTAGGTTTATGGGACAGGGCCTGCCGCAGTTTCGTGCTGTTGGGATAGTAAAACAATCAAGGCATACAGTTGTTTCATATTATTAATGTCCATAATATTTATATGTGAAGAACAAACGTCACAAATGAAAGCACAGAGCTCCTCATGCTCAGCTCATGGAGAAGAACGTGCAAGAAACTCTATGTACGCTCTTCTAAGTTAATCAACAATATAGTTTACGGGTTGATAGTTATTTTTAGATACAAAATCACCCAACAAACAATTCCATCCAATCATGAGTTTGCGAGATCATTTACTTCAGAAGGTTCAACGTATTCAACATATAAAATAATCATACTCATATGTACTGAAAATCATAAGTCTTAATGATGTCTTTCGTATCAAGGAAACAGATAACATTAAATCAACTAATGTTTAATAAACTAATTAGAGCGTTATCTATTATCTCACAAGATTCTTTAATAGAACGTTAAAAAAGTATATAAGACAGTTTAAAGAATAATTTCTTCGGACGGCTGCGCTTCTAAGTTTTATAAATATAATTTGTTTTTGTGATAATTGAAAATGGATGGAAAAGCAAAGAATTGTCGAGAAAAAAGTCTAAGCGACGAAATTGAAAAACTAGAAGATGTTGACTACGACGAGCTACTTTCATCAGCTGGTGAATTTGGCCGCTACCAGATACTTCTGTTCTTTGCGTCATTTCCATTTTATGTGTTTGGTGCTTTCTCCTACTTCTCACAAGTCTTCATTACTGAAATGTCTCCAAACCATTGGTGTATGGTACCAGAATTGCAAAATTTAAGTGTTCTGGAAAGAAGAAGTCTGGCCGTACCCGCCGACAAAGACTCGCCTTTTGGATATTCTCGTTGTAAGCAGTATGAAGCTAACTGGAGCGAAGTGATTTCTACAGGAATGACTTCAAATACAACTTGGAATACAGTGCCCTGTCAGAATGGTTGGGAATTTAATAAGACAGAATTTGCATATCCAACAATAGGAAGTGAAATGGGGTGGGTGTGCGAGCAAAACAGTAACCAAGCTACTGCCCAATCAATGTTCTTCGTTGGGTCTATTGTAGGAGGCTTTGTGGTGGGATGGATAGCTGATCGCTTTGGAAGAATACCTGCCGCCGTGTGCAGCAACATGTTCGCAGCCATCGCAGGCACTGCTACTACATTTGTCAATAATTTCACTGAATTCACAATCTGTCGCTTTTTCATGGGAATGTCATACGACAACTGCATGATGATGATCTATCTACTTATATTAGAATATGTAGCGCCAAAATACAGATCAATCTTAACTAATTTGTCATTCGCCGTCTTCTTCACATGCGGAGCAGTTGCGTTGCCGTGGATTTCTTTGGCTTGCGGACACTGGCAAAAAGTGGCGCTTGCAACAAGTTTGCCAATGTTTTTATCTCTGATGGCACCTTTTATCATCCCGGAAAGTCCAAGGTGGTTATTGTCAAAGGGAAGAACCGATGAAGCAGTGAATAAAATTTTAAGTATTGCTCGTGTAAACAAAAAAGTGGTTCCACAGAGTTTAATAGATGGATTTAAGAAAACTACATTGAACACTCGGAAAGTTCCAGGAAACATGATGGACATGTTGAAAAGGCCACTACTGTGCAGAGTTTTCACATGCACTTGTTTAGAATTTACGATTACTATGGTGGTTTTTGACACTCTAGTCAGATCCATTGGACGGTTACAATTTAATTATTATGTGTCGTTCACAGTGATATCTTTAACAGAATTTCCATCACTGGTTGTTCTATCTTTCTTATTAGATCATACTGGAAGAAAGGCAATGTTGTTTGCTGTTTTAACCTTATGTGCAATATTTAGTTTTTTGATACCATTTGTTGGTGGTGGCCTAGCGTCTGTATCGTGTGCAGTTGCAGCAAGGTTTACAGTGAACATGGCGTGCAACACAGCTATGCAATGGTCAGCAGAAATGTTGCCAACATCAGTAAGAGGTTCTGGCTCGTCAATCGGACATATTTGCGGTTACATTGGTACTGTCATAGCACCGTTTGTGGCATATCTTGAGATATACAAGCCCTGGTTACCTATGGTTATTGTTAGCACTATTTCTGCAGTTGGTGCTCTAATTGCTTTAACTCTTCCCGAAACAGTTAATAGAGATATGCCCCAAACGTTTGAGGATGCAGAGGAGCTGATCACAAGTCAAAGATTCTTTGATTTTCCTTTTACTAAAAAACCAATTAGCTTGAATAAGCAAGATCATGCGAATGTTTGTTTCGAACTAAATTAAACTATTGTAATTTATTTTGAACGATGCCTTTTGTGTTAAACAATTTAATTAATTTTATGCACTACAACTATCTTATCGTGAGTACTTATGTAATACACACCAAAAAAGCGATATTTTTTAAATATTATTGTATTGCCATAGCCTAGTCAAATAAACTGAGCGATTTTTTTAAAAGTAATTCCTTGTTTTTATCTTGCGTCACTTCTTGTATTTAGGACAACAAGCGATTTAACAATTAAATCTTTATTTTATCTTAAAAAAGATTTGAATATTAAAAAAAGGAACTGTAGGTACATCTAAGAAATTATTTGCCAAGTAAGAGAACACGAATAAAAAAAAGTGGTTAAACAGGTCCCAAGAAAAACAACAAATGAAAATCAAATGTGTAAAAATGGACTAAGATTTCAGAGCCCCCAGACCTCTCATATTGTGTCACTAACAAAATGTGTGGAATGAAGTTGTTTTAGTATGAACTTTTAGCATAAATATGCATATCGGCTGATTTCCGGGTATCGGGTGCCAAAGCCATTAATCACTTTTTTCTTAAGTCTGCATGCTGATTTTTATGTGTCTTTTACAGAATATCGTTAAATCATATTGTAACGACTAATTGGTCATTGTAATATTATAGTGAAGTTGGTCGTAACTCGCACCCCGAGTGAGATCCTATACACAAGGGTCAAATTTGGGCATAATACATTTTGCAGGTGCAAATAACGAAAGTCTTCCAGGACAGAATACAGTACCATACTAACACTACTCTATCACACATATTTTGTTAGTGAGAAAATAATAGAGGTCTGGCAGCTCTGGGATCACAGTCTATAAGTATAAGCAACGTCCTTCATTCAATTTCCCAACAAAAGCTAATTACATAGTTCTTCTGCAGAGGGCGATCAAGTTACTCACCACTAAGTCCTCTCCGCTTTACAAAGTAAATTTTAAGTAAAGTATAAAGTAGACGATGCGACGGAGAGGTTGACCTTAAATTATTTATTGCGCTACGAGGGTTTTACGTAACTGAATACACATACTAGTGGATACACATATACAGGACGTCCCTTCACCATTTACTTAAGGGAAAATAAATATTTTACTGAAAAACAGTTCAAAAATGAGAGTTTTTAAACCTTTCCTTTTACCTGATCAAACTGATTGATAATTTGGAGAATCCTCCAAATTACCAATCAGTTTGATTCCTTGGAACACAAGTTTAAACTCAGGTCTGATTTTACCAACGCCAGATAACTTTTATTCGTGGAATAAATTTAACGTTTGACAGTTTTTGTATGGAACAACTGTCAAAAATTCAAAATTATTCCTCCGATAAAGTTATCCGGCGATGGAAAAATCAGCCCTTAATAGATTAAGATCCAAGTAGGTTTGAATACTATTCTGCCGGTCGATTCTGTTAACATGTCGAAGTAGTAGCTAAGGTGAAGTGATCACGAAGTGACCTGTCACTCCATCTTGATTACTTGGATTGACCGCTCACTTCGAGATCACTTCACCCAAGCCTTCAATCGGACGTAATGGAAAGAAAAGGCTGATAAATCACCATTCAGTCTGTTCAAAGAATACTTTCTATATTGATCAGTAGTGCAATTCAGCCGGTCGATTCTATAAATCTCTCACCGTGAAAACTTAAGTGAAGTGAGCGTGAAGTGAAGTGAAGACTATCGTCTTGATTATATGGATTGACAGCTCACTTCGTCATCAGTTCACCTAAGCTTTCACTTCAACATGTTTACAGAATTGACCGGCTGTTTACACGTCCGATTGAGGGCCTGGGTGAAGTGATCACGAACGATCAGTCTATGGACTGCTGATCAATTTTGGAAGTATTTTTGAACAGACTGATTGGTGACTTATTAGCCTTTTCCTTCCATTCAAGTTAATCACGTGTTGTCCTTGTTCATTATTCGATGAAATATGCATTACTTTTTCATCAAATACCTACATTTGACTTTCAGATTGTATGGGACTATTAATTCTGCCACGTAGGTACTTTGTCACAGGCAGTAAAAGCATAAACTATCAGACACATGCATTAAACATGTGGATATCACTCAGTAATCTACATGTGTGTCAGATCCAGCCTCTGAGAATGACGTCGCTTTATTTGTCAAAACTTTTCAAACAAACTGATCATATTATCAGTAAATTGATCTTGAGTTGCTTTGGTTCAAAAAAATAATGTGGTTCATTAAGATGCCAATGTATACGTTTTTGTAATAAACTTCCTAGTCATGTTTAAGACCTTAATATTGGCACCAACATTGAAATCGCAAAAAGACAAAAGTTAAAAAAAAAACTTTATTACAAATATAACTGATTTCCGTAAATTCAAGTTATTGATAGACCGCAAGCTGTGCCAGAAAGCTTTTTACTCAGTTAAAGATTATTTTGAAGACAAAAAAGCTTGGGACTGACCTGCTTCAATGATGTACTTCTTGGCCCAATTTTATCATTTACCTTTATACATATTTTTTATTGTTTGTTTTTTTTCCATATTGACATTTATTTATTCTGATATTTCTATACCTTTTGACATGAATGTTTACTTTGTAAATTATTCCATTTTATTTTATTTGAAATCATTATTTGTTGACATGAATCTGGTAAAGTATCACTACTTAAAAAGCAAAGTCCTCCGCCGCGTCTGTGTGTCTATCTGTCTATTCGCGATAAATTCAAAAACCACCGCACCTTTTTCCATGCTGTTTTCACCAAAGGACAGAGTGGTTCTCGAGGAAGGTAATATATAATATGTCAAGCAGGCAAAGCCGCAGGCATCAGCTAGTTTTATATATATTTTTGGGTTATTACATAATATATATTCTCTTTAAGTAGTTTTTAACGAAGTCAAAAAAGTATAGTATAATAGTATCTACTTAGTTTACTTTTATTTTATTTTATACATTGTGTTCCACAAACACTGACTCCTGTAACACATGTACCACCTAGCTCAGAATTCAGGACTACGACTTTAATTAAATTATTCTGAAAAAATACAGATAAGTAAAAAAAAAAAATTTCCCCCCGGTATCGGGAACAGGGTCAAAGCTACTCGCGTTCAGGGCTCCAAAGAGAGGAACCTCCTAGCAATGCGAGCCGAGTAAAAGCACTGTCTGAATCAAGCCCTTGATCTAGCTGCCTAATGAGACCCTCCTAAGGTGTTGGACGAGGCTCGTGGCCATTATTAAGCCATTGGCCGACACTACTGTCAGTACAATTATTGCAGAGTCCACGACCCACATGTCGACAACCTCGCGAGCCAAGTAAATATCTTATCTTTTTCGGCCATCAAGAGGTTCTCGTCATGTAGGATGGTGACACCTACAATCATTGCACGCCTTACTATTCGATCCACCACCTCTATATCAGGCTTATTGGCAACAATAGACGTATCTGAGATGATAGACCGATCTCAGTACAATGTGATACCTGTATATACCTGTGTATCGGGCGTGTACCTGTGGTACGACATCTCCGATTCCACAAGAGAGTATTTCAGAGCAAGTTGCTGATGGATAATCCTGGCTACAAGGCGGTGCTTATGCAATTATTCTCCGTTAGCTAGACGAGAACAACCAGAGATAATGTGGCGAATTGATTCTCTCGGACGGTGACATGCCCGACTTATGTCGACCGTGTCGTCCTTCACAATAAATCTTCGGTAGTTATTCGTCATGTTAACTTCGTCCATACCTGCACAGACAAAATCTTCGGTTTCTCCAAAAAGGTCACCGAAACGCAGCCAGGCTAAGGACGCTAGTTAATCTACGTCGCGTCGGACCCATCTAGGGCTCCGAAAAAGCGTCCGTGAAGCTCCTTACTCTGTAACCGCAGGTTTGCGCCAGATTTCATTTACCAAGGAGAGTGGGGTGAGTCACTTGTCAACCGCCACAACAGCTCGATGCATACCTACGTCGACAGCTAGGAAATATTCCCTGAGACTGCAAATCTCTCGATTGTGGAGAGTATTAGCGAAGAGTATTTAACTGTGGAGGTCGAGGCTTCTTAAATAAAAAACCTCGACCTCCACAGTTTCGCATGTATTGCTGATGCATTCAATATGCAGTAAGCAGTGTGCGGACCCGACTATCCGGGGCGTCAAGTTCCGTTTGAGTCCATTTGAGTACGCCGAAAGAGTACATGAATACCGGAACGACAAACCTGTTGACTAATGGACATATTAATGAGAAGCAGCTCCTTAGTACAGCGAGACCCATATCTACATTCATTTTGAGAGGCAAACATTATGTTGTTGTTGTTAATATATAATATAATAAATGCATAAAAAAAAATAATAATAAATAATATGACTGTTAATCTTTGCCCTCAAAATGGATTCAAGAACTTTATAGACTGTCGGTAAATACTTGATCAGTCTATAATTTATATTTTTTCTGGGGTATCATTCCTTGACACGTTAGAGTACATTTGTAGCCTAACCAAATGCCTTTTCATTTCTTTCGTCAAATCGTTGAGCTCTTTAAAGTTCTAAGTTTGAGCTACACGGTAGCTGACAAATGCTTGCACTGTCTGGACAGGTCCACTCAAATCTGTGTGGTACTTTCCAGACTTTTAAGACCACTTTAGACATTGATCTACCTACATGGTTCTCATAATGATTGGACCAGTACCATTTTATGGACTCCAAAAGAGCCTTGACCTCTGAGTTTGTTTCGATATTTCTTCATAGGGAGTCAGCTAGGAAACACTGGCCTCATCTTTACCAGAAAGGATTAACTTGTGAAAGTATTATGTTTAGCCCATTTACAAAATAAATATAATTTTCAGTGACAATTCTGACTATGGTTAAGATAGCTGAAGCATGCGCTCAGTGCACATTGCAAGGGGACAAAATTTACTGGCAATGGTTTTACCACCATACTTTTTCAGTCAGCGGGCTATTACTCCTATACCGTGATAATTAAACAGTTGAAATTTTCACACACACATATTATTTGCCGCTACAGTCAAATCTGATCTGTTTTATAATGCTTTGACGCCTAAATCGTTGAACTGAATTTTAACACAGTTATTTTGCTAAAATCTATACTACCGCAAGCGACGACGCGACGCGGGCACAAGTTAGTCAAGTGAAGTTTAAAATATGTGTGGCTACTATCTTAGGCAACCAGGCAACCGTACTTTTCATATTTTTTTATTGCAGTATCTTATCTTCTGTGCCTTCTAAATTTATTTTTACTTCATCATTAAGTCGTAAACCATCTGGAATCTTAACAATTATGTTTAGTTTGTCAATATTTACATTTCAGTTTTGGCTTTATCATGGTAAACATTGCATAGTCTTGTGATAAAGAAGTATTATGAAATAACAGACTAAAGTGATGTAAATAATAAACTGAATGACTTCCTAGACTAGGATTTCCCCAACCTAGGGTTGTCGAATTTCTTGGAGTTCAAGTATAGGCCCTATGTAGGTACATCGGACTGGTTTCCGCAAATCCACGGCTAAGCGCGTATTTTTCGTGTAGGTGGGTCAAATGTGTCCTTCGATCCCACCCCAACTCCCCGAGGAAGGCAGTTTGGTGTTGCCAATCTCACAGAGGGTACCTGGGTTACCGAAGTACTTGGCCCTGTAATACGCGACTACCAGGCAGCTTAAAAGCAGGTGTGCTGCTGTCTTATTCTCCTCCAAATCTCTGCAAAGTGGGCTGTAAGTGACTCCTATAGCACAGAGGTGTTTATCAAAAGACCCGTGGCCAGTTGTTACGGCTATGATATTTTTATAGGCCCCATAGGATCCAATAATAATAATAATAATATAATAATATGCTTGGACATTTCACACAACGCCATATAGTCCCAAGCTAAGCAACCTAATGCTTGTGTTATGGTAACGATATGGCTGATAAACTACTTACATACATTTTTTTTTTTTTTTTTGTAAATACATACTTATTATAGATAGAAAAATACCCAGACTCAGAACAAATACATGTAGGTCGTACAAATATTTGTTCCGTGCGGGAATCGAACCCGCGACATGCTGCGCAGCAGTCAATCGCTCAACCACTGCGCCAACCGTGTCGTCACTCACTCAATCACTCTGCCTAGCCTTTCCCCAATTGTTCGGCTTCTATTATCTAACTGAATGCAGCTGAATGCCAGTGTTTTAACATGACTATGACTATGACTATCTGACATCCACAACCCAGTGGCTGGGTAACAGAACTCTTGGCAAGGCTATTGCCAAGAGTTCTGTTACCCTGCCATTTTCTACCTTCTGACTACTGTCAAAGATGTTGAAATGTCACCCGAGACCAAGAGCTTAACGTGCTTTTCTTGGCACAGAGGAAACTTGATATGTAACGGATGTTTCAGTGTGATGAATTATTCTTTTTACGCACATCTGTCCCTTTTTATGTGGGTCAATCTTTTTTGGTACGAAGTTTCAAATAGTATCTTTATCACCAACTTTTTTAATTTTTTAACATGCTATGTGTGTATTTTTGGGCGGGTGGAATAATGCAACTGAATTTCAATCTTCAACCGATTGAGCTGAAAATTGGTATACACGCTTATTTTGGATGAAAAGGCATGATTAGTTTTGTGATGTCATTCTAATTCCAATATGGCGGATTATCCAAGATGGCGGACAAGTTATTTTTTCTGCACTACCACAGTATGGGTATCAAAAGAAAGGGCTTGCCGAGGAGAACACGAAAACTAATGAACCTTGTATTAAAAAAAAGTTTTTTTCCAATACTTTATCTTATTATATAGGTAATTAAAACCATGAAAACTGATTCACGAAGCGTTAAGCTTTGCCATATACCACAATACTTTTTTAATTTTCTAATTTCGATGGGTCTGCTCTTGACTCCAGACTCCAGAGGTCAGAGATGACAAAGTCAACGATTGAGTGAGCCAACCCAGAGGAAGCCTGTTCACTCTTTGAAAAGATTAGGGTTGTATACGTTTGGACACACAGACGCAGGGAGAAGTTCCTTTGCTGTGCGTATTATAAAATACTATTGAAAAGGTTAGTGCGAATTGGTGGAATAACGCCTGAAATGTTATTGCCACCTACTTTAGGTTGATTAATGGGATCATTTTTGTTATTAGAATGGTTTAGTTTTGAGGGAGGAGCTCGTGGCTAAATAATAACAGCTGCACAGGTCTTCAAGGTTAAGCAACGCTTGCCGAGGTTGGTCTGTGGATGGGTGACCATCTTAACATACCGAGTTTCTTCCGTGCCTCGGAAAGCACGTTAAGCTGTTGGTCCCGGCTGTCATTTAGAGATCTTTGGCAGTCGTTACGGATAGTTAGAAGCCAGAAAATCTGACACCAGTCTTGCCAAGGGATACCGTGTCACCCAGTTAACGGGTTGTGGAGGTCTGGTAGGCAGCCGCTCTACGCAAAATACTGGTATTCAGTTAAATCCGGTTTGACTGGAAGCCGACCCCAATACAGTTGGGAAAAGTCTAGGCAGATGAGAATGGTTTAGTTTTGAAGAAAAACAACTAGGGACAGAATGTAGCTGGTCAGTAGAATTCTTGGGAAATGCAATGTTAATAGAAAGCTAAGTGGCATTTAAACATACCGGTCATCGTGAACATAGCAGAGACGCATTACGCGTATCAGAAACAGTAAATCCAATGAGACAACGCTAGCCAAATTTTGCAATGCGGGCACGGCCTACGGTTAATGATCTAAAACTAATAATTAATATTAGAACGTGCTGCCTCTTCTTTATGATTACAAACGTACTTATTAATCTATAGTAACGCAGATGTCTACTGTCTACATATAAAGAGCGAATAGTGATCGCTACTAAATTCTTTGAAGTAGTGACTCATAAATGAGACATCGACCTATTATAAAAAGAGCGTTTCATAATTGAGTTTCGATGGTTTTTCTTATTTAGACTTTTACATTTAAGAAGCTTTTTCCCGTGACTTCGTACGCGCATATCTCGTTGTTTACGTTCCCGTAGGAATTTCGGGAAATTCAAATGGGAATTGTCGACTTCGAGTTTTCAGTTCGTGGCTAAATAATAGCAGCCTCAGTCAATCTACGCTTGTCTCGGTCCGCGAACACTCGAGTCAATATCTGCTATCATTGTTGATATTTGTAAGTTTATCTCCATATGCAAATCGCATGCATATTATGCGATTTTTTTGTTTGCTAAACGATATGCTTATTGGCTCTAGTAAACAATCATGAAATTATTTACTCAATGAAAATAGACTAATAAAAAAAAATATTTAATACTTTCATCAGCGATGAAGTATAAAGCTTCAAACATTTCAATTAGAAAGAAGTACGATATGAATGTTGACGTCAAAGTCCATAAACGCCTATACAGCTGCCATAGAAAACAGCGTTTTCGCGAGGGGGACAGATATATTTGTTTAAAATGATTATATCTCGTTTATTTTTTTAGCAATTTTGATTATATTTTTATTGTTAGTATAATATTTTTGTATATTTTGAGATAAACTGTGTAGATCATAAATGATTTTTTTCATGCATATTCCCTATTTTAATTTTGGCTTTGAATATTACACTCAAAACATATGCATATCTTAAGGCATATAACATAAAGACATGGTCAGTTTAATCTTAACATATATCGCTATATTACAAAACAAAGTCCTTAACGAGTAATTTTCGGACAAGTTAAAACGTGTTCGAAAATGACTCGTTATACTATGTACAAAAAAATTATAAACTAAACACACATAATAGACATTCTTTGTCATTATCCTGACAACGGATGTCTATTATGTATGTTTTGTTTATAATTAATTTTATTTACTGACACGCCAATAGGTTAGGTTTTTATTAACACATAATTATGTGTAATAATTCTATGATAAAATCCCATCATTGAAAAAAATCATTGTGTAATAAAGGAGTGTAATTTCTTTGAAAATGCATCTGACATTAGTGGCGGCCTGTGTAGGGACAGCCAGCAATATTTGTTTCATCCAATCGGTAATTCTATCGATTGGAGTGAAAACATGAAAAATAATTCACAAAAAGCTCGATTTTCATAAAGATTTTTTTATTGATATTTTATTTTACCATTTTACCTTTTTAATTAATAATTATCAAATAAATAGTTTATAGTACATGTTATGTATTTCTATGTAGATTTATTTCATATCAAAATAATAATCGAAAGTTTATTACAATCGTAAAGTGGTATACGCACTTATACTGAAGTAACATTATTTAGTATAAAATATTGTTCCTCGGATGAGTTTGACGGGTCAGAGTTATGTAATAAAAAATCTTAGTGGATCGTGATTCATCATAATCACATCGGTACTTGCACACTTGATCTTGGTGTCTCTTTCATTCACGTCAGGCGATTATTGTGGCCTATTTATAACGACTATTGCTATTCATAAAGGATGCAACTGCTTTGCTCTTCAATTTGGATGAGGTATTTAGACTGGCATATCCGTAAGGAAGGTTCAAAGGCATATTATATCAACGCTAACCTTACCCCTGCGAGACTTGCCCACTGCTTGAACAATCAGGTTAAAAAGACACGATTCATCAGACATCAAGATTGTTTACCTATAATTAACTACATAAACCTTTCTAGAATAAGTCCTTGGTGGCGTGTCAAATACTAGTAAATCATTCTTAAACTCAATAACCCCAACGCCTAGCGCCATTTTGCTATCAAAAAAGCAGAGATTTTTAGTGAAAACTTATCTGTTTTTTTTTCTCAGTTTCCTTAGCCTTTAGACTCGTGAAACTTTTTTATCTGTAAACTACAGAACATAACGATTCCAAAATAATAACAATATTTGCAGCACATTGGTGCTGATACATAGGCACGCTCCCATAGTACCACTGGTCATGTCTTGTCTTTTTCTATGTTTTGCCTTCAGTGTCATGATCCATCAGAGTAAAGATAATTTAATTGTGGCATGCATTATAATAATTGAGATATTTTAAAACGAACTAATCCCAGAGCTTATACAAAATTAAGTGGGAGTTATAATAAGGCTATGGCGGTCGGTGATTTCACACTATTTACCTGTGTTTACCCTATCTTGTTTATTTTGTTGATTAGTTTTATGTGTGACACTGATAGCTCGCGTATAGTTTTGTTTTAATGGCGCAACACGCGGTTACTTTGTGGGCATATACTGATGCAAAATGGTTGGGAGGGCAAAAGTGGCAGACACTGTAACAAGTCCGATGGGGTGACCGTTGACAGGGCAGAATGGAATAAGAAAACCGGTCAAGTGCGAGTTGGACTCACGCACGAAGGTTTTCGTACCATAAACCGAAAAAAAAACCACAAGTCTTGTCTCTATCCTCTTTTTTATTTGTTTTTATTATCTATACTAATATTATAAAGCAGAAGAGTTTGTTTGTTTGTTTGGTTGAACGTGCTAATCTCAGGAACTACTGGATCGATTTGAAAAAAATCTTTCAGGCTTAGATAGCCCATTTATCGAGGAAGGTTATAGGCTATATATCATCACGCTAAGACAAATAGGAGCGGAGCATTAATGGAAAATGTGACGCAAACGAAGTTGCGCGGGTCAGCTAGTAATATTATAAAACAGAAGAGTTTGTTTTTTTGTTTGGTTGAACGTGCTTATCTCAAGAACTACTGGTTCGATTTGAAAAAAATCTTTCAGGCTTAGATAGCCCATTTATCGAGGAAGGTTATAGGCTATATATCATCACGCTAAGACAAATAGGAGCGGAGCATTAATGGAAAATGTGACGCAAACGAAGTTGCGCGGGTCAGCTAGTAATATTATAAAACAGAAGAGTTTGTTTTTTTGTTTGGTTGAACGTGCTTATCTCAAGAACTACTGGTTCGATTTGAAAAAAATCTTTCAGGCTTAGATAGCCCATTTATCGAGGAAGGTTATAGGCTATATATCATCACGCTAAGACAAATAGGAGCGGAGCATTAATGGAAAATGTGACGCAAACGAAGTTGCGCGGGTCAGCTAGTAATATTATAAAACAGAAGAGTTTGTTTTTTTGTTTGGTTGAACGTGCTTATCTCAAGAACTACTGGTTCGATTTGAAAAAAATCTTTCAGGCTTAGATAGCCCATTTATCGAGGAAGGTTATAGGCTATATATCATCACGCTAAGACAAATAGGAGCGGAGCATTAATGGAAAATGTGACGCAGACGAAGTTGTGCGAGTCAGCTAGTTCGTTATATATACGCAACAGAAATACACACTGTGATAATTTTCACCGTCTCAGCCCACTGACAGACAGATGGACGGACAGTGGAGTCTTAGTAATAAGAGTTCCGTTGGTTACTGTTTGAGTACAGAACCCTTAAGGCCGTACCCTCAGCAAATAACCTTGAGCATTTTTTCCCTACATAACAGCGCAAGAGATACAATAGTGAATACGCTCAGAATGTTGAATAATATCGTTATAAAATCTAATTTTGGTCATTTGAAAAAAATACTTCTACCAAAATGTTCATAATTAAATTGTCTATCCATTGGTGTAAGTACAAAATCAAAATTATCGTTAGTTTTCGAGAAGATGCATGTTTTCAGTATTTTTTTCTCATTTCTGTGGGTTCGTTGTGAGGAGATTACTTAAACATTATACTTAGTAATAAAAAATAAAATCTACCATTTTGAAGCCAAGATTATGTAGAAATTTAATGTATTTTTTATTAGTTGATATTTCTTTTGTATAAAGAGTAGATAGCTCCAAAAACTGCACTAAAAACGGCTAGCGCTGCGTTTTGCTCGGGGACGCGCCTTAAAACCTGTTGCGCTTTCCCCGAGTTACGTGGGACAAGTCAAGACCAAAAACAGGATGATGATAGGAGTGGAAAATAAGTAGCCTTGTCCTGTCAATTGTCTTAAGTCCCGCAAACATAACCATTATCTAAATCATTATTTGAATCGAATTTCCTCAATCAGTTTGATGGAAAGTTCGAAATGCATCATTTCTTTGATAATGTAACAATATTTTTTATCCCGGAACAGGGTTTCACCTCAACAACACAACACACATGGAGCCTGCTTTAAGCTGAACTATGTACTGTCAAAATTCTTTGTTGCGCCTCAACCCTCTTGACCATTACATATTGTATACATTTGACAATAAATACATAACAACTCGATCCACAAACCATTAGACGGACAATAAATAAACCGATTCTCAAAGAACACTTTAAGTATTACATTTCAATCCAGACGACTCGAAATTCAAACTCCTCTATTTTTCTCGCAGACACGAGTAGTTACAACAAAGTACAGACTAACAAAGCGAGCTTTGTTTTTTTATGTAGATTTCATGCGACGCTAACGAATGACAACGACTTGCTCGGGAAACAGCATCAGTTTCATATTACAGGGACGTGGGAAACATACCGTTAGTTTACATGGGAACTTTTTTAAACCAACATCATAAAGAAACATTGTTTGTTTGTGTGTAAAAAGTATGATCCAATAGGGAATATGCATGAAAAAAGTATTAATGATCTGAACAGTTTATCTAAAAGTATTCCAAAATATAATGCTAACAGTGAAATAAGAATCCAAATTGCTCGAAAAACGAACGATATACAATTATTTTAAACAAATATATCTGTCCCTCTCGTGAAAACGCTGTTTTCTATGGCAGCTATATAGTCTTCGTGTAATTTGACGTCACAGTACGTATCGGACTTCTCTTTCTAACTGTAGTCTTTGAAGCTTAAATAACTTCATAAATGATGAAGGTATTTAATAAAATATTTCGTGATTGTTTACTAGAGCTAATAAGTATTTTATTTTGCAAATTTATGCATATTCCCTATTCGATCTTACATGAAGCGACAACCTACCTGGCCTCCACAATTCAGTAAATATGTAACACGACCCAGTAACAACCCTTGTCAATTATTTTTTTTGGAGTTTCTTGGCTTTGGACTTTCACGACGATGTTCATGTTCAGCTTTTAAGCTTAACATATTTTCCGAAGCACGAAGGAATCTCGGTATGTTACATAAGATGGTCAGCCATTCATGGACTGACATCGTCCAGCGTGGCAGGGGAGCAAATAGCGGAAATAAAGGTAGTCATTGTATATGTCTCCGGAAAATTGCAAACTCTGTAAGATTATAATTCCGTTAGATTGTTATACATATTTTTTTAAATTATAACTGCTCATCATCTGCCTAGCCTTTTCCCAACTACATTGGGATCGGCTTCCAGTCAGACCGGATTCAGCTGAATACCAGTATTTTACGTGGAGCGGCTGCCTACCAGACCTCCACAACCCATTGACTGGGTAGATTATAACTGCTCGATATATTGTTATTGTATTTCCTAGATATTGTATGTATATCTTATCCAAATTCAATAGTTTTCAATACATGCGAGCATTGGAAAAAAATTGCTAACTATTCATGCGATATTTTACAATCTAACGGCGATCCGGTTACATAGAGACAGACTGTTAGCCATGTTTAATCGAAGGATTTTTTAATCCATGCCGGGAGTTATTTACTTGTCCTAATTATAAAAGCTGAAACAGCTGTTCAAAGAATTATGTAGGTCGTAATTTGTTTTTTTTTTTTGTTGCGATGTGGGGACATTTTGTTTGCTGACAAATTCTAACATACGGTTGTACACAAATCCTCTACGAGACTGCAATTAAGAGTTTAAGGTCAAACACCGAAAACAAATGATAGCTCTAAAGCTCTGATTTTATCACTCGCACCGCACGGTCCCCGCATGCTTTCATGCGGAAAGTTTGAAATACCAAACCTTGTCACACAACATCAAATTAATTCAAACCGCCAACTGATTCAGTGTTACTGTTCAAGTTCATGTACGCCCTGGTTCACGCGGCATTGTTTGTATTGGTTTATTACAGGACCTTTAATGCTGGGATCAAACATTAACATCTCGCTCTTCATACCGTAAAAAAAGAAGTGGTCTCAAAATAATACTGCAAAAAAACGTGCAAAGCAATGCCTTCTGAACCCAGCCTTATGTGTCAAACTTCACTACTTGTAATATGATAAGGCCGTGGATGATCCATATCTGGATCTGTAAGGAAAAGAGTACTCCAAAAATATTAACTTTTTGGTCGTTTTTAGCGGTCGGGTTGTTCGACCACATCCCGACCGCTAAAAACGACCAAAAGGTGTCAAACAAGTCGCTTTTTATGCAGTCTGGTATATTTGGTGGCATCAGATCATCTGTGATTGCACTTTGAATGCCAACCAACTGCATCACACTGCTTGAAAAGCGACTTGTTTGGATCTTTTTAGTCGTTTTTAGCAGTCGGGTTGTTTGCCAAGGCAATAATTATTCTACCCTATATTTTAGCGAATAACATTGTGAGTAACACTAGAATATGGTCTCTTCGAGCCGGTATCCTGCATTTTCGTCGAAAATTGTTTGGCAGATTATCTCTTGCCAACTAACGTTTCGCCGATGTTTCACTTTGACAATTCGTTAGCAAATTTTTGTGTGACAACGTTTCATTTGGTAGTATTCTTGTTAAGCTGATTATAATAATGACACAAAACATTTATCATTTGTCAAACATTTGACTAGGCCACACAACTATTAGACGTATTGTCAGACGGAAATCTTAGGTTACGATAGTTTAGGTTAAGTTAGAGTATGACAAACAACGCACGAGCCGAGCGAGCGAAGCGAGCGTGTCGCGGCAGCGGCTGGCGTTGTACCAGAAGCGAATCGCTTTTGTAAAAGAAAACAGTTAGGTTTGGTTAGAGTATACAATAAACAACTAAATGAATATTACGCAAACTTAAACATTCTGCTACTTGAAAGTTGGCATTTTAATAAGTGTCATTATGAAAAGCAGACCTAACGTACAGTTGGTAACTGTGAGGTTGGGAAATAAAACAAAATTATGTGCTTAGTTGGCAAATGATTATTCGGCGAAATAAAATTCTGCGAAACGTTAGTTGGCAAGTGAAAATTTGGCAATCAATTTTCGGCGAAAGGGCAGAAAACCCTTCGAGCCTTTTACTTTGATACCCAGCTCGATAGATATTGAAAAAAAAAATTATGAAGACATAGAATGTGGCGCTAAAAATCAGCCATTTTAATTTTATAATTTTGAAACACACTAGTGTCACTCTCAAAATCAAGGCAAATTGAACGACAATTCTCGAGCTAAAATCTATCAAGCTGTTCTAAGCAACAGAGCGTGCCAAAGAAATATACGTATATATGTTAACCGGAGTGCTTGTTACAAGTCTCTCTAACTAGCCTACAAGACTAGGTGATTAATTAAACAGGTACTTCATTCAATATCAGGTAATCATTTTATTGCCATATACGTCCAAGGCTAAGGAAAAACCTTAAGATACTGTTTAATCTCAAAACAAAATACAAAATTATATACAGAGATTACGTCTATGAATCATAATATATTAGTCGCCCATATTTTGGAATAATTGAATATCTTTTTCGGTAATAGAATTGAAATTCTATTGAAAATGTTTTAAAATCATTTGTCATCAACGTTAGTAGATTTTTGTTTCTGGTGTTTTAACGCAAGCATTGCCAGTGGCAAAAACTAGTGCTCTAAAACCTTTGTATGTGTTCATACATAAGGTCGTGGCTCTAGTCTGTGCCTCATCTGTTCTCGTGAGCGTAAATAAGGGTCTGAGGACAAACAAAGCACGCTTCAACAGAATATAATGGGAAAATTTTATAACCAATACACTCCTAGTATGAATAAAATATAAGTGCTGGGATTGAGTAGTTATTTTGGTTTAGTACGACACAATTTAGAAACTCCATCGCTTACGTACAAGATCACATCGTTTGAATTGGCAACTGTATGTTTTTGCCTGTTTTTCATATTGAAGTATGGCCTTGTCTTGGCCCTTGTGATCGGTCACACCTGATGGAAAGCGATCGATGGCCCTGTATGGGGCCCCGATTTGGACGGCTGACCTGACGGACGGTACCATCGCTGTTCTGCGAAAGCCGCAGAGGGTGATGGCCGTCAGAGTCATCAGGGATTATCGTACGATCTCGTACGAGGCGGCTTGCGTACTGGCCGGATCTCCTGGGACCTGGAGGCAAAAGTCCTCGCGTCACTACAGCGGTGGCGTGAGGACGCGCGGGCGCGCGGCTAGCGACTGATGCAACGACACATCGAGCTGCACAAGGAGGCTGCGGAATGGGAGAGGGATATTTGGACCGCAGCAGGCGAACCGGGCGTCCGAGGAGGGCCATACGCTGCCCTCTTCCGGCCCCCCTAATTGGGTCCAGGGGCGGCAGACTTAGGATGTCCGTCGCCCCGGATTCATCCGGACCCGAGGTGGCGGCGCATGGAGTACCCGTGCACCCCTCTTTGATGTCGCGGGGGGACTCAAACATCTCACTTCCTCTCCCCCACAGCCGGGGATTACGGAAGTCGCATCAGTTCCCGCGATCCCCGGCGTAGTAGGTGAGAGATGGAACACCGGAGTGGTTTTAGTCATTAAGAGTCTGACAGACCCCTCGACCCGCCCCAGGGTGGAGGACATCCATGAGGATTTGAGGATTTCCCCCGGAAAAAAAGGGACAAAATATTTTCTTCGACTGTTATCCCTTTTTCATCGCCTCGCTAACATTAATATGATAATGTGGCGAAAAGAGACTAATAGGGTTAGTTTTTTTTCTTATATGGTCTCACATGGCGACTTTACTTTCAAATATCTTGGCGGACACTTTCGGGCATCATATTACAAACATTTTGTGTTTGTTTAAGTGTCGAGGGACCGTGCGCCACAATTTTAAACAAAAAAATCATAATGGCGCCACAATGGTTGTATGCCCTTTAATTATATTCTCATCAAGACATTCTTCACACGACATCATCAACCGTGTGTATGCAATTATCAGTTTTGTGAATTTTATTGTACTATTATTTAATTTTTATCATTGACATAGCAATATAGGCGGAACCTATAAGTTGTGTCGTACTATACAATTTGATTTAACTCACTTGACAGACAGACAGATAGACAGACATGACGAATCTATAAGGGTTCCGTTTTTGCCATTTGGCTACAGAACCCTAAAAACAAGATAACAAAACACAACCGTATACAAACTACTCACTGAAAAAAAAAACAAATTGTAGCTGCTTCATATAAGCAATAGTACATTACTGAATAACGCTTTAAAATCAGTTGAGCAGATCCAGAATGATTGCAACCACATCAACTAAATCGGTCGAGTAATTCTGATGCATCGCATAATAACGAATCTGACGTCACGGGGTTGTATTTCAAAACCTTCTTCAGAACGTAACAAATTATTTTCTGAAAACCGCATCAAAATAGATACAGCCAAACTCTGCCTCTTTTTGTATACTTTTTTAAGGTGTACAATACTATAACTACATTAATTTGACCTATCTCGTAGAGTTCAGCCAGTATTTGCAACGTATGCGCAAAGAAATAATTTCGACATCACATTAGAAACCTCTAAAATTATCAGTGTTTCTCTACTATATTTGACATATATCTATACTAATATTATAAAGCAGAAGAGTTTGTTTGTTTGTTTGTTTGGTTGAACGCGCTAATCTCCGGAACTACTGGTCCGATTTGAAAAATTCTTTCAGTGTTAGATAGCCCATTTATCGCTAAGACCAATAGGAGCGGAGCATTAATGGAAAATGTGACGCAATCGAAGTTGCGCGGGTCAGCTAGTTATACATATAAACCTTCCTCTTGAATCACTCTATCTATTAAAAAAAAACACATCAAAAACCGTTTCGTAGTTTTAAAGATCTTGGCATACATAGGGACATACAGACAGCGAGCGACTTTGTTATAATTATACTATGTTATGATTGTGATTATGATTCAATTCAGTTTCGGATGAGGTACTCTAGACATTTTAGGGGAGTCCATCTAATTTATTTCTTATGCAATAATTGTCGCTTCCAACCGACAAAAAAATAGTATCTCTCAAGGCATTGCTGGCACTAACGCTTTTTGATATAAATGTTACAGTGACAGGGGTATTTTCGATTTAAATATGATTTAATAACAATTTCTGAGTTACCATTCCATCGTAACTGATGATTATCGACAGGCCAGAGCATCTTAATATTCATTAATATCGGAAATTCACAGTAACACAATTAAACATACATCAACGACCAGCCTACTACGCAGCACACTGAATTTTTATTGCTCGCCTAGTACTTAGCTTTGGCGGCGCCATCATCTTTATTCACAGAGACAGAGACTGAATATAAACTGGAAATAGTACTGGAGTTCCTGGAAAGGTACAATGATAGTAATGCCCTTCGGCCGAATCCGTCCAAAACACAATCATGCGCTTTCTACTTCCGTAACAGATTTTCAAACAGAAAACTTGATCATCACGTGGCGAAGAACAAAGGTAGAGCACTGCAAGCACCCCAAGTACCTAGGTGTTAAATTAGACAGAGCATTGACATATAATGTACACTGTATCAACACGAAGCAGAGAATAACCTGCTACGTCGCCTTGTTTCTATAAACTGGGGAGTGTCACTCGATGTACTTCGCACAACGGGCATGTCCCTGCCTTTTTGTTGGCATATTGCGTATCCAGTGTGACACAGATCCGTACATACGAAGCATGTTGACATCGCCTTTAACGAGACGCGCCGAATTATACCGGGATGCTAAAGCCGACTCTACTAAACAAACATTACCTGTAATCTGGTAAAGCAACCCCAGCTATACGATGAGGTGTTATATGCGCGGTAGAGAAATATAATCGTGGATCCGATTTCCGTCATCCCTTCCGCCATCAGCCACCCAAAGTAAGAGGCAAGTAGTAAGCAGGGGGCCAATCGCGCAAATTTTTAAAGTTTAGGTCCGCTTGCAATTCGTTTCCCATTCAGTTTTGGTTATGATCTAGTTTCGATTCACCTGTAAGGAATTTGGTATCGCGCTAAAGTTTAAACTTCAACCAAAGTTGCGTCAAAACTATATCGAAACCTTTATAGAAACATTAGATATGTTACCTTAATCTTTTTAATTCTACCGGTTTTTATGTACAATTGCCCTGCGATTTAGCATTTTATAACTACAACACTAGTTTTGTCTACATGGCATAGAGTTTAGTATCTTTTCTTTGTCTATGTTCGGTCAAGTTTAAATTTAAATTATTAAAATTAAAAGTATTTTTAGAAATAGTGAATTATCTCATTAAAAACATCATAAAAGGGTTTAAATAATTCAAGTAAGTACTTTAAAAAAAAATGTAATTTGTCATCTTTATTGTTTGATGATATATCATTAGTTTATTTGGAATATGATTTTATTTTGTTTTTTTTTTTTTTCACCTTTGTTGTTTGTTTGATGATTTTATTTGTGATTTATTTAAGGAAATGGAAGCCGCGCCAATGCAACATCGAACTCGTGAGCTCTCTCCATAAGATCAATGAAGCCGGGGTACATTTTACAAATATTTTCGTATTTTCCTTCAAAATCCAAACAAAACAACGCGAACGATTGAGAAAAAGTCAAGAAAAAGTAGCACTGTTTCAACTTTTTGTTTGACAGCGGTAGCGTTACAGTTGTGATGCAGTTGCGTTCCAAGTTTCTGTCAAACGTTTAGCGCGATACGGAATGTCTAAAAAAGTTGTGAAATGGCTACAGTTCAGTTGCGTTACGTCCGAATTTTATCAGCGCGATTGCCCTCCTGTACTGCACCCTCCACCACCCGACTTCTTGAAACCTCAGATACACCTGCCATCTGGACGTGAACTGTAGAGGCGTATATGGAAAGCACTCACTAATTTTTTATATTTGCTAAGATAAAATGAGAGCTGCTTTGTGTTTATGATTTTTGACTATGTACTGGTATCAAATCCAAGGAATTACCGAATTATATTTCCCATTTTCAAAATTAAGTTTATCTTAGACATTTTTGACGTGATGGCGTTAGGATTGGGTTTATTTTAAGATTCGGGCTACAACAATAGTCCTAACATTATCCCTATTTTGTTACCAGAGAGATTAGTAAAAAATTACGACCTGTTACTATGGTCAGATATAGGCCCAAAAGCCATCGAAAAAGTCATACACACTCTCTGTCCAAATGTGGTGCGTTTTAAGAATTTCCGCACGAGACCCTTCGTTAACTGTAAAGGTGAGCGATCTTTTTTTGCTTGTGAAAATCCTAGTGCAAGTCCTACACCTTGGGAAGGGCTGATAAGCATTATCTAATTTTTGCCCGCCTGCCCCATAAGGAGGAGTTTAAAAAAATAAAAGGATGGCCAAGGCTTTATGCTACCAATCACATGACTTTACATGCCTTTTTAGGGTTCCGTAGCGGAACGAAAAACGGAACCCTTAAAGATTCGTAATGTCTGTCTGTCTGTCCGTCCGTATGGCACAGCTACTTTTCTCCGAAACTATAAGAACTATGCTGTTGGTAAGTAGATGTATTCTGTGAACCGCGTTAAGATTTTCACACAAAAATAGAAAAAAAAACAATAAATTTTGGGGGTCTCCATACTTAGAACTGAAAATGAAAAAAGTTTTTTCATCAAACCCATACGGTGGATAGTGTTAGTGGCTTAGATTTTACGACTTTGCTTCTCTTCTTAACACGCAAAACGTAAAAACGCATAAAAAAAGCAAAGTGGAAATCGAAAGTTTCGTTACAACTATTCATAACCCTACAAAACCTTGCAAATGGCTTTTTGTACCTTGAGTGAGTACTTGACCTCAATGTTTTCATATTGTACTTTTTTATAATATTTGTTAACTTTGCCCATAATTCTCCCTAAAGTAGGATAATGGTCGTAAGCGCAAACTCTTTAATGCTTGTTTTGTTTTGAGGCTTATTTCAAAGTATATCTACCTGTACCTACATTAGGTATATACTCGTATACGAACATTACATAAGAGTTGGTAGAATCATCACAGCGCTAATTCGTTGGTTTCGTTCTCTCTTAATAAATTTAAAAAAATCAGGCAATGGTGTATATTACTCATACGGAGATAAATTTAAAATAACGTTGTAAATTTTATTTTTGTGTATGTATTCTTTTGTCTTTCCTATTATTTGCACCTGCCATATTGTCTCTGCACCACCCTAAAGTTGACGGCTAGAAAAAGCCTAGGGCATTAAGTCCGCCTTTATACAGTGTTTTTTAATAAATTAACTTTATGTTATCTATTTTTTTTTTAATATTTTTAAATAAAAATAAATATTTTTGGACGAATGCAAAAAAAAAATCTGATATCGATCGTTAAAGCAATAATTTCGGCTAACTTTAATAATTCAAGCTAATGGACATTTAATATCATTTTCTTAAACATGCTTGGAAATTTGAGCATTATTTTGACAACCTTCTTCGAGATAAATCGAAATTGCTGTACTGGCCGAGCAGCGGCCGGCAAAACTTGTATGAAAATCCTTAACTGTCATATTTTTTGGCCAAATAAATTACATAGTAAACTCATATCTGTCGTGTAATTTAAGAATGGAACGATATTTTACTCCAAAACATGGCAACCAAGGAGGTAACTTTTCAAATGTTTTATTAAATTTCGAACTGGCTTGCAAAAAGAAACCTGTTTATTGAAATTAAAAATGAACACTTTTAGGCGGGAATAATTACTGTTGTTGGTTGTTCGTCATTGATTTTTAAAAGTAATTGTATCTTAATTACCGCGCATTTTTGAAAAAAGTAAAATACAAGTATTGGCCACAACTAAGCCTTGATGGACATACGAATGTGTGCGTCGGCTCCGCCTTGGCCCACATTTACTCGTTCATCCATCAGTGCCCCTTTTGCTGGCCGTTGCAGTAATGTACTATTTGCTTTCCCATTGAAGTATAAAGAAAAAAGAAATTCTATCCCCTTAATCAATCCACAATCTAAATACTCAGTCTTAACACTTTTTCATTTAAAATTTTAAATAAAAAAGTGAGTGAATTTTTTTTTGTTAAGTTTGAGATTGATTGGTACCTGGAGATGAAGCGAAAATCTATAGAGCGAGCATAGCCGCGGGTACAGACGTCACCCCATCAGGCTATATGAAACTGTAAATTTTTCCCAATCAAATTTGAACTCAATCACTTTTGCAATAAAGTTGAGAATCTATTAAAGAATTTGACTGCAATTAAGATCTTTTTCCGAGTGGTAACTGAAACATGATCTAATAGTTTAAGTGTCATACGCAATGGAATTGTCACTAATGTTCGAGAATTAAACTTGTAGGTATTTTCAACAGCTTCGACAAATTGCGATACAAAAAACCCACATCAATGTGTAGACAGCCTATGGCCTCGCACGTACGAGATATATTTCGCCTCGTACAAACACAATATTTTCGTCACCACTTAAACGACTCGACTGTAGGTGAAAATAACGAAATTGTTCTATAAACCAGGTGCCAAAAGAAATACTCTTAATTAAAACATTTAGTTGGCATGCCGCTACGCTGATGTTTGTAAAATATGGTCCTGAAAATTGGAAATGTCGCTTGAAGAGATTGGTTTGTACGGTTTAGAAATAGAAATACCTACTGTTTTTATTTAAACAGATTAATAATAAGGCTAGGTAGAGGAAATTGCTTCTTTCTGTTTAGTCATCATCTGCCTAGCCTTTTCCCAACTGTATTGGGGTCGGCTGCCAGTCAAACCGGATTCAGCTGAATACCAGTATTTTACGTGGAGCGGCTGCCTACCAGACCTCCACAACCCATTGAATGGGTAACACGATACTCCTGGGCAAGACTGGTGTCAGATTTTCTGGGTTCTGACTATCCGTAACGACTGCCAAAGATCTCGTAATTACAACCGGGACCAATAGCTTAACGTGCTTTCCGAGGCACGGAGGAAACTCGGTATGTTCAGATGGTCACCCATCCACAGACCAACCTCGAAAAGCGTTGCTTAACCTTGCACATCGACCTGTGCGGCTGTTATTATTTAGCCACGAGTTCTTTTTTTCTGTTTAGTATGCTCTAATTATGGCATAATGATGAACATCGGTCATGCTAAATGTTTGTTTTAGAGCTGCAATAAGCTAACAGAAGTTTTTGATAATTGGTTCTTTGACAAATAAGTATATGTAAAAGTAAACTATTGATCAACACTGTCTTTAAAATAACTTATTTCTTAAGTATAATATGTGCTTTACGAGTCATCAATAAAAAGTTGGTATAGAATGCGTTAAAATGGCATCCACTAGAGGAGATATTTTTACCTACTCCTAGCGACCTCAGGGCAATCATTTTCAATACCAACACTGATCCTCTTTAGGTGTTAACATCTAAATAAACAACTGAATTAATTTCGCAGGTTTATTTAGAAAACTGTATTTCTAGACACGGCTCGTGTTGTTAGTATGGTTTTTTCTCTGGAGACCTGACTACCGTCAGGTCTCCAGAGAAAAACCACCAGAAAAACCAGGTACCGTAGACGCTGTTCCTGATACCATACTACACGTTCAAATATACGGGATTTACATAAGCCATTGAAGTATAAATAATACCGTCTATATTATACATATTATTATAAATTTATACTCTCTATCCGAGCGAAAACTCTTCCTTTACTGGATGAGTGAATAACAGACAAGGCTCAGCTGAAACTATTAGTCGTAGAAAGTTGAATTTTGGCATGTAGGTTCCTTGGGGAGTGAAGCCTAAACTAAACTCCTACGGGAACGGGAAAAAACGTGATATGCACGTACGAAATTGCGGGAAAAGCTATAAAACAAGCCCGCCACACATTCACAACCACTGCAACTCCTGAAAGCCAGAATCAACAGTGGCGACCACCAGAAAAACGCCGATCTAATGAAGCCCGACGAGTCCCGGAGAAACGATTCAACTGTCTTGGATCCCGCAACGAAATTAATCAGAAGAGTACAGCGGAGGAGTAGGAAAAATAAATATAATTTCCACTTCCCTCCATATCAAGCAGGAGACAGATTAGAGCTAGGCCAATAGGCACCAAGGGACATATACACCTGGGTTAAGCCCAGGTGCCAAGCACCACGGATTATATATTAACATTTAAACTAATGGGTCCTAAATTGTGAGCTACTTTTGATTCTAGTAATAGGTATGGCAAAGTCGCCTGAATGCACGGAAATTTGTTCTGGTTTCTACAAGGTCCGTATAGTAAACTACTTTGGATGTAACCTGAATACTATCTAACATAATATTAAGTTCAGTCTGCCAAAGAAAACACTCACACAAGATGTGATGTGCGGATTGTTCGTATTCAAGGTCAGCTGTAGAGCATTGACATAAAGGTGAAGCCACAAGCCTAAAGGAAAATAATTTACTCTTAAAGTTGCCATGACCTGTGAGAAAAGCTAGTATAAAATAAACAAACAAAACAGGTATCTTTAATGTAACGAATACGTTGCCCGCATCGATCGGGACAAATATTTGCACGTGTACCCGTTTGTACCTGAACGTGTCCGCTGTGTCTGGATAATTTACGACTCGCACTTGTAATGTGTCCGCGCACGGAAAGAGAGCGGAATTACTTTACATTCATGTACAGGGAAACGTTTCATTCATCCTTACCGCTTGCTTTATATCAGTGATGTTTGTTTACTTTACGAGTTTGCATCTAACTTTGTACTATGCGTAAGTCCTGCAGGCTGAGGGCCAATTCTCTATCCTACGGCTGATAATTGCGCTTCAATTTGTAATTTGTGTTAGAATCAATAGTTGCTGTATTTACATTTGGGTTAGCAACAGAAGCCAAAATAGTGGAGATTTGCAGCATTTGATCGTAATTTCAAATTAATTACGTCTAGATTAGCACAGTAGTCTAAAAGGCCCCGCCTGTCTTGCGTGAGGTTTTGGATCCAGATTGGGCCAAATACCAATAGGACTTTTCTGTTCATGTACAAGTTTTTCATGTATTTACTGACATCAATTCACGTTGGAAAGGGAAATGTCTTGAAAAACCCTGAATTTGTAGTTTAGTTTAAGTTAGTATTAAATAACTAAACTGTGGTAGCGTATCTTTAATCGACGAGGTCCATGCCTTATAGTTGGCAAGTAACAGGATGGTTTTAATTATCTTAAAGCTACTTTATTGTAAATGAACGTAAAAAAGAACAAACGAACAGATCCTTCACTTACAATCGATTTCTTTCTCATTTCTTTATTTCATAACCGAATTGCCGACGCATTTGTTCATGCCAAAGCCATCAAGTGAGTCGGAACGCAAGCTACAACACTCTTATACTCACATTACGACCGCATAGCGTCTTCAGAGCGCTTTTTATGCATTCCACGTTCCAAGACATATTACGAGAACATTGTTATGTTTTCACATTATTGTGTTTTACAAAATGGAGAGGGTCTTCTAAAGGCAGTCTATTTGGAAATGTACAATTAGGTACTACTGTCATTTGTTTGGGTGTTTTAGGGTTTCCTTCAGTTTTAGAAATTTATTTCGATCAAAAAGGGTACGTATTTGAATATCGCTTAAAATATCAACGTTCAAAACACCGAAAATTTAAATATCGATTGAATCAAAATATCAAATATGGTTATAGGTATCAACGCTTAAAACGTCGAAGATTGAAATGCCGAGAGATTAAGATAACGAATGATTTAAAATACTCGTATCCCTAAATTAATAAATTCAACATTTAATACACATCTAAGTTCATAATAAATCTACTAATAAAAAAATTGCGAACAAATTTTTACTGCATGCACTGGGTCCTAGTCTCCGTCTTCTTTGCTGAAAACTCTTTGAGGCGACCGAGAAACACAGCGCGCCATCAAGACGGGCCTAGTTTTGATCAGACAGCGAGCCACCCAATGCTCGCCGTCCGCAGGCCCGCGCCTATGGTGGCCGGGAATCATCCTGCGACTTGCGGCGGCTGGAACGTGAGGTTTCCCTCTTCCTCACACATTCGGCCTCCTCCTTCGCTGGCATTATTGGTTTGCAGAAGGAGGTGACCGCTTCCCATGGCTCCTCGCTCCAGACCATGGATTGAACCAGGGCCGGACGTGAGAGCTCGCCACCGCTGATCGCCTAGACGTAGACACGGCGTTGCACCACCCAAGCAGGGCAGATCTCCACCGTATGCTCCACCGTGTCCTCCAGGCGATCCTCGCAGTGTTGACAGCCGGTCGTAATTTCCCACCGAATTCGAAACAGGTATCGACCCGAATAAACCGTGTCCGGTGAGTACTTGCGTCAAGCGGAAGGTAAGGACGCCGTGGCTACGGACGCTCCAGCCACTCCTCAAAAAAGGGAATTATCATGGCGTGCCCAGCGCTGAGTTGCGATAGTTGCTGTCTCCATACCGCTATGAGATCCTGCGGGAGCTCCATCCGCCGTACTGCGATTTGCTATGGCAGAGGAGTCTCGCCACGGAGTTGCGCCTACACGCGAGCGCGAGTGCTCTTGCCTCCAGATCCCATGGCGGCAGTTCGGCAAGGAGGCTCGCCATTTCGCCAGAGACCGTGCAATATCCCCGGGCCAGCCGAATGGCCATGACGTTCAGGGATGCGTTGAGGTAACATGCAGGTCGCTTCCTCAAAGTAGGGACCCACACTGGCGCCCCATAAAGGGCCATGGAACCCTGAGTAAATCCTCCGGCTGGAGGCGTTTGGACCCCCTAGATTGGGTAGAAGCCGACGTTAGCCGTTACCCCTAAGTGTATATAAAACTCCGGAGGCACGAAGGGAGGGTAACCCCCGCCCGCTGTAACAAAGCATAGGTAGGCAGCGGAGGTGAAAATGTGTGCCTATCCTTTGTTACGCAAGGGCGAAAGGGTTGCACTTCCTGTAGCGCCGGAGACGTTGCAGAAGCAACTTTTTCCTACTTCTTACATCCATTTTTTATATTTTAAGTTCTATGTATTCTTTACGTGAATGTGTGCCTTGAATTACACTCTTCCAAATTCTAAATTCTATCAGGAGTTTGGCAATGCTAGATATTTATTGTTCTTATATCTTATATTAGTGACTCACATGCGTGTTAAGTCAGGCAAAGTCGGGTAACCGCTCATCTGACCTGCGGGTAAAAAAGGCCACTTTAGCAGAATCATTTTAGAATCATAATATTAACCGTTACAGAAAAGGTGTAGTTAACACTGATATAATAGAACCAGCTGGTTATATTAGTTTTTATTTTCCCTAATTGACCCAGAATCTCAGTCGTAGCATTTAGAGGGTACCTGAACCCTGATTGAAGACAGTTTTATTTGTAAAAGCTTCTAAGTGAACGATTCTTTGTTGCCAGGCTATAAACAGAATAGTAACGGCTGAAAAAAAATACGATAGTACTGTATTTACCTTGGATTTCTATGTAAAATAGTAAAAATTTAAAAAGTTAGTATTTCTCAAACTGCCAAAAATTGGTATTAAGTATGGTTTGACTCAATCTTGACTCAAAAATTACTCAACAAATATGTACAATATCGATATCAATACAGTAGCAGTGGCACAGGTTAATATATACATGTGTTTATAACCTGTGCCACTGTAGGCTGTGCTAACAGCTGTGTTAATTCAAATCATCAATTCTAAAGGTGTTGTAACTCAGTACTCTAAAAAGCATATAAATTAAATAGTGCTTAGCTGCAATCATCTCACCGTTATATCTAAGGTGAAGTGACTTAAAATAAGCTCTCAATCACTTCACCGATATTTCCACCGTAATGGCTCTTTTACAATAAGTACAACCGAATTGATTCATCGAATTGGGCTGTTTACACTAGTCGGCCAAAGACGAGCTGTGGTCGATCGCGACTAACCAAAAACCCGTGTACATTAGTCGATAACCGAATAGAGGCTGTAACCGAATCGGTCAAAACGTTCTAATTTGAATGAGCCACTATTTTTTTACATAACCGACCGACTAGTCCTTATTTGGACTTCCTACCTACATTGAATACTGCATGCATTCACAATACCAATTCTTATTGGTGAAGTCTTGTGGCTTAGGTGAAGTGAAAATTGGGTACTTGGTGTCCTTTAAATTAGCCTCCAGACTACTCGCGAAGTTGCACGAGGCGAAGTGCTCTCCGAAGTTGACCGAGGTCCGAGCAACTTCGCGAGGAGCTCAGTCGCCCGTTACCCCCGTTCCCCTCACGATAGGCATAATGGATAACGTTCATGTGGCATCTGCCGTTGCAATGTGTACTCTCGCGTAGTAAAAATACGTGCGTATTTACTATGGCTGACGCGAACCAAAGTGAGCCGAAGTGAGCCGAGTAGTGTGGTTAGACGCTTTGTGTTCGAACTTCGTGACACTTCGAGTCCTTTGACTCGGGCGCAAAAACCGACAACAACTGGAAGTCGCCCGAGGCGAGGCGAAGTTGCACGAGGCGAAGCGAAGTGCCCCTCTACACTATCGTATTCGCTCAACTTCGATCAACTTCGGGAATAGTGTGGAGGACGCTTATACATATATTTTGCCAATACATTAGTCTTTGACCTTCCAGTCCTGAATCAACATGGACGATCTCGCTGTCAAGAGCGTGATGCCAAACAGGTAAACATTCACAACACTTCGTGAATTAAAATAGATTGAAATCAAGCTGTATTGTATCCATCGAAATGTATTGATATCTAAGCATAAACAAATGTCAATTTTGGTGGGTTTTGAGGAGATTCGTCTGGGTTTCAAATATAAAAACAACTAATATTTTAAAATAAGCAACGGAGTAAAAGTGGTTTAAAAGCTTAGGTTTTTTTTAAAAAAGCAATGATTTTGGTGTTTTTCTCAAACAGGTTAAATCTGAAAAATGCACTTTTTGGATTTTTGAAGTTTGGTTATACTTCAACTAGGACGGCTTGCGTTCGCGTAATCACATATTCAAAGAACAAACACTTTAATTCAAAGTTCCCCCTAAAACTTCTGCCGTAATCATTTACACATTTTACATACTAAAAGAAACAATATATTTTAAACATAAACTTTCTAGACTTAGTATTGTTGGTAGTGCATTGATTCACGAGTCAAGACAAACGTTTTCATAAGTATGGAAGACAATTAATGAGATCCCGAAATTGTTCCTCGCCGGCAGTCAGTTACAAAAATGCCTCTATCTTATTAGAAAAATAATGACATGTTTTACTATACTAGCTGACCGGCGCAACTTCGTTTGCTTTAATTCTTCGCTCCAATAGGAGCGCTATAGGCTATATAATCACATCACGCCACAACCTATTGGTGTTATATATAGCCTATAGCCTATAATAATCTATATCTATATCTATATTCTGTATAATATATAAAAGAAAGTCGTGTTAGTTACACTATTTATAACTCAAGAACGGCTGAAACGATTTGGCTGAAAATTGGTGGGGAGGTAGCTTACAACCAGGAGACGGACATAGGACAGTTTTTATCCCGGAAATCCCACGGGAACGGGAAAGTCCCACGGGAACGGGCACTTTGCGGGTTTAACGGGAGCGAAGCCGCGGGGGACAGCTAGTATCTATATATCGATGCTTTACGGCCAAAAAGGGATAACCGACACTTTACAAACTTTACAGGAGAATAGTTTAAAGTTCAAAATAAAAGAAAAAAATATATATAAATTTTTCTGTAGGTCCCAATAGTTTCAAAATTTACCCGTGTAGCTTTTAAGTATCTCTGTACATAATGTCATTGTTAGTTAAAATAAATCACACTCCTAACACCATTTACTGTCGTTTACCCCCAAATGGTCCTTGTTTTGCTAACAGGAAGATATGTCGTAAGTGAAAACTACTCACTAATTCACTTCCAACTGAAATGATTTAACTGCACCATTCGTTTAATTTCAATTGAAGAAAAAGAGCATACTTCATCAAGTGGAGCCAATATGACATAAACGGCTATTGGTTTATGACAAACGAACAAGAAAATTGTCATAAGTAATCTATATTAATATTATAAAGAGGTAAAATTTGTTTGTAAGTTTGTAAGTTTGTATGTAGGGGGTAATCTCAGGAAATACTGGTCCGATTTGAAAAATTAAACAAACAACAAACAAACGAATAATAAACAGGTATAACAAAAGAATAATAAACTAAATTTTAAACTCAAATAAAATATGAAAAAAAAAATATTACTAGCTGACCCGCGCAACTTCGTCTGCGTCACATTTTCCATGAATGCTCCGCTCCTGTTTGTCTCAGCGTCGTCAATAAATGGGCTATCTAATACTGAAAGAATTTTTCAAATCGGACCAGTAGTTCCTGAGATTAGCACGTTCAACCAAACAAACAAACTCTTCTGCTTTATAATACTAGTATAGATAAACACCAGTAAAGGCGCTTGAATCGCAAAAAATAATCAACTATCATTCCAAATTAGAATGATTTAAGATTCACTAACTTACTTAAATCCTATTTTTTTTTAAATGACGTTAGTGTAAGTTTTATTTTATTAATTTAACGACTAGTACTTTTTAATAATCAGACGGCTTATTAATAGTTAGGAACACGAGTAAAAGATCAAAAATCTTAAAATGAGCATCCATAATAGTAGTATTACCCTCATAAAAATCTAATAAACAACAAGTCACATTACAATTCGCAAAAGCTAATTATGGATCTACTTACTACAAATTCTTATTCTTACTATAAATTCTCAAAAAAATTACTTTTGTCAACAAATGTAAACAAACAAACTAAAAAACATTGTTCAATCAATACCACCATCTTTGAGATCTGATTCTGGAAGAGTATCCTTGACGCTGTTAGCACTTGTAAGACTGTGATATTCATTATGAAATATTTGTGGAATCACTTTATCTTGATATAGTTTGAGTAAATCGTCATGTTTTGCTTTAGATATAGGTGCTTGCATGCATGCTTTAGATGCCCATTATGCCACGGTTGTCTACTAAACACTGAATGTTCGTTATGCAATGAAAATGACATTTGATTCGTATGAATGACAAGGATAACCGATGTTTTTTGCTGTTATTGCGCAAGTTAGCCGCCAAATCTTTGATTTACCTTCTTATCTAACCACCATTCTCGTTAAATTTATTGGGAGGAAAACAAAGGATTAGCGACAATGTTAGGGCGACATTCGTTTGAATGATTTATCCTAAGCGCCTTCGAAATTTATATAGTGACTTGGAAAAATAACACCAAGCACCAAACAAAAGTCTCGGAAATGCGGCCGAAATGTAATAAATGACAATTATTTTAGACAAAGAAACTGCCACAATATGGTAACCGGAAGTTTAATAAACAAAGACTCAAGCAAAATTTGATTAATGTATTTTTTTGCAAAACATATTTATAGCCAAAACCAGTTAACACACAAGCAAAGAAAAAAATATGCAAAGCCAAAATTGCATAACTGTCAGTTTTAAAATATAATTTTCATCCAACCACCATAATAAAACATACACCAAAATAACTGTCGTTTACGACGAAAAACTTAGTGTTAGGACCCTAATTCCTTTACCGCCTAAGCGACAAAAAGTTCGACCTAGAGTTACGAAACTTAGACCAATAGACGCAGAAAAAAAAGCTGATTTCAACCATATATATAAGTCGATTTCGCAAAAAATGTCGCTTATCCCTTTTTGGCCGTAAAGCATCGATATATAAAAGAAAGTCGTGTTAGTTACACTATTTATAACTCAAGAACGGCTGAATCGAATTAGCTGAAAATTGATGGGGAGGTAGCTTAGAACCAGGAGACGGACATAGGACAGTTTTTATCCCGGAAATCCCACAGGAACGGGAAAATGCCACGGGAACGGGAATTATGCGGGTTAAACGGGAGCGAAGCCGCGGGGGACAGCTAGTATATATATAAAAGAAAGTCGTGTTAGTTACACTATTTATAACTCAAGAACGGCTGAACCGACTTGGCTGAAAAATGATGGGGAGGTAGCTTAGAGCCAGGAGACGGACATAGGATAGTTTTCATCTCGAAAATCCCACGGGAACGGGAACTATGCGGGTAAAACGGGAGCGAAGCCGTGGGGGACAGCTAGTAGTACATAATGTATAACAGTTATTAATTAGTTCACGATGACCAATTCCCATAACATTGATGTTGGTTTGGCGAAAAGAAGAACCGCGTACGTCTACCTTTTTATATCACGTTTTAGCCTTCCTCGATAAATGGGTTATCCAATACACAATGATTTTTAGTTTCGAACGCCGGCAGTGTGTTTCCGTAGACCACTCACCGTGTAAGTTTAGGTGATGTGAATATAAAGAGAATCGATAAAAACAAGATGAAATGTCAGTTCAGTTCATGCCTTTCTTTTTTAGGGATGGGAAATCATCCAGTGACTCCTCCCGCTCTGGGTGTAGCGGGAGGGAGTGTCAGACTTCTACTGACTAAAACCCATCCATGTTCCTTCATTGCCCTTTGTGTTCCGGAGCCACGGTGTCTCTTGCGAATAATCCCGCGACTCCGGCAGGCGTCGGCCCTTTCGGGCCCCTCTATGTGCTCTCTTTGAGGCGCGCGTGGAACTCTGCGCCGTCGACACGGCCATGACACTTCATGCCTACTCCACCTATTATAAGTTTTCACGGTGATATATTTTCAGAAAAGCCCAGCAGTAGTTCCTGAGAATGGAGCGTTCAACTAACCAAACAAAAAAAAACTATCGAGCTTTATAATATTAGCGTAGATTTAAATCAATCCTAATTGCCATTATCAACAATTTCATTCCATTTCCAGGTTAGAAAGTTGGAATGGACAATGTGATTATATTATCTCTATAGTTATCTTTGACTTATCAGTAACAATACAACAAATTATAGTTGTCAACCATTAGGCATTGCTCAATCGCACTCCGGTCCCCAAGACTCGCCATGCTTGGTTTTGGATCATCGGTCCATCTTGTACTGTGTTATTTAAATTCAGGGCAGATTTTACCGTAAACATTTATCTGACTTACAGTAATTATTCATTTCACGATGACCAATTCCCATATCATTGATGTTGGTTTGGAGGAAAAAGAAGAACCGCGTAAGTTTACATTTTTAAATAACGTTTTATTATTTAATTATTGTGAACTAGCTGACCCGCGCAACTTCGTTTGCGTCATATTTTCCATTACTGCTCCGCTCCTTTTTGTCTTAGCGTGATGATATATAGCCTATAACCTTCCTCAATAAATGGGCTATCTAACACTGAAAGAATTTTTCAAATCGGACCAGTAGTTCCTGAGATTACCCCCTACATATAAACTTACAAACAAATTTTACTTATTTATAATATTAGTATAGATTATCTCCAATAGACCATAGGGAATTTACATGAAAATAATATTGATTACCTATATAACTGTTTTTCCAGTAATACGCAAGAATAAAAAGCTAATCAAAATTAACTAAAAAACGAGATAATTATAATAATTTAAACAAATATTTCTGTCCCTCTCGCGAAAACGATGTTTTCTATGGCAGCTGTTTAGGCAAAGGCATCTTGGTATTTGACGTCTGAGTTGGTATTGGTCTTCTCTTTCTAATTGTCAACTTTGAAGCTATTAACTTCATCGCTGACGCAGATATTTTTAAAACTATTTCACAATATTGTTTACTAGAGCTAATGTTTATTTTATTGTACAAATAAAAAATAGCATTCATTTTTCCTATTCCAATACACCGAACGCTTCGAATGAAAGTGACCCAACTCGAAATGCTTGTAATTTCTCATTTTACTATAAACTGATTTTATAAAACTATTATGAGTAAAAGGGAAAATTGTCCCATTTGACAAAAATATACAACACATTTGTAAGCTTTGTGCTCATTACTTTAATATAAGTTTAAAAAACAAAAGAAATTTGAGTTGCAAATTTTTTTTGAGGGTAAATTTGAAAAAAAAAAACATGACAAAAGTAAACATTATCAACTACAAACCGCGACAACGGACAAAAAGTTAAGTTTTGTAAACGAGTGTACGTTGTGACTTGAGTGTGTTTTTGATTATTGGCTAAATCCCAATTTTTTTTTCTCCACAATATTAAGGTCCGCTAACAATCTAACCAAATTCAGCTGAATAAGAAATCACGAGCGTCTGCCTCTCGACATCCTCAACTCAGTTATTTGGTAGCACGTTCCGCTGGTCTTGCTTTACCAAGTGTTACTGCCGACCGTGGAGTCCTGGTTTCGATTCCTACGTCAGGCAAAAAGTGTTATTGGGTTTTGAAGGTAGGAATGTCTCTGTGATAGTCCGAAGTTTTCAGTTTGTGGTGGGTCTTGTGCACTATAATAATATGTCCCGCGCTGATGGCTATAGTCTCGGTTGAGATTGACGACCATGGCTGTAATCAGACTATATCACGATACTTTTAGAAAAAATGACTGTCCAACTCGTGCTTTTGGCCACCTAAACTAACGTTTTACCAAACAATTTGCGTATTTTCTGAGCACAAAGAGGTTTCGGGATGATCTAACAGAAGAATGGTCACCCATCTACGAACCGATAAATACCGGAACTGGCTACATGAGTAAAAAGCGTTCCAAAATATATAATTACTTTCTGTGATTCCCAAAGCGAAAAGAGAAACTATCTCATCAAAAAAATTCCCTAGTGATCTTTTAGTTGAATGAACTTTTGTGATTAGCGAAAAGTTTGTGCAACTATTAATTGGAGAGTTATGAAATATTTCGACTTGTGATTGTAATTTACTTGCCTTTACCTTTATGAATGGGTGTCAAGTATTTGATTACAGCATTCCAAGTTACAAAAATAGCTCACGGTTGGCTAAATGTTGCTAAATATCTGACCTCAGTAACCATTAACAAAGTAACCTGGTACCCCTTGGCAAGACACAGTATCTGTTCCCAAACTTATATCTAAATTGGAACTCCTAGGGGTACTAGGAAACTCGATCGAAATTTTCAAAGATTATCTCAGCAACCGGACCCAACGAGTAAAAATAGGAGAACATGTAAGTGATGAAATAATAATACACATTTACGGTGTGCCTCAGGGAAGCATCTTTGGCCCCACTTTATTCCAAATATAAGTCAATGAGTTGTGTAATTTGACCATCCCCAACTCTAAAATCATTGCGTATGCAGACGACACCGCAGTCATAGTTTCCGGACCAAGTTGGGATAGCGTTAAATGCTATGTTGAAGTGGCATTAACAACCATCATGACATGGCTCAACCTAAACTTGCTTACCCTTTTTTTTTTTTTTTTTTTTTTTTCGGCTGGGAAAAAATGCGTTACGCATACCCTCTCACTCGGGGGAGTGGGAGGGGTATGTGGGACTCCCCGGGCAAGCCCGGTATACCCACTAAAACAACCCAGCACTGAAATTCCCGCAGCGTCTTAGTGGGGAATTGCGATAAAACCTCGTACATTCTTTTCGCTATTCGACGAAACAACTTACCTGAAAAGTCATTCTCCATAACTGCTCACACCTGCTCTACACAATCCCCCCACTGTTTATGTCCGCAACTCACAAGAACAGATAACGTGAAATATCTGGGTGTCCAAATAGACGGAGGACTACGATAGGACAAACAGGTTGACGCTATTACTGCTAGGTCTATGAAACTTTTGCATACTTTTAAATCCCTCAGAGACTCGGCAGCGCCTGAAACCCTAAAGATGGTGTATTATGCATTATGTCAATCTATCATTGAATATAGCATCACAGTATGGGGTGGTGCAAACAAAACCAGTTTTCTGAGGATTGAAAGAGCGCAGAAAGCCGTGCTGAAAGTAATGCTTCGCAAACCTTATCGCTATCCCACTACGAAACGCGGACTCACAAGTGCTTTCTGTTCGCCAGCTCTATCTACTGCGGTCTATTTTAAGAAAATAAAAATAATAAAACTTTATTTTATTATTTATTATTTATCTACCTGCATCATCATCTCACTGCTAGACTTTTTTACAAATTCTAGCTATTCCGATCCATACCTATGTGATCGACTTTGGTCCCGTCTACCTCTTCTAAGGCCGCTACTACATCTGGTTGTAGCCGGCTACGCTTGTGACTTGCTTTGTTAAAACTGGTGTCAGATTTTCAGGATTCCAACAACGCATAAAACCCACAAAGTATGGTACCAGGTTAGTTAATAGCCGTCGGTGTTTCCCGGGATTTTTAATAAAACTGCTATTAAAACACTGTGAAACACCAGCGTTAATTTTCCGCGTATTTCTTGCAAGCTGTTGATATTATTTCCCGACATGGAAACAATACTAAATCCTCTTACCCCAATACAAACAACATTCAAACAAATTAATTACAATTTTCACCTCGAACTGAGCAAAACGTTAACCCAACCCTATAATGGCGATTGCCCAACCAGACAAATTATATATATTATGCTTTTAATTAATTTATGAAGTCCCAAAAGAACCACGTGGTTGTACACGCTTCGCCGTCGATGTACGAATGAGGGGAGTTATTATGACAATCATTTTGTTGGCTTTTTGTTCCAGGGGGCTACTCTCGCTATACTCTCTTTAGTTGCGGGCGTATTCTACTCCGTGTCACCTAACCACTAAGAGTTAATGACAACGTTATTTACTGTCACATCGTGTCGTCGTTCATTCTAAGTTCGGGTTCGGGACTAATCGTAAGTCCGTAGGTGATACGGAGTAGAATACGCCCGCTACTAAGCCCGAAAGTACGGACTTCGGGCTTAGAGAGTAGCCCCCCTGATATAGTGTTTTGTTATCGGGAATCTCACTAGTCTCTATCAGATTATTATTTAGTTTATTAACCTACTCATTCAGACACAACACGCCTATGTTTGTACGTATTTTTACAAACTAGTAGGTTTTCGTTGCGTACTTTTTATAAAATAGTCTTATTTTCATTTCAGTACTTCTAGTGATATCTCTTTAATATATTTCTATAATACATATCTGATAATAGTTTATAATGTAGTCTTTAGAAAACCAAAGGTAGACCGGCAAATATTATATCCTCTTTTTGTATTAAAGTCCACCTTTGTAGGTACTATTAGTGTACGTAAAAGTTAAATAAATAATAGAGCTTTAATAATTTATTTTTATAGTTGTTCGGAATTGTTTGCAAAAGAGTCTGCATTTTTTTTAAGTACCAAGTATACCGTATCCACACGTTTCTTCAATAGTTGTTACTTAGTGATTGAATGTCTTAATCAACGCTCGAAGCCTTGCGTCGTCGCCACCATTTAGGGTCAAATGCCGCGTATTCTTTGTTTCTGTATTAATGTTACTATTTAGGGTAAGGTTCATTGGTCCTCTGGGTGCCCACGAGGTAGCATATTAACAAAGTACCTTGTCCAATTTCATAGTTATACGTTTTATGGTTTATCGTCACTAGTTCTGGAAAAAAGGAAGAAAATAACTTCTGAAATCAAATTCGAAAATTTCCAAACTGAACCTTGTTTGCTGTAGGTACAGCAATTCCAATTAACAAGAAAATTCGAATCATTAATCATAATCAAATCTGCAGGGGGTCTTTGAACTATTATTGCTTGTCAATTGAGGAGTTGTGTTTGTTCTATTTCGCGCTACGCATGACGTCTGAGTATCCGAGAAATAACAATGCTTCTTAAGAGCTATCCCCTCCCAACCGCTCTGAATCAGTTTGGTGTCTGGTGTCGTTCAGATTGCGCCATCTAACCCGTTCTTACACTTTTTCCATCCAATTCGTCCCTGCGGTTTTTATGACGTAATACTTCCTCTCATTTGTAGTATTCCCCTTGATCTACATAATCACACGTAGGTATATAGTCGTCATCATCATCCCCACTTCACCTCATCAACCAGGCTCATCCACGTTCTCATTTGCCATGCCTTTTCCCAACTTTATTGGGGTCGGCTTCCTGTCAAACCGGATTAAGCTGAATGCCAGTATTTTACGTGGAACGGCTGCCTACCAGACCTCCACAACCCATTAATTGTGTAACACAAGTCCATGGCAAGACTGGTGTCAGATTTTCTGACTTTGACTATCCGTAACGACTGCCAAAGATCTCCAAATGACCACCGGGACCAACCGCTTAACGTGCTTTCCCAGGCACGGAGAAAACTCGGTATGTTAAGATGGTCACCCATCCACAGACTGACCTCGGCAAGCATTGCTTAACTTTGAAGATCGACCTGTGCGGCTGTTATTATTTAGCCACGAGCTCCTCACTAAAAAACGCTCATCCACGTTCTGAATAGAAATTCTATGTTCTCAAAATCATGACTGATGACATCGATATTAGATTGTGACCTTCATAATTTTTCAAATCCTTTATAGTAAATACTGCTTTAAGCGTTGTCAACATGAAATGTGCATAAAATACTCTCTATTGATAACGCTAATAACTACAGATGTCCATTAATTACCGACTTCACAAAAAGGAGGAGGTACTATGTTCGGATGTTTGTATGCTTTTTTTTTTTTTTTTCTATGTTTGTTCATCGAATACTCCGCCAATTGTCGACGGATTTTCAAAATTCTTTTTTTGTTCGAAAGTAGATAGTTCTGAGGTGGTCCCATTGTCACCAAATTAGGATCTGATGATGGGATCTTAGAGAAATCGAGGGCAAACCTCAAATTTTATAGGCTTACTCATTATTTTTTGCATATATTATGAAGTATCTTGTGTATTTGCGTATGGTTGTTACCATGTCAGGTAGCTGGGCTGATGATGGAAGGTACAACTCCTTAACAGTAGGTAAGAAGTTACTCGAACAGGCAAGGATTGTTTTAGTAAATTGTTTTGATGTTTGATAGGGCATTTGCCACATTTGGTCTCATGATCATCAAGTCATGACCTGATGCTGCAGAGTACCTAACTCTTCGACAACTAACAGCAGATATATCGTGTTTAGGATCATTGAAAAGGGTGATTCGTGGGCTCGATGTGTGGATAAACGTACTGTTAATGAGGAACACCGAAGTACATAGAGACCTGATGCTGAAGCCAGGAGCATCAGAAAAAGTACGAACCTTGAAATTACAGCACCATAGTCGTGTTTGGGCTCATTTTAAACAGGACTAAATTTTAAGTTCAATGCAATTGTGACATAAGTCTGGCCTGATGCTGCAGCCTGGATTATCAGCATCTAGTCTAAAAACTAATAAATACTTCTTAAAGTGAGCTTCTTTTGCGAATTTTCTTCTGTATAATTATTAACCGACTTCAAAAAGGAGGTTGTTAGGTATGGGGTACCACTAAAAAGTGAAAAATAAAAAACTTTTTACAAAAAAATACAACCGACTTCCAAAAAAAAACACTACAAAGTAAAAAATAACTTTAATTTCGGAAGTCGGTGTTTTTGTTAGTTTCTTTGTATTTTGACACCGAGTTCCGAAATTAAAGTTATTTTTTACTTTGTAGTGTTTTTTTTTGGAAGTCGGTTGTATTTTTTTGTAAAAAGTTTTTTATTTGATGATTATAATCAAACGCTTGCAATTGTAATTATTCCACCGTTATCTCAAACTGGCTCATTACAAGGGACCTATAAAAGCGCCATTCTATCAACGGTTACGATGGTCAGTAAGGTGCAAGATTTTTTTGGTCTACAATATAATTTTTTTTTTTCCTAATAGTTCAAACTGGCTGGAAAAAAAAACTCTCTGATCGATAAAGTCTAGTTACATACCATCTAGCTAACAACCCCTAGTTGCTAAAGATACCTGTTACGAGAGACATTGAATAAAATCTCAAAGTGCGACATTATATCGACAATCAATCACTGTTTGATAATTTAAATCTTACGCTGCGCTGAGTCAAATGTTATTTCAGATAACAATTACCGATCCGACTTTTTTCGGTCAAGGCGATTGCTTCAGCTTCGCCATAGTGGTCGTTCGTGCTCGCATGTGGGTCATGCAACCAATATTCCTTGTGAAGATCCTCGCACATTGCGGGAACGTGAATACACCAATCTATGACCAATACTAATCAATTGAAAGCCCGACCACCTGCGGTAACTAGTAACTATGATTACTATTAATTTTAGACGAGTGGTTCCCGGAACAAAGCAGTAAGAATATTAGCAAAAAAATCCTTTATCTTTAGACAGTAATCATAAAATCCAGTGACTTTTTTTGCCTCTCACCTTCACTATTTACATCCACTTGCTGGATTTAGGAACCTTTGGTTGAGACTTATAAAGACGAGTTAGTAAACAAATGATCTTTCCGGTTTTAAAAAGTTTTGGGCGGCTTAGACCACCTCAAAGCTCAAGAAAGATCAAAGTAAGTCGTATCGGTGATTTAAAGATACATTATGAAACAGGTGATGCGTGTCAACTGGCCATGAGTGGCAAGCCGCAGACATAAATACCATACGTACATACGAGTAAACGATATAGTGCCCTTAAAATAATATAAAACGTCCTTTACAAACCTTTTAACCCACGTCAGTGTAACTCAACGAGCGTAAAGTACTTGAATTTTGTTTACGTTTGTGCCACAGTTAGATTACGTCGACGTAGTAAAATTAGGGATGAAATCCGTTAAGTTTATAAACCGACTTCTGAATGTAGCCTCACGTTTAAAGGTACGTAGTTGTCGGAAATTTAACTTTCGTGATGAACTAAAAGGATTTAATTTAAACAAATGTTGTAAACTTATACCCATGTAATAATAATGTAGCCTCACGTTTAAAGGTACGTAGTTTGTCGGAAATTTAACTTTCGTGATGAACTAAAAGAATTTTTTTAAACAGATGTGGTAAACTTATACCCATGTAATAATTATTATTTGGACTACACAGTTACATAATCGTATAGTAGGGCTATATCAGTGGTATTGTGACCTTAACTTGGTCTAGCATTACAAGAAATTTCAACAGAATGCCAGACAAGCTTCTATTGGTTTTCATATCATTGACATGCAGCCTACTAAGTTTCTACCGACAAAAAGAAAACAATACCATAACCACAAAAAATATACTTACTAAAAACATATTATAAGACATGTTTCACAAAATCCAACCATTGAGCAGTAGGATTTATAACAAAAAGCCACACGCATGTAGTCCCGAGAAAAAATATGCTTCGTGCTAATAAGATTGACATTAATTAGTCGTGTGTCATGATGTCAAAAAGACAAGCAGCTGTACACTACACAACTATTTGATATCTTTGATCTTCCGTCCACTTTGATCAGTTTACATATTATTCGATTCTGAACTTGATTTTTTTTTTGTTTTGAAGTGATGTCGCAACACTCTAAGACTGTCGTAGGCGTGAGATCAATGAGACATTAATTCCTAGTCATGAGGTAAACACATCTATCAAATCCCCTTCATTTAGCTATTCCATGAGTTATAAAAACATAGCTGCAGATATCGAGTATCATAATAGTAGCTATCTTAAGATTTTTCATGCAAACAGCGTATGAGACACCATTACTCACTGTCATACGGCATGAATTATGAATGTTTTAAAATATCCAATAAAGTGGTGAATCTTTCCGTCTGGTCGGGTTTTTGTCTAAAACTGGATTGAGGATAATCGATATTTTTACGATAGAGATTATTTTTTTAAATAAAATCACCTCTGTTCGCACTGCGCACCTATGTATTTGTCGATTTTTTATATTTTGTTGTTTGTAGGTACCTAGGTATGTTCACGTAAACGGTTTTTATAAATAGCCTATAGCGCAATTATTTCACTATCTTTGTTAAAGTAGGTAATGTCTTTACTTTCTTGGAATGTTTTGCTTTGTTATTTTTTTTTGGGACAAGCCGGCAGACATTCCTAACCACTGCAACTCCTGAAAGCCAGAATCAACAGGTGGCCACCAGAAAAACGCCGAGTTAATGAAGCCCGACGAGTCCCGGAGAAACGATTCAACTGTCTTGGATCCCGCATCGAAATTAATCAGAAAGTACAGCGGAGGAGCAGGAAAAAATAAATATAATTTCCACTTCCCTCCTTATCAAGCAGGAGACAGATTTGAGTTAGGCCAATAGGCACCAAGGGACATATACAACTGGGTTAAGCCCAGTTGCCAAGCACCACGGATTATAAATTAACACTGAAATTATGGGTCCTAAATTGTGAGCTACTTTTGATTCCAGTAATAGGTATGGCAAAGTCGCCTGAACGCACGGAAATTTGTTCTGGTTTGTACAAGGTCCGTATAGTAAACTACCCCAGATGTAACCTGAATACTATTTAACATAATATTACGTTCAGTCTGCCAAAGAATACACTCCCATAAGACGTGATGTGCAGATTGTTCGTATTCAAGTTCAGCTGTAGAACATTGACATAAAGGTGAAGCCACAAGCCTAAAGGAAAATAATTTACTCATAAAGTTGCCATGACCTGTGAGAAATTGGGCAACACAGTGATCTACCTCCAGCCATGTCCTATCCAGACGCTCACGAACGGATGGAAAAAACTGGTGACGGTGTCGGCCTTTGATGGAATTTTCCCACCTACATTGCCATTCGGATAAAAGTTCCTCCCAGACGTCAGTCTGGGGTTTTAGTAATCTAGAGATTTTAGCACGGTCGCGCTGCGGTAAAAACTCTGGGTCCGTGATCTTTCTAGCATAGTAGTACATTGCAGCACGCCGCTGCACCTCCAGATCTAATGGGAGAACACCCGCCAGTACTGGTAAGGCTTCAGTACTAACCGTCCTATAGGTACGCCTTGCATAAGAATATCAAAGCCAAACGCTGGTTTTGAAGTAATTTACGCCCTATGGTGGCCCTATCGGCTATTTGCTTCGGCTTCATAAAAACCCTCTCGCGACGATAACAAAAAGAATTAGCGAAATCGGCCAATCCCGCGTGATGTGATGACCAAGAAAAATAGGAATTAATTTATATATACTTATATGTCAGCAGAAATTGGCAAACACCGCAAGATTGTAAACTATCGCGTGAAACTATTGGATTTAGATGGGATATAATATACAAAACGATTTTTTCATTCTCATCATCTGCCTAGCCTTTTCCCTACTATATTGGGGTCGGCTTCCAGTCAAACCGGATTCAGCTGAATACCAGTGTTTTCATTTTTTCATTCTAAATCAAGAAATTATAATCTAATCATAATTTAGGCATTACATCTTACGGAGTCTGCCATTCTCCGGTGACATATAATAAAGATTATAGTCACCTTGTGAAAAGGTATCCATGGACTTGGCATGTTTCCTTCTATAATTGAATTTAAAAGTTAGAAGGAAGTAGGAAAAGTACTTACAGGTACGAAGACTTTGTTTAATAATCTATACTAATAGAGGTAAAATTTGTTTGTAAGTTTGTATGTAGGGGGTAATCTCAGGAACTACTGGTCCGTTTTGAAAAGTTCTTTCAGTATTAGATAGCCCATGTATAAAGGAAGGATATAGGCTACATATCATCACGCTCAGACTAAAAAGAGCCGAGCATTCATGGAAAATGTGACGTAGACAAAGTTGCGTGGGCCTGCTAGTGTAATATAAGTGTAAAAATAATAATAGTGAGTTTTTGTTATGTCCTCCTCATTCCATGCAATTAACACAATACGTCTAAAAGCCAATCTCAACTTTTTGTTTTCACATTGAAAAAGCCAATTGTCATTGTTGATTGATGACTCATAAATAGTGTTAATTCTTACTGTTTTAGGGAATGTGTAGGAAGTTAGGTCTACACTTTTAATTTGAGCGCAAAATGCGTAGGCTTCGCTATGACTACGTTAAGGAAGGTGCGCCCACTCCAGTTACTGTTGTCATTGATGTTTCGATAGCAATATATAAATGTAAATCTATACACAAGTACAATGAGTGTACACCAGTGTATCACCTCCTCTACCCACGACATAATAATGACGTCATCAGTTTATATGGCAGGAGCACTCATAAGATCACCACATTCACAAGATAATATACATATATTTAAAGGTGTATATTATTTTATTATAACGATGTATTAAGGTAAATCTATTTGTGTATATTTATTCGTATGTTTATTGTAGTTTGATTTATATTTGTTAACTAGCTGACCCGTGCAACGTCGTCTGCGTAACATTTTTCATTACTGCTCCGCTCCTATTGGTCTTAGCTATATAGCTTATAGCCTTCCTCGATAAATGGGCTATCTTACACAGTAAGAATTTTTCAAATCGGACCAGTAGTTCCTGAGATTAGCGCGTTTATCCAAACAAACAAACTCTTCTGCTTTATAATATTAGTATAGATAGGTAAAACATATGTTTTAGTTACTAGTATGTTAGTTCATGGTATTTAAGATAAGATTCCTTCTCTGCCTCTTTACACACTGTGTCTAGTTCTATTATTCTACTCTTCTGTTTCAGGTCTGCTGGAAGAAATTAAAAATGAAATAAGCAGTACCTTTGTGGTCCTTTCTCTGTTCAAATTTTATTTTTTAAGTGTATTGTGTGTACATATTATTATATAATATTTATTTATATATACGCCCAATACACTTAAATGTTTTTATTGCTTACTCACTTATATGCTTGTATTTTATGTAATCACAATAAGACCATAAAATATACCATTAATTATCAAATTAACTATCAGGAACTACTAGGTAAATAATGTTGCGATAACGGGACCAATTTTATTCTACTACCTAACAGTAGTACTAAATAATATTCAATTATATTCTGCATTCGCATATCAGTCGCCTTTTGTCATAATAATGGGAAATGAGAGGTTTTTTTGATGATTTTAGGGTTCCGTACCAAAGTGGTAAAAAGGATCCCTTATGGTGTGATTGTATCTTAAGAACTACTATCAACTTGTAATAGTTTTAGATGACGTTTGTACAAAGATTTTGCAAAAAAAATGAAAATGTTTATATTTTATTTGCAAAAACGACCGAAAGGGGTTCTTAAACATTCACAATCTTTTCAATATTTTATATGAAAAAGCGCTATGCACAATGCACATTCTCAATTTTATTTATTTTGGCTAGACTTGGTTTTATTTTTTATATATTTAACAATTTGTGTACACACACACAAATCTATATAAAAAAAGGAAACGGAAAAATAGGTGCAAAGGTGATTTTATTTATTTTTATAACCAAGGCGTATAGGAAGCCAATAACAATGATAGTGATGCTTATTTCTACGCCTTTTTTATTTTTTCTCGCTTCATTTTTCATCTGCGAGGAAACTATGCGGTTGCCTCGCCAAAGAAAATTAAAAAGAACATATCACTTTTTCTCTTTGCGTAAGTCCAAATCGCTTTTGACTGTTTTTGTGAGACTGCCTTCACGAGCGGCGATATAATAAACAAAAATGTTTGTCTAATCAAGTCTAATATAATGCTCTACTAACAGGCACATTTTAACAATCAGCACGAATTATATATTATACATTCTTACACAGGAAACAGGATAGTCAGTTAATTTAAAAATAACGATACGTCTTATAAACAATATTTTCCAATATCAAACCATAAGTATGATACATCGACGGCGGACCTCTTAAAACTCTCTTTATATCCGAGATGTTTTCATGGTCGAAGTAAATCAAATTAACTTTGATTGATAGTATCGTGGTCTTTCGAAGAACTCTTGGAAAATGCTATTATTAAAACTTTGCCACTGCCGCGGAAAATGTATATAATAACAACAAAATATTTCATCTTAATGCTTTTCAAATAACAACAAAATATTTCATCATAATGCTTTTCATACGGTTTGTTGGTGAAGAATAGGATTTCGAGCTATTGTTAGGAGAATTTTAAGGTAGGAGTATTTATTTTAAGTATATCACCTGCCTAGCGACTGCAAAATCTCTCCAAATGACGGCTGGGACCAACAGCTTAACGTGCTTTCCGAGGCACGGAGGAAACTCGGTATGTTAAGATGTACACCCATCCACAGATCAATCTCGTCAAGCGTTGCTTAACCTTGAAGATCGACCAGTGCGGCTGTTATTATTTAGCCACGAGCTCCTCCTTTATTTTAAGTATACACAGATTTTTATAGTAAATTATTCTTTTGAAGGGAACTCATACAGTTTTGTATACGCTGTCAGGTATTATTGTAAATGTTGGATATAAGAAATGTTTATTAGCAAAATGTTAATTTAGATGAGGTAGTTGAATTTTGGTTCAGTTGTTGTGCAATTTAATAGTGCTTTCTCGTAAATAAGTAGAAAATAAAAGCTAATAATAGGAGTTAAAATATGAAATTGCCGTTTTATTGTAATAGGTACTTCGAACAGGGTAAATGACTAAAAAAATCTAATTAGTCCGTCAGTTAGATTATCAAAAAATATTTGACCTGTGTTTTTTCTTTTGTTACGGGAAACAAAATTGACGAAGTTACGACGCTTTTAAAATTCTCAATACGTCATACCTTTCGCATAATTTTTACTGAGTCGTGACGTCACGAGCCCCCACTCGCGAGTTTTGATGCGTTTTATCTTTGTGAATATTCATTGATTTACAAAAACAAAAATACGTGTCCATTATTTTTCAATACTAGTCTAACTGACGGACTAAATAGTTTTGCAATTTGTGGATGATGGAATCTAGCCTATTGGCATAAACCTTCATGGTTTGAGATTTTTGAGTGATCTTTCACATGGAACCTATATGAAGATCTTTTTTTAAAAAATGTGCAACATTCGATTATCGACTTTCAGTTGTTTTTTTTATTCAGCTTAGACAAGAAATAAGGATACTTCAAAAATTCGAGTGATTTTTGAATACGAGTTCCAACGCGGAACTAACGCAGCAGAAACAGCTCGCAATATCAATGTTGCGTTTGGAGAGGGGACTGCTAATGAACGTACCGTGCGATTTTGGTTCAAACGCTTTCGTGATGGTAACTTTGATTTGAAGAACGAACAACTTGGAAGACCACACAGGTGTATAACAATGAATTGAAAGAGATGGTGGAAGCCGATCTGAGCCAAACTACCCAGGAATTAGCGGCATGGTTTAACGTAACCTTACCAACAATATTGACTAATTTGCGTCAAATCAATAAAATAAAAAAATATGAAAAATGGGTACCCCATGATTTGACTGATCTGCAGAAAGAAACGCGTGTTGAAAGTTGCCTTGTTTAATCGATACACAAATAAACAAATATTGGATCGAATTGTGACATTTGTGATTAAAAGCGGATTCTTTACGATAACCGTAAGCGAAAAATGCAATGGCTGACCCCAGCTCAAACGCCGCAACAGTGTCCTAAAGCAAAGCTTTCCAATAAAAAGGTAATGGTTGTAAGGCAATAAAAAGGTAAAATTGTTTGGTTGTCTCAGCTTGGTTTTATTCACAATAGCTTTCTCCGATCTGGTCAAGCAATAACGGCAGATGTCTGCTGTGCTGAACTCCGAACAATGATAGCAAAACTAGCAGTGAAACAGCCCCGGCTCATGAATCGATCTTCACCATTATAGCTCCATGATAACGCGAGACCTCATACAGCACGAGAAACCGTTTTAACTGTACAGGAACTACAGTTAGAAAAAATTTGTCACCCTCCATATTTGCCAGACCTTGCTCCAACGGACTACTATTTTTATCGTGATTTGGAAATTTTTCTACGTGATAAAAAATTTTCTTCTGAGGAGGCAGTACAAAATCCTTTCACAGAGTTGGTCGAAGCTAGATCACCAGAGTTCTATCGCAAAGGAATAAATGACCTTCCCATTAGATGGCAGCAATGAATGGATAATAATGGTACCCCTTAAAATGTGCACTTTATCAAGTTTGCACTTACTACTTCTGCAATTATCTACACAATAAGTACTATTCTTATCGAAATAAGTACGCATAATCTGCAACTTTGGCTATAAATCTTTCAAACGTTTGTTTTCACGTCGAAGGTAATAAATTTTACATGCATTGATTTCATAAAAAAATCGGTCACAAAGTTTTTGCACAATGTTTTTCATATTCCGCATCCGCATTTTCCAAGTGTGCTGATTCATTGCCTTTATTATTGTACTCATTTTTGACGTAAAATAAAAATGAACTTCGGGACGTCTTGGTAACGAATACTTCGGAACAATATATAGAATTTTCCTGAAGTAGGTTGATAGAACTTTTAAACCCACACTGCAAAGTGCAATTTCCAGATGTCGCTGATCTATATAAGATTTCTTAGAAAATTACGAACGGTACGGTTGCGAAACTTTGCCAACAGTCGACGTAAAACGTTTTACTATCAACAAGAGCGAGTCGTCTCGTTTAGGACAAGTCATAAGATAAGAAAATGTTTACTTTCTATTTGAACGGAAGAAGTACGTTACGAAGAAAAACAATCCGCTGTCAACAATGCAGAATTTGAAATCAATTAAGAGAGGATCCTGTTTGAATGGACGCCAGAATAAGGTGGAGTCCGATTGTGAATCTATCCCTGCTTTATAGCTTTCGAATAAGACACACCGCAGTAGTAAAGTATTATGTGAATTAAATTCTTATGGATGTCGAATTCGTTTTTTCGTCGAAAACTTAATGGCTGTTATGATCGAAGTGTTCGTTGAGTTGATATTTTTTAAGAGCGTTTGCTGATAAGATTTGTTTTTGAATCTTTTCGTAAACCAGATAGACCAAAATCTTCGCCGTTTTTTGGAAACGGAGGACAGCAGTTGGTCTCGGTTGGCATTTAAACACTTTTGGCAGTTGTATTGCCGGATCCACGCGCTTCTGTACTGTAGATCCTATCCTATACTATAGATACACAAAACTTCAACAAATGGTTTGTTTAAATTTAGTGTATCGAATGTCGCCCTCCACAAGCTTTCGCGAGCGCTAGTATGTTCCAGGATAGGCACGCGGGACAAGAATCGAGCTAGATAAGGCTATAATTGTGTCAGTTGGTTGAAATTCCGGCTTTAATAACTGTACAACAGCCGACAAACAACAAACTGTACAGTAGTTTGGCAGAAATATGTGTAAGTTTTCTGTAATAAATAAATAATATAACGTGCTATACAGTAACTGGGTTGTAGAACCGCATACTTACGTATGTTTGTATACCGGTTCGTATTCAGCTGCACCTAATTTGGATGGCAACATACATAGTAGGCAAGACTGATGCCGAGATATGATTGAGTGAGAATAAAATAATCCGTTGGTGAAAACTAACTTCTCATAAGGCGTTTCCAAACGTCTTTTATAATATACACAGCAAAGGAGTAGAACTTTATACCTTTTTATGGAAGAGAAATCATCAAATGACTTCTTCCGCTTTGGGCGAACTGACTAAAACCCATCCGTGTTCCTCTTAATGCCCTTTGCGTTCCAGGGCTGCGGTGACTCTTTCGAACAAATTGCGCAACCCTGGCAGGCACTGGCCCTAGCGGGCCCCGTCTACTATGCATACATCTCTTTGAGGCGCGCGCGTCGACCCGGGCCTGGTTCTGATAGGACAGCTAGCCACCCAACGCATCTGTTTTTAGTTAGAGTAAACAGGTTTCATTTGGGAAAGCTCACTTCATCGTCGACTTTGTCTATGTCACCTCAAATTAGACTAGAGTCAAGAGCAAACCCATGGCAAAAAAAACAACTTCATTCACGTCCAGTACATGTGGTCAAATATGTACACGCAAGTAAAATTATCCTTATACCTACTCGTACTAACCCACACCACTGTATAAAGATACTATGAGACTAATAAAAGCGGCTCCTACCCACAAGTAATTGAAACACTTTGGTAAAATGAAGCTGTAAAACGGAATATAACCGTTTTGGTCGCAAAAATGTTTTACCTTGTCTGAAGTTAAATTCTATTGGAGAACCTGTCCACTAGCGCGGAGCGAGGCAGCGAAGCGGAGAAACGGAAAAGTTTTAACCAATGGAATTGCATAAAATCGCCGCATCATGTAAGTCACTGACATTTTCACTGACATGATTGGTTAATATTTCTCCGTATAATATGCATAATTGAAGTCTAAACTCAAGGCTGGGCAAAGAGCAACGGAGTGTATGATTTTAAAAATGAAGCTGCTTTTCGAATTCGCAACATGGAAATACGGGCAATGAAGAACGAAAATAATTCAGGCATCGCAGAAGAAGGGCGTAGGTCTGCGAAGCCAAAGTGGTCGGGTCACAGGATGTAGGTCGCACAACACTGATGAGCTAGAAACGGCGACAGCTGAGGCAGGCTTGAGAAACACTGGCGTGCTGCTCCGGTTTCTTTTTCGACAGTCGAATCGAGGCTGCCAGACGTACGAGAAATCTAGTGCGTGTACGTGACTAAGCATTATGTGATTCTAAGAGATCGAGGGAAAATTAGATCTATGCTTCCTTCTGAAGTCCGATGTGGATGATTCATACAAGGAATGTCTAGTTGAAGCAATTATGACTTACATAATTTCTATTTCAAACAACTTGTCGACGGTTCACGTGACCAGAGGGCTGTGCTTTTCTTCGGCCAAAGAATCAGCATTGCCATTCAACGTGGCAATGCTGCCAGTGTTCTGGGCACTTTTGCCGTTGACAGCGATGTGGACTATTTTTTTGATGCCCAATGATTTATTTTGTTTTTTTTATGCGTTTGTACCTTATTTCTATGTAGTCTTTTAAAAGTGAATTTTGTAATTTTTTATTTTTGTAAGGTTATATAACATCCAGCCTTTGGCGCTCCGATTCGGATCAGACAGTTGGATACGTGAGTGCCCACCTTTAGACTCGTTTCTGACGGATTGGCCGTAGAAGGCAAAACAGAAAGAACGTTGGAATGTTATGGGAAACCCTTTGCCCTGCAACAGACCGATACAGGTTAATTAAAAAAAGGGATTAAAGTGGCTGATGACCTTCTAAAAGAGGGTTGAAGAGCAATTCAAAAGTATTTAGAATCGTCAAACATGCGTATGAAGTATTCCCTAAGGTTACACATAAAATGTTACGGGTCTATTAAACCTTTAAGTGACATAAGCACTTTATAAGTCTGTTGTTAAGGCAATGTAAATACCACTAACGTAGTTGTTCACACCAACGTTTGTGAAACCAAACAGTTTGTAATTCCCTAAAGAACGGTTCTAAAAATACTTAATGAAGAAAGTTGGCTTGCTCCTTATTGCCAACCAAAACCCGAAAGTTATTTTTATAGATGAGCATTTAACAGACTAAAATATTCGTCGTGACGGCAAACATCTTACAGTACTAAGAACCTTAGAGATCGAAAGTCGCAGAAAAAGAAATCATCATCACATTTATTCAATAACATTAACATTTTTGCGAATAAAACTTATTTTAGCATTTGATTTTTAACATGTAATAAGATTAATCAGAGAGTACCTACTAACATAAGGACGTTTAGAAAATGTATTATCAAAAAAAAACTTTTCCATTCAAAAAACTAAAGAACTCAGCTAAGCCAATTTTTTTATAGGCTAAGTTAGTCATTTCCAATGAAAATTAATACTTTTTCTTCTTTAATATTTTGGAGGAAATTGGTAAATAAATTAAGCCGGATTAGTTCCCCGGGACTGCGAAATATTTATCGTTTAATGTCGTTACCCAAGGTCAGCTTAAAACAGGGTATAAAACGGTCAAGGACCAAATTATAAGTCATTTAAATTCTGCTATAGACTTTCCAATAACTTAAAACTTAATTTATAAGTTAACCCTACAAATATAAAAGCTGTCTGGCAGAAAATAGATGCTTTGGATTTGAGAAGTTTCCCACAATAAATCTATTTATTTTCCCTAGAAACTTTTAGCTATTTTTGTAACAGAATTATTGAGATATAATTGCCCTCCCTTGCCACGGGGCTCACTTTCCCACAAGGGTTGTCAAAGACCGCGAAGACAGTCCGCTCTTAGGGAGTGGTTGAAACCTTACTGATGAGTTGTCTAGCTATCGACAACCCTATAATTACGTTAGCCTTCTCAGACTTAAAGGCGTGGCACCATTACCCGATGAGCGATGCCTGATAAGCAACGTCAAATTGCGGTATTTAATTGATTAACATGAACAGCTGGTAGAAAAAAAAAACGTCGCGTGTTTTTCGTCCTTAGGATTCCTGTAATTGGCTCAGGCACGACTGTAATACAGAATTCTGTCCGGTCGTAAACGTGTACACTGTACCTTACCTACCAATTAAATTATACTTTTTTTCATTTAGGTTCGGTACAGGTTTGCCGTTTGTACAGATCGTCGACCTTAAAGGAAATAGTTCTGTGAATTGTGAATTATTTTAATTGTTCTATTCGGTTGTTATGTTGTCATTTTCTGTACTTTTTATGGTTGTCTAGGGATTTGCCTAGAGTTTGCGTAGTTCAGGGTTATGAGGTTAACGGAATTGGTATCGAACCCGCAACAGAAATTTCATTCAATGCCAAATCTAATGAGCCTGAAGTCTAGACGTTTTTATCTAGAAGTTATGTTTCTTTTCGACGTATGCTACGACAGGTATAACTGCTCTGAGATTACTAATAAAATATGCTACTGTGTCCCAAGAACTGTTATTAGACGAGTGGTGCGCGCACGTCCTCTTTTGCTGTGTCCCATTGCCGCACCAATGCTGGGGCCCGAGTCTGCTATTTTTATAAATTTGTCATTCCGACACGATCCCATTGTCATGCCATTGTCATTTTGCTAAAAGTTCGTAATCTGCTAAATTCATAATCGCACGGTCACTGGCACGTCAGTGGTCTCATAATAGAATTGCGGTAGTAATGCCGTATTGCCATTATTATAAAACCGAGCTAAATTTGAGCATTTATTCATGCCAGATTTTATTTATATTTAGTTTTACATATTATTTAATAGAGTTATAAGCAATCTGAAGCAGTGAGAAGTTCGTAAATAAATCTGTCATTATGTACGAGATTACCATTCGTATGGCTTTCTTTCAATGGCGTGTCAGTGGTTGATCATTGGAATGTCATAATGACGCCATTATGATGCCATTATGTTAGTAGTTTGCCAAACTTGTCAAAATCAACCATTTCGAAATCAGTGATCGACCATTCTGACACTATTGTAATAGCAGACTCGAGCCCCTGGTCTGCGGGCGCCTCTACGTCGCCGTCGCTTGTGCAAAAACTATAATGACTTTTGTTCAAAAACTACAGAATTAGATTTATTCTCAGTGTCAGCAAATAGATTTCGCTCTGCTTTGTTACAGAAACTTAAGGATTCCGATATATATTATAGTTATTTGAATAGTCTTGTAGTCTTACTCGCATAGATGTTCATTAGTTTATTTATATGAATTGTATATGCTGTGGATAACGGTGTGAGTTTCACATTTATATAATATCTTTATTTTTATTATTTGCGCAGATGTAATGTGTTACTGTTTGTTGGTCCCAAATATATAAATGAGATTTTGTTAAATCAGTCTTATAACATAGGTACCACCGACGATGGAGGTTAAGATTTGAATATATTATTATGTATTTCGTTTGGTTGAAATAACATCAACATATTATTTGTACGTCTCTCGAGATTTAAAGTTTAGTCGCCAACCTAGACTTCTATTACACAATTTGATATCTCATTTAAACTAGCTTATCACGTAATAGTATCCAAAATTCGATTTGAGTTCGGTATAGTCATGGATGAGTTTCGAAATTTTTAAAGAGTAGTAAACACCCAGTATAATGGTTCCTTAAATGAATATTTCTTCGTAAAAGTTTAAAGTTCATCATGCCCGAAAGCTGGCAAAAACTCTTATCGCCTAAGTTACGCCATTATCACCCATTATGGCGATAAGATCCCGTACCTACTTTTAGAATCCTTGTGTCACTCTGTTGATATTTTCAACTGAATCGAAAGAGCACAAGGACTCTTCACTCTCAATATATCAATAATTTTTTTAAACTTAAATAAACATGTTTTCAATCTCTCACACTTATAAAATACGAGTACACTCAATAAAACTCACACTAACCAACAATAATCACCCTTAAATTATAATGTTAGAATGAATATAGAGTTGACGAGAGTGAATATAAAGCGGAGATCGTCCTAAGGCTCTAGGGCAAGCGCCACATTGTGATTGACAAAAAGTCTAAAATCTACCGCATTTTGGCATTGGCAAAATTGTCTAGAATTCTAGAGCCTCTGAACATTTGAACAACTCTCCAAACGTAACAGTGAACTAATGTTTGTTTCCTTTGTTCCAGAATCTAATGTTAAACCCACCATGTGGCTGCTAGGCGGTGGAGCGGCTCGTCCGCCCCCACAGCGTCCGGTCCGAGGACCCGCTATCTTAGCAACAGCTGACGGAGCAGTGCCACAGGTGCAGTGCATCACACACAACTGCGCCACCGTACCGAGGAAGCGAGGACTCGCTGTAAGTAACACATATACGTATATACGACCTTAACAAGATTAAATGTAAAATTAAATTAACTCGTTGGCTTCAGGAATTCAGCTACCTTGAAACTGAAAAAATTCAAAGTGTCTCGTTGTAGGTAATGATTTGAATAATTTTGTTATCAATTGATATGTATATTATATTATTTGATATATTTAAATATTTTAAATATTGATGAACAATATATATTATAGTATATATTATTCATCAATATTTAAAATGTCCAAGAAACAGATAATTCTACATCCTCATCACACATAAATACGCACACAACCTACACTACACTTTCCTTCATTCCCACACTATACTAACCGTACTAACACTATGTAGATATAGAAATTACATCTTGAGTTTTATTAAATTACTCACGACCACTGTATGCTTAAATAATAAATAAGGAAGAATGTCATTTAACCTAAGGAGTGGAGACCTGTGTCCTGAAATACAGGCCCCAAGCCTAGTTTAGGCACCAGTCTCCCACAATATAATTGCTGTGTACTATTGTTCCTTGTAAAACTGGTTTTTAATGTGTATTGTGGTGAGAAAAAAAATTTTTTCTTCAATGCTAGATGTTTTCACGAGTAACTTACCTGCAGTTCGATTTAGCCGGTCTATTTAGTCAACACCTCACTCTCGAATGAGTTCAGAGTGAGTAGTCATCCAGACTTATCTGTATATATTGACAGCTCACTTCATGGTCAATTCACCTAAGCTGACAAGGTGACATGTCTACAGAATCATACTGATGTATACTTCGCACCTTGAAAACGTAGGTGAAGTGAAAATGGATTGAGCTGCCAACCCAAGCATCGTGAATAATCACTTGGGAAATACAGCCCACTAACCATATTTATAATTTACTGAAAAAGGCTTCTTCCTTCAGTTTCTTGTTGTGGTCGATGATGGTGCCGACAATTTTCCATTCGGCATTCAAAAACTTCAAGGCAAAAAATCTAATTAGTCCGTCAGTTAGATTATCAAAAAATATTTGACTTTTGTTTTTTTCTTTCGTTCTTCTTCTTAGTCGTATCACTCTTGTCAGAGTGGTCGTGGTTATCACGTCCCGGCAGGTTGGGCAGCAGACAGTACTCGCCGCACGACGTCCCGCCACCGCTGCCTGTTGGCCGACAATCGCGTACACTCATGCACGGGAGCGCCCACTGCAGCCTTCATCTGATCTGTCCACCTCATGGGGGATCTTCCCCGTGGTCTTGTGCCTTCCACTTTTCCCTGAACTACAAGACGTTCTATGGAGGTGTTACTACGCCGACTAACATGCCCAAAGAATTTTAGGATCCGACTTCGCACTTGAGTAGATAGGCGTTCTTTTATGAGAAGTTCATCAAGGATGGAGGCATTTGTTCGGAATTCGGTCCAAGATACCCCGAGCATCTTCCTCCAACACCACATCTCCAGAGCGTCTATCTTATCTTCGAGCGTCTTAGAGCGTCTTTCTTTCGTTACGGGAACCAAAATTGACGAAGTTTAAAATTCTTAATATTATGTCACACCTTCGCATAACGAACCCCACTCCCGAGTTTTGATGCGAATAATTTTTTAGTCGTACCTAGATCGTATATCCGAGGAGGGTGTCTGACTCTGTGAAAGAAAACTTCAACGAGAATCATAATTTATTCATCTGCAATCTCTAATGCTACAACTTGTTTTCTTCCTACGATAAGTACTTTGTTACTTGAGGAAGGCAACGCTACAAGGCAACTTTAAAGTGTAGCTGATGTAGATGAACAATATTTCTACAAAGTAAGCTTTCAGCCTATTTGCAAATTTGTAACAAGTGGAGCAGAATAAAATAGCCCGTAAAAACTACCTGTACAAAATCATGCGAGAATAAAAGCAGGTGTCCAATTTCACATTTATAAAATACGCAAAGTATCACATAAAAGTAGTTTATTCGCAAAACGCTTGTAGAAATACGGTAAATACGTATGTTTCGGCAGCTGGGTTACCGAATACATATTAAACATGTTGTTCCCACAAAATTGGCTAAATATGTAAGCCTTTACAACACGTATGGAGCTCACAAAGTCTCTAAAAGTATTTTTTTAGTAATTTCAGATGCGCAGTTTTTACGAAATTGCTGTAATAAAGGGGGAAACAGTAAAAAACACTTGCATGCATCCCTGAGGATGTGCAAAACAGACCCAGAACTGTACTTACCGGAACCTTCTCATAACTGTTCGCTTAATAGCATACGAGTAAAACTCAAAGGGAATGACCTCAATATGAATGAGGACGTAAACGTCAAAAAAATACCTGTTCTTTTTAGAACATAAAAATACGTAACCTCTTTTTCTTATCTTCATCTTGTAATCGTACGTCGAAATATGCGATATGGCGGCAACAAAAGCAGTGAAAATTTCCTATCAGCAGACGTTTTCCTTGGGAAAGTCGATATGCGCCAAGACCTGCTTTCATTCGCTAGTCATGAAATTACTACGTATATAAAACAATTACTATGCAGTTAGCTTCATAATTACTTTACACACACGTCTTGCCTCTGACATTGTTTTCCGTTATTTTCGGTATGAGTCCAGTTTGCTCCATCATCTACGTCTTGGTTGGCCGCCATGTCACTAAGGGTTCAACAGGAGAACTAGTGGTTACAGTTTTTTTATTTTACATGCAACAGTCATGTCAGGCTCATTTAATATTTTAACAGATCATAAAGAGATCCATTCCTTCACTTGAGATCAGCAGCTTTCCGGGATACATCCATATTCTTAACACGGTTTATGCAATACAGCTATAAAGCATATGGTCCTGATAAGCTTTGTCTCGCTGGTAGGTTGGCTTGTTTTATTATAGGTGTTAAGTTGTAGTTTAAAAAAAAATGATCCTGACAGGAGCCCCTTCTACTGGATCCAATTATTACATTAATTAAACCATCCAAGACAATACACATATTTTTTATCTTAATCTTTCTTTAGGAGGAGCTCAGTGTTATACAAACCTATCTATACTAATATTATAAAGCAGAAGAGTTTGTTTGTTTGGTTGAACGCGCTAATTTCAGGAACTAATGATCCGATTTGAAAGTCTTTCAGTGTTAGATAGCCTATTTATCGAGGAAGGCTATAGGCTATATATCATCACGCTGAGACAAATAGGAGCGGAGCATTAATGGGAAATGTGACGCAGACGAAGTTGCGCGGGTCAGTTAGTCTTTAATATGTATTGTATTAAATTAAAAAACGTAGATTTGTTCTAAAGAGTCACCGCGGCCCTGGAACGCTAAGGGCATTAGAAGGAACACGGATGGGTTTTGTCAGTAAGAGTCTGAAACTCTCTTGCTAACAATATTGCTGTTTCAGTTTCTACGTGTGGCACGCGTCTAAAGGTACTATCGTTACATGATCCAACTATACGAAGTGGAATTTTATTGAGTATCACACGTAGCTACTTTAAATAGAGTACTAGAGAAGTCGCTAAAATGCTGCTTCAGTTTAATATTTATTTGGTATTATTTCGAAGAATATTTCAACAATGTCGACGTTTATGTCTTTAAGATCAGTTTGAAATCAAACTTTGCGAACTGTATCACAGTTTTCTGTATTAACGTCGTTTCTTTATTTACTACACTGTTTCTAGTGGCCCCATCTATTGTCTCTAACGGGACGCTAAACATATTTGTCATTATTTATGTGCTAAGATTATAACGTAGCGATAGCGAGTTCTCTATGTCCTTGTTACATCATTTGCCTTGTTTACAATCTGTTGGCGGAAGCAACAAGTGAATAAGCATTTTGTAACGACCGCTAATCTTTGGGTTGTAGACAGACGCCTTTTAGGCTATTGAAAAGCACATGCCGAAGATGGAGCACGCTTGCCTAGAAAAAATCTATTAACTCTTGAATGTAAGACTCCCCAGACTCCTTTTTTGGTCTACAATTATAATACCTCGCATTTATCCATCAGCCTATCTTGATTATGATTAAAACTGTTAGGGTTTTTAAGACTTTGAATACAATGCGACAAAGCTTTCTCTTTTTATTTTCCGTATACCAACTCTAATGACGTTGACGCTTCTACGCTTTTGTGGTTGTATGAAGAAGCCTTCAGTCATTTGGCTTAAGTTACCCAGTAAACATTTACCCAAACCATTACTAACCCAATTTCTAACGGCTTAAGCATGGATTTAAAATGCTTGAGCATGAATTTGTATGTCGCGAACGCGACTACTCCCGAAGATTGCTGACCACGTGACGAGTTTGTTTTGACCTAGACTAGGTGAACTCCGTCCATATTTGTGGCGTCAATAAATGTGCCGTCTGCACTATCGTTACTAATACAAGACAATGTAGTATTTTTTTCAAAAATAAATAGGACAAGTTAGGAATATTAGAGCCTATTTGGGGTATAGCAATGAAAGAAATAAAATACATTTATTTCGCCAAAAATGATGCACAAACAAAAAATTAAATACAAATATATATATCTTATATATATATAAAACAAAGACGGGTTTGTTACAACACTTATAACTCGAGATCTGCTGAACCAATTTTCGTGGTTATTGATTCGTTGGATTCGTCTCCGACCCGAATAGCAGAATACATCTTAAAAACAATGAAAACTCGATTTGTGCAATGAATACTTAATTGACGGGAGCGAAGCCGCGGGGGACAGCTAGTTACAAACTAAATACAACCTATTCTATTCTATATTTTTATGTGTCAAACAAAGCCGATTGACACCACCAGTCAGGACCGGGCATATTATCATCTCTGGTCACACCACAGACAAAACATAATACAGTTCAACAGTTGTCTATGGCGTGACGTCCGGCACCGACAAATTGACAGATGACAACATCCATGCAATTCTGTAACACCTTGCCATGTAAACGTGAGACATGCAGTGAGATGTCAATCCATACAAACAAGATACAATGATAGTTCTCTTCATCGCTCCACTTAAGTTTACACGTTGACTGATGATCACAGCATCACAGCTGATGATAAACCTACGTTAGGATATTTTCACCTTCAACAGAAATACAGGATGTTTCTCAATGCGATTACTAGTCTTAAAACGATGAAAATAATACTGTTCTAAAATCTTTAAAATTCTGTGGATGTAAACTTATTTTGGCTGTTATTTTAAATATACCATATTATGTAAATTAATTGATATGCTTTTTTTTGTGAAACAACAGTAAAAAGCAAGGAAGGATATTGTGGGAATAAAGTCAGAACTGCTGGGATGTGACTCTATTACTACATCACTATGGTAGGCGCCAGATAAATGTGCGATAACAGTCATTGACTCACATACATTTATTTATCAAAATCAAAAAAAAATTAAATTTAACCTGAATCGACTTCTATCGTGACCTTTTTTGTGAGCCTATCCTATCAATAACAAAAAAAAAGAAAATAGGGTTCATAATAACGTATTGTTCGAGTATATCTACGAAAGTATATTAGGGAAAAGTCAATGTACTTTATTTCAAGTTTATCTGGCGTCCACTATAATCATTTTGGATTGTATGTATGTAGCAGATGGCGATTGTGAGGTATATGTATTTACATTGGAAATATTCTGAAGTTAAATAATTTGGATAAAGAAATCTGTCAAAAGTCACTGTCTTGCCAAAATTATCCTTTCATTTAGAATTTAAAGTTGTCTTTTCGTCAATTTCTACTTTTTGATAGAAACGCAGCCTGCGTTTTCACCAGATACGTGGGAGGATGTGTTTGTTAGGAACCAATGTAATCGCTTCAGTTGCCTAGCTTCGCTCAGCGCAAGGTTGTCTGCTTGTCGGTCTTCTACAGATTGTACTTCGGAGTGTGCCCAAGAACTCCACGACCACATCCCACCAGCCCCCTTCTAACATCGGACATCCAGATGCACTGTAACTTACCATTCCTACCTTGTTGCTATTCCAGCAACTCGCATTAAGCGTTTCCAAGGGACTTTCAAAATGCGCACAGCAAAGGAGTGGAACTCTCTGCCTGTGTCTGTGTTTCCGAACACTTACAACCCTAATCTTTTAAAAGTTCGAGTGAACAGGCTACTTCTGGGTAAGCTCGCTCCATCGTAGACTTTGCCACTGACACACTAGACTAGAGTCAAGAGCAAACCCATCACAAGTAAAAAAAAAAGCGATTCGATTCCTTCTTGACAAACATATCCCTCCCTGCGCATCCTTGCTCGTCTCTGGTGCAAACGCAGGCTGCGTTTCTATCAATAAGTAGACATTGACGAATAGACAACTTTAAATTCTAAAATCTTGAAGTTTTAAATGACATTTTGATTTTAAACTTTCTTTTATTTTATCGATGGCCACTCACAGTTCCAAGCCCTAGAAGGTTGCAACTATACCCGGACTTGCCTGAGGTGAATTTTAAATATTCCATTTTAATTCAAAAATAGAAATGGGTGGAATTCCGGTTGCCTTTGGGTAGAAGCTCTCCTTGTTTCCGCTACTACCCCAATCAGCAAAGAGCACGCGACAAAGACTTCGGCGGATCACGACAAGTCTAATAAATTATTTATTGTCATACATTACCAATTTTAAAATAAAACATTTTGTTTTTAAAAAAGAAACTTAAACTTATATATATTATTATTATAGCACACAGTTCAGTTTAGTTACCTCTTAAATAATGTTATGATCTTTTACTAGTTAAAGTCATGCAAAAATTAACCTTGTATACATCAAGTTAAAGTTGAAATTCGTGTTGTTTTAGCCTTCATATTATTCATGTTACAGACATTACTTTGTCGTGATCGTAAAAGCGATGCATATAGCTCGGACACCGAGGGACATTGGCTTCATACATGCTAATTAATTGTTTTGCACCAGTTATCGTGTTTAACACCTTTGTAGCTTGTTTACTTTATTAATAGAACATTAAAAACGTTTTAATTAAAAATACCATTAAGTTTTTCTTTTTTCTATCAAATAATAGAATAAGTTAGTATGTTCATTCAATGATAATAATCCTAATAGGTATATAAAATCTCCCTCGTTTCTGGTGACTGACTGAGTGACTGACAAACAAAGTACCTACAGCCAAAAGTGCTGTTCGTAGAAAGCTAAAGGAGAAGGGAATGACTCCATACATTCCTGGGCCCAGGTGTTAACTGAATCAAACTAGCCTTATTTGTAAGAGGATAATTATAATAACAAGGTCTCACTGAAAATTTGGTGAAATTTGGCTATCCAGGAATCAAGTTATATGAAGTACCTACTTATAGTAAAAGTGAGGCTATATTACAACCAAACCTAACAACAAAATATGGAACATAAGTACTCTGTGCTCAGATCGAAAGAAAACGAACGAGTGACATCTGTCAGTCGGTGATTGACTGATGTCAGGCAGAAGTGTTAGGCCGGAAGAAAAATGAAAAGAATTCGATTCGCTTTGAATCGATTCCACGAAAAAAAAAACGTGTCACTCGACCTTCATACATGTTCTGATATTTAGTTTCAGAATTTAATTTAAGTTTTCTCGCTTCCTAGATAGAAACATGGTACCATATTTTGTGATTTCGTTTAGAAAAATATAACGGATTTTTTAATATACATTTCAACTAGTTAACTGCTGGGCCCAGAAGTCCCCTTCTCCTTTGGCATGTGGGTTCCTTGGATACTGTAGGGTAGCACTAAGAGGACATCCCGAAATTCCTACGGGTACGGGATATGCGCATACAAAGTAGCGGGCAAAAGCTAGCTTATGAAATGGTGTCTATTGTAAGTTTTTTTTATTTCTACTTCAGCATGAAAGTCTGTCAAACTTTGGCATTGAAGTAGAATTTGGCACAAACTTAACACAAAATTTTCAATTCACAATCTAGCCCTAATAATGCGAAGTAACAAATTAACAGTAACTGGCCGCTTCTCCGACGTTTATTAGGAGTTAAATGATAACGAAATTGTCTTTGGAAAACGTGTTAAAAAAATCGGTCAAGAGATAGTCGGACTCGCGCACCGAGGTTTCCGTACCATCACATAAAACGTGAAATGTTTTTTTTTAATTTTCATCGGCGAAGCCTATCATCATCTTCCTGCCCTCATCCCATGTTACTTGGGGTCGGCGCGTTTTTTTCTTCCAGTCTGCCCTATCAGCCGTCAAACTTTCACTAACTCCCTTTTCTTTAATTTCGCTTCTTACACAATCCATCCATCTTTTCTTTGGACTTCCTCTCCCTATACTACTATACTCGTCAGAAAATTTTAACAATGAGGAGTATATCGCAGTTTTTGATTCGCACCATCTTTTGAACGCTAGAAGATTTAGCTGTAATCTGACGCTGTCGGAAATAAAAATCTTGCTTATTTTCAAAATCTATCTTCAGTACTTATACATATTCGTAAATCTTAGACTTGCCGTGTCTGTAAGTTGAATGTTTTCGCGTAAAAATACATAGAACTGTTAGAAAAGAGACATAGAATTCAATTTTTGAAAATTTTGTGTTTGTCTATTTGTACGTTTGTCGGTTTGTCTTAGCGTTTCTGGGAGCATCACGCATAAACCACGAATTGGATTCAAAATAGAGGTATATAAAAATATTAAGTAATTATCGGAGTAACAGTTAGCCTTTATTTCATCAAAATCGACCCACAAAATCAAAGGATATCGAATTTAAAGTTTAGGAAGAAACTACATCAAGCGCTTTAATAGTTTGTTTTCATTGAGACTCCATATATTTGCAATGCCATCTATTGAGGAAAGTTGTAGTAACGAATTTGTGAACAATCAAAACAACATATTCATGAGTTATTTTAGTAGAAAAAAAAAATAGTCACACCATAAGAGTCCTTTCTACCATTTTAGTACGGAACCCTAAAAACAAGTTGAATGCCTTCAACTTGTTTTTAGGGTTCCGTACCAAAAAAATGTTTATTCCGATTTTGGCTTGTCGCCAAAAGATAAAGTTATTAGACCAACTTACAAACATAATGGTGTCTCTTAATGACCATAAAATTTTGTAATAACCGCCAATTCTGTTAAAAGTGTTTGTCACAATAAAACATGCTTTTAAATAATAATAAAACAACTTTATACGATAGGGAAAACTGATAACTGTAGCTATTATAATTATATTTATCAATAAAGTTATCTATTATTCATAGAATTTTAACGTAAATTATAAAAAAACGCATACTGGAATTTTTTTTTTCTTTTTCATCATATCATTTCTACTAACCGTTCCTCTTAAGACTAATAATAATTGATTATCAAACAAAACGACTACTGGAAAATTCTTGTTTTCTTTCTCATAACTACTAAGCGTTCCTTTTAAGACTAATAGAAATTTATTATATAATAACAAAATCGCTACTCCGGTAATATGATTTATAAAATGTACCTTGATCGTGAATATTCCGAATTGGTTCAAATGGCCCCTTTAATATTTAAATATGTTTATATTGAGACTATGCTCTCAGATTTTAGAGATCAATAGCATTAATTCGTTGTTGGATTTTCTGGATGTCTAAAATAATAGAAACCTTGTGATGTGGACAACATTTTGACCCTTGTCGCTTCACTGAACTGTATTTGGTAACTTTCTTCTCATTTTCGATAGTTTTTTATGACTTTTTTCAACATTAAAAAAATCAATCCATTGTTCTGTCACGATTTCATTAGAATGACGTAATCATCATCATCATGGTGGACATCCCAACTATACGCACAAAACGTTTTGGGAATACATTCATTGTGCGTACAGCTAAGGAGTGGAATTCCCTGCCTGAGTCTGTGTTTCCTGATAGCTACAACCTGGGAGTATTTAAGTCAACAGTGAATAGGTTACTTCTAGGCAAGCGTGCTCCACCTTAGACCGCATCATCGCTTAACATCAGGTGAGATAGTGGTCAAACGTACCTTCGCCTATCAATATTAAAAAAAAAAAACATAATTATAAATTAGCTGAACTGCGCAACTTCGTTTGCTTCACATTTTTCATTAAAGCTCCGCTCCTTTTTGTCGTAGCGTGATATTGTGGAGACTATAACCTTCCTCAATAAATCGGATATCCAACACTCAAAGAATTTTTAATTTCGAACCTCTGGTTCCTGATATTAGGACGTTTAACCAAACAAAAAAACTCTTAAGTTTATAGTATTAGTTTATCTTTTGTAAAATCCATCGCTTAGGTACTCGGTTTTACAGAATCAAGCTTTACTATTATAAAGCTTACGTAGTAACAGCAAAATATTGTACATCTTTCTCGTTCTGCCCAATCGACGAGGATAGTCGATATCATTATTATATAGGTCATTCGAGTCTTCAACTCGCGTGTTAGGGATATGCAGGAAAAAAATATTGATTGTCCATGCAGTTACGTAAAAATATACAAAAATATAATACTGGTAACAGTGAAAATAGTATCAAAATTAGGCGAAAAACAAACGCGATATAATAACTTATAACAAATATATCTGTTACTCTCGCGAAAACACTGCTTTCTATGGCAGCTGAAAAGGCGTCGTGGACTTTGACGCCAAAGTCTATATAGGACTTCACTTTCTAACTGTAGTTTTTGAAGCTTTATAACTTCATCGCTGATGAAAATATATAAAAAAAAAAACATCTTTATTGTTTACTAGAGCTGAAAAGTATTTCATTAAAAAAAATAAAATAATCGCATGCATTTACCCTATTTTGAATCCGGTGTCTCAATAAAGCATACTTCTTTGAACAGAAACCGTCTATTTTCAAAAACGAATCTCATAAACAAGTTGTTTATAAAACTTATTTGGTAACAGAGACTTGACTATGTGGATTCGAATCTCACAAACAAGTTGTTTATAAAACTTACTTGGTAACAGAGACTTGACTATATGGATTGAAGTTTATCTAACACCTTTTTGTGACATAAGACACTCCCAAGTCGTGGTAAGTTATCAAATGCTTGCTGCTTGCTGTCTTTGAATTCAGGTCGACAAAGTGTAGGTACCTACTATCTATCCACCAAGGTAATTGGATTCCCTGTTAGAAAAGTTTCAATCCACTAATGTTATGGCCGAGAAATGGTGGCAGCTTTGCCCTTGATTCCATATATCCAGTGTTTTCTATACAAGGTATAATTATCTGCAATGTATACTGACATAGGTACGAAGAAAATTTCAAAAGTGATTTAATATAGAGGTGCCCTTTTGTTTTAGAAACACTATTCTTAGTGCATTTTTATCATATTATACGGAACCCCGCGGAATATAAACAAACAAAATAATGCAACTTTATTAATCCTAATATCGACGGTTGAAAGGCGATCTAAGCGACATTTAGTTAAACTTGCAGGAGGACGGATCATAGCTAATTTTTTTGAAAAAAAATTCATAAAAAACGACTATTTGATAGACTTTTATATATTTAATACAATATATCCCTAATTAAGTAAGGACGTTTTTTATGTTATTACTGTTGAAAATTATGTATTATTTTAGAAAATTTATGTTAGTTAGCCCAAAATGCATCAAATTTAGTAATTTTTTGAGAATGGCAAAACGATTCAAATGCCTACCGTAAGTAAATAGCTGAAAGTAAACCGGCTCAAGCATCGACCTAGAATAAAATAATGCTAGAGAAAATGAATTTGGTGCCAAGTCAACTGACAGTTATACGGCCATCATAATTCAGCAACGTCCACAGTATTATTTTTGAGGTTGCTATACCATTTGCAATGCATGCAATTTTGGACAATTTCTTGCATATTATTATAAAATATCTTTTTGTGTAGAGGAATCATTCAAGATGTTAATTCAATGTTCTATTACCTTGTTCCAAGGAACAAGGTATAGGTATATAGACATACTTAATATAACTTAATGTTAAAAGGTTCAAGCGATACGGTTTTTTAATGTAGTTGAATGCAAAATGGGTCAAACGACAAAACCACGACCATGGCGAAAAAGCCAATTGCCTGAATCGACACACCTTATAAAAATTCGAAAATTCAAAATAGCTTAAGTGATCGAGTTCTCAAATTTGTCTAATTTTGTGTCGTATAGATCATTGAGCTTAGGCCTGTTTTGCAGTGGGTGCTAAGCGCCAAAAAACTAGTAAAAAAAATCGAAACTTGACTCAAACGACGGAGAAAAATTCGAATATGTATATAACTCAATACTGCAAAAAATGTCGCTTAGACCAATTAGCCTTTCAACCGTCGTTATGTAAAATTATTCCGTTACTGAGTGACTGACAGACAACGCAGAGCCGAAACTACTGGTCGTAGAAAGCTTAGATTTGACTTGTAAGTTCTTTGGGGAGTGTAAGTCAGCACCAAGGTATGATTTCCCGGAATTCCCACGGGAACGAGATAAAACGGGATGTGCGTGTACGAAGTCGCAGGTAAAAGCTAGTGTGATATATAGAACCCCAAAACATGTTTACACACTAACTACAGTGACATGTTCTAACTAACACAGATAAACGTCGCATAGTAATTTCATTACAACATTTATTTAACGTTAAAAGCTTGCCTTTATCGCTTTAACTTTTGATTCCTTTGATACACGGATAATTGGATTTTCTTGTTCGGAAAAATATAGAAAATCCCTTTGTTTCTAGTAAGTGTTTTCGTTTTGTCAGAGGGTAAGTAGAGAGCACTTAAGAGTTATAGTATAACATCATCACGGCTGCTATTTTAGAAGGGCACGGTTTGTTACAGCTATGTGTACTTATCCTGTAGCTCGCTAAGCTCTGCTGGTTGGGCCCTGTGGCCTTAATTTAAATATAGTTTGGGGCCTTGGAAAGGACATAGGATACTTTTTACCCCTTGGAATTAAACACTTTTCACTTTTGTAAGGCGACGGGCAGGAGCTAGGTGGTGCTATATTTACTTATTGTCTCGATAGCAGTTTTTTGAGTACTAAACGAAGAGTATTTGTCACTGATTAATTATCTCCATTACGTATGGTTCGGATGTTCACCTACAAGTATAAGAAAAAAAATCTTGCACGCCCTTGCATATAAAATTTTTAAAACCTAGTTCTACATTATTTGTATAAAACAAAGTTCTCCGCCGCGTCTATGTATCTGTGTGACGACACGGTTGGCGCAGTGGTTGAGCGATTGACTGCTGCGCAGCATGTCGCGGGTTCGATTCCCGCACGGAACAAATATTTGTACCACCTACATGTATTTGTTCCGAGTCTGGGTGTTACAATGTACATAAGTAGTTTATCAGCCATCTCGTTACCATAACACAAGCATTAGGTTGCTTAGCTTGGGACTATATGGCGTTGTGTGAAATGTCCAAGGATATTATATTATTATATAATTTATTATTATTATTATCTGTCTGTCTGTTCGCGATAAACTCAAAATCTACTTTAAATTCTCTACTCTCACCAATGGATAGAGTGAATCTCAAGGAAGGTTTTAGTAAATATTGTTTGTCAAGCGGGCGAAGCCGCGGACATCAGCTAGTTTTTAATAATTTTCAGATTGAATAAAATGTAGAGTTTTGTTTTATTTATTTTTTGCGTTTTTTGCGGCTCATCATTATAAAAGAAGCATTATGTGGCTTGGAAAGAATAAAGGTTCAGTATAGCTGGTTTAAAGGCCTTATCTATACTAATATTATAAAGAGGTAAAATTGTTTGTAAGTTTGTAAGTTTGTATGTAGGGGGTAATCTCAGGAACTACTGGTCCGATTTGAAAAATTCTTTCAGTGTTAGATAGCCCATTTATTGAGGAATGCTATAGGCTATAAATTATAAAGATATCATGCATATTAGCCAAACTATCTCAATTTTTGTCTATCCAGGCGGAAAAAAATAGCTCTTACAACAGAGTTATTTGCGTGCGCTGCCTTAACAGTTGTATATAATTGAAAACAATGTATGGCAACCTGGTCCGCTTTGAATAGTTCTACAAAAAAGTCAGCGGCACCATATTTCTATCTTATATATTTTAGCAGATATAGTAGCTTTTATGTGTTAAAAAAAGTATTTTTCGATGTACTTATCTTTGAACGATTTTTTAAACAACAAAATATTAAACCTTATCGAAAACAATGTTATAATGATCACAAGAACATCATAGAGATACGATTTGCTCAAAACAGTATGTCAATTGGTTGAATAGTTTCGAAGATAATATAAATTACTAAATGGCAAAACGCCGCCCGCGCCGTCCATTCACGAACCGCATTAGAACATGCTTTGTGCAATTACGTAATTTTTCTGAATCGTGGTGTTAAGATTTTCCGCGGATTAATGACCCTCTCCAGTTATTATTTAACTTTTGTCGTTAGGTACGTGAGTTGTACGTAGTTGGTTGAATGTTGTTGGTCTATTGTTTTGGTTGCTCGGTTTCTCAAAACACAATCACAATATTACTTCGTTCTCATTCTTCGAGTTCGAAGCCTGCTGTGATATTTCTGTTTTTGGGATATCGGACAGTTTCAGCGATTGTTTATCATGCCTAAAAGGAAATCTCAACTTTCCCGTCAGACATCCCAGACATGAGACAAGAGCAGGTCGAGTACGCCGTACGGCAGAGTCTGCTCTTGATAATCATCTGCGCCTCTCGAGGAATAGAGAAAATATTTCGCAAGCACGCGCTGGGAAATCTAGCTCCGAGCGTTCACAGCGGCTTGCTAACCAAAGCTGGAGAACATCGCAGGTCCGTGCTCGGGAATCTAGCGCTGAACGTGCACAGCGTCTCAGTGATTTAAAGCAGCATGTCTCTGCAACAAGGGATAGGGAGTCTAACGCTGAGCGCTCGCAGCGGCTCGCTAGCCTAGCTACATACATAATTATGCAATAAAAACAAAACCCTCCTTTTGGCAGTCAGGAAATAAATCATAGCACTCAGTACTAACCGAACCACACTCATTATTTCATCACAAGTTAAAATGTTTACCGCCCAACGAAGTGGGCACGGGTCAGCTAGTTAGTTATAGAATAACTCCTTCAAAGTAAAGATTTATCAGATAACAAGCTTTTGCTCTCGTGTGTTGTCTGGCAGTCACTCAGCCATTTAATAAGTCACCAGTAACGAAATAATTTTACATAAATTAATGTTTTTTCATGGGACCAAAATTTGCGAGAGATTTCGATACACATGCAAAAATCACATCCTAAATTCTTCTCTTGTACTATCAAAATCTTAGATTTTGGCTCCAACCTTCTGCCAAATGCATCCTATTTTTAAAGAATTTAATTAGATTCCACGTCCAATCGCTCTTGCAGGTTCATTGAGGTCAACAAACGTTGCTACACTTTTTCTTTTATTCTTAATCAGTTTGGTAGCGAACTAGTTGTAACAGAGAGTAACATCTCGCTCTAAGTCCGAGGGGAGCAAGTACTAGAAATTATAGGAGCTGACCCTATCTGTGACGTAATATTTTACTCCTGCAGCAAAACTTTCCTCTTCTGTAGAACTGTGATTGAAAGACAGATGATTCGTGATTGCATCTGTTCTGGAGCGACTTTTGCGAATTTTATTTGAGGTTCAAATTAAAGATGACCACGTTTCAATCTTAAATCCTAAAATATCAAATTGTTCCATCACTAGTGACAGACAAAGCACAGCCAAAAGTACTGGTCGTAGAAAACTAATATTTGGCATGTAGGTTCCTTGGTGTGTATGTATAGCACTAAGAGAAGGATTCCGGAAATTCGTAAAGGAACAGGAAAAACTTTTATTAAATATCTTATAACTGGGTAATTATTTAAATGTTTACGTATATTATACATAGACACAAGTTTCAAACTCATGATTCATCTAACTTCATTTCATTCTATTGAATGTTATGAACATGTTGGGATGAGCTGAATGTTCAATTGGTCCTTCGGGCCGAATTTAGTTTCTCTAGAAAAAAAATTAGGAAAAGTAATTGCATCTCATTATGTAATCAATTTTAAATGTCACCATCGACGGGACATCATATGCGATATAGAGTAGTTTATTTTATCTATTTTAAACTTAAAAAACACCATTACCAAGATAATCTACAGGCTAGTTTAAAAAAAAATCAAAAGTCATTTATTCGAATTAGGCTGAGAGCCAGCACTTTTTATACGTCAACTTTTACAAAATACAGTCCCCCCAAAACGCCCGCCCGTCACTTAACTACTTCCTAGTGTTTTAGCTGTGGAGAAGAAGTGGCCAATAAACTCCCCCCAGCAACAAATCTTTCTGTTATGCTTTAAGAACTTGAATTTATATTATAAATAGTATAAAAAGTATTTAAAGCACGACACAAAAAATAATATGTATATATAATTATATCTCTTGTTTGTAAGTATGCAGTGAAAACCAGGGAGCGGGCATCTTCCCCGAGGCAGCGACATACCGGGAATGGCGGATAGCCCTTATGGAGATATTTGCCTAACAGTGAGACGATACTAATCCCAATGTAATTATTGACAATATGTTACCATGAAGATTCCAAGAGTATAACTATCTGATCAGGAAACACATTAGTATTCAGATTTCAGAGTGATTAACTAATTGCAACAATACTGTTATATCTGTGGGATAAGAAAACGAAGGCTCGTTAACAAATAAATTGGTCTTTGGGACCTGCATATTATCATAGCAACCTCGCCTTTCGAGGTCGGCAGTACTTATTACCACAATAAGGTATTATAGTACGATAATAAAAGCTTAATTTAATATAAATTCTGGCGGTTATTCATAATCTCTAGGGACTGTAAACAATATGTTTGAGAATTAAAATAGTATATGACGCATAAGGGACTACAAATTTTACTCTAATTTATTATACAAAAGTTAAATTTATTCAGTATAGGAGTAGGTACGTTATATTATAAAACCTTGGCAATTAGACATGTTGGTATAAATTTTGTGAGATTTAGATCACGTTTACATGGTAGCTAATTTATTGTGACTGATTTAAAGCTTTAATTAAAGAAGGTTCTAGATCTTACGTTTCTGCCCGGTTCACGAACGAAAACTGCGCTCTCAGTAATGGGAAAAACCGTTAGGATGTCTTATTAATATTTAATTTATTTTAAATTATAATATCAATAATGGAATGTGATTTCGATACAGTTGATACGTTCTAATTATAATGTGCATTGGACCAAACGTGTTTTTTACACGCGCACGCCTGACAGTTTAATAAAAACATCTAAACCATAAAAATGCAGCAGCCAAGTATTTCTCAAGAAATTATAAGTTTTTTCTCAAAGAGAGTTAAAGTTGTGTTTCACTCAAAAGTTGCCAGGCATCGAAACAATGACGTTATTATTTTATTGCGAAGCTAATTGATTAAAAGTGCAAAAGACGCTGTCACGGTTAAGAATCACGTGGAAACTAGTTTTTCCATGACTCTGCTGTTATAACTTTGAACTTGAAATTTATTGTTCAAGTGCAGTAAGAAGACCGAGGACCAAGGTTTGCTTGTGCCCATGAAACAAAGCGAAACCTGACTCGATTACCATATTTAGGAAAATGTTAATGGAAACAGCGCTTTCAGAAGAGGAAAATGTAGTTAGAAAGGAAAGAATACTTAGGAGGTACCCAACAGCCCGCCGCTAATGCACACTCTACTTTAAAATTCGACTTTTCTCATGTTAAAAAGATAATATCAGAGGAAATGAAATCTAAATCAACTGGTTAGTAGAGCTTTTAGGTCAGGATAGGCGAGACCTACGGCAAAATAATTTCAATCCGTGTAGGTTCAAACATAATACAGATTTTGAGATTGAGTGTTCTTTTAGCGACGCGGTCAAGGAACTCAGTTTTTCTCGTGGTTTTCACTTCTTGTGCCGATATTTGTTCGATAGTCTCGTTGAAATGTTGACACGATCTATTTTGTATGAAGTGCGTATACTTTTTCAGGTTTTTCTTTGCCTCTATTTCTGCAGTAATGGACCTGCAGTGCGATTCTGTAAACATGTCGTAGTGAACACTTAGGCGAAGCGCACGACAAGTGAGCTGTCAAACCATACAAATAAGATGGCGTAACAGCTCACTTGTCGTTGTGTTTGTGATTATGAATAGAATGTTCTAAGTTTATCGGGTGAGATGTCAACAGAATCGACCGGCTGTTATATTCATTTGCTAAGCGTGGTTACTAGCTGTTTTACCAAGGAACTGCCGGTCAATTCTTTAAACAGCTCACCCGACAAACTTAGAACATTCTACTCATAATCACAAACACAACAAAAAAAAGAATTCGCGAAATCGGTCCAGACGTTCACGAGTGATGCAAGAAGGACCAAGGGAAAAAGGGATTCATTTATATATAAAACATATAGATATAGATTAACCCCATAATCTATGCTGTCCGCTCGTGATCAATGCGTGACGCAGAACGACAGTATCACTACAGTTCCTCAAAGTTATGTGAGTTACTCGTGTCGTAGGACGCAGTTTTGATTTTCTATAACCAAATTAATTGATAAAGGTGCTTTTAACATTCATGTACCTAAGTGCAATGTACTTTTTCTTTATTAAAAGTTGTAGTACTTATAAGAGCGCACTAGGTGGCTGCAGACATAAAATAGTGCAAGTGTGGTACCAAGTTCTATTGCTGGGGTCTCCTAAGTATAGGTACGTTTGCTCTTTTGATGACCTTAACCTAAAATACACTTCACTAGCTGACCCACGCAACTTGGTCTGCGTCACATTTTCCTTTAATGCTCCGCTCCTTTTGTCGTAACGTGATGATATATAGCTTATAACCTTCCTCGATAAATGGGCTATCTAACACTGAAAGAATTTTTCAAATCGGACTTGTAGTTCCTGAGATTAGCGCGTTCAACCAAACAAACAAACTCTTCTGCTCTATAATATAAGTATAGATATGTCACAACAAATTCAATTACATTATGGTATTATAGTCAGTTACTAGTATTTATGTCCGTTCAGGTCTAAGCTTTCCAAACCTTGATCGAAGCTTCCAAAGATCAGTTATGATTAATGTTATTAAAATTATGGGTAGAGTACAACCGGTTAGCGGGCATAGTTATCCTTCAAAATAGATATATAATATTAGTTTTAGTTGAGAGGTGCTACACCATTCTGCGTTTCGTTGCACACTGTTTTAATCCACAAACAACTTGTTTCCAGGAATGGGTGTGGACCTTGACCGGCCAGAACCGACATAATCGTGAGAAGGTGGACCCCGGGGGTGAACTGCAGATCATGCTGCCTGCACAGCCTGATAAAGCGATCTCCGGAGAAGTCTGTCTCCTGGCTGAGAGCCCATTCAGGATACTGAGGGTAAGTCCATTGTTTACATGAAGACTGCAACTAGCGAATGGATAACCTACTGATGCCTTCTCCAAGTTTGTTTTACGTACGCTCTGTAATATCAACAAACAATAGGTAACAACCTATTCTTATTTTAATTTGTCGCATATTTCTAAAATTTGACATACAAATTAAATTATAAAACTTGGTATTCTCATACAAGTCAACAAAAAGTCTTTATGAAGCAATAAACAATTTGAAATTGCCATTTCGGAACTCCCTTTATACCAATAAATTTGATAAGTATGAAACCGCAAGTTTTAATATTTGAAAATTCTTTCGTAAACGTTTTCCAAGGAATTTGTGTGTTCAAGGGTTAATAAACTTCCCTTCAACCAGCATAGGGAACATCTGTTGGGTATCTCATTGTTCCAAGCTTCGCTAGATCTTGGTGAGAGTAATCCTGAAATGCAATCTACAAGGAGTTTTCTGACCCCTCGATACTGCAATTTCTCAGGTGCACCAGCGCAAAATTGCACTATTGAATGTTCATATACAAAGCTTAGATAATGTAAAAGTATAATATGAGAGCAAAAAACTATCGACAGACTGTGAGCAGTTTATTTATGAAAGTCAATTTAGGTGAGTGAGAACACCTCAGCCAAATGATGACAGATACGAGTACCTATGATGAAAACTACTTTTGGCTGAACCAAAACTGACCATGGATAAAATATATAGTGTCCAAAAGATTTATTCCAGTTTCGCCCACTTTTCATTCCTTTTTCGCCGCGGTTATCATTTGTTTCATTCTTAAGATTGTTTGATTACAGTTTCGCTGTTACGCCCCATTTTGGTTCCTTTTTCGCCTATTTTTTTATATGAAGGATATGAGCTTATCAAGTATAGTCAGTTCGAAAAATGTCTTTGATGCCCGACTCCATTAAGAGGTTATTATGTTCTGTAGAAACGTATGACTGTTTCTTGATTAGTCTTGCAGTAAATGTACAGTTGCAACAAGAACTTTATTCGGTTTCGGACCCAGAGAGCCAATAGGGAATATGCATGCGATTGTTTTATATGCAAAATAAAACACTGACTAGCTCTAATAAACAATCATGAAAATATTTTTAAATATCTTCATCAGCGATGAAGTTATAAAACTTCGAAGATAACTATTAGAAAGAGAAGTCCGATAAGGACTTTGACGTCAAAGTGCATGGCGTCTATACAGCTGCCACAGAAACGGCGTTTTCGCGAAAAGGACAGATATATTTGTTTAAAACAATTATGTCTCGTTTGTTTTTTGAGATATTCTGATTCTAGTTTCACTGTTAGAATTATATTTTTGTATATTTTTAGATAATAAATATTTTTTACATGCATATTCCCAATTCTACTAATTCTTAAAGAACTTTCGCATTCACATGTCAGTCGCAAACTGTCAAAAAAGACTAAATTTTCATAAATTTTTGACAGTTTACGATTGAGATGCGAATGCGATGCGAATATGAAAATTGGCCTTCTGGTCTCTTTGCATGACAACACTGCTTTTTTTTTATTCAAGATGGCTTAACGGTTTGCTCTAGCTTTTCGCAAAATAACACCAAGATCAAAAATCCACCGATCGCTGCGAATGCCCATCTTGCATAAATTGAACAGCTCTGGTTGTGGTAAGTATTCAAAACATAGAAAATCCATTTGAGAACACTGAATACTCTCTGTGTTCAGAGTTCAGTGCTCACATAAACACACTTTTTTTTTTAATGTAAATACATGCATATTATAGATAGAAAAACACCCAGACTCGGAACAAATACTTGTAGGTCGTACAAATATTTGTTCCGTGCGGGAATCGAACCCGCGACATGCTGCGCAGCAGTCAATTGCTCAACCACTGCGCCAACCGTGTCGTCGAATAGTCGATGGGGCTGAAAAGTTCTGGAGTGGCGACCGCGTACTGGAAGACGCAACGTTGGATGGAAGGAAGGCCGAATGACGTGGACTAATGGTGGACAATAATGCCCTTAAATATTTATTTTATTCTGTTTTTTTTTAGTATTTGTTGTAATAGCTGCAACAGAAATACATCATCTGTGCTATCGCGGTTCTTGAGATATAGCCTGGTGAAATACAGACAGACAGACAGCGAAAATGCGGCTTAACGGAAAAAACGTCCAAAATCATAACCTTTCTTCTGAGACAGTCGGGTAGACTAATCATAACTAGTGTGCATTTATGATTGTTCATAATCTGAGACAACTTTTGCGTCAATTCACTCTAAAGGTACCCGGGATACCACGCCACGACCACGTGCATATACGTCACATCACACTACGCAATAATACACCCACACATTACAAAGAAAAGCTGAACTCATCAAAACACTGACACCCTTAATACAGACTAATGGAGTGGTATCCACTTTAGATACCATTATCAATGTCATTCTGCTAAAATCCACTTGCACGAGACTGGTAATACGATCGATAATTCCCGATAATGATGATATTTTTCAATAAATTGCGTATCGGGAATTAATTTGGGGTCATTGTTCTATTAAATAGACAGCTGGAACATATCGGATGAGATTTGATGGCCTCTTAAAACAGGGTGTGTGCTAAACCAAACGAGCTTGAACTAATGGACCTCATTAAAATGGTTAGCGTTTAGCAAAGTAGGGATGCGAATTGATAGGGTTTTTTAAAGAGATCTCGATTTTAACTTTTCCAAGCACTTTTAATAACTATTCGGTAGGTTTGAGAGATAGTTTAAGCTTGTAGCCTAGATAAAGCATCAAAGTTATAGACAGCAATATCATATTACGATAATGTTAAATTCTTATTACTTAACTAAGTACATAAATATATATTTGCTCCCAATTACATGGGACTCAAACATAACCGTCTTATTGATGATTCCAAGATGATTAGCTGAGATACCAAGGAAGTACAAATAAGTTTTTTTTGTTCTTTCAACAACTATAATTCTCTCAATTTTATTTATTGCACAGTTATAGGAACTACGAGTCTAAGTTGCGATTTGATTTTAATTTGAGATGGGTTTGCTCTTGCCTCTAGTCTGGGTAAAAAAGGACTGAGTCAAAGTTGCCGATGCAGTGTACTTACCCAAAAGAAGCCACTGTAACTTTGAAGAGATAGAGTTGAATGCGTTCGGAAACAGACGCAGGTAGAGAGTTTCACTCCTTTGCTGTGCGCATTATGAAAGACGTTTATAAACGCTTAGTGTGAATTGGTGGAATAGCAACAAAGTAGGGGTTTGTGTTTTATTATCCGAAGGAAACTAAGTAGGGAGAAGGAAATTTCATCCCCGTCGTATGTTTCCTTAACCAGGTCATAATCTGTCCATATTCCAAACTACATAAAAATCCGTTTAGCCCTCTTGTCTTGAAAACACTGACAAACATGTTTAACTGAAAAATCGTGACGACTTGTTAATTTATACTCATAGTTTCACTCTATGCTGACTCATCTCAACAACCCAACCGTTATAGACAAGTTCACATTAAACCAGGAAAGTCCTCTACTCGTGGAAGTTAAAATCCCTTGACCTTGGTCACGGCACGATCCAACGTAAATGATCCATAAGCTTGCCCAAAACCAGAGCGGCTCGCAGAATATAAATGTTACATTACACGTACCGAATATTGTTTAACTTTCCCTTAGAGGTCAATTTCTCCTCCTTGATGAAAACATGGTCTATGGAGCTATAAAAAGGGCATGACAATAACCATAGGACGCCCAAACATGCCTTTGATATAACCCCATGGTGCAAGAACAAAATTGTATTGAATATTGAAGCAATGATAATATTTTTGCGACGGAAAATTGAGTCAAGGTGGGCGGGGGGGAAAACAACGCATAAAATTTTAGGGGTACTGAAAACACCCCGAAAACTAATATAATAATATGGAACTGCAACACAGGTATGTCCAGGATGAACCTACTTTACCCCAGAGCATCTAAGAAAGCTGAAGCTGTCTTAGATGCTCTACCAAAAAGCACTGTCATAAGCAATAGCAAATTGAGTTATCCATTTTCCGATTAAACTTTCTACTTCACCTCCTACGTGCATATACGCAATAACATAAAAAAGTTATCACCTAATGTAGCCAATTTAGCCATATAAAGTCATAAGCCATGTACACTAATAAGTAAGAGTGTCCGCTTTCGCTCTTCGTTACTCAAGTTGTTTTAGGGGATCGGACACAGAAGATAAACGTGGCGGGTTAGGTTGCATTTATTTAATTTGTGAATCTCTATTTATAGGTTATGTTCTCGTTTTTCTGATAGCTTATGTATATTTCTGGGTATTTTGATGATAGATTTCTCAAGTTCTTGAACTTTTGGGATGATGCTGATAATGATTACAAACGAACAGAGCAGGTCGAGGATATCGAAAAAAGTTGACACCTGACTTATAATTCTGGTTGTGCGAGTTAATCTACTTCCAATGTTATTTTGATCGAGGTAAACTACCTTTATTGTAGTAGGTTTACCATTATTTACATATTGGAACTATTTTGTATCTCGCTGGCTAAATTAATAAGTTGAGTCTCATTCCAACTCTTAGCCTTTCTTGCCAAACGTGTCTGTACTTTTTCATCAAGACATTTCACTAAGTATGCTGCCTTGAGGTCGCCGACTACGACGAAAATTGGGTTAGCACACGATTATCGATAGAAATATCGTCACTTATGGAATGACGTCCCAAATATAAGCCCTCCTAAGCAACAGCTTAGGAGGGCTTATATTTGCAGACTACTGGCAGACTTTAACCATAGATATCTGAAAAAAGTCTATATCTATAATATCTGGATTGAAAAGCACAACTATTGCGGTAGGTAGTCACAGGAGTCTGTTGTGAATTATGTACCGATGCGCTAAACCGTGCAAATATTATCACGGTGTAACGCTAACCCGCAATCTGCAAAAGGTCACCACTCATTCATTCATTCGCTTACTGATTAATCACGAAAACTACTGGACCTATGAATATGAAATTTGGCAGGGAAGTATACCTACTATGAGTAGGACGAAACTCTCCCCGCAAAGGGGTGAAATTGAGGGTGGAAGTTAGTATGAAAAACCTTATTCTATGGGCCATTATACTTGAAAACGCCACAATTTCCGAATTTGCAAAACGGAGCGATATGATAAACAACGCACAGCGAACGAGTGGGGAGGGAAGTCAAGGGTATATCTATATATTAACCCAAAAAACATCGCCCAACGAAGTAGGCACGAGTCAGCTAGTTATAAATATTGTCAAAATTAGTTTTGTTTTAACTGCCCCTAAAAAAGATTAAAGGAGTATTAACGTTTGTATAAAGGTATCCCAATCCTTGAGTTTATTGAATTTTCAACACACACTATTGGAAATTCAACCTTAAAGGGGTATTTTGGTTGTACTGTATCTGCGCAGACGAAATGCTAGTGTTGCATATTTAATTATTTTTGTTGTGCTTGCCCTTGACTTAGGTCAGAGATGACAGAGACATAGTCTACGATGTAGCAAGCTTTCTCAGAAGTAGCCTATTCACTCTAACCTAACTTGATAGAGATTAGGGTTGTAAGCGTTTGGAAACACAGACGCCGGCAGAGAGTTTCACTCCTTTACTGTCCAATTTAAACTTCTGATAAAAATATTCTACATTAGAGAAACAAGGTACAAAAAAACCTTGCAAATCTTGTACCACACACCAATCCGCTGCCGCTACCCCAACATAACCGCATCCTCCCCTCGATAAACTTCCACGGGTAGATAATCGCTAAACTCGTTAACCTGTTAATGGTCTATCGTTGTATCTCGATTATGTAAGATAACATCGGCTGTGTAATCCTGACCGCCATTGTGTACCCGTGTGTGGACATGGATGGCGTAAAAATGTGGCTCTTCAGACGCGCTAATACAGTGCCCAACATACCCGTGACACCGACTAAGCTATACGCGGTGAGTGTACTTATTTAATGGGTTGTGGAAATGTGAAAGAGCTCTTATCTTTCTCTTTCATCTAAATTGCTGGCTGGCTAACTTATAAACGGTAGTATTTGTCAAGGAAATAATATGGCAGGAGCATTAAGGCAATTGAAACGGATAATTTAAGAGCTATTAGTTCATGATTTTACAGTCTAATAATAATACCGATTGTAATTTGCGCTGAAGTTGAGCTGTAGTTTGTGATTTTGTGTTGTTTCTATTCTTAATACAGTGAGCAACAAAAGTTTGGTTATTTTTATTTACTTTATACTACAAAATTATAAGTCTCACAAACTGACAATTTGACAAAGCTCTGCATCATATATTCACTTCAAACTAAATAAAAATAAAATATAACCGACATCCAAAAAAAACACTACAATGTAAAAAACAACCTTAATTTCGGAAGTGTTTGATTGATTTGGATTTGTATCATTCTTCGTTATTTGTACGGTTTTTTTTTTGTAAGTCGGTTATATTTTTTTTGTAATAAAGGTTTTCATTTTTTCTTTTAAGTGTTGATACTTGGACTTCGTCCGTCGTAGTCTACGCAACAGTAGAATAAGTAAAGATGTTCATAAAGCAAACCTTTGAGTGATAGAGAGAGTTCATCATAGAGGGTAGAATCCAGTGTACAAATAATACCAGTGAGAGTCATGAAGCTCCTTATTGGTTCTAAGTTGAGCTAATCGACTACTGACCAAGGCTTGCATTGACTGGACAGGTCCACTCAAGTCTATGTGGTTCTTTCCTCAAAAGACCATTTCAGACACTGATCTGCATGGTTCTCATATAACGTATTATGAATATGAAGACCATGTAGATTGCTATGTTAGGGGTTTATTTCACTTAATGTTAGTCTGGCGGTTTGAGTTCTTTATGCGGCCTACTCAAATGTCCTTACTTTGGTATTGTTCGTCAGTTCGTTGAGCTGCTTTAAATTCTAAGTTTGAGCTACACGATAACTGGCAAATGCTTGAACTGTCTGGACAGGTCCACTCAAATCTGTGAGGTATTTTCCTCAAAATACCACTTCAGACATTAACCTACATGGTTCTCATATGATTTGACCAGTACGATTGTATGGACTTTAAAAGAGACTTTGACCTCTGAGTTTGTTTCGGCGATTCTTCTCAGAGCAGTCAGCTAGGAAACGCCGGCCTCATCTAGTTTAAAATGACCAAAAAAGATTGACGTGTAAAAGTGTTATTTACAACCTAGTTATACAAAATAAATATCATTTATGCATAAATATTACTACATATAAACATATATATATATATACAACTGAGCCGTTACACAACCACCTACTGAGCCAAACTGAATTAATTTTTTACGGCACGAAATGGCAAGTATGCCGCATGGAACTAAAAAAGAACCAAGACAAATCGTATCGGAAACCTCAGAGTAATTCTGTACATACATAAAACAATAAAAACCCGCTGAATTGAGAATCTCCTCCTTTTTTGGAAGTCGGTTAATATTACCTTATCCTAAATTTGCTACTTCAGGATAAGTAATTTTGATTTTAAGTTTTTATGGGAATCCATATTGTATTGACATTTGGACTTTCTAAGATGAATGTTAGTTGTTTAGATAATTTCACGCTTCTTCATCGGGCAATTGATCTGCATCGATTACCCGATGAAGAATATTATACGAAAAGCAGATTTCGTTTTGTTCCCTACTGACAGGCACATGTCTGAATACTATTTCGCCTCATGGTAAGCGATGATGTTGAGGAGCTCGTGGCTAGATAATAACAGCCGCACAGGTCGATCTTCAAGGTTAAGCAACGCTTGCTGAGTTTGGTCTGTGGATAGGTGACCATCTTAAATACCGAGTTTCCTCCGTGCCTCGGAAAGCACGTTAAGCTGTTGTTCCCGGCTGTCATTTGTAGATCTTTGGCAATCGTTACGGATAGTCAGAAGCCAGAAAATCTGACACCAGTCTTGCCAAGGAGTACGGTGTTACCCTGTAAGCTGTGTACGGTTAACCCATTAAGGTTGTGGAGGTCTGGTAGGCAGCCGCTTCACGTAAAATACTGATATTCAGCTGAATCCGGTTTGACTGCGGAAGCCGACCCCAATATAGTTGGGAAAAGGCTAGGCAGATGATGATGGTAAGCGATGATGTGGTCGAAGATGGAGCAAGCTGGACTAGAAGTAACCTATTTCCTGACTGAAGGTGGAAACGCCGGGGTAGCCCGCGAAATTCTAATATTTTTATGTTTTTTGCAATTTGCCGGTCAGTGTGAAGCTATGGTTATATATGGTTACGCACGCTTTTACGAGATGGCTAAATATCATTTCTTTTTCATAATCGTAGTAAGTTTGCAATCAATATTGTTTAAGGTTTGTGTTTACGATAAAAACTATAACTGAATTATGGTGAAAACCTCATTTAAATCCATTATAATTATAGTTTATAAACAAACGTGATCTCACAATCGGACACGAAAAACGATTTTATTTTCCATTAGTTCATAAACCTTTCTACAAGGTTATAGTAGTCTTGTCAATATTTTTATCAGTCATCTGATAGAGAAATGTCCTGAAAATAAAATATTATAAATGATTTCATTACGATTGACTGGCGGATTCTCATTGTTTCGATCCATCCATAGAATTTAAAATGGCGTCTCATAATACTATAATGAGTAACATCGTTAGGAACTTGTTTTGCAGGATATAGTATTCAAATTGTTTGATTACTTCGGCGACCCTGTCTGCGGTGTCAATGTACCTATGAATTAGTGGCTTGTATTACAAGAACCCCACTGCCAAAGACATTATTTAAAATGCACCCAAAATTATGATAGCCCAAAAAAATAAGTATGTACTTATTTATTAAAGGCCAGAAAAAAGGAATGGCTCGAGTTATATTCTCCAGTTCCACCATCATCATCTACAGCCCAAAAACTGGTGGATGCCAAGCTTCACAGCTTGGTCATCGAAGGTTGCCTGCTTGTCGGATTTCTACAGATTGTACTTCCATGAGTGTGCCTAGAACTCCAGGGCTTCATCCCTCTGGCCCCTTTCAGCCATCGGATATCTAGAGGTAGACGCACGGCACGGAATAGAAACTAGGTAGGGATGGTTATATACTTACCATCCCTACCTAGTTTATATTTCACCAATACGCACTAAGCGTTTCCAAACGTCTTTTATAATGCGCAAAACAAAGAAGTGGAACTCTCTACCTGCGTTTGTGTTTCCGAACAAATTAAATTCTTATCTCTTCAAAATAAGAGTGAAGAGACTTCTTTTAGACAAGCTCTCTCCATCGTCTTGTCTCTTTGTCTCTGTCTCCCGTGACCTAGACTAGAGTCGAGAGCAAACCCTTCTAAAATAACAAAAAATAAGACTTCGGCCACTGTTGGGTATAATCCTCTCATTCGATGGAAAATGCGTAAAGCAGAGAAAATTAGGACCAGTTTTGGTAGCAATATTTTCGATACAATGTCGATTATAAATACTAATTGAGACTGGATTCTATAACTAACTAATCTATAACTTCTATTTTTTTTATGCTACAGAATGCGTATTTTTTTCATATTCCTTGTTTGTCGTTTAATATCCTTGCTCATTTCCTTTCAAAAGCTTGATTAGACGAATCCCTTCCACAATAATCTAAAAATATTTTCATTCGTTTCCAAAGTAATGGTCTGATTTGCTGGATAAGATGAAAATGAACATTGTTCGTACACAACGTACAAGTAAAACATACTGTACAAAAGCTGACTTATGCGACAGGCATTTTCTGCTAGTCAATTTTCAGATGATACAGCGACAGATCACGACAGGTTGTAGACCTTGTTAAATTAAACTTTACCAATGATATTGTGAAGTAGCATTTATCACAAATCGACGCTACCGTTGTGAACATTCAAAGCAATATAAATGAGGGGGACAATTCTACTATTTTATAAACAACTTTCGCATTTGCATGACAATTGCAAAACTGTAAAAAAGCTTTAATTTTCATACATATTATTTTACAGTTTGCGATTGAGATGCGAATGCTATGCGAATGTGAAAATAAGTAGAATTAGCACTCTGATGTCCGTTAACTCAGCTTTTTCTCCAGCTGAAGGTAGAGGAACAGCTCACCATCCAAATGGCGCATGGATTTTGTAGCGGTATAAATAAATAAATCTTTTATATAAACTAACAATACTTACCTACTTCGTAAGCAACATTGTTACTAACACCAAAATACTAACTTAATTATGGACTAGTAGTCTGAAATAAAGATTTATTTAGTTTAATTTATAACAACGTAAGATTTTTGCCGACGAAAAAGTATTACTTCTAGATGTTTACGTAACATCCTTGTTTTCATTTTTAATCATTTTAACCTAAATATTTAAGGGATGGCTGACTGAAAATGCAAAGGAACATCACAGTAAGCAATTACTGTTAACGTAATTATTGAACAAATCATTTCGCAACGGTCACACTAAATGTTGCTTGGACTATTGAAATGGAAATTCTAACTGTTATTCGCATAACAGTTTACAAAAATATTATAAATCGCTTATTAAAGCGTGTGGTTTAATTTGACAGATGATTTTGCTAAAGTGGCTGTTTTAGGCCCGCTGTTCTTTGGAAAACAGTACATAAAATAATGTTTGTTTTAAAGTGCTAGTTGATGTCTGACGTCCTATCCAATAGCACCTCTTGAGTTACTGTTGAACTGCTTGTTCATTACGCGTACTGTGAACAACAACAATTATTCAACAAAATATTTCGCAACGGTCACACTGATCGTTGCTTGATTTCATTAAGGAATTCTAACTGTTATTTGCATAACAGTTTACAAAAATATTATTCTCGCTTAGTAAAACGAGATGTGGTTTAATCGAGAATGCAAAGATTTCAAGCTTATTGACGTCTAACGTCCTACCTACAAGCTTAAAACTATATTGCACTATAACTGAGCTTAGCGAGCCGCCGGTAGTCATGAATCTCGTGTAAGCAAACGATACCGCGATCTAACTCGATCCCAACACCATCTAGGGAATATGTACAAAAATCCAAACCTGTGGGGCTATGCGCAGGGGCAATGCATTCAAGGTCAAAGGGTTGGGATCCACACAAGATCCCTAGATGGCGTTGGCATCGAGTTAGATCGCGGTATCGTTTGCTTACACGAGATTCATGACTACCGGCGGCTCGCTAAGCTCAGTTATAGTGCAATATAGTTTTAAGCTTGTAGGTAGGACGTTAGACGTCAATAAGCTTGAAAACTTTGCATTCTCGATTAAACCACATCTCGTTTTATTAAGCGAGAATAATATTTTTGTAAACTGTTATGCAAATAACAGTTAGAATTCCTTAACGAAATCAAGCAACGATCAGTGTGACCGTTGCGAAATATTTTGTTGAATAATTGTTGTTGTTCACAGTACGCGTAATGAACAAGCAGTTCAACAGTAACTCAAGAGGTGCTATTGGATAGGTCGTCAGACATCAACTAGCACTTTAAAACAAACATTATTTTGTGTACTGTTTTCCAAAGAACAGCGGGTCTAAAACAGCCACTTCAACAAAATAATTTAGAATCATAATATTGTAACAATCTGTAAAATTTAATTTTTCATCTTTATCGCTAACGCTTTAGGTTCAAGATTGATTGGATAAATTTGACAGTGACGGGTAGCGTGATGTGCTTTCTGATTCTGCTAAAGTGACCTTATAAGACCCCCAGTAGGTAATAATAATTCAGATTGATATAATAAATGTTGCAAAACGTCGCTTGCGTCAAACTTACAGCAATTATAGTTTGACAGTTTAAATGAGGTACTTCACATTTACCATGTAGCAGAAAACAAATCCAAGTGTCTAGTACTTAGAGTATCCCTTATGTTTGAATGAGGTCATGAAGGAATTGTGGTTAAATTTTATTAGGACGTGTAACGAAAATTGTCAAAAAAAGTCATCATGAGCTTTAAGATTAAGCTTAACTGTTACGCCTTCTTGTAATTATTTTATAATAAAATTATGATAAGAATTAAAATACGATAAATTTTGTACTTTAAATGGAAATCCTGATAAATATCTAACTAATTTGTTCTTATCCAAAGGTTCTTTCTGGTCGTAGTCTCAGTGTCTTATTTAGAACTTCTACAGCGACTTTACCTTATTTTTTAGTTTCGCTAGTGATATAGCGATTGTGGTCAGCGTGAATTTTATCCAATTGCTGGTGTGGTCATAGCTCGCCTTACAATCTCCCTCCAACCAGTTCTGTTAGATACACTATAAAGTTTTATTTGGATGCTCTCGTTTCATCAATGAACTACACGAGTGATTAAGTTATTATGTTTTAAAATATGATTTCTGTTTTGAATGTGCTGTTAACAGAATGTTGAATTAATTTCAGTCGAAATTTAGGGTGATTCAGGGTCACGCACCGGCTCTGGTCTTTTTTATCTCACTTTAATTCTAAAATGCAAAATCCGGTTTTTCGACCAAAGGGTGCTGAGATTTCGACATGATCCCTAGATGGTGTTGGGATCGAGTTAGATCGCGGTATCGTTTGCTTACACGAGATTCATGACTACCGGCGACTCGCCACGCTCAGTAAACGGTCTAGTGCAATGTAGTTTTAAGATTGTAATTAGGACGTCAAACGTCAGTAAGCCGTATAGGAACTCTATCAAGACAAAATATTATTTTTGAATACTGTTCTTTGAACAGTTTATAATTCAAAATATATTGCAGCAATGCAAAGACCCTTGAACAGTCCTCTAGAAGGTATACTTTTAGCTGCATTTTACAAGGTTTTTAGGCCCACTTGCAAAAAACAGAGTAGTTGCACCTTATTTCGTTAATGAGCGATTTTAAGTAAATTATTACCTAAATTAAATTAGTCCAATGAACAACAAATGGTTAAAAAAGACAACGGGTTGCACTCTTGGAGTGCCGGCAGAAGTGAAAACTTGAACATTAACGTTGTGCATTTTTGAATCATCCGTCTTACTAATTTTCGATCAGGTGACGTGTCCTGACGCGTCATCCGTCTTACGAATATTCGATCAGGTCACGTATCCTGACGTGAGTTTAACATTTTAACCCATCCCAAGTAAAGTGCTTAACGCTGCAAAAGAAGTTTTTACTTCAACATTTGACACAACAAAATTCGTATCAAAATTTAAACCATAAGTTGAGTGATTTACGAATAATCTATACTAATATTATATAGAGATAACATTTGTCTGTATGTAGGGGGTAATCTCAGGAACTACTGGTACGAGTTGAAAAATTCTTTCAGTATTAGATAGCTCATCATCACGCTAAGACTAAAAGGAGCCGAGCATTAATGGAAAATGGGACGCAGACGAAGTTGCGTGGGTCAGCTAGTAAATAATAAGGCTAACGCCCGTTTCTAAGGTACTTTATCGGACGATTATTCGTCCGTTAAACAACCAATTGCGTTATGACAAATTGCGTTAATGGACAAATAAACAACTTATTAAATACCTCAGAAACCGAGCATTAGTGACAAAATAAATTCCCTAAACCGCTTTGCACAACTTTTCGTTTTAGTACGGTTTTCTTCACGAATTACAAGAAAACATTGTTAAAGTTATAATTTTTATTATTACTTTCGAGGAAGTTCGATAACAAACACTGTGACACGAGATTTATATATTTTAGAAGATAAATATAACAAGAAAGCCAATTTTGTTAATTTTCCGCATTTGCATGTCAGTCGCAATCTGTCGAACATGATTGTATGGAAATACAGGCTTTATTGAAGATTGCGACTAACATACAATTGCGAAAATTGTTGAATGAGTAGATTGGCAGATTATAGAAACAGCTGTATTTATACTAATGCTGCTCATAATTGGTATGTATATTAGTGAACTTACTTTGACAAACATAAACATACTTAGATGTACAACTAAGTTTATAAATAATTCAAAAGGTTCCATGAAATAATTCACCAACTCACGAACACACACACACACATAGCAAACAATTTTGTTAGCACATTTCTTTACTTTTCGATTACTTCTCTAAAATCATAGGTGATCAAAAGCATTAAAATGTTCTTTACAAAACCGTTCATACTATTTTGAAACTATCAATTGATCTAACATGTACCCTGTCTGGTAAATTAATGAATAGATTACATTCTGTGTTACGAAATTCTCTGAAGAGCCATTATTTAAGATAAAGTTGTTTCACTTTTGCTATACCTCCCATTTTCCTTTGTATCCTTAAACACATGTAAGGTATTTTTCAATTCTGTTTTGCGGGAAAGGTACTTTTCCTTGTCTCTTGTGTGTTCTAAGCTCAGATAAGTATTTTAATAGTCGTCAGATTGACTCGATTTGTTTGAATAGGCTTGTATCCTGAAACAATCTAATTAGTCCGTCGGTTAGACTATCAAAAAATATTTGACCCGTGTTTTTTCTTTTGTTACGGGAACCAAAATTGAAGAAGTTACGACGCTTTTAAAATTCTCAATACGTCACACCTTCGCATCATTTTTAGTGAGTCATGACGTCACGAGCCCCACTCCCGAGTTTTGATGCGTTTTATCTTTGTCAATATTCATTGATTTACAAAAACAAAAAATATATGCCCATTATTTTTCAATACTCTAACTGACGGACTAAATAGTTTTGCAATTTGTGGATGATGGAATCTAGCCTATTACTCTAGTCAGTACAGTAAGCTATCGTAGGCCACACAAGCCGGGATTGTGGAATTTTTAGAAAGATTAAGCGCGGCTCTGGAACGCAAAGGACAATAATTGATGGAACACGGGTGAGTTTAGTCAGTGAGAGTCTGACATTTCTTTTCGCTCCACTCATAGACGCTCCCTACCCAGAGCGGAGTCATTTGATGATCTCAATCCAAACAAACGTTACGTTTTCATAAATAAATAAAACTGATTGTACTTCGGTGAGTGTGAAGAACTCCACGACCTCATTCCACCGGCCCCCTTCTACCATCGGACATCCAGACGCACTGTAACTTACCATTCCTACCTTGTTGCTATTCCAAAACGAACGAAACGCTTAGTGCGAACACTAAGCGTTTCCAAACGTCTTTTATAATGCGCAGAGCAAAGGGAGTGGAACTCTCTGCCTGCGTCTGTATTTCCGAACGCCTATAACCCTAATCTCTTCCTAATTAGAGTAAACAGGCTCCTTCTGGGTAAGCTCGCTCCATCGTAGACTTTGTCTCTGTCATCTTTGACCAAGACGAAAGTCAAGAGCAAACCTATCTCAAATGAAAAATAAATAAAAAAGTGACACCTTTTGTTCTTTATATTAAGGCGCGTCCCCGATCAAAACGCAGCGCTAGCCGTTTTTTGTGCAGTTTTTGGAGCTATCTACTCTTTATCCAAAAGAAATATCAACTACTAAAAAATACATTAAATTTCTACGTAATCTTGGCTTCAAAATGTTATATTACTAAGTATAATGTTTAAGTAATCTCCTCACAACGAAACCACAGAAATGAGAAAAAATTACTGAAAACATGCATCTTCTCGAAAACTAACGATTATTTTGATTTTGTACTTGCACTAATGGATAGGCAATTTAATTATGAACATTTTGGTAGAAGTATTTTTTTCAAACGACCAAAATTAGATTTTATAACGATTTTATTCAACATTCTGAGCGTATTCGCTATTGCATCTCTTGCGCTGTTATTGAGGGAAAAAAGGCTCAAGGTTATTTGCTCAGGGTACGGCCTTAATCCATCTAAACAAAACTGTATTTCAAGGTACACGATTTTCCTGGTTTTCAGACTGAGACAGAGAACTTACTAGATACTCATTCGTAAGTAATAGTCATACCTAGCCATGAATAAAAACTGATCAGCCGTATTTACTCCTTCTATTCCAATTACGTTCATAACTATACACGCTCTGATTGCGAAGGATCAAAGCACACAACGGTTTCGTGCAACAATATCACAGTAAAAAACATGAAAAAATAACTGGAAGCAGTTTACAATGTCTACTTCACATTCTTCACGATGTATACTTAATTCAATCGTCTACCAAAAGAAGAGAACAATTTGAAAAATACTCAGTATATTGATACTCTGACTGGAAACATTGCACAAAGGTACTTATAACGAATGCATCGAATTAGACTACAAAAGTACTGTGATCAATGAAGTTCAGTGGAGGACAACGAAAAGTAACGACTGCCAAAAATTTGTAAATGAGAGCCGGAACCCTGCGACTTAACGTGCTTTCAGTGGCACGTGGGAATCTTAATATGTTAACACGGCCACCTTTCCACTTATTGACCTCGGAAAGTGCTACTTAACCAGCATTAAAGATCATCCCACGCATTCTTATTTATTCATAACGTGTTAAGGCTAGGCCAAACTAATGCGTTCAGCTCGCGCCCGCGGTGGGAGTAGCAAGGTGCAAGGTGGCAATTACTGCGCGTGCAAAAGTTGTTGCTTCTGTTCACGTCACTACAAGGCTGTCTGATGAACAAGTGAAATAGTAGAAGTTTTACTTTTGTCCACTACATATTATTGAAGACGAAGAGGAACAAGAAGTGTACTTGAGGTGAGTCCCACACCAAGTTCCATTTTTTATTTTCTTATAAACAGAATGAGACGTATCAAACAACAATGGGTATTTGTGGACCTTATTTATAATTTATTTCGTTTTTACCATACTTTTAATCTAAAAAAATCAGTTTTTCTCACGAATAATTGCTGCGTGCAGAGCCACCACCGCGTGCTGACGCTGCACCGCCCTCCGCAGACAATCAGAGGACGCTTCATATGAACACGTCGCTACAAGTTCGTACACAAGAACTGCTGGTCTTCTGTTGACATCTCACCGTGTTCACTTAGGTGCAGTGAACGACAAGTGTGCGGTCATTCCATCTTGTTTTATGGTTTGACAGCTCACTTCGTGATCACTTCACTCACGCCTTTACTTCGACATGTTTACAGAATCGACCGGCTGATCGCTCCCGCGCACGTCACTGCAGACTTGAGCTGAACGCGTTGGTTTAGAACTGAGTGTTATAACTTTAGTGATTTTTCTGTCAAAATAATAATCAGTCAGGTGTTCATATTTCGCACTTGCTTGACTAGTTTGATACCTTTCTGATCTTTTGTAAAATGTGATCAGATCACGTGGCAATCAAAACAGACACATGAGTGATACCTTCAACTATTGTAAGTAGATATGAGGAGATCTCGAAAGCTGAGGCCTCGTAATGCTTACAAGGTCATGATTTTTAAATTGTACCGTTTCCATTTTTGGTAAAAAATTTAAACAGAGGACCAAAACCAGTCTAGAAAAGTTGCACGTATGAAAACCAAATTAATATACAAATTATTTGCTTATATTTTACAAGCTTTTCACTTGAGGAATTTTGTTTTCGTCTCCGGAATTATGATTTTAAGATAAACAGTAAATTAACGATTGCTAGGTATATTTCCGTATAGTTATGATGGACGTTTCGTTCGACTCGTGGGTAGTAGAAAAAGCAAATTAATAAAAAAAAAGATCATGTCTTAATATTAAATTCAGTCACAATTTTGAGATCGTGACTTGATTATTTTTATTCGAGTTTGGTTCGAGTCTATGATCGGTGACACTATGTTAGGCGGCTGTCAGAAAGACGAGTGGTCGGACCGAGCATTGCTCTTTTCTGATCCGTGGCCTGCGCCAACCTGGCCGGCCCCGGGAGGCTGTTGGCATCCCAGGTGGGAGCTTGCGCGACAATGGAGTGGAATGGAGTAGAATTGGCCCTCTAGGGTGGGGGCTTGTTACCTCTCTTTTAAGTACCTAGACGAGATGCCACGCGTAATTTCAACACGCGGTCTGGTTATCTGCTTTAGTTTTAGTTTCCGTCATAATAGTAAAAATTAGAGGGATTTTTTGACATACTAAATATATTTTCTTTGAAGTAGATTTTAAAGAAAACGTATTCAAAAGTACATATAACGCTGTACAAAGGTTACTCACACGTTCAATTTACTTCTTCATAAAAGTCGTTTCATGTCAGTGACATAATATTCCCGTCTGTCGTACTGTTACTTACTTTATTAAGCAAAAAACGAGACTCGTTCTCGTGACACCGCCTTGAACCCGGCACAATTCAGGGATTAACGGACCGACGGTGAGACCGCATATTGTTCTAACTGTTGCTAATATTATAGGCGTCTGTATATTTAGGTCTGGCGTTAATATCTGTTTATAAGATATACAGCTGTGTGTATATCGCTTGGAAATAGACCAATTTATTGCTAAGCCAAACCTTTTCCAAACAAACTTGACGATTAGAATTCTTATGCTGCCCAGTATAGTTTGTTTATAGAGAAACAATTTCAATTTGTTTTGAACTCATTGCCCTTTTTAGGTTATTGTTTCAGTGAAGGCTGGCTAATACATACACAAACTCTTTTAAGCACGATAAAATCTTTATCTTCAACAAGATTGTCATGCCACCTCATTATAATTTTACAAGAGATCTAAGCGCCACTATTTTATATTTCTATTCCAACACCAGTGTGCCTTTTTTTCTAATTTTCATATTCGCATCGCAATCGCATCTCAATCGCAAACTGTTAAAAATGTATGAAAATTAAGGTTTATTTGACAGTTTGAGATTGACATACGAATGTGAAAGTTTTTTAAAAATTAGTAGTATCCGCCCTCAGACTCCGCAAGAAGGTCAACTCACCTTCATCTTTCCGTGAAATAAACTAGTATTGGCAAGCCGCATGGAAAAACCGAGAAATCTCGTAGCCTTCGAGCTACGGCGTAGTAAACCTGTAGAGCCTGAGTATCTACGGGTGTGCTACGCCGTAGCCGTAGACCAACTTCTTTATTGCAATACTTGATCCATACAGTTTATTGCAAATACTTCCATTGGAAAACAAAGCACTTTGTTTATGCATGAAAGGTAATATACAGGAATTGAAATATATTCGAGATGAAATATATAATACTTTTGTATTACGGCGGTTTTATTGTATCATACGTTTAAAGGAAGATACGCGTACAATGCACGTGTTTTGACTGTTCAATAATATTAAGACACCTAATGTTATACTGTATTTATAGACAGTACATAAGTACAGTCTACCGAAAAGATCCGGAATACCTTTTTTTCTAAATATTAAGTCGTTAGTCACTGATTTTTAACCGACTTTCTAAAAAGGAGGAGGTTTTCGATTCGGTTGTATGTTTTTTTATTCAGTTATCAACATTTTATTGCTTGTTGACTCATGTTTTACAAAACTCAACGTATATTTTAATAACTTAACTTCAACTTTATACATATTGTATTAAGACAGCAAAAACCGGTATATCTAAAGAGTAATAGAGCACAAATTAGCGATTTTCGGAGTTATCTGTCGGTCTGAAACGCTGTTTCTTTGTGAATGTAATGCGCATTACCGAAAGTTTGGCTTTGTTTCATTAAGGCATTTTCCTCACCGCCGGCGATCAGCGAGCAGTGAATAAAGCATGAAACTCGAATCGAGTTGGCGATCAGCAAGTAGCGAGTGAGTGGTTTCGATAGTTTGGTCGCTCGGCTTTAAGCGATTGTTTTTGTGCAACGGGCGATAACTCGTACCACTCGCTCCAGCTTGCCCTAAAGTTAGAAATTCCCTCTGGATGATGAGCTCTGACCGCCAAGCAAGCATCGCCGAGCAAGTATCGCTAAGCGAGTATAATCTTTGAAAGCTCTTGTCACTGCGAACAACTAGTGGTAAGAGCCGGCTCGCTGGAAGTGTGAACATCCAGCTATCGACTTTAATGTATGTCTCTTTTACACATACAAGATATACGTTTTGTCCCTTTCCTCAGCGAGCAAATAGTCACTAGCTAATCGCTGATTCGTTGGCGGTGAGACAAGTGCCTAAAATCGGATATCAAAAATATTATTATAATAGCCATACTCATTATCAATTTTTCCGCGGGCAAAGCCTCAAAAACTAACTTCGGGTGGTTTCACCCAAGGAAAAAAATTCCTCAGGGCGTAAATGTTTAATTCTGAACAATTAAATTACTTTAAACTTTACGCGCTGTATAAAAAAATTACAAATTAATTGATCAGAAGCCAGTAAATCTGACTCCAATCTTGCCAACAAGTACCCAGTTAACGGGTTGTGGAGGTCTGGTAGGCGGCCGCTCTACGTAAAATACTAGTATTCCGCTAAATCCGGTTTGACTGTAAGCCGACCCCAATACAGTTGGGAAAGGGCTAGGCAGATGATGATGACTTGATTTTTTTTACTTTTATTGAAATACAAGCGATTTTTTCAAATCGCCCCGATTATATATTTTTTTTAGTAGTATTTGAAAAGTTCTGATCAAATGCACAATTTAAGAAATAACTTAAGATTTAGAGTTTTTTTGGTTATGATAATATGTTATTTGACTGGCAATAGGCCAGTCTTTTTGTTCAATCATGTTTTTATGCATTTTTCGGTAAAACTGCTAGGTTTTTTTTCTTGCAAACAGACGGTCGCAGACCTGACTTGCTAAACCTAACCACTGCATGATTCCTTTACATAAATATCGTCTCACACAAAAAAAAAGATATTCGAATTATTTTTAAACTATCTAAAGGCAAGAAAACTTCTTATTTTCCTCCATGAAAAATAGGTTACAAAAACAGTTGCTACCCAGTTTGCACAAAGTTCTTGTTTCCAACTAGGTTAAGCGCCAGTTGCCTAGCACTACTGATAAGAAACTATAATTTATCCACTGTTATAACCACCACTCCACTGAAACATGGTTATCGAAATAAATGGTGACTAGTTTTTGCTTCTTTTCGCTCGACTTCGTACTCGCATATCCCGTTTACTCCCGTTCATAAAGGAAATTAAAAAAAAAAACAGGAACACTGTGCTCCCTTAAACTTCCCAAGGAACCTACGTACCAAATTTCAGCCTCCTACGACCACTAGTTTCGGCTGTGCGTTGTCTTTCAGTCACTCTGTCACGGAAGAATTTTATATACTAGGATTTTTTAAAGTGTGCGTGGATGACATCCAAGACTATGTGGAATGTCGTAAATCACTGATATGAGTCTCGAGCCCAATTTGATAAAAACTAAAACGACTGGCTTTTACCTTGGACAGAGGATAAGCATTGCCATACAACGTGGCAATGCAGCCAGTCTTTTGGGCTCACTTCCAGTCGATAGCGATGGGGACGAATTTTTTGATGCCATTTTTTAGTTAGGAGTTTTTTTTTTCTATTTTAAGTGTATATAGTTTGTTCTTTAAATACATTTCTTATGTCTGTTAGGTAAATATATATGTAAAACATACCTAAACCTGATAACTAAAACTAGGTAAATCATTGGATTTTTGACAATTTGAAATCCCAGGAATCGAAAGGACGATTTTGAAAAAAAAAACACTATCCGAAAGTATCGCTATTAATACGAATCAAGTTCTGGCAAGTAGGTGAGGATTTTTTAAAGTGTGCGTGGATGACATCCAAGACTATGTGGAATGTCGTAAATCACTGATATGAGTCTCGAGCCCAATTTGATAAAAACTAAAACTAGGTACATCATTGGATTTTTGACAATTAGAAATACCAGGAATCGAAAGGATGATTTTGAAAAAAAAAAAACACTATCCGAAAGTATCGCTATTAATAAGAATCAAGTACATGGCAAATAAAATGAAAGCTCTCATTGAAAAAAAATTTACTACTGATAGGAAGTTCAAAAAATTTACATGCACTACTGAATAACCGTTTGGTCAATATCTTTTAATTGATCTCTTCCTCTATAACTGCTACAGTTTATCTAATTAAATATTATCTCTAATTGACTCTCATTAACACTAGTTATCACTTTGTTGAGACTCCAAATGAAAAATCTCTCAAAGCAACCTTAATAAGTATTCATTCGCAAATATTAAGAGTAACGCTAAATTATTCTATTTGAAGGACATACTGTTGGAAATGAAACAATGAGGTTTTCCTAAAGTTTTGGTAGTTAACACACTTTACTTCAGCTTGTTTACTAATCCCACAAATTATTCAAAGATTTATCAAAGTACTTAAAAAGGGTGTCAAAGTTATAAGAAGTGCGAGACTCTCACTCGAAGGGCATTGTACCATAAACACGTTTCTTGCATGGGAGCCCCCTTTTTCAATTATTTTTTACTAGCTGACCCGCGCAACTTTGTCTGCGTCACATTTTCCATTAATGCTCCGCTCCTTTTTGTCTCAGCGTGATGATATACCCTATAGCCTTCCTCGATAAATGGGCTATCTAATACTGAAATAATTTTTCAAATCGGATCAGTAGTTCTTAAGATTAGCGCGTTCAACCAAACAATCAAACAAACTCTTCTGCTTTATAATATTAGTATAGATTTCTTGTTGTAGCAGCAATAGAATTACACAATCTGTGAAAATGTCAACTGTCTACCTATAACGGTGCTTGAGATACAGCCCGCTGACAGAAGACGGACGGACGGACAGCGGAGGCTTAGTCCGAGATTACCGTTTGGGTAAGGAACCCTAAAAAACTACATACCGTTAGTTTTTCTCTTGGCATACTACAACTTTAAAACTAAGGTCGTTAACCTAAAAGCTATCACATTCTTGTTTAGTAATAAAGAATAAATCAAATTGAGTATTTTGATAAATCCTACATACTGGTTTTTTAACTATATGAACCAATATGATAAATGTCTGTGTCGAAATTATAGCTTTCCTATAAGTTTGACTAACACATTTTATTTTTGTTTACTATCTACAGTATAAAAGCTACATCAGCATTTTTCATATATCGCACAAACCTATTCAATTATGTACTAATAGTACTTGAGAATATAAGAAAAAATATTAAGAAAGTCCTCGCGACTCATAGAATTTTCCTGGTACCTTATATCGTTATATAAGACGGCAGCTCCGAGTCGAGTTTTTAGTAGGAGTCATGTAGCCGGCGATACCGCTCGCTTCACTGGTACGCGAACATGCTACTCCAACCGTAGCTTTTTAACAAATAACTTTAAATTTAGTTAATAAAACTAGTTTCTTTTTACTAATTGTGCTTGAAAACTTTTTTGTATTCACTAATTGAGCGCGAAGTTTGAATTTGTTAGTGATGAGTTCGTTCAGTCAGTCCAAGCGGTTGAAAAACCTTCAGAATTTAAAAAGTGGCGCCATCAAATTGCCGAGGCACTGGTCCAAGATGCTTGGACTTGTAAATGTGAGCAAAGCTTCGGCTGAGGAGATTTTACAAGTAAGTAGATAGAATAGAGTAAATTTACGAGTGTTTAACAGTGATATTCGAAAACAACAAAGCGTACTTCCAGCCTACATAAAGATTAAATCAAGTGAAATAAAACGTTATTACGGAACCATTTGTTTGAGTTATCGCAGAACAATTTAGTTAGTAATTATTGGTCAACGAATTAAGATCTTAGGTGCTTGGAAATGTTTAACTTCTAGTTCACTGGTAGTTTACAAACTTAATTATGAGGTTAGAAAATCAGGCAGATTCTGTAGTAATTGGCTGCCTTGGGTCAATTCTCGTTGATTACTTACTGAACTTAAATGTTTGCATCGTATTACGTTCATGAAAATTTACTTGATTAGCATAAAGATTTAGAAAACATGTACCTATGGACGTCAATTTTAAATTCCCTGACTCTTATACTTGTTTTGTATTAGTAACTACCTGTGATTTTTGACAATAGAAAACAGATCCATTGTTTTCTTAATAGTTTTCATAATATTTACCAGGCTAACGTGAAAATCATGTTTCTTTACCAAAACATTTCTGGTCCCACGCTGGGCGCCAACTAAGTTAACGAAACTTTCAGTAATTTTAATATAAGGAGTTTAATTGAAACAACAACTCATTAAAATGGGTAAACGAAGCGCTCTGAGGAAATTGTTTGTTTAATTTGATTTTAACAAAACATTGCCTTTGGTACAACATTTAAGTTCCATAACTTTTTCAAAAATTTCGTTTTCCTTGGGGTCTTGGAAAAATTATGTTAGGTATATCTTGGTTAATTTTAATACTGCAGAAGCATGCAATCATATTCTTTCATGCTTTTCATGTTTTACTTATTTCATAGATTCCTCATCTTCCTAGCCTTTTCGCAACTATATTGGGGTCGGTTTACAGTCAAACAGGATTCTCCTGGATACCAGTGTTTTACGTGATGCGAGCTACCTTCTCTCCACAACCCATTAACCTGGTAACACGGTACTTCTTGGTAAGACTGGTATCAGATTCCTTGGCTTCTGACAATCCTTAACAACTGCCTAAGCTCAAAAAATTACAACCGGGACCAACGGCTTAACGTGCTTAGCAAGGCACGGAAAAATCTCGGTATGTATTTAGACAACCATCCAAAGACCAACCTTGGCGTGTGTTGCTTTAAGTTGAATTAATAAAATTAATTCTTTGGAATTTCTTAAAACAATCTTTACATAGCTACATTGGTAAGTAAAGAACTCGTGGCTAAATAATAACAGCCGCACAGGTCCATCTTCAAGGTTAAGCAACGCTTGCCGAGGTTGGTCTGTGGATGGGTGAACATCTTAACATACCGAGTTTCCTCCGTGCCTCGCAAAGCACGTTAAGCTGTTGGTCCCGGCTGTCATTTGGAGATCTTTGGCATTCGTTACGGATAGTCAGAAGCCAGAAAATCTGACACCAGTCTTGCCAAGGAGTACCGCCGTGTTACCCAGTTAATGGGTTGTGAAGGTCTGGTAGGCAGCCGCTCCACGTAAAATACTGGTATTCAGCTAAATCCGGTTTGACTAGAAACTGACCTCAATATAGTTGGGAAAAGGCTAGGCAGATGATGATTGGTAAGTAAAGAACATTTTCCACATTTTTTATGCTGTGTCTTTTGCAGCATCAATGAAAACTGTAACGTCAAATATTCCTTTTCAACCGGTTTCTTTATCCGGAACCAAAACTAATGAGGCTATTCATAAACATGGATTTTTGGCTTCTTGGATACCGACATTAGTATTCGAAAGTAAAAGTTTAGATATTTTGTATGGCATCGTATGGAGACCAAAAATACCAATTCAAGTATTTTCGAAGCATAACTGGTTCACTAGTTTTATTATTAAAAGATGGCTGTGAAGTCTTAAAGTATAAGCCATTATCGAGCCTTTGTTGAAATGCAGCCCGATATTGCCCAAAGCACATACACCTTTTTGTCTTGTAATAATCACCATGACCGTGTTTACGACAACCTCTTACAACCTTAGTTACAATAAAATTATCAACCATAATGCAAATAAAAAACAGCAATAATTTTGATTATTGCTGTTTTTTTAGTTAGTAAAAGGTAATCGTTAGTGTACATAATGAATTAAATAATTTTGTAGAACATAAAGGACCTGCTTTCGATATCACACCGACATTTTATATTTGTATGTCATAAAAGATATCTGTAATAAGCTATTTCTGCGGTTAATCTCAAAGTTACAAACTAAAAATATTATTACTTCCAATTTACGGAATGAACAGAACTTATTCAAAAGTCAATTTGTATTTAAAAGTTAAAGCATCTCCGTTCCCTTCCACAGTTTCCCCGTCAAATATGGCGCAGTATACGCTGCTCGTCAATTCACTAAATTGGTGTTAAGCCCATCACTTATTTAAAGTGCCACCTTCGTGATCCTTGAAAATTGCCCTAACCAATTAACTACCAAGGACATCGCCAAACGGTTGGGCGACTCTTCACGTGCCCAGAGGGTTGTCCCACTATTTTCAGCCAAATAATCATTCTGCTTCATCATCCTATACTTTTTTGGTACTTCTTCCATAGACAGCGACGCGGACGAATTTTTTGATGCAGTTTCTTATTTTTTCTTATTTACATAAACTTTACATACATTAGTGGTACATAGTTGGATTAATGGTCTGTATCGATGGGTTTGTATCGATAGCTTAACTGTCCGTTAACGCTATTTGTCATGACACCATTGGTTGGTTAGTGGTTAACAGACAGATAAACGACCGATAAATTACCTCAGAAACTAAGTTTTAATGCAACAAGGAATTCTCTACCCATCAACCATTGGATTACAAATACTATACTGTAGTAGGTAGATTATCCAAAAATTAAATCATATTATTCTAAACTTTAACAATTATATTATGTTTCCCATATTAATCAGTTCAGACGAAATTTAAAAACTGTGTAAAACGCACACTATGCAAACCAGCATATTATAAATTAGGGGAGTACATTGACGACAAAAATGCTTGGCTCAATGCTGGTCCGCTCCACAACGACTAAAATGCCCGAACTTTGATGAAGATGTGAAAACATTGTTGGACCTGCTGAAGATTGTAAGATTATCTTTGCATTGTATAGACTCATTAAATAATGTAACCATGATTTTGTAAAAAGGCAGTGTTTAAAAGAGTGTCCATGGAGTTTCTTGCACGTTCTTCTCCATAGGATCTACTCTTTGGGACGTGCAACTGCCGCGCTGGAGATAGGGTCGGTGAGTTTGTTTTGTTGCAGAATAACTTGCTACTCTTGTCGCTAGCGCGGCAGAATTAGCTTCATCTATTTGACTGACATACCTTGACTATTCAAAAGTGCCTGTAAACTGGTCTATTTGAAATAAAGGATTTTGTATTTTTGTTACTTTTATATATTTTTTGTCTTGGATAAAACAATTATTTTTGCATAATAATGGATATCCTTTACCCAGTATTGCTGGATAAAGGGCAAAGTACTTTGGAAGACCAGGTGCCTTCAGTCAGCAATTCCAAAATGTTGCTGGCTTTCGATGAGTAGCTTGTGTTTATAGGAAATTTCAGTGCGAAGTTACTAGAGATTTTTCAAATGAGTGAATACATTGGTGAGCGTTGCTCAACTACTTTTACTCATTCCGTCGATGTGATATTTTGGAATACGGTGAAGTTCCGTTTAGGTGAGTGTAGGGTTGGATGTGTATAGAGGTTTGTAGTAGTAGCTAGTCAGTAAATAAAGCATGAACAGCATTAAATAAATAATGAATTTAAACAACCCCCGACAATAGAAACTCTAAAAAGTGAAAAATAAAACGTTTTGATCCATTTATTTTAATAAAGACCCGCATATTTTGGCCTAGGCATCATCACGTCGGGGGACCGCTACTAAATAAAAGAATACTTAGTAACTACATAAAATAGCGGTATTCTGTTGCGGCGACGCTTGGACCAAAATAATTATACACACCGTCGCCGTCGTCATTTACAGACGTTTCCGATAAAACTTTTCTTCTGTCCTGAAACCTTTAAAAATAAACTACAAAAAATAGGTCCCTGTTAACCAGGTTAATACAAGGCCCATAGTCAACAGGCCTATGAAATTACATGAAGGTTATGCAGTACTCATTTTTAACAGCTTTGTCATTGGACCTATTTTTGGTCAATCGAAGATTTGTTGAAAGCTACATAATCCTCCATTAGATTACGTGATGATTGCGCAAAATTCAATCTTAAAGGCCGAGGCATAGTGTTTAATTTTGGTGTAACAAAGATTTGTCGAAAAACATGCGTATATCACGCAGTTTAGGTTTGATTAAACTGTTGTTCTGGCTGTCAACGATGGATGGTGTCATCGACTCGGCTAAATAGTTGTGAGTTTGTCGCGTCGTTGCTTCCGATGCATAGATCATGTTCTATCATAACATTTGATAGATATTATGTTAAGGTTCTTGTTGTCAAAACATAATACTTACACATCTATTGTTTCGTATACTTTTGTTGATTGTGTTATGTAACGTTTGCTTTCACTAGCATTTTGTAGTACACTATAGTATACTGTAGTATATTTTGTTGATTCACAGAAAATTACCGATATTGAAGTAAATCAGTTACATAATAGAAAATATGCATTAAAGAAATATTAATTACCTTTAGGTACGGTTTACTTCAAATATACAAAAATATAAAACTAACAGCGAAAATAGAACCAAAATTGCTCGAAAAACAAACGACATACCGCGTGTATCTGACATCGACGCACAAACGATTTCCATGGGTTCAGGGCATGATTCTGGACACCCCAGTGTTGGAATTTTTCGTCGGTTCTTTTCTCATTTTTTCAAGAGTACCTCAAAGTATTAGCTCAGCTCAGCTGATATCTATTTGTGGTTTTATTCAGATTGCTCTTTTTAGTAAAAGTAGTTAATTAATTTTTCTTTATTAAAAATCTCATTGGGTTAGGTCAGAATAACGATTATGAGCAGTCTAAAGTAAAAAAACCCTTGAAAAAAATGAGAAAAAAAGCCGACGAAAAATTCTAAGTCTAGGGTGTCCAGAATCATGCCCCGGACCCATGGAAATCGTTTGTGCATCGATGTCAGATACACGCGGTATAATTATTTTAAACAAATATATCGGTCCCTCTTGCAAAAATGCTGTTTACAGGCGTTATGGACGTTGACGTCAAAATCCATATCGGACTTCTCTTTCTAATTGTACTCTTAAGTCGTAGTGACAATTTTAAACAGCTCTTGAACGATTGTTTGATTTCTTAATTGCTTCGCTCTATGTTTAGCCCTGGGATGACGCATTGTTCTTAATCATACAAAAATTAAGTCAAGAGTGAATAGTTTACTTCTAGGCAAGCGTGCTCCACCTAAGACCGCATCATCGCTTAACATTAGGTGAGATAGCGGTCAAACGTATGCCTATCAATAGTAAAAAAATATCTGTCCCGTAGTAATTTAAGAATAATATGAAGATGCTTTGATTTCGTAGGGCCTATTTAGAAGTTTAAGAACATAACTGCACATTTTAGATTAAAGAGACGTAAACGCTGATTCGAATTTAAAATCATTGATAGATATATAATCCGCGCTCGATCTGGAAAACATGTGTTAGGTTTCACGCGGTTGGACACTTTATTGTCTTAACACTTGACACAATGAACTCATTCTGTTCCAAATACCAAGAATTCAGTATCATTATTATTATTTTGATGTGCCATAAACATTCAAAGACATTTTAAAATGCCAGTTAATAAAGAGAGAGTGGTTTTTTTATACAGGCATTAAAGTGAATCTTAAAAAGTCAGTAAGGTCGTTTTGACGTCACAATAATAAACCTGCTACTGTAGCTAGCTGCAGAGCTATATTTACGTCTGTGAGTATGCTTATGGCAAGACAGCATACCTAAATATATTTGTGTAACAAAAGGTATCCCGCCACAAGGTCCTTAAAAATCACAAAATTCTAGGGGAACTATATTTTCTATCACCAAAATTTATATTTGTCATCAAGTTGTATCACCTAATAAATAGATCTATCGCCACGAAATATTTTCGTTCTCAGATAAACAAAAATTGTTCCCAGGTATGAATAATTATCAAAGTTTTATTACTTAAATAATAGCTTTGTACTCAAAATGGTAGATCTGTCACCAAATAAATTGATTTATTAAAGGAAAAATGGTTAGGTTAGGTTAGAACTGTGACCTACGCACGACTCCATGATTTTAGGTGATTTATTGTGGAATTGATTTTATATTATTTGGTGACTTGATTTTGGTGACAAATCTACTATTTTGTGGGCAAACCCTATTATTTAAGAAACACAAAACTAATTAAATTGGCGATAGCTTAAATGATACCCAAATTCTAGTAGGTAAGTAGTCATCTCCTTCTAGCGCAAATCATTGTCGAAAACCGTTTACAGGTATAGAAATTAAAGACATTTTTTTTTTGTTTGACTTCTTTTTGGTCTGGACTCTAGTGTTGGTCAGAGATGACAGAGACAAAGTCTACGATGGAGCGTATTTTTTTACCTTTCGTTTGGCACAGGTCTGAGTATGATTGTACCTCTAGATGCTCACAATAATATTGTATGTCACGGTATTAACATCCCTATACCTGATAACGCCTGCGGTAACAAGCCACAACAGTCGTGTTATTTAGTCCTGCCTCTTGTAATTGATTATTATCTAACCCTTTTCCTGTCCTATAAATTACATTGGTAGGCCCAGAGGTTTATCGTTCAGGGCGATTGTTTAACCAATGTATCTCAATTGTACAAACAACAATAGAATTCTTCATTCGTATCTTTAGGGCCAATTAAGTGACTATGATAACCTTGATATTTTTAGGGTAGGCGCCAGATAATCGTAAAATAAAATACATTGACTTTTCCCTGATATTCCTTCGTATATACTCGAACAATAAAATTTTAAACAGTTTTTCATTACTAGAGAACGTAAAAGATCACGATAGAAGTCGATTCAGGACAGCTTTATGTTTTTATTTCTGAGTTTGATATTTGCTTGTCGGTCTGCAGAATATACTTCGGTGAGTGCACCCAAGAACTCCATGACCTCATCCCACCTGCCCCTTCTACCATCGGACATCCAGACGCAGTACAACTTACCATCCCTACCTTGTTGCAATTGCACCAATTCCCACTAAGCGTTGCCGAACTTCTTTCATAAAGCGCACAGCAAAGGAGTGGAGCTCTTTGCCTGCGTCTGTGTTTCCGAACGCTTACAACCCTAATCTCTTCAAAGTCAGATTGAACAGGCTACTTCTGGGTAAGCTCGCTCCATCGTAGACGCATAGTCTCTCTGTCATCTCTGAATAATACTAGAGTCAAGAGCAAGAGGAAAGTCAATAAATGTGTGTGACTCAATTACTGTTATTGCACGGGTACCTGACGTCTACCATAGTCACAATCATGTGGTTTGCAATTTCATACCTAATAAGCACATTAATTAATTCCACGAAATTATGATCTTAGACACAACGCAACTCAAGTAACTTGAGAACGCTGAAATCTATAATTGGGTAACCAGGAGTTTCACACACACTTAACAAGATCGTGCGTTATTATTTGGTTGGAGGTTTATTTAGGCTTTGATGGATTGAATGCTAGATGTTATTGCGGCTGACCAAAGACGAAAATGACGCGCTGCAAAAGCGGCACGCACCGCAGTCATCGCATTTATACATCTTTATTTTATTTATTATGATGCAACGTCGCGCACCTATCCGCACCGCATGGCCCGCATTTCAGTAAAATGTTGTTTCCACCAGCACTGGTGGAATCGGTATACCCACAACATCTGCGCGGATGACGTCATCAAATTTAGCGCGTTCGATGCTTAGCAGCTCTTGCGATGCTATTAGGTGCGCGTTCACCTTTATGGAGAAAATTATTAATTATTTATTCTGTATTCTTCTCTTATGTATTTTAAATAATAACACTATTAATAAGTTATTTTATTGTTTACTAGCACGCTGGATCATTGTTGTCTGAAAATAAAGAGTAGGTATAATAATAGGGGTTAAAGTATGACATTGCCGTTTTATTGTAATAGGTACTATGAATTGACATAGAACCTTCATGGTTTGAGATGTTTGAGTGAAAATTTTTCACATGGTATTATGAAGTTCTTCTATAAAAATGTTCAATATTCGATTATCGACTTTCAGTTGTAAAAAATAAAGTAAATAAAAAATAAAGTAAAAAGATTTTTTCTCTTCATAATATTAGTGCTAGATGTAGATTAAAATTTAATTAAATCGTTTTGAATGTCTTGGCGTGATTAATTAGATTATTTTACTACCAATCCTGTTTACGAACAAAACTACATCAGTACCGTCGTAAATATTAAAAAAATATTGCTTTTTAAAAGCCTCTAAACGGCCCGGCCCTAATGAAGTGACGCTTATATTAAATTAGCGAAAATCGCTTCGAAAATATTTATTTAGTCGCGTAGAGGAAAGCTCGTTATAAATAATTCATAATATTTTGATGCTTTTTTTTAATCATGCTGTGGACGCAATTCTTTCACAATTAAACTTTCACTAATTTTGCCGACGATAAATCTATTTCCACGTAATATTCAATCCTTAATATTTTTTCCATTTTGGTTCTTTTGATCCGTCGTTTTGACTGATGGGAAATTCCATCGGCCAAAATTACTTCAGCCTTAACAACCCAGGGGTTGTTGCAACATAGGGTGTCACTATACACTACGCCCAGACTAGTTTCAGATTTTTTGGCCTTATGTGTGCCTTCCAGGGCACGGAGGAGTCACGGTTTGTGATGGTTATAGCCATCCTGGGACCAACCACGGCAAGGAAAAAATATGTAAAGTGCAAGATGAAACAACACTACATCGCCTTGATTGCACCTTAGGTGACCTTAGGTTTTGTTCAAATTCCAATCCAAAGGGGTTTAAAGGTGTGCTTTGTTAAATCGTAAAGGCAACAGTTTGTGTTTTGTAAATAATAATAAAAAGCGTTGTTCATTCTCGAAGATCGACCTGTCCGGCTTTCAATATTTAGCATCGAGCTCAAACTGCCGATTTAAGGCAATCTATCTTACAATCTTAAAACAACCTTATCTTATAGCAACGTAAAATAACACAACAACATTATTATAAACAACCAATAAGCTAGGTAAATAAGTTACCATTCATTTTAAATTCAAAAACATTTGCTTTTCTATTTAATAGGATCACTGAGTTGCCTATAATTCATTAAACCCTCTGAACAATAAAATAAAGTCTAAACCTCTATTCCAGTAATTATCCAATTACTGATTTTATTGGACTTATGACAGCTCGAATACAGTAAATCAAGAATATAAGGCCAGAAGCATTGTAAACCGCTGCCACCACATTTGTATTTGCATATAAACCATTGTTCTAGTCGTTTGCGACAAGCCAAATTACGCAGCCACGACACCAATGAGTTGTGTCACTAGTTTTGCTGTTAGTTAATTTACTGCTACTCATTAAGATTTTAAGGTTGATAGCCAACACAAGAGTTACAACTAAAATTGGTATTTTCATGAAAAAAGTGAGTGTCTTACTAATACTAGGCACGCATTTTGACCGGGTCCCCTATGTTGTTTCGAACGACGCAGTTGCGACACACGCTGTTGCGAATTATTTTTCCACTCCGTCACAGGTTCGAAAGCTCATGGACTCGAATGAAGTAATCGCGAAAGACGCTGTTTCGAAAAACATTTTCACTGCCTCATACGCTCGAATGCTGAGTTTTCAAAAGAAACTTGGGGAAGAGTCGTCCAGTCAATCTTTGAGATCGTCCTTTGTAGTTGTTTTTATTATTCAGCTCAATCATTTTCGTCCTTTTGCTTCTAATGATACTTGAGGTCGGAAAAAACACACTCTTTTTCCATTTTGCTCTGTCAAATATCGTGCCATGTACGTTCCGTTTGATCTTTTATCATTTGTCACATAGTTAATTAATCTTTTCTTTCGCTTCCATATCCATCCCCTCACATTAATATTCATAACTATTTTCGTCACCTTTTTTTTGTTTTTGGGACAATCCCGCCACACGTTCCCAATCATTGCAACTCCTGAAAGCCAGAATCAACAGTGGCGACCACCAGAAAAACGCCGATCTAATGAAGCCCGACGAGTCCCGGAGAAACGATTCAACTGTCTTGAATCCAGCAACGAAATTAATCAGAAGAGTACAGCGGAGGAGAAGGAAAAAATAAATATAATTTCCACTTCCCTCCTTATCAAGCAGGAGACAGATTAGAGCTAGGCCAATAGGCACCAAGGGACATATACAACTGGGTCAAGTACAAGTGTAAGGGTACAAGTCTAGTTGCTAAGCACCACGGATTATATATTAACATTTCCCAAATTGTGAGCTACTTTTGATTCCAGTAATAGGTATGGCAAAATCGCCTGAACGCACGGAAGTTTGTTCAGTTTTCTACAAGGTTCGTATAGTCAGCTACTCCAGATGTAACCTGAATACTATCTAACATAATATTACGTAATCTTTCCGGTAAAAAAATGTAAAACCTCCGCATTGAGAGCGAGTCCTAATTCCTCTGATTTATGCTTCCGCAACTATAATGATGACTCTTCTGCCTTTTATCTTTCTTCTAACTGATACAAGCCAGTCGTTGCAACAGCCTTTTCTTGGACCGTGATAATCTAAAAGAAGAAAACCACTTGACTGTTCTTTCATGTTAACGTAACAGCCAATCTGCAGATTGTTTTACTTTTAAGACGTAGCTTTAAAAACCGTACTTACAGGATTACTGTCAACATCCAAGTATTTCTAACCGACTTCAAAAAGGAGGTTTTGTTTGAAAGGTTTGTGTTTTTTTCTTCTTTTATGTATATTCAGGCATAACTCTGTCGTACATAGACGGTTTTGCAAAATTATATTTTATTCGAAAGAGGTTTATTCCGAAATAGTCCCATTCAAATTTCGCAATGTTCTCGCAAAATCAATTTAGCCATCTTCGAAGTTCTGCATCAGATTGCAGAACTTCGAAGATGGCTAAATTGATTTGACTAGTTGGAATTTTTGGGAGTACTAACTGAAAAATAAATACAACCGACTTCCAAATAAAAAACACTAGGTACATAGTACAAAATAACTTTGACTATAGAAGTCGGTGTCAAAAACGGAGAAACCAATTGAGATACACCGAATTTTTGGGACATTTAAACATTCAAATTCGAAACACAATCTATCAACAATCTAAAAAGAAGAGTACTCAAATCGGTCTCTTATCAGCAGTTTTCTCTTGACACAATAAGTGTATGGAAACTAATAAACCGCGGTGTTCCGATTCGGTAACACTTATTTATACATAGCTCAATCTTGTGATAAGAGATTTTATTGCCAATAAAGTTACATAGGCTTGTTTACTGCTTCATGTAAGGTTGCGAGAATATATCACAAATGAGATCTTAAATAATAAGTCTTCACTTATTTTCTTTACTTGATGAAAAATGGCGAAACAAGTGCTTGGTATGTGTGTAGACTACGGAGAATCTCAATACCTACAGTTTCTTAAAATAAATATGAACGAAACCAAGATTACGGTAAATACCTATGTAGCATCCACTCATAATATCAAGATCGGGGACTCTACACTCGAAATTGTTGACACATACGTCTACCTGGGAAAAAACGGACCAGTTTGTAAGGCTAACTTCGAGAAAAAGGTCAACTGTCGAATCCGACTCGGTTGGGCGGCGTTCGGAAAGATTTGTGGTATCTTCTCGTCTCAAATACCACAGTATCTTGTATCTTAAAACGTAGTGTGTGTTGCCAGTGATACGTTATGGAAACAAAACGCGGTCGCTCACGATGGGCCTCATCAGAAGGCTTAAGGTCACTCAAAAGGCAATGGAGAGGACAATGCTTAGAGTTTCCTCGAAATCGAATCAGGAATGGTTATATCCACAAGAGAACCAGAGTTACCGACATAACCTGAAGGATCGCCAAGCGGAAGTGGCAGAAGGCAAGGCACATTACTCGCAAAAAAGATAGTCGACGGGTCAAAAAGTTCTGAAGTGACGACCGCGTAGCGGCAGACGCGTGGTAGTCATCCCACAAGATGGACCAATGACCTACTGAGGGCACGGGTAGCCGATGAAAGCGATACGCACAGGGCTGGTTGTTGTGGTGACACTTGGGGGAGGATTATGTCCAGACAGTGACGTCTTTGGTCTTTAATGATGATGATGATTTTTGATGTATTATCTCATTGAATGATTCTAAGACGCAGCTGAATAAAATAAGGGACGCTTTTCTTTGTGTGCTAAGCCTGCTAAACCAATGGATATTTTAATCAATTGTGATTTTGTCCTCTACTTCCCAGATCCCTTGAGACCAGCATGTTTACAGGTTTAATTTTATAAAAACAAAATGGGATTAATTTCATAGTAGAACTTGTTTTCGACTCGTAAATCGACTGGTGCTCGGTTTAAAGACAAGCTTGTGGAGCGAGTATTAACTTGAGACAAAGTGCCTTGTAAACATTTAAATGAGGACAAACTTGTACCAAAATCACTGATTTTTGTCTTTTTACAAAGAAAAAATCTGCTGTTCTGTATATTTTGTCGATCCGTCCAGATTGTGTATTTCTATTGCCGCTATAACAAGAAATAAAAATAAAGGTTTATAGTACTAAACCCTTCGTGTGTGAGTCTTACTCCTACTTGGCAGGAAATCATGAAATGACTCCTTTTGCTTCGGGCGGAGCGGAAGTGACTGTCAGAACTTTACAGACTAAAACTCACCAGTGCTGCAGTGTTCCTCCAAATGCCCTTTGAATTGTCAAATGGCCTTTTTCAATTAGTCCAGGGCCGTCGTAATTCTTTCCAACCAATTCCGCACACTTCTTTTTTTTTTAAATGGGTAATCATCAAATGACTCCGGCTCTGGGCGAAGCAGAAGGGAATGCCAGACTCTTACTGATCCTATGATCCTGATACAATGTTCCTTCTAGTGCCCTTTGCGTTCCAGCGCCACGGTGACTCTTTCAAACAAATCCCCCCTAGCGGGCCCTGTCTACTAAGCTGACATCTATTTGAGACGCGTGTGGAACACAACGCGCTGTCGACCCAGGCCTGGTTCTGATTGAATGAGCGAGCATGCAGGCCCGCACCCACGGTGGCCGGGAATCGCCTTGCGACTCCCGTCGCCCGGGGCGTCTTCTACTGTTGCGGCGGCTGAGGCGTGATGCTTCCCTCTCTCTCACGCGTTCGGCCTCCTCTTTTGCTAGCATTACTGCTTCGTAGAAAGAGGTGACCACTTCCCATGCCTCTTCGCTCCGGAGCATGGATTGAACCAGGGCCGAACGCGAGAGGTCTCCGCTGCCAATCGCCTCGACGAGGACATGGCGGTGCTCCGCCCAAGCAGAGCAGACCTCCACCTTCGCAGTGTAGACACCCAGGCGTGTTCTCGCGAGCACTTTTTTTTTCTTCATTTCGAACCCTAGGCAGGAAAAAAGTTCTCGCGAGTTTATATGAAATACCTTGAGGAATTGTCTTTAGCTTTTACATTTATATTTAACTAGCTGACCCACGCAATTTCGTCTGCGTAACATTTTCATTACTGCTCCGCTCCTGTTGGTCTTAGCGTGATGATATATAGCCTTCTTCGATAAATGAGCTATCTAACACTAAAAGATTTTTTCAAATCGGACCAGTAGTTCCCGAGATTAGCGCGTTCAACCAACTCTTCTGCTTTATAATGTTAGATAGCTTCTGCCAGCGGCTTCACTTGCTTAAAAATATAAAATTATTAAAAGTAAACGTGCACTCGAGATATAAAGTACTTTTTGTTTATTATGTATCCAATCTATCTGTGTACCAAAATGTATCAAAATTGATTGATCGGTTTAAGTGTGAAACGCACCAACCGCACCGCGAAAGTGACTGTTAAGGCAGAGTTACTTTCGCGTTCATATTAGTACTATCTTCTGCCACTGGCTGACTTGCGTGTAAATTCTCACTCTCAGAATAAGGTCCTTGATAAGTTCTACCTGTTTGATAAGTTTCATGCAAATTCGTCCCGCCGTCAAGATGTAAAAAGATAACATTGTTTTAACACAAGTTTCATTTTATAATTTTGTTTTGGATCGTTGTAGGTGTAGGAAGAGTCTCTCTCTTTCTACACCTATAACGATCCAAAATAAAACTTTAAAAAATCTAAAATCTCTCTCTAAAATCTAAAATTATTAAAATCTGTGGCACTTCCTTTCGGAAGATTTTTTGAGTCGCTAACATATTGTACTAACATCATTAACATTCATACTGTGTTCGTAGGTTAAATAACACCCAGCGCAAAATATAGATCGGAGGCGACATTAAAAGTATTGACGATCTTAAATTCACATTTATAATTTTATTTACTAACTTTTGCTCGCGACTTAGTTCGCGAATCCTCTTTTAGTGCTCCTTACGCTCCCCAAGGACACTACATGTCAATTTCAGCTTTATTTGACCAGTAGTTTTGGCTGTCGTTATCTGTCAGTCACTCATTAACGGAAGAACTTTATATATTAGGATATAGAATCGATATGGGTGTAGAAAGAGAGAGGAAGTACCTCAGATTGTCTGAATCACTAACATGTTGTACAAACATTATTAACATTCGTGTTCGTAGGTTCAAATGAAATCCAGCGCAAAATATACATCAGAGGCGACATGTTACAAGTAGGTACAATCACAAATTCATGTTGTATTAAGGCCCATCACGCACTTTAATGAAACAAGACATGACACTCACTGAATTTTGAATGAACGGGAACGAAAAATCATTCAAGTTTATAAAAAATTCACGGCACAATGTTTTCAGTTCCATTTTCTCGAAGCTGGAGAGAAGGGGAGCGATGTTGTCATTGTTTCCTTACACTTTCATTGTACCTTGAGGAAGGTCTCAATATGAACGACTTGAAATTCATGTTGTTGTTGTTGTCTTCACTCGAACATACTCCACTATCTCCTCAATCTTCACGGTGAGATGAAGCCGGGACATCACTGCGCCGTAGCTGTGGCCGGACGCAGCATATTTTTCTTCCTCTTCTTCCTCTGTAGGTACCTTTACGAAGCCATACTTATCACACGTGCCTGTAGCTTTGCTGTTTCCAACCCTGTTGACATGTTCACAGCTGCTAACTATCATAGATACTAAGTGCCCTTCTTTGAATCAAAATCCCCAGACTTGAGAATTCAACCCGCATTGAAATAATTTTTAGCAAGATTATTTGCATTATATCAGACTTTTAACTAACTAAATAGTAGGAGTTGTGATCGGAGACTGAGCAAACTAACAGATACGTTAGGAAACACCGGCATCACCTGATATAATTTGATAAAAAATATTGACGAGTAAAAGAGTGATTTGAAATCTATTTCCAAAATAAATATAATTTATAGAGGCCGCCCGCGACTTCGTCCGCGTATAAATTCTCGTTATTCCCGTGTAAATCCCGATCCCTCGGGAACACCGGGATAAAAAGCCTATGTGTTATTCTGGGTCTTCAGCTACCTATACATACCAAATTTCATCGTAATCGGTTCAGTAGTATTTGCGTGAAAGAGTAACAAACATCCATACATACTCACAAACTTTCGCATTTATAATGTAGGATGCTCAATGTGTGTCTCATCAACACTATTTTTCAAGTACTATATAGTATTATAATATTTCGCACTGTTAGCGGGTGGTAGGCGGGGGGGCGATAGTTTCACTGCCCCTCTTGAATGTTACCCCGCGCGCGTCTCCAATAATTTTGCCGCGCATAACGTGGCTTATTTTAAACATTGCCAGGAAATTGCTTTGGAAATAGCGAGTGCATGTGATATTTTAGGTGGCTACTAACTAAAATTTAAAATCTTTTTATTCGTTTTCCCCTACATACTAGATTATATTTAGTCAGCCGGGGTTGGGAGCAGGGTCCCATCTACCGGCGGTTAGGGCTCCAGAGAAAGGAACCTCCTCACTATACGAGCAGTATCAAGGAGCCGGCTGTATCAGGCCTTTATCCAACTGAGCAACGCCAGCTTCGAGAGACGATTGTTGAAGCTTTTAGCTATCAAGCCATAGGCCCTAACGACAATCGGCACAATAACAGCCGAGTCCACATTCCCTTGTGTGAAATGGGAACCTTGAGGAAGTTGGTAGGTGTTGGTATTTTAGGGTCACCGCACACGAGCCACCGGCCACAACCACAAAACGCCGCCACACATATTTCCTGTAGTTTTCGTACATTTTATATGGACTCGCCGCACACGGTTGACGCTGGTGGCCGCCACACGCTACAATCCTAAATGTATGAAAACTACAGGAAATATGCCGGTGGCGGCATTTTGTGGTTGTGGCCGGTGGCCCGTGTGCGGCGACACTAAAGGTTAAGTTTATAATTTGTACATAAATATGTAAAAATAAAATATCACAATTTTATATGTGATATGTCGTTCTATTTGCAAGAGGGTGGTTGGGAGGCCATCGTTTCACTGCCCCCCGCACGTCTCGCCCCGCGCGCTGTACTGTACCTCTACCATGAGGTGTCATCGAAAACTTACTCGCTAGCGTTAAACTCGCTAGCGTACTAACGTGGATCGAATAGTATTCGATAATGCTCGCACCATGAGTTTTACGGCGTCTTACGCAGGCGCTAACGTAAGCTCGATAGATCGCGTCGTCTAGCTAACTTCACTCTACTCGTTCGAATGCTCCACTACTTATGTTTTGTTTCTTTCTTTCTCACTAATAAGAAGAGAGGACGGCTTGTAAGCTCAAGATGTAGTGTTATCGCTATGCTTAAAATGTTAAGATAGTCGATATCATAAAATGAAACCGACCAAATAGAAAAGTTTACGGTTAGTGGACAACATAACTTAATTAGTGGTTTTTGAATTTTTATTCCTTCTAATAGGTCAATGTCGTCTATTTAATTTAATATAACTTTGTTTGTTGACGTTGTGTCACAGAGCTGCGTTGGGTTGTGTGGTTTGAAAGTTTATTAAGTATAGACTATTACCTATTAAGATTATTTTAAAAAATGCGAACCAGTGTCTCACAGTTTCAATTGTTGGTGAAGTTCATGGAAATGTATGTTCCTATTTTCTATAGAATTATGTATTTTAAAACGTATTATAAAATTACAAAGTTCCTAAATAGTTGCCCCTCAACGTAGGTAGATATACCAAGCCACTTGAAACTTTGAAAGTATAATAATTCAGCTAAGCTCAAGTGTCTAAAAATAATGGCTAGTAGCTAAAATAGATATAATTAGGTATACATACTATAATAATGCTCTTGCAGACAGTATTTTAACTTTGTTACACTCAAAAACGTACATAATTTTAGTGTAAACATATGTTTCACTCGTCAAAATGCTAGTGAGCAACGTAACTACTATCGTAAGCGTGTTGTTCGATAGCGTCTGTCGAATTGGTGAGTCATGGTACCGTTTTGTATGGTGACAGCTAAAAAACGTTAGTGACTATCGAATAGATAACGTGAGGTTTTAAACCTATCGAAATCTATATTGCTCATGGTACGAATTTTAATTATTTCAGTGACTGCTAGGGGCGTTGTACAGTATGTCATACAAATAATTTACGGAGACGCTAGCGAGTTTTGGCTGCTTAAACTCATGGTAGAGGTACTGAAACTGTAACTAGCGCGCAGAATGCGGCAATATTCAAACATCTAATATTTAATTTTATTTATTACCTATGTGCCAATTCTACTTATTTTCACATTCGCATCTCAATCGCAAATTGTCTAAAATGCATGAAAATTAAGACTTTTTTGACAGTTTGCAATTGACATACGATTGCGAAATTTGTTTAAAAATTTGTAAAATTAGCTGTCTGTTACTACAAGTTTTGCTCTGAGGCTCCAGACAGCCGCGCAATCAGTAAATACGATTGTCGAAACGCCAAAATATATGTGATTGATCACGTCAGCATTTGTCAATCCCATAAATTTTTGACGTTTTGACAATCGCCATCATCACGCTAGCGCTGGCAGAATGTCAATTATCAATCTATATAAATAAAAATGAATCACCTACATGTATACACGTGCCTATTTTCATTACGACTGACCGAAATTGTATAATTAATAGTAATAAATTTATAGTATCCAAATCTAAATTTTTCTAAAGCAACTTCCATACGTATCGAATTGAATGCCATATCAGCTTATTCTTATGTATTTGTTTATTCCCAACATATATTATAGCTCTATCATGTGTTGTCAAGGAAGCCTATTACAAAAGTAACCCTTTGATGGTTCTACCTCTTTCTCTGCAAAGGTGTAGCGCCAACTGTCAAAACATCTATTGTTGCAGAAGTATGGGATGAACTTAATATTTTTTCTGGAGGCCTATAGTTTTTTGTACCACATGACCGATTTGTATTTGTTTCACAGGCTCGATGTTTCTCAAGCATTTCTCATACCTTCACGCACTTATAATATTTATTTTAGAATGGGGTAAACATCCCGTCACGTTAAAACTAGCGACTGCGCTGTAGAGCGTGGTTGGGGGGGAGTCTGTCTCCACCGGTTTCACTGCCCCTTACGCCTCAGCTTGCGCTTTCCCCGCAACTTTGTAGCACGAACTGCAAAAAACGTTTGTTACTGCGAAAGGTATGATTACCACGCGTTTAAAAAAATTACATAGTTTATTTAGGACATCATAGTAGCTAAGTTTCAATTTCCCTAAAACATTTCCCAAACGGGTTAGAATCATCCTCCTGTTCTTAATTTTTCTGGTTTTTCCTTTTCTTCCCGTATTATCTTGATCAGACAAAAATGAAATACAAATGTCTTAGAAGTCATTTCTGTCTTTCATTTTTGTCTGATCAAGCTAGTGTGTTCTGCTAGTGGGCGGTTGGGAGGGGCGCTTTCCCCGCAGAGTTATAGCGTGAGCTGAAAAAGGATTTTACACAAATATGCGTTTTAAAAATATCAATTCTTTCTGGAAGGCCTTATTTATAGTATCCAAGTCTCGATCTTTCTAAAGCGTGTCCTATATTTTGATGGTTTACGTCTTTATTTGAGGCCGGTGTGTATTTTTGATCCAATAATATGTCAGTTGGCATGAACTACTATAGTGCTCTATCAGTGGGTGGTTCAGAGGGACGGCTTCACTGCTCTCCGCGTGTCTCGCCCCGCGCTCGGGCGCTTTCCCTATAAAGTTGCTGTGCAACCTGTAAATATTTAGGTACGACGTGTATTATTATTACTAATCTATAGGGTTCACATTTCATTACAAGTTGCTTTAGTCCCAAGAGTTCGTTATTAATAAAACTACTTGTTTTTATTAAAGGTGTCAGACACACTTAATTTTGTTCGAAACATATCCTTTATCTTAATGTGTATAAGACCAAGAAAACTATCATGTATAAATTCCATACAAATTGAAAATAAATCATCTCTGTGCCCATAGTCCGATTGTTTTGGAGTCATTCAGTCATTTCTTTTCATTGCTATCTTCTCAGCGTTCGCTTACATTATATTTCGCTATACCATATTTTACAGTCAATCCATCTCTCTTTCGCCATGCCCTTTTTCTTATTCTGAAAAAAGAGCATTAGCAGCATTCGAAGTGAGCTTAAGAGAATTTAATCAATCAGAGGGACACAAATTATGCCTTGTCATTCGTCATGTGTAGTGGGTGGTTGGGTGGCGCAGCTTCACTGCCCCCCGCTACCCGAGCCCCGCGTTCGCTCCCTGCGGCTCTGACAACCGCGTGAACGGTAGTCTCCGTCCAGGTCCATACATCATACAGGGTTCATATGCCTTTAATATAAAAAATCCTTTCACGATCTTCTCATATTTCAAATAACATCTAAAATAACAAAGTGTTGATCAAGATCGCGATATAACTTCCACGACCAGTTTATACATCATACATATCCATTCGATTGGTTGGGTAAAATAAGAACTGAATGCCTGTGCCTGATAGGAGACTTTTTACGAATTACCTTCACATAAAATAATGCATCCGTGGTGTGTGTGTGTGTCCCAGAGGAGTAGCCTGTTTCCCAGCACTGAAGTTATTATAGACTCTTTATGATTATGCATAATATTTATGAACGTGTAAGGACAACAAACATTGATGAATTATAAACAGAATAATAGAGCTAAAGCTCTATTATTCTGCTAGCTATAAATTCGACCCTGATAAATCAGGGTCGAATTTAGGCTTGCAGAGACGTATGTAAGCCGAAGACATAATTCACCTATCCCATGTACAACCGTCTCCTTCAATGTCCCACTCACCGTACTGACTTTATTCACTCTTCTTTCTTCGTTCAGTATATTTCTCTGTGGAATGCACTTCCTCAGGAGATCAGAATGGCCACCAATCGATTAACTTTTAAATTGAAAGTTTGTGAACACATTCGGAAGAAGTTGGCAGTAGTATCATCTCAGCGCTAAGGTTTTTGAGTTACTTATTCGTATTTATTGTTTAGGTATTTCGTTTACATATTTATCTTGTTAATGTGAGTATTTATTATGTATTTATAGTGTATATGTAGGTATAGTTAGTATGTGTATATTATTCATTTTAACCGGTTAGCATTAGTTCCACCTGACGCAATTGATTTTATACTTTATTTTTATACTTTGTATTTGAATAATAATCATTATCAATCACATTTAATAATTCTCCGTATTGCACCTACCACTATTCTCTGCATCACCTAAAGGTTGACTGGTAGAGAAAGCCTATGGCATTAAGTTCGCCTCTGTACTCTTTTTGTGCTGAAAGTGTTAAATAAATAAATAAATGTATAATATGTATGACTTATGTAGTACCGAAGATGAAGTTGATGTATTATGATAAAACAATAAACGACAGAAGCAGAAGTTACAGGAATTAAATCAAACAAGCACCTTATCAAAAGCCAATTGTTTGATGACAAAGAGCCAAAGCCAATTGTCTTTTGAAATTAACGTTATCAATCACCATTTGAAATAATAACTGGCACAGATTTCCAAGGGTGATTCCGGCTCCCTTTTCGAACGGCGTCCGATTCGATTCACAATGATTCGAACTGATCTGCTGACAGATTCTCCGGACCATCCGATTATTCCATTGGCTTATTGAAATGCAGACGGAGACGTTCGCGTAATTAGTTCTATATCAGTCGTCGCCCGAGTATAACGGGGATTTGAGCTAATATTTTTCTTTTATGCTTCTGTAACTAAAACTATGAACACAATAACCAGTAATATAGTAAATAATGTAGAAAAATAAAATAGGAATCCATTCTACTCCCCTGTTCGCCCACTGGAAGAATTTTCTTCTGAAATAAACAGTATCTTTGTTCTTTATTTAAGTATTTTTTCTTTTTTAGGGATTTTTATCCAAATTTGAACAGCAGAGCAAAAGTAGTTTTCTTTACAAGTGTTTATTAATTTTTGAGCCGATTGAAGCTTTGTGCTCTCCACACCACAACTTCACCTATTGTTTGACATAGACCTCTCTTTTTTGTGCTAATCCGAATGTTTATATGCTAAGGTCATACAGATTCTAGCCACAATAGTAACAAAATGATTTTTATTTCTTCTAAATATTTTTGTATTGAGATGAGTAAAGGTTGCGCGGCCGTTCACGGTGTATGAATGAGATAGATAGTCGCTGTGGAAGCGAGAAAGTATTCGAACCGGGCGTCCGGTCCTGACGTTTGTTTAGTAATTCTGGTAAATGAAGTACAATGCGATTCAAATAAGAACAGGAACCCGTCCACCTATCTGTCAAATGTCTCTTGAAAAGTAGGGTTTGCAAAGAAAACTTAGTTGCATTTATCAATAACGGTTTATTTTACTTTGTTTAAATAAGTCTTTAATTAAATTTAAATAAAAACGTTCAATAGTAGTAAATTAGCTAAGTGTAATTTTAATTATTTAAAGTCATTATTAGTTGTTTTAAACCATAACATAATAGTTTTTCACATAATTTATGTAATTAATAATAAAAAAAAATAAAAAATCTTGCTTTGCTCACCCTACCTAACTGGTTCGACAGATATGACGGTTTATGGCAATATGGCGGTGTGTCGATCCTTTCCTTATTTGAATCGCATTGTAGGATCTAATAACATTTTTTTTTAAACATCAATTTTTTGTTATACAATACAATCGACTAGCATAAAAATGCTTAAATTAGACTCTCATAACGTTATGCTTAATGAAGAAAAGTTGTTAAACCATAGATTTCAAAGAGTTAAAAAAATTGCCTATATATTTTTTTTGCTATTTTAATGAAAATATTTAAATGAGACCTAATAAAAAGAAGCATGTCGTCGAAGTAGGGTGAGATAGGTAGTCGCTGTGCGAGCGAGAAAGTATTCGAATCCGCGCGTCGAAATGTTTGTTTAGTTAGTCAAGTGAAAGAATAACTGAATTGACACATAAAATAATAGTTTCATTTTTACGTGAAATCTATTTTTTTTTTTAATAAAAATAATACAATTCACATGCTTATAAATGCTTACGTTTTGCTTTACAAAAGAGACTTAGGATGAACATCAATAATGGTCAATTATTTTGGCTGGCCGATTGCGTCTTTTAGCCATCTTCATCAAAATATTTTCATGAAAGTATGGCGCCTCACTTGAAAAGTGCGAATGATTTTTTGAGAAAGTATTCGAACCCGCGCGTCGCAAGCCTATAGCAAGTCTAGTAAAATGTATAAAGGAAAAACTCAATTGGTAGTATTAGTTTGTTTTTAGTATCATATTAAATCAAATTTTGTCTTTGTAGATAAGTACTTGAATAATATGATTCAAAAAAATTACGCTAACAAGCTTTAGCAACTTTATAAATCATGGATGCTTTTTAAACATATTTTCGCGGATCTCGGACATGAGGAGTTTTTGATGCCGCCCTCGAAGTATGAGTGAGAAAGATAGTCGCTGTTCGAGCGAGAAAGTATTCGGATTTGCGCGTCAAAATGTTTGTTTAGTGAGTAAAAGAAAATATCAATTGTTTACAACAGTTTGTTTTCTTATCATAATTATCAAATCAAATTTTATTAAAACAAAGTACAATATATACCACTATCGTTATTTAGTAGTAATTTGATTTTAATAGCGTTATGGTAAACTAACAAGACTCGGATCAAACTTTATATTTTTTTATTTATTTATGCCCATATACTTTACGCACACAAGTACAGAGGCGGACTTAATGCCTTAGGCATTTTCTACCAGTCAACCTTTTATAATGATGTAGGCATTGCCATTATTTATTCATCAAATTATTTTCATGACACCAGATGAGAAAATCGTGTGATGCCACCGTCGAGTGAGTCAGATAGTCACTGTCAGAGCGAGAAAGTATTCGGATCCACGCGTCATGGCTTTACTGAGTCTCGTAAAGCTGTTTGAGTAAAACAAAACTCAATTTGTAACTACCTCAAATAATTATGCTGTTAATAAATAAGAATTAACTGAAACGCATGATCTAATACTCTCGAGACTCGTTTATCATTAAAATAGAAGGAAACTAAATTCTTGTTTTTCTTTTATTTTTTGTTATTGGGCTTTTAATTAATGGACTCATTTTAAATTTATTAATCCATTGAACGGGGTAAGTGAGTGAATGAAACAAGTCAGTTTGGGAGCGAGAAAGTATTCAGATCCGTGTGTTTTGAGTATTTCGAATATCTTTAGTTGTTTCAAGTAGGTACTCATAAAAATTGTTTGGTGATTTATCAATTGATTTTTAAAGTAAAATTTTCAGTACAGTTAGACTTTTGTATTCAGTAACTTGACAGTTGAAGGCTTCATATTTTCTTTTTTTTGAATAGTCGGTGTACGAATGAACGAAATTGAATGACTTTAACTAATTTACTAAAATGAAAACATTGTTTTAATCTACTTGTCATAAAATACCACAGTGAAACATTATTTATCTTTGAACTTTCGAGGTACTGAGCACAATTAAATCTTATCTTAATTAAAGATATCTATAATAGAATACCATCTTAAAGAGAATATAAAACGAGACTTAGAGCTGCAATAACGTGAATGTTTTGAGATTAAAACAAATCACTTGCAAGAGCCGGGGATAAATAAAATCTTTGGCAATACCCAGCATTGGCTGGCATCAGCTTTTGACCAAACATGGGTTCCTCAACCTTCAGTTGAAAGTACTATCCTGTCACTTCCGACCTCCCACTGCAGGGCAAGGGATTCTTCTCAAACAGAAAAAACTTGTAGATTGAGAAGCGAGTCAAGAAGTTCCTCGAAAATTATTCGACATTTATGTACTGGTCGAGTAAATTCCATGAAGTCGGCATTCTTTCAGTGGAACACGGGGAGTGTACGTCAGAATCACCCAACTTAATTCCACCAAGTCCGTTCCATCATCGGGGAAGACGAGTGACAATATGCCATCGGTAAATGATGGATTTCTCACGCGTACAAAACGTTTTGGGAAAACTTTCACTATGCGTCTAAGATGTGTACATCTAAGGAGAGGAATTCTCTGCCGGAGTCTTGAAAGAAAAAGAGTTTATTTGCGGCCAGTATGACGCATACCAAAATAACGCATTCTGTCATCTCTGACCAAGACTAAAGTCAAGAGGAAACCCATCTCAAATAAAAAAAAATACAATTGTATACCTACATGAAAAATTGGGAAAATATGCGTCAAAGCCGCGCAAAACGGCCATGTCTCAGCATAATGCTGCGACTCGTGTGCAAGACAGAGCCACAGCGCTGATTTTCAGTGACAGTCTTGTGTTCTTGATACTCGTAGCAATTTCCTGGGTTCTTTATTAGGTCAACAGTTAAAAGGTTTACTTATAGGTAAGTGCTCTCTACCGGTGACCACATTATAATACTAGCCCCGCCGCGCAACTTCGCCTGCATTAATTTTTTTGTTTATATGGCCTTCCTCGTTAATGGGCTATCCAACGCAAAATATTTTTCAATTCAAACCGGTCGATTCTGGCAAAATAGCATTGTGTAAACCTAAGTGGGAGTGAACGTGAAATGAATTGTCTTTTCATCTTGTTTGTATAGATTGACAGTTCACTTCAGATAATTCACCGAACATTACACGGTGAGAGGTTGACAGAATCGCACTGCAGTTGTTCCTGAAATTAGCGTGTTCAACCAAACAAACAAACAAACTCCTCAGCTTTATAATCTATGTAATATAAAAATCTCGTGTCACGGTGTATATGTTATTAAACTCCTCCAAAACGGCTTGACCGATCATAATGAAGTCGTCTGAGAATAGGTCGTAGGGAACTATTTTTTTTTTTCAAAACTTGTTTTGTCCGGTCAGTTAATGAATTATATTATTAGAGTAGAATAAGAGACAGTAGTTTCTGCAGTTGCTATCTCCTAGCAAAACCATATAGCACTCAGAGTCTAATCAGGTTAAAGTGATCATCAAATACGTCTCTTCTAGCTCATATTATGTAGCTTCAAGAAATGCTCATCAAGAGAGTAAAATTAAATACGAACTGATAAAAGATGGAAATCGCAGCCTTATTTTGTTCATTGCTTCGGAGAAAGTTCAGAGTCGGTTAAGTTGCTGATTTTCTTTCGGATTGCAAGCACTCTTGCCATCCAAAAGAAAGATTAACAAATAATAGCATAAAAAAACAATTTCAAAAACTCATTGACAGTGGAGTGCCTGGGGCGATAAAAACTTGAAAACCTCGGACTTGGGTTACAGTGAACGAAATTGAAAAGTAAAAAAAAAACTTTTTACAAAAAAATACAACCGACTTCCAAAAAAAAACACTACAAAGTAAAAAATTACTTTAATTTCGGAAGTCGGTGTTTTTGTTACTTTCTTCGTATTTTGACACCGACTTCCGAAATTAAAGTTATTTTACACACACCTAACAACACCAATGCAAAATCGCAGAAAAGCGAAATTCGATTATCAAAGAATCATCTAAATAGGCATTTTCCAGCTATTTCGTTTTTAAATCCAAAGTTCGTAACCGATTTTGATATGATTTAAATGGGACCAATCTGCAAGTATATCCTTTCAGATAAAACAAGAATTTTTCAAATCGGTTCATAATGTCGGAGTTATGAGGTAACAAACATAAAAAAAAACATACAACCGAATTGATAACCTCCTCCTTTTTGGGAAGTCGGTTAAAAAAGGAATGGTCAGCTATTAATATGTGTAAAAAATATTTATTTAATTATTTAGAAAACCCCCAGGCACTTCACTATGATGTTTTGTCCTTTGGATTCAGAAAGACGAAACTTTAGTTTTAGAAATAGTTCACGAAATTACTTAGCGTAGAGATTTCAAGAATTGGTTATTTAAACTACTTTGTAGTCCAAATAACTTCAACTTTAAGTAGTTTATATTTGAATAATATAACATTATTGGATTGCCATCTAAAAACATTGTCAACCTGTAAAGTATCCTAACTGAGACACCTAGGCCTGTACGTAAAACGGGCTGGATAGAAATGCAGGGGTGCAAAAAACGAAACTTTGATTGCAATTTTCACTTCATTTAAATATTGTTTGCAGCAATGAAGAACTCCTATTTTTTAATAAATTATTTTTGTTTTCAATGTATGCTTTGTGAAAAATCATTAGTATGATATTTTAGTGAAAATCCCAATAAAAGTTTCGGTTTTATTCACCCCTGCATTTCTATCCCCCGTTTTACATGTGGGGCGAAAGGGCGGCAATCCACCACGTCTTCTAATTCTGTGGTTCTAACACATATTCGGCTCACGTTGTTTCACTTTTAGTAATAGGGTTTAAAGTATGAAATTACCGTTTTATTGTAATAGGTACTTCAAATTGACACACAACCTTCGTGGTTTGAGATGTTTGGTTCATAGTTTAACTTTTTTCAAATGGTACCTATGAAGTTCTTCTTTTAAACAATGTGCAACATTTGATTATCGAATTTCAGTTGTTTTTTTATTCAGCTTAGACAAGAAAGATGGATACTTCAAAAATTCGAGTGATTTTAGAATACGAGTTCCGACGCGGAACTAACGCTGCAGAAACAGCTCGCAGTATCAATGTTGCGTTTGGAGAGGGGACTGTTAGTGAATGCACCGTGCGATTTCGTGATGAAAACTTTGATTTGAAGAACAAACCACGTGGGAGACCGCCCACACAGGTTTATAACAATGAATTGAAAGAGATGGTGGAAGCCGATCTGAGCCAAACTACCCAGGAATTAGTGGCATGGTTAAACGTTACCTTCCCAATAATATTGACTCAATTGCGTCAATACAATAAAAAAAAATAAAAAATAGAAAACTGGGTACCTCATGATTTGACTGTTCTGCAGAAAGAAACGCGTGTTGAAACTTGTGTTGCCTTGTTGAATTAATAGAGAATTAAAAGAATATTGGATCGAATTGTGACATGTGATGAAAAGTGGATTCTATACGATAACCGTAAGTGAAAATGTAATGGCTGATCCCAGGTCAAACGCCGCAAAAGTGTCCTAAAGCAAAGTTTACCAAATAAAAAGGTAATGGTCACTGTTTGGTGGTCTCAGCATGGTGTTATTCACTACAGCTTTCTCCGATCTGGTCAAGCAATAACGGCAGATGTCTACTGTGGTGAACTCCGTACAATTATAGCAAAACTAGCAGTGAAACAGCCCCGACTTATGAATCGATCTTCACCATTATTGGTCCATGATAACGCGAGACCTCATACAGCACGAGAAACCGTTTTTAACTGTACAGGAACTGCAATTAGAAACCATTCGTACGGGGGTACAAATGGTTTCTAATTGCAGTTCCTGTTTTTGCCATTTATTGCCCCCCTTATTTGCCAGACCTTGCTCCAACGGACTACCAACTTTTTCGTGATCGAATTTCCTACGTGAAAAAAGTTTACTTCTCGGGAGGCAGTACCAAAGGCTTTCACACAGTTTGTCGAATCTAGATCACCAGAGTTCCATCGCAAAGGCATAAATAACCTTCCTATTAGATGGCAGCAATGTATAGATAATAATAGTAATTATTTTGATTAAATAAACATGTAAATTGAAAAAAAAAACATTTTTTCAGTACAAATCGGCAATTTCATACTTTAGCCCATAATATTTTGCGATTACACAAAGTTCACTCCCGACCTAGAATATTTATATTTTCTAGACTATCTTTTTCCCGCGACTCCAAACTCGTATATCCCGTTTATACCCAATCCCGTACGATGTAGAAGTGTTGGGAAGCGATATGCTAAATTACAGGTTTCTACGACCAGAAGTTTCAGCCACATTGTCTCTCAGTCAATCAGTAACGGAAGAATTTTATATAGAAGGATGACGTTGTGATTTTGTGTGAAATTAACTAGTTTTTATTGAATAATTTTGAAAACTTCAACATAACTAATAGTAGTTAAATTTAACTTGTTATCTCATTGCTAATAAGATAACGTCGGACTGTTCAGCCCGCGGCAAGATTCCACCCTGCATAATTCATAAAATATTGTTCCTAAAATTTCAATGTCTAATAATCTCATTGATATCCGATCCAAAAACAAAATTTTTAGGTAAGTACGTACATAGCATATCACAAATAGTTTAATTAAGAAAATGCAATATAAGAAAGTATAAATACAAAATTTATGATAAAAGTCGTTCCAATGTTGTTTTTTGTCTCCTTAGTACCTATCCCGTGCCAAAACGTACTGTAGAAGTTAAGAACACGGGGCGCTTTGCTTCTGTTCCTCAAGGTATTTTCAGGTTTTAATTTCAAACTTTGGTTTTAGTAAGAAAACTTCGACTGTATGTGATTTTTTTTAAAGTCGATTCATGCCCGGTTTCTGAGTTTTTTACTGGTCGTTTATCTGACCATGTGCAGCTTCTCTTCAGTCGTAAAAAAAAAACATATATCAAATGTATTATGAAAAGCTTATATACGAGTGTGTCTCTTCGATATTGGGAAATGCTTCAACACTAACATTTCACAATGCTTAATTTCCTTTACCCTGCTCAATGCTTCAAGGAATAGAAAACTTCCCCCTGTCACAATTTTCATTCTATGTAACATTTGAGTGACAATTCACGCCATTGCAAAGTCATAAACTACATAATATGTACATTGGGTAGCTCATACATGGTTACTGTTAATGAATGCGTTCCCTTAAAGGGATGTTCTAGAGCTAATTCATTTGAAACTATTTTGTCTCTGGTAACTCATAAGTTACGGATGTATAATGCTAAAATATACAGTTTTTACTACACTTCTGGACACATCTATTGGCCCACCTTAGAGTTTAGGTTTCGATGGCCCCTACCGAAATATGATTGCTAGATTGAACAAAAACTGTTGATGCAGTTTTGAACCTGATAAATTTTACCATCTTTTTCGATCGTATTGTTTTAAATTTGAATTCAGAATACCATACGACATGGAGCTACGCCTAACAAGTCGGATATGCGCCTTGGCAATTGATTTTTGAATAAAAAACATGTTTTATCAAATAAAGGTTTAATTTAATAACGCGTGTTGCCTCCATGGGCATCTACCACAGCTCTCATACGATTAGGCATAGAGTTTATCAACCGCTCTATAAAATTTTGAGGGATCATCTCCCATTCCTCTTCTATGGCAGTTTTCAACTCCTGCATCGTCTGGGCAACTGGCTGACGAGCCCTAACACGTCTTTTTAGCTCGTCCCACATGTGCTCAATGGGGTTCATGTCTGGGCTTCTGGCTGGCCAGTCCATAACTGTGATGTTCACATCCCGAAGATATTCCCAGACGATGCCGGCCGCATGGGCTCTTGCATTATCATGCATAAAAAGGAAATTTGGGCCCACATAGTCCGCGTATGGTATCACGTGAGGTTCTAAGCACTCAAGAATGTACCTTTCAGCATTTAATGTTGGCAGCCGTGGTCCTGTAACAACCTCAAGTTGAGTTTTGCCGCTCGCGGATATACCGCCCCAGACAGTCCATGAGCCACCGCCATAAGCAACCCTCTCTTCAAAGCAGCATTGTGCGAAACGCTCTCCTTTACGTCGGTAGACCTTCTTCCTTCCATCATTGCTATGTAACACAATTTTAGAGTCATCAGAAAAGAGTATACAGCTCCAATCTTGCTGTGTCCAATTTAAATGACTGCGTGCGAAATGAAGGCGCGCTGTTCGGTGGGCTCGCGTTAGTTTGGGCCCATTAGCTGGCTTGTGTGGTACCATATCGCGTTCTTTTAACCTTTTCCGAACAGTTCGAGCGCTCACAGATACTCCGTGGAAGTCGCGAAGTTGGTTTTGTATCTCAATGGAGATAAGGTGACGATTTCTCAAGCTGGTCGTCACGATGAATCGATCCTGCCTTTCAGTTGTGACCCGAGATCGTGGCCTTCCTTGGCGACGAATAAAGCCGCCAGTCTCTAGGTACCTCCGATAAACATTTCGGACCGCAGATCGACTTAAATTAAGTTGAGCACTCACGTTTCTTTGGCTGTGTCCGGCCTGAATAAGTGCCACAGCTTGGGCGGCGACTTCAGGTGAATTATCCATAGATTATTGATAGAACCTCACCTTAATGTTAAGAATAAGTAATGTTTGTTGCAAAACCAAAGATATCAATCACTTTTTCAAGAATTAAATCCAAGTAAACCAATAAAACCAAGTTTTCTTAGTATTCGATTGTTTGATATCAACAAACAGGCTCCAAATTATCTTTTATTTCTTTAAATTCTGTGTTCGAAATTCAAAAAAAGACTATTGAATGAAATTGTGAATGTGCCAGGTTCAAAACTGCATAAAAACTTTTTGCTCGACCTAATATAAAATTTTAGCTAGGACCAAACGAAACTGAAAATACAAGGTGGACCAATAGATGTGTCCAGAAGTGTATATTACTGATAGGATCTTTCCTCTCATTTTTGTTTTACATTAATATCTTTCTGTGTCTTCTCATTATTCTTTGAAAAGATATTTAATTAAAAGTCCATACCTTATGTCCGACATCATGCTAATTTCAGAAGCAAATGAAGACTTTGATTAAATTCCTTAAATTCCGAAGTTTATATTTAGGGCTGTGGACGACCCATATCAACCTTTTATTTATTGAACTGAACGGGTAAAAATATTTTATACCCTGCCAAGTATTGGTGTGAAGTTTAGAGTATACGTAGCGTATAGAACCTAAACAAATGATTGCCTTCTTAGATCGTACTTCATCAATGAAACTGAACGCGATCAGCATATAAACCACATTTACGAGCTGTCACTGTCATTATTTTGCTGTGGAATATTGACACTGACAGCTCTTGAACGTAGTTTAGATGTATGTAGGTACCTACTGATCGCGTTCAGGTTCATTAGTTAGGGACCGACTCTTTTCTACAACGACAATTTCTACATAATATATCATTAAATATTTTATAAAACTAATAGAACGTGTTCTTACCAAAGAATAACTTTTTCATAGAAATCCTTTACGCTGTTATGACGCAGACGAGGTAACGAACAAACACAAACTGAGTTACTTTTGTTTCTATAGAGGACATCATCATCTGCCTAGCATTTTCCTAACTATATCGCAGTCGGCTTTTAGTTAAACCGGTTTCAGCCGAGTACCAGTATTTTACGTGGAGCGGCTGCCTACCAGACCTCCACTACCTATTAACTGGATAACACGGAGGAGATCGTGGCTAAATAATAATAGCCGTTCGGGTCAGCCTTCAAGGCAACTTTGCCAAGGTCGGTTTGTAGATGAGTGACCAAATTAAAATACTGAGTCTCCTCCGCACCTCGGAAAGCACGTTAAGCCATTGGTCCCGGCTATCATTTGTAGATTTTTGCAGTCTTTACGGATTTTCAGAAGCCAGTAAATCTGACTCCAGTGTTGTTTTTATAGAGGTAATATTGAGAAAATACTGAATGCCATTTTGTCTAATTAAGCCGAGAGCGGGAAGTCTAGACATAGTTACCGATCGCCTAACGACCTCCTGTATACAGTTGTTACAAATCCACGAAACTTCACGAATCTTGATTCGTGGATCGCGTTTGTAACAATAAATGTGTGTAATAGTAAATGTAGACCTCTTCGGTGGGCCATTTCAATCAAGTTTTGTGATATTGGTTCAATAAGAACTATTTTATAATCAGGTAAAACAATGGAGTGTATACCTAAAGGTTGGAAATATTCAATGGACAAAGAACGCACTTAAATAGTCAGTCTCTAAAAACTTGAAATGAAATTGCTTGATTTCTGAGAACATAAAAATCAGAGAACAAGATTCCTCTGTCGCTATAATTGAATATATCTATCCTACTGGCTCTTATTCTTTCTTTTAAATTTTATTTCTCAGTGTTTCTCAAGTCTTGCGCAATTAGAAGAGTTTTTTTTTATCTTTAACAAACTGAGTAGTATAACATTATTACTAGCTCTGTTGTATGTATCATAATTCTTTGGCACAGCACCCGCTTTGGCAAAATATCATTTTTTACGAGTTGGATATTTTGCGGTCTATAAGAACAATGCAAATTATGGTCGTTCGCTATTTATTCTAGTACGAGTATATTAGCTGACTAGCATTAAAATCTACATGCATAGTAAATGTGTGTGCACATTGCAACTAGAAAATTTTTAATGCAAGTAATGTGTGAGCCGGAAATATAATTAATTCATGAAGTAAAACAATATCATTACTTCGTAAGTGTTCATTTATGTCAATTTGTATGTTCAGAAAGACATTTTTCGTTATTGTCACTAGAAGGCATCCAGTTAAAACAATACAAATTTTCGATTACTTTCACGCGATCCAGCACGTGTAAAAACTCACACTAAATACACTTATTTAGTGTAAGTTTTTACACGTGCTTTCATGAATTGATAAGTTATGAAAGTGATAAACCCTTCTTTAAAAAGTCTAATGTTGACACTTATCAAAATTTCTCAATATCGACTTCATCCTGAAAACTCTTCATGCTAGAATTTGGGAATACTCAACTACAAATACTTAATTCATAAGTCGAAAGGCCACTGATCTTTGAGTAAGGGAACGAACAGACAGTGACGTAGAAGATAAGTGTCTAACGTCAGACCTCGACAGTATAATAAGACCATTTTTATAAATAACGTACATAAAGGTGACACTTAAATGAATATTTGCTTGCAAATACGTGATAAATGATACAAGTAATGGAAGCGAAATGTGTGCCAGGCACTCAAACATTAATACTCCTTTCAGAACATTCTAGAAAGAAACAAAAGCAATTCGTCAAAGTACATTCACAGACTATTTGGTTGATTGTTTTATTTCAATTCGCATTCAATAGTGGTCTTCGTGTGAGTCAATTACTTGATGTCCGATGTGTGTCTAGATATTGTCAATTAAGTGTCATAACTTCATTATTTTTTAACTTGAAAAGCCAGTTTGCCTTTTAAAATGGTGAGGTCATGGAGAGTCCACGACCTCATTGACTATTTGAAAAGTATGACAGTGGCGGTCTTGAAGATCTATTTAGCCAACCGGTACTCTGGTGTTAAAATATTCTTCGGTTACTTTTACATCCCTGTCTTCGTCAATGGTCAGCGAGGTTGGATAAGGTAGTTTTTCGCGCGTCCAGCTTATACCGGACAGGATCAGCTTTTCCCAGATATAACTCTGCAGGGAAGCAGCCAGAAATCAATATTTAAAAGAAATTTTGAATTTTTGGATCTTACACGCGTTTTGGTTTTAGCTGTTGCCCGCGACTTCGTCCGCGTCAAACCCGTTCACAATTTGTTCACAATTGCATGGATTGTTTTAGGTAGAACCCCAATTATTTTCTATTTGTTTACTATTGCATGGATTGTTTTGGGTGGAATCCCAATTATTATCTAAACATACGTAATGAAGTGGCTAAATTATAACAGCTGCACAGGTCGATCTTCAAGGTTAAGTAACGCTTGCCGAGGTTAGTCCGTGGATGGGTGACCATCTTAACATATCGAGTTTCCTCCGTGCCTCAAAAAGCACGTTAACCTGTTGGTTCCGGCTGTTAATTGGAGATCTTTGGCAGTCGTTACGAATAGTCAAAAGCCAGTAATCAGACACCAGTCTTATGTCAGTCTTGAAAGTGCTACCCAGTTAATGGATTGTGGAGGTCTGGTAAGCAGCCGCTCCACGTAAAATACTGGTATTCAGCTGAATCCGGTTTAGCTGGAGCTGGCCCCAATATAGTTGGGAAAAGGCTAGGCAGATGATGAATTAAGTGACTCTGCTATTTGCCAGTGAAGTTCCGATTAGCTGAAACAAGTATACAGACGTAGAGGTTATTGCTAAGCGGTTCGTTAAAACATTAGTATTAAAAGCTTTGACGTTATAAACAAGCACTTTATTTTTATTTTTATTATTTGTATTTTTGCTTTTTTTTTCATAGTCACGCGTTTGACCACTATCTCACCTGGTGGTTAACGATGATGCGGTCTAAGATGGAGCAAGCTTGCTGTACGCACTATGAATGTGTTCCCAAAACGTTTTGTGCGTGTGGGTGGGATGTCCACCAATATACCGGATAATAAGCAAATAAAATTATAGACAATGCCTCTGCGAACACCCATCAGAAGAAATACATAGTCAACACAAACACGTCTTATCATTAATTTTTTCACTATATAGTGTTAGCACGCTTAGTTTATATGAAAATGAAAAAGATAGGTAGTAAGTAAAACTGCTTGAAAAGGTCATGTTTTATGAGCTCACTCTTAGAAGAGTTACAGTTTTGCCCATGCACGAGTACTGGCTTACAGCAGCGCTGAAATGAAGTATGTGTCCAACACTTATAAAGTTAGGACCTTGCAGTTGATTATTTCCCCATTTAGAGCTACATTTTAAGGATACGCATGTCCATGTTCATTAAACTTTTTTATTATTTACCTTATAATAATCTTTAGAGCTTGATCTCGTGGCAAAATAACAAAAGCCCAGGTTAAGCTATGATCCATCCGTCTTATGACGACAGGCCGTGTCGACGGCGCGTTCGAGTTCCACGCGCGCCTCAAAGAGAGTCGGCATTGGGAGGGGCCCGAAAGGGCCGACGCCTGCCGGAGTCGCGGGACTATTCGAAGAGATACCGTGGCTCTGGAACACAAAGGGCACTGAAGGAACATGGATGGGTTTTAGTCAGTAGAAGTCTGACACTCCCTCTCGCTCCGCCCAGAGCAGGAGAAGTCATTTGATGATTTCCCATCCAAAAAACAAAACAAAAAAAAAAACAGGCTATTACCTAGCCTGTTTTTTTTTTGTTTTTTTGTGATTGCTCAGGTCAGTCCGTGGATGACCATCCATTACATCGGTACCGGGGTATAATATCCTTGGACATTTCACACAACGCCATATAGTCCCAAGCTAAGCAACCTAATGCTTGTGTTATGGTAACGAGATGGCTGATAAACTACTTATATACATTTTTTTTTGTAAATACATACATATCATAGATAGAAAAACACCCAGACTCGGAACAAATACTTGTAGGTCGTACAAATATTTGTTCCGTGCGGGAATCGAACCCGCGACATGCTGCGCAGCAGTCAACCGCTCAACCACTGCGCCAACCGTGTCGTCAATGTGGTATGGTATGGAATGGAGGACACTCGATTGTTTCGTCCATGCTCCAAAAGCTCGTTAAGTCAGTGATCTCGGCTGTTATTTGAACACATATCGATGGTCTAGAAGACAAACATGCTAAGTGCAAAACTTTGTTTTTTTACATTTAATGCCAAATGTATAAGAAGAGCATTTTAGTACATAAGGCATAAAAATGTAAAATAATCAAAATTTTTCACTTGGCACGTTTGTATTCTAGACCATCGATAATATATTATGTATTATGTGAGTGTCGTTACTTACTCGTAACGACACTCAATCCATGAAAGGTCAGACAATCTGACACCAGTCTCTGCCACGGGGTTTTGTACTACGTATTCACTGGGTTGTGGAGTTCATAATTATAGACAGTCGCTTCTATGTAAAATACTGGTATTCAGGTGCATCCGGTTAGACATGGATCAGCCCCTAAAATAACTGGCAAGAGGCTAAGTCGATCATATAATCTACCTATACCTTATTTACGCAGAGTCAGGACGGAATGCCTTATTCTTCGACACACAAGTACCTTTTTCAAACGTGATCTCAGTACTGACACTGATCAGAGGGCCACACTGAAAAAAAAATTTGTTTGCTTTAATAAACATCTTGTTTAATGTGATCACGCATCATGACTCCATACGAGCCTAACAAGATCTTGCCTTCTGCAGCCATGAGAACTTTGTTAAATTATCATAGTTCCGTCTACTAAGTATTGAATTGGTTTAATTACGGGTAGTTATTTACTTTAGCTCATATGTTGGCCAGTTTATGAATGACACATTGTCACATCAATATACTTAAATTGTAGATTCAACTAAGATCTTGCACGATACGTGTGTGCAACATTATCAAATCAATGAAGTTGTTATGTTGTTTCAACTAAAATCTTGCTCGATACGTCTGTGCAACATTCTAAAATCAATGAAGTTCTTATGTTGTTTCAACTAAGATCTTGCATGATACGTTTGTGCAACATTATCAAATCAATGAAGTTCTTATGTTGTTTCAACTAAGATCTTGCTCGATACGTCTGTGAACATTATCAAATCAATGAAGTTCTTATGTTGTTTCAACTAAGATCTTGCGAGAAGTAACCGTGATAAACTAATCAATTCAACTAACCTGATATTCGTCGTAGACATGAGCCGTTGTCATATGAACTACCTGTATTCGTCAATGCAAGTCACAGTATCTTGCACATCCACAAAGTAACTTATTGTAGGTAATAAAAAATTACAATAAGTTAGGTAGTTACTTTGTGGATGTGCAATAGACACCGACTTGGATTGACGAATACAGGTAGTTCATATGACAACGGCTTATTATTAGTTCGCAAGAACTACAATATTATGAATATGAAAATTTCGAACATGCAAATAGGTACAAATGGTATAGCAATCAAACAACCATAATTATTTTCATTTTAACTTTATTTAGTTATGAAAATCACTTACATAACACAAAATACTTATTATAAGGCGCATCTAAGAGTAACATTATTGTTTTGCATTGCTTAGAATACTTATGTTGCATGGTATAATATGCGACAAAAAATTATGGAATTTGACAACATTTTGTTTGGCTATGATGTTGCCCTTTTATTATCTAATGTTTTAGCCGAAGTTCAATAGACTGACCGATTTCAGCGTCAGATCTTAAATGTTTGATGAAAGCATCCCACGTTTCTGCCTTAGATGGTTTCCAGCTGCAGCTAGGCTCAAGTTTTTTTTTTGTTTTCTCTGCTGTTTAAAAGATGGGGAATTGCCAAAAATGCTGTAAGATTTTTAACTTCTTCTTTAAGTGCTGAAATAAAAAAACAATATAATTAGACAATCGATTTTCCAATCCATTTTTTATAAGGGAGGACGTTAAAATATATTTTCAAGACTTTAGCAATATATTTTCAAGTAACTGAAAAAACAATTGGTATGAAATACAACTATTTCCATCCAGTACATTCGGAAAAATAAACAGTTAAAAATGAAAAAAACTAGGTTCAAAATAAATTAAGAGGATATTATTATTATGTTGATTTGTAAGTACCAGGGAGTGAAGTACCTACTTAATGAGTATTATTATTTTATAATTACAGATTTTAGGTTTAGTACATAATTTTATAAATTTGGTCACCTAACATAGAATTTTAAAAGAAACATACCCCACTCTGCGTTCTTTGATCAACTTCAGCACTATTCGGAGGCACATTTTCTTCTAGAATTAAATAAGTTGTGACAATACTTTAGGGAACATTTTCTTTGTCCTCTGCAACAGATACATTAACTGTTGGGTCCCATCTAAATCCTAAATTCGATAAATCTAGATTCTGCAAGCAAAAATAAGGTCAGTAAGTCACTGTAGGGTAAAATAAATATTTTTGTGGAGTCTGGAGAAGGTAATTTACTTACATAATATTATTAAGTACTATTACAACATATAGCATCTTATTGAGGCGTTATGTTGTTAGTTTGTAAACATTTTTACTTAAAAGTGATGAAAATAAGTAAAATTTACATTAAAACAAAGGTAAAAGAATACTTTGAGCTATACAAAATAGTTTTTCCAGCACCTCATAAAAAGCACCCTTGGCCCTGTTTGAGGGATAATATCTTTGACATCATCTGGGGTCAACGTTGATGATCGCACCAGCGAATGCATTTTGCATTGCGAAACATTAGTCAGCGTTCAAAATCAATGATCTGCAAATTACATAACATTCAATACAGATTTACAGAATAGCTATCTAGTAGGTAGGTACTAGGTAAAGGTTACTGCATGATTTATCTTACCTGCAAATTTTGGGATGAGATCGGGCAGTTCCCATGTCTTTAATAATTCGGCCACTTCGTCCCATGTTTATAACATTCACTAGTTTAATAATAAGCAAATACTTACTTATTTTTCAAAGATTATCACACAACACAACAGCAAGCAACTCACGGTAGGTACGCGTTATGATGACAAGTTCGGCCGGCGGCGCGGGCGGGGGCGAGAGAAGCTCTGTTTTTGTTGACTTAACAAAGCGTTAATAGATGCTACCACTTCTCTTGTTTGATTTAAGTAAGCAGGCCATTTATTCAACTATGCTCGTTGTTAAAAACTACGATATAAATTCATATATTGCTAACAAGTTGCTTGTTACCATGAACTAAAATTATTAATTGATATATAAAAGTGGAGAAGTACAATCTAACAAAGCATGTATGATGTAACAAAGCCCGTTGATTATACTGCTCATGTGCAAAATTGTCGACTTAAATAAAATGAATTTGTTCTGGCAACTGTGCTATCTTGTATAAAGTAACAAAATAAATAATTATTCTAAACATTTTGATGCCAACTAAGAGAAAATGTATCTTAGTTAGTCTCGATTTTTTTCAGTGCAATTCTACAAATTTTTAAACAACTTTCACATTCGCATGTCAATCGCAAACTGACAAAAAAGCTTTAATTTTCATACGTTTTTGATAAATTGCGATCGAGATGCGTATGCGATGCGAATGTGAAAATTAGTAAAATTAATTTTGTTTAATCTAACCTCTTCTTCTCGAGTGGATGTGTGGTGACCCAGTTTGTAGTTAGGTTAGTTAGGTGACTACGTTTGAGGCGGCATCAGTGGCATTACATAAATCCTCATTGGTAGGTGTAAGGTTTTAAAAAATCCAACAAGTGGCTTCAAGTTTTATATAAGTCTCGCATATGCAAAATCGCATACGCAGATGTCAAAAAGGTGTTTAAAAACTCATTTTGTGAAGCTGTTTTTACAGCGGTCTATCTTTTTTATGGATGGGAAATCAAAACCCATCCGTGTTCCTAATAATGCCTTTTGCGTTCCAGGGCCGCGTTGACTCTTTCAAACAAATTCTGCAACCCTGGCAGGCTCTGGCCCTAGCGGGCGCCGTATACTATGCAGACAACTCTTTGAGGCGCGCGTGTTCTACCTAGGTTACTAGGAGCACAATATTGATTAGCTTGGCTAAACCGGTGCGCTTTCCTGTTCATCTTGCGTCTGCCTCTGATGCATGCCTGAGCGACCATATCGAAAACATGACTTACTGCTACCGCACGCTGATCCGTTACCTGTTAACCTAACATAACCTAAAAGCGTGAGGTGTAGACTAGCTGCATGCGTCAGGCGCACCGGTATAGATAAAAAACAAGGCACGCAGCTTGATGCAAGATGAACTAAAAGTTGAAACGCAAAATGAACATGAAAGCGCACTGGTGTAGACACTGAGAGACTTCCATATAAGCAACTGCAGATCATGTCCAGGTGATAGACATTCCTGAGGGTTCAGGTAGAACCGACTACCTACCCGGTGGTGCAAGTTATTCTTCCCACAACTTGCTGCTCACTTCAGGTGGTTGGTCTTGGATAGCCTGTATGCAGCGAAGAACACATTTTACAAAAAATGACTCTTGTAGCCGTACATTTCTAAAGATTTTCGCTTTTCTTTTTACTATGTCAGAACCAAAGGATAAGTGATATCTACCAACTCACAATGGCCCGCCTAAAATGGTCCCACTGCCAAGTGGGAACGTTTTAGGCTGCTTTTCACAGAGAGGTTCATTGTGAGGCCGTAATCCATTCTTAGATGTCATATGTTTTTAAGTTGTCGGTCCTAGGACGTGGTTGCTTACTGCGGATATATTTTAGGAAACTGGGTACGATTTCGAGGAGTCCGTGTATAAACTAAAGGTTCTACCTCATTTCCCATACCAAGAACACTTTGAGATAGTATGTGGGTAGTGTTGGCTTGGCTCTAACTTCTATGTCTTACGTTTATTTCTTTTTTCTGTAATAAGATTACTTGCAATGTGGGTTGCACTGTTGCACATATCCACCGTATTTCTATTTACCTTACAAATAAAGTATATAAACGTACGAGATCGTTAAAAGCACTGATTTTGCTAGTTGGGGTATGCTTTATTTTAGTCTTAAAGGACTGGATAGCTATGGTAGATAGTATAGGATGATCTCAATTCTTTTGGCGGGCTTAGTTTATATGAATTGGGTAAGGCCGGTATATCAACAACAAACAAAACTAATAAGATAAATAAACTATCTACCACCACTACTGTTTTAAATAAATAATGTGAAGTCTTTTTGATTACAATTTCACATTTACCTAGTTACATAACGTTGACGACAACAACGCGAACAGAATAATTCATAACGTATTAAGATCCTACTTCAATGCTAATTTTGATAAAATTTTGCAATATCAAAGCTTTAAAAATACATGAGGTCATTTCCCGGAAAATTAGAAAATTCACGTGAGAGAGCATACCTAACATCTGTCATACTTCTTGCTTCCATCAAAAAGAACAGTACAAAAAGAAATGAGTTTAGTTGAAATAGCGTGAATAAAATGTTATCTATCTTCCAGACAAATCAAAACGTGCAATCTAGTAGAAACAGGGGATTTCTCTTCTAATACTGACTTCGTTCGCTACAGACAACGCTATCCGAGCTATCACGGACAATAAACTTGCATTCTACGTTACCGAGCAGTATCGTCAAGTAATTTTCTAAAGAGGTTTTAGTTTATAGTTATAAAATAATTTAAAGTGCTCTATTATGATTGCTTGATTGAGCAATATTGTTACGAAACCGCAATATTACTGAAGCTTGTTGTTATATGAAAATAGCCTCTACGAGTTTCGAAATTAAATGACAATCCACCCTGGGTAATCAGTCTGCTTCCAACACCGTAAGATTGTAAAGGATCGCGTGAAATTGTATACTATTATTTCTTTATAAGACACGAATGTATTGGATGGGATATTTTATACACAAAAATATTTTTTCATAATATTTCGAAAAACTATACCTAATCTAACCAAGATTTACTACAATCTTACGAAGTCTGCCATTTTCCGGTGACTTCTATTTTACTAGTGACTCACTCCTGCTTTTTCCGGGTGCAAATGACATACCTACACAAACTTAATCACTCATTCTGTTTGTAAAACTTTATCAAAATCCAATTGCGTGGTTTTGGTGAAGTCAACCGAGCCACATAGAAGCAAACATCGACGTGATAAAGCTAGAAGCATTAGCTTTACCTTCATTTGTTGGGAAAGCAAAGACCAGAGAATTTAATGACTTATAAATAAATTAAAATAATAAATTTAATATGTGGGAATCTATGCTTAATTTTACGGAAGAAAAACGTATTCAACTATCCATTTTTTTAATATAGTTTCATTGCAATAGAATTTAAAAGTTACACAGTTTTGTTAACACTGGGGTCACAATTGCGAACAAAATTAAAAAAAAAACATAAAAATATGAAAAAAAAAACTTTCAAAATCGTTTTCCGTCGATAAAATTAAAAGTAGTTTCCCCCATCATTATTAAGACTCACACAAACTGTAATACGGCGCTGACTTCAGTTTATTGCAACTGCAATAAGTCTGCGATCACGTCATCCATCTTGGAAATTACCTACGTGTCTTTGTACCGCGTCCACACGGCAAAGTTGTCACGTCTAATGTACCTACATCTGTACATCTAAATTTTTTTTAAACAAACTTCCCCATATTTTGAGCGTTTCGTTGGCATTCTTAATTGTAATATCCTGAGATGAGGTACAAAGTTATCGTAAATTATCAAAATATACACTTTGCTCTAGAGAGATAACGATTTTTTGAAGATTTAAAATGTTTGTTGACCACATGAAATTTTTTAGGGATGGGAAATTATTAAATTACTCCATCTGCTCTGGGTCGAGCGGAAGATATTGTCAGGCTTTCCAAGGCCGTGGTGGCTCTTTCTAACAAATTCCGCAACTATGACAGATGAGGCTGACATGCGCTGCCATTTTAGACTTTTTATTACAAGCTTTTTATTTAAGTTGCTTGTTTCCGCTTATCCCAATCGATTGAGCCGAAATTTGTCATACACTTTTCTTAATCCAATCTGGAGCATTCTCAAAGATGTTGGGCAATTGTTTTTGCTGAGAGGAATGGAAAAAAATATATTTAAAAGTAGCTTGATTTTTTCATAATAATTATTATTACAAATATTTATATCGCTGTTATAGCTGTGCAAAAATATTAATAAAAATGAATCGCCGTAATGTATAACTTCGTAACGACTGATCCAAATTGGGTAATTCTTTTACAGTTGTGTTGTATTTGTCAGGGCGAGGTTTGTGTAAAAGAAAATGTTGAAAAAAAAAGATAAATCCGGGTGGAGCCGGGTCGGGACACTATCCTAATATGTATATAAAATTCTTCCGTTACTGAGTGAATTACTGACATACAACACACAGCCAAAACTACTGGTCGTAGGAAGCTGCACTTAGGGTCCTTGGGGAGTTTAGGGGAGCTCTAAGAGAGGTTTTCCCGAAATTCCTACGGAACGGGAAAAATCGGGATATAAGCGTACGAAGTCACGGGCAAAAGCTAGTTATGCATATTATTACCACAACGTGCAGCCTAAGAAGGTTGACATATGGCTATCCATTTTTGCACGGTATCTGCCAGTTAGATTTTAACATTTTGGGGATCAGGATCGGTTTACTCACTGACTACATCCCTTAGAATAAAAAAAAAACACGCCAGTTTTTCAAAATGGGTTCTTTAGATAACTTACTTACCTATTAGCAAATTTTTCTTTAAAAACCACTACATATCCAGTTATAGATATGAAAAAGATTATTTCCGCAGATTAAGCCAAGAGGTTGGCAAAGACCCAAGATAAAAAACGTGCGAAGTAAGGGTTACCTTTTCTGAATAAAAATATATTTCGGTAATAAAAGGTCTCGATTGGAAAGACTCGATAGCTTTTGAAAAACATAAATGTAGCTCAAAGGATACTAATCTCTTAAAATATTGTGTATAATTCCAATTTACGGTTAAAAAGGAAATCATATTTCATGCTGTAAATGAAAAGTAATGGCTGAAAAGCAACTGATTCAGGTTGAATTCTTGGCTACGGCTATTATGAATGTGTACTTAAGCACCGCAATTAAATGGAAATGTTTTAGGGGCCACAATGACACTAATAAGTATATATAAATAAAGGCGGTCTATGTTATTTGCAGATTGTAGCCTTTTTTATTTTTTTCTTTGTGATGACTAATCATCAAATGACTTCTTCCACTCTGGGTGGAGTGGGAGGTAGTGTCAGACTCTTATTAATCCTGACTGACTCTTCCTCCTATTGCCCTTTGCGTTCCAGGGCCGCGAGGACTCTTTCGGACAATTTCCGCAACTTTGGCAGAGATTGTAGCTCTGACAAGATACTGCACAGATGCCATTGATTTTCTTCTTTGTATAAGTTTATAAAACATACTAAGTATCTCATTCAAAAAGGATTTTTTAAAATAAAGTATTAAAAAAACACTGTTTACGATGTGGCTATTAAGTACATTTTTATGTTAGGAACATAGATATTAACGACAGTATTTCAAGGCTAAGGCTCGAGAAAGATGGGTCGACTATGTTTCAGCATTCGTTGTTGAAAGTACTTTTAAATAACTTAAATTGATGACATGACACTCATTTTATCTATTGAAAATCACTACTTGCATTACGGATATCTCAAATTTTTCAAACATGTGAACAATCAAGTATCTTGTGAAGATTCCAACCCTTTGACCTTGAATGCACAGCCCCTGCGCACATCCCCACAGGTTTGGATTTTTGTACAAGATCCCTAGATGGTGTTGGGATCGAGTTAGATCGCGGTATCGTTTGCTTACACGAGATTCATGACTACCGGCGGCTCGCTAAGCTCAGTTATAGTGCAATGTAGTTTTAAGCTTGTAGGTAGGACGTTAGACGTCAATAAGCCTGAAAACTATGCATTCTCGATTAAACCACATCTCGCTTTGATAAGCGAGAATAATATTTTTGTAAACTGTTATGCAAATAACAGTTAGAATTCTTTAATGAAATCAAGCAACGATCAAAGTGACCGCTGCGAAATATTTTGTTATAATTGTTGTTCAGGACACGTGATCTGATCGAAAATTCGTAAGACGGATGACTCAAAAATGCACTACGTTAATGTTCAAGTTTCACTTCTGCCGGCACTCCCGGAGTGCAACCCGTTGTTTTTTTTAACTATTTGTTATTTATTGGACTATAGTTTAGCTAATAATTTACTTAAAATCACTCCTTAACGAAATAAGGTGCAATTACTATATTTTTTGCAAGTGGGCCCTAAAAAACTTGTAAAATGCAGCTAAAATTATACCTTCTAGAGGACTGTTCAAGGGTCTTTGCATTGCTGCAATATATTTTGAATTATAAACTGTTCAAAGAACAGTATTCAAAAATAAGATTTTGTCTTGATAGAGTTCCTATACGGCTTACTGACGTTTGACGTCCTAATTACAATCTTATAACTACATTGCACTAGACCGTTCACTGAGCGTGGCGAGTCGCCGGTAGTCATGAATCTCGTGTTAGCAAACGATACCGCGATCTAACTCGATCCCAACACCATCTAGGGAATATGTACAAAAATGCAAACCTGTTGGGCTGTGCGCAGGGGCAGTGCATTCAAGGTCCAAGGGTTGGAATCTACACAAGATCCCCAGACTATTTGTCGCTACATCACCCAAAGGTTGACTGGTAGAGAATGCCTGTGGCATTAAGTCCGTCTCTGTACATTTGTGCTTAAAGTGTTAAATAAATTCCTTAATGATTTCAAGCAACGTTCAGTGTGGCCGTTGCGAAATGTTTTGTTAAATAGTTGTTTTTGTTCACAGTACGCGTAATGAGCAAGTAGTTCAACAGTAACTCAAGAGGTGCTATTGTATAGGACGTCAGACGTCAACTAGCACTATTAAATAATTATTTTTGTGTACTGTTTTCCCAGAAACAGTGGATCTAAAATAGCCAATTTAACAGAATCATTTTAGAATGATAATATTATCCACACAAAAATCTGTCAAATTTTATTTTTTATGTTTATCGTTAACGCATTAGGTTCAAGAATGATTGTATTGGAATGGATTGAAATGACAGTGACGGGAAGAGTGATGTGCTTTCTGATTCTACTGAAGTGGCCTTTTTAAATCCCCAGTAATAATAATTATTCAGGTTAAGTGTTATAAATGTTGCAAAACGTCACTTTTGTAAATCTTACAGCAGCTATAATTTGACAGCGTATAATTTCACAACGTTCAGGGTGAACGTTGTGTAATCATTTATCTGCAATTAATTATTAGTATAAGATGACTCGACAGTCACTGACCCATTGAAAAAAGCGCTTTCAGTTTACTCCGAATTTTCTGGAACTTTTTTAGAAAGAAAAAAGTACTAAATCCGTCCAAGCGCGGTTCTAAATTGAGGCATGTAACAACAAATTGAATTATGTTTTACAGGGAGTTAGATAATAGAGAAATTACACAAAAAAGGACCTCAGAAATATCTCCTACTTCATTAAATTCATTTTAAAACCATCAATTACATTTATCTCTTTACGGGAGTGAAAATGAAAACAAAGCTTGCAATAATAGACATTATTAGAGCAACAGATATAAGCTGTTGAACGGCCAGTGTAGCACGATTTATACATTTATTGAGAATTAAGTCAACACACTGATCCTTCTGAAAACTGTTCTTGCAATTTTATTAGTTTTTGCTAGCGGCTTCGCCCGCGAAATCTCTGGGGATATACCTTCGGAATTAAGAGTAGCCTATCTGTTATTCTAGACTATAGTCTACCTCTGTGCCAAAGAACAATGCCCACTTCCCATACATTTACAAACCTGATAATGAAAGTACATGTATAGTTATAAGGTATAGTAGAAAGACTACCTTTAAGTTTACAAAATAATGTCCAACAGTCATTTTTACGATTTAAACGCCACGAATTCCAAAAAATACGTTGCAGTTTATGCAAAGTATACGTCGACTTTTTGGTATAAGCGGCATTGTCAAACGATTTACAACGGTATGGTAAGCAAAGGTCGTCAGATGAGGAAGATATCGAGGTCCAGGGGCGGTAAACAAGGTCATAAAAAGAAAAAACCCACAAAATAGCATAGTACACATCGAGGCGCAATCGCAACAACGAAGGACTGCGCTGATGTCAATTGCAGAACTGTCAAGTGTCAAAAAAATCCGTTTCACTCGTGCGATCTCAATTATATGCTGCGTGATTAATTTATTTAATTATTATGTTATTTTTAATTAGCCTTCATTATACAAAGACTAATAAATAATACTTCTTGATTAAATAAAATGTAAATTAATGAATAAAACTCTGAAACAGAGTTGAATAAAGTCAAGTATCAGGGTGTAAAATGGAACGTCGTAAAAAGGCTAGTTGAGATGCGTTCAAAACATTGTAATACGTTAACCCTTGAGGTAGATTAAGCATAAAGAAAAACTAAAAAAAAAAAATTCCTGCGTTTCTTTTAACATTGTGATAAGCGTATCTAATATACCATTCAATCAGCTGAATTTTAAGATTTATTTCATTTCTATACATAGTCGGGTCAAAAAATTAGCATTCTTCTTTCATGAAGATTCATTCTGACGTGAAAGACAAACATCTAACCATCCTCACAAACTTTCGCATTTATGATTTATTTATTTAACTAGACTTAATATAATAAAGCAGAAGAGTTTGTTTGTTTGTTTGTATGGTTGAACACGCTAATCTCAGGAACTACTGGTCCGATTTGAAAAATTCTTTCAGTGTTAGATAGCCCATTTATCGAGGAAGGCTATAGGCTATTTATCATCACGCTAAGACAAACAAGGGCGGAGCTTTAATAGAAAATATGACGCAGACGAAGTTGCTCGGGTCTGCTAGTTGTACTATATAAAAACACTGATGGTGGGAAGAAAAACAAACTTCCGACGGTCGTCAGCACCTTAGAAGTTTGAGATCGGGAACTTCTTGTGACACAGGTGTTTGAAGCCTTTGAGTTTAGATCTGTGGCAATCCTTCGGGGAAAACACGATCCCCTCTTTCTACTACCGGGGACCGCAGCACGATGAAGTCTCGTAGTCACGTGCTTAAGAACGAAACTTACTCGGGCTTCAGACTCTTATGAGTTTTTAATTTTCTGGATAAATACTCCTTCCATCATCATCAACATCAACATTTTATCATCACGCTAAGACTAATAGGAGCCGAGCATTAATGGAAAATGTGACGCAGACGAAGTTGCGCGGGTCAGCTAGTGTATTTATAAGGGACAAAAAAACAGTTACATGTTAAGGCGATACAATCGATAAGTAAGTAGTAAAACATTATAACCCACACTTTTGCCCACAGATTAATCAAATATGTGATGGAAAACGGAAGCTGATCTGAAAAATAACGTTTTTTTGTTAAAACTTGAATTAAGCGCCATTTTAAAATTTTGGTGCTAATGAATGGATAGCGAGATTTTTATTTTTTTTATTAGAATAAAAGAAAATGTCGAAGATCCCTAAAGTGTCCGTTATAAGTTTCTACAAGGCGTCGAAGAGGTACTCGTGCCCCGGCATTGGTCTTACATGACAAGGCACGCGAGTCCTATGTCTGATTACATTTCTGGGTACCGTGTAAATACTTTATTTGTAATTTCAGAGCAGTCAAATCTATTGTGGCACAAATATTACATGCTTTTTCCCGCGACTTCGTACGCGCATATCCCGTTTTTTCCCGTTTCGTAGGATTTTTTTTCCCGTTTCGTAGGAATTTTGGGAAATTCTCTCAAAGTTCTCCCCTACACTCCCCAAGGAACCTTAAGTCAAATTTCAGCTTTCTGCGAATAGTAGTTTCGTCTGTGCGTTGTCTGTCAATCACTAACTCAATCAATATCGGAAGAATTTTATATATTAGGAAGTATAGTAGGACTTATTTTTGAATAGACTAATTTTCTCTCCAGATAATTTCAGCCATGTTTTTGAGAAGGCAGCGTCTTTGATTTTTCTCTTTTTATTATTATTTTTTTATTGGATTGTCTACATTTTTTTTTTGCTTTTTATAGGCGCGTGTTTGACCACTGTCTCACCTGATGGTAAGCGATGATGCAGTCTAAGATGGAGCACGCTTGCCTAGAAGTAACCTTTTAACTCTTGACTTAAAGACTCCCAGGTTGTAGCTACCAGGAAACACAGACTCCGGCAGGGAATTCCACTCCTTTGCTGTACGCACTATGAATGTGTTTCCAAAACGTTTTGTACGTGTGGGTGGGATGTCCACCATGTACCGGTGGCGCATCGCCGTTCGTCTTGTGGTCCGATGATGGAACGGACTTGGCGTAGTAAAATTATGCAATTCCGTCGCACATTCCCCAAAATGCAACCGGTAGTAAACCGACAGGCTAGCAACTCGGCGTCGATGCTCAAGACTTTGGAGCTTCGTCTCGACGAGCCTATCATTACCAATGATCCTCTTGTCTTGTTTCTCAATTGACGCAAGGGCATCAAGCTAGTATTTGGCAGATCCGTCCTAAAGATGAGAACAGTAGGTACTCCATACATGATCGAACTTGTGTCTTACACGGATTGATTGTATGTTTTGCAGTGGTTTAAAAGCAAAATATTTTTTTGTTTTTATAACAGTGTTATAACAGTGTTGTTTTGTTATATTTTCTATTACTTTAATATATTCCTCATAAATTTAAAATACGATTCTTATTTTTTTTATATCGTCAACGTCGATTGCAGCTGTAGAGTTTAGTGCATCCACGGCCAAGGGGTTGGAACTTTGACCTTGAATACACTGCCCCTGCGCATGTCCACAAAGGTTTGTAGTTTTGTGTATAATCTCTAGATGGTGTTGGGATCGAGTTAGATCGCGGTATCGTTTGCTTACACGAGATTCATGACTACCGGCGACTCGCTACGCTCAGTTATAGTGCAATGTAGTTTTAAGCTTGTAGGTAGGACGTTAGACGTCAATAAGCTAAAACTATGCATTCTCGATTAAACCACACGCTTTACTAAGCGATAAATAATATTTTTGTAAACTGTTATGCAAATAACAGTTAGAATTCCTATTTATTAAGCTGTATCGTTCAGTGTGAATACACAGCAGTCGCCTACTATATTCGCGTATAAGAGTGTTTTTTGCCCAATTTGCCAATTTGCAAAAGTACCAAGATTTATGCCAAACAGTCTTGGTTTTGTTTAAGGGACGACTCACGCTTATTCAGCTCTAACGTTTCGCTAAACGATTTTGGTCGTTCTGCTTCTATCAGCTGCGTACAACGTCGTAAGAATGAGAACGCGGCAGAGGCAGAACAACTTTTAACTCTAACGCACACGCATGATAATAACACATTTGTCCTCATTCTGGACTTGTTTGCCTGAATAGATGCGGAAAGCTGAAAGCGTACCCGTATCGATATAAAATCGTTGTTTTCTATGCGCATAAGCTGAATGGAGCTCAATAAGTGTGAGTAGTCCTTATTCATTTGTACAACATAAGGCAAAAGGTAAACTTTTGATTCACTCAATCCCTCACTGACTCATCAACTCCAGCGAAGTCCCTTGCTTTGTGTTAGGTAGACACAGGGATAAGTTCGTTTCTAGGGTTCCGTACCCGAAGCGGATTTCGCGATTTCAGGGTTAATCCCAAAGTGAAAGTTGTTCATAGTGATAAGGACAATGACACTACATACTACAGAGTAACACTGTTACACGTTGTATCTGTTAAATTAAGAACTCCCCCGTCCGCAGGCACTTGCCTTCGGTGGCCGGAAAACACTCTGTGATTCTCGACACACTGGGCGTTTTCTTCTGCTGCGGCGGCTGGGTTAGCCTCAACCTCACGTGTCTCGCCTCCTGTTTCGTTTGCATTACTGCTTCTCAGAAAGTGGCGACTACTTCTCATGCCCTCTCGCTCAAGACCTTAGAGTGAACCAGGGCCGGACATAAGAGGTCACAGCCACCGATCGCTACTACGAGGACACAGCGGTATTCTGCCCAAGCAGGGCAGACCTCCACCGCATGCTCCACCTTGTTCTCTTGGCGATCCACACAGTAGTGACACTTGGGTGCATCATCCCGTAATATCCGTACAAGTAAAACCGGTAATGACGCTGTGGTCCCTCCATAGCCACTAATCACAGAGGGGACTTATTACCATATGTGGCGTGCCCAGATATGAGTTGTGCCTGTCGTTCTCTACAACCCGTCATGAGACCTTGCCTGAGCTATATATGTTCGCCGGCCTGCGATTGGCCGTGGCTGTGGAGTTTTTCGCTAGCGTAGCACTTCCACGAGCCACTTGTACACGCATACAAGATAAGCCAGACCTGGGCTCGCCCTAGTTTGGGCGCCAAACTTTGGATGTGCTAAAAGACGAGTCCGAAGTACTTCATCGTTGACCGAACGCCGATGTGAACCCCTCCATTACCTTTATTTGGGATCCAGAAGGTGGCGCGTTCCAAAGACCAAGTAAACACATGGTCTCGGACTTATGTAGGGCCGATATTCCACAGAAGCGGCTCAAGATCCGATCCCTGTGGGACACCGCACGACATCTCTCGCCGGTTTCAGTATCCCCGGTAATCGGAGTCGATGACGGGCTTGTCCGTTAAATAAACTTCAAACACGTACAGCAAAAACCACACAGATTTGAGTGAGCATGCCCAGTCAGTGCAAGCATTTGTCAGTAGCCGTGTAGATCAACACAACAAAATTACTTTATTTGGGTCGGTTTCCAGTCTAATCGAAAGCAGCTGAACCTACCAATATTTTACGTAGAACGAATGGCAAGCTGAGCTCCACAACGCAATAATTGTGTAATATGGTGCCTCCTGGCAAGACTTGTGTTAGATATCTGACGGCACGAAAAAGGCTCGGTATCCATTGGATGGTCCAACCGGACCAACGGACCAGCCGCTGCTTAACTACGAAGTACCATTATAATACACATAATTTGTTCCCGTCATGGTAGTTTATGACGGTATTACCTGAAATTTATTTTTATTTATTGTACCAGTTGTGGGCTCTAAAATGTTTACCATTTTAGTAAACTTATTATGGATACACATTTACTTTTAATGAACTGTTTCGATAAACAAGAAATTTACTTTTCAATACTTGTATCCAAAGTTACGTGTTATTAATAATTGTATATCGGGTTTGTTTCCAGTCATAACCGATTTTGCTGAATACAGTTATTGTCAGAATAATATCTGTTTACCAAGTTAAAGTAGGTTTCTCGTATTATGAAATAGTTTCTCGTGAGGTGCAATAGGAGTTCATCCCACAATAGTGCGGTAACTTGAAAACAAACCAATTTCGATGCCAAGATAGGTAAGATAGGTAGGTCCAAATATTTTGGACCTACCAAAATATTTGGTTACAAGTTCACTCTATCAAGAACAACCTGTTCCAAGTAAAACAGGCAATTACTATTTATCATGATAATATTTTAACCGACTTCCAAAAACAGAATGATATTCTCAATTCCGTGGATATGTTTTTGTTTTAGTTTTATGTATGTCCGCCGATTAATCCGAGGTTTCTGATCCGATTTGTGTGATTTATTTTTTAATTCGATGCAGCATGTCTAAGATTGTCCTTCTACCCAAGCCAGTGGAAGATTGCCCAAGTAATAATAATATTGAAACCAGGCAAAGCACCTCAAGAGGTAGCATCATGCAGACCCATTAGTCTCCTTCCGGTAATTGGAAAACTTCTGGAAAAGGTCATATTGAATAGAATGAGAGAACATTTAGCAGAGATAATACCAACTCACCAGTTTGGCTTTAGGGAGGGCCACGGTACAATCGAGCAAGTGCATCGGCTAGTTGATGGTATTGGTAGAGCGCTGGAAGATAAACAATATTGTAGCGCAGTCTTCCTAGACATTAGCCAAGCATTCGACAAAGTTTGGCACAATGGGCTACTCTTCAAAATCAAAAGAACGCTTCCACATTCTTTCTTCCCATTATTAAAATCTTACCTCGAAAATAGATGCTACGAAGTAAAATAAAATTCCAACGCATCTCAAATGCATGAAATTAAGTCTGGAGTACCACAAGGTAGCATACTGGGACCAGTTCTCTATCTTATATTCACAGCAGATTTACCCACTCATGCTTCGACTACTACCGCGACATATGCAGATGACACCGCAATCCTATCAACACATGAGAATCACGAGGCTGCATCCGAAATGCTCCAACAACACCTGACTCTGATCAAAACATGGCTGCAGCAGTGGCGTATTAAAGCCAATACAGATAAGTCGGTTCAAGTAACCTTCACACTCAGAAGGAAAACCTGTCCACCTGTAAAACTTGGCAATACTGAAATACCACATTTTGATGACGCCAAGTACTTAGGTATGCATCTTGATCGACGCCTAACCTGGCGCAAACACATATGGACCAAAAGGAAACAGTTAGACTGCAAACTTCGAAGCATGTATTGGCTCACTGGTCGTAAGTCAGAACTGACAGAAGCCAGTAAAATGGGTATCTATAAGGCTTTACTGAAGCCTGTATGGACTTATGGCATACAGTTATGGGGAACAGCAACTCACAGTAACGTTGAAATACTGGAAAGGTTTCAAAGTAAAACAATGAGAGCCATGTTTAATATTCCACCGTACATAAACAATCGATATGTAAACCTAGATTTGAATCTGCGAACAGTGAAAGAAGAAATAGAGTCATACAGCAATAATTATCAAAATAGATTAGACCAACATGATAATCAACTGGCTGCTGAATTGTGGGGAGACGGCAGAGTGAGATTCTCTCAACTGAAGAGAAATAGTATACCAAATTTAGTGCAATAAAGATTTTATTTATTTATTTACCTTAAGGGCGGGTTGTTTCACGTACACTTAACGCACGCGTAAACGTCAAATATGGTGCTAACTATCGTTAAATCAGAAAATGAGTTGTTTCACAATACGTCAACGTTAAAGCATGCTAAAAAATTACGATTACGTTAACAGATGGTTTGAGCACTGGTTAACGTAACTTTAATTACGTCAAATAGTGAAAACGTCATGAAATTCTTTTGTATTTGTGAGTTTGGTCTTTAATCGAAGATCAAAGTAAAACAATGAGAGCCATGTTTAATATTCCACCGTACATAAACAAACGATATGTAGACCTAGATTTGAATCTGCGAACAGTGAAAGAAGAAATAGAGTCATACAGCAATAATTATCAAAATAGACTAGACCAACATGATAATCAACTGGCTGCTGAATTGTGGGGAGAGGGCAGTGTGAGATTCTCTCGACTGAAGAGAAATAGTATACCAGATTTAGCTATGAGATTTGAGACAAAACCAAATACATCGACTTCTAAAATTAAGATTATTTTATACTTTTAGCAGAATAATGTGCAGCGAAGGAATTATTTATTTAACCTCCAGGCACTATTAGTCAAAATACTACAAAAGCGAATTTAATGTCTTAGGCATTTTGTACAAGTCCACTCAGGGTGGTACAGAGACTGAACATTGCATAGCACATAATTGCTAAACACAAAAATAAATAAAACATTTTTATTTATTTTTGTGTTTAGCCATTATGTAAGCATTCAAGTAAAACATTAATCACTACATTATAAAACAAAGTCCGCCGCCTCTATCTGTCTGTCTGTTCGCGATAATCTCAAAAACTGCTGCACCGATTTCCATGCTGTTTTCACCAATGGATATAGTGCCTCTCGAGAAAAGTTTTAGTATATAATTTGTCAAGCGGGCGGAGCCGCGAGCATCAGCTAGATTCATATAAATAAACAATGTTACTCTAGAAAAATCCAATTTTAAAAAATAACATAATGATGATTCAACCAATTTCTTGTAAACTTGTTCACGTGCATTCACCATAAAAGTGAATCTACTGGTTGCCGTACTTTTCTTCAGATGGAGCACATTCTCTAGGAAAATATCCCGGGTAAAGAAAGAGGAATGGATAAACCCAGAGCGGTATGACGGAAATTGAAGGAGACTTATTGATAAAAGAAATATTTTGACTGTACGTAGAGCGCAAGAATTGATTTTCTTAAGTCAGATAGAAAGGAGAAGAAGGTTTATCAAGAGGACAAGACGGCAATGTTTACAAGGTCCACCAATCAAACAGCAGAGTCCGATATACATTATCTTCCAAATCAGATTCCTTTTACATCTTTTGTGGAAAAAGACTTTATTTTCCCATCACTAATTTTTTGTATAAAAAACTTATCAAATTGTTAGGTTTGCACTGTATCGAATTTGGTTCCCAAACTCTCCGGTCCCACCCACAGTACTGAGGGCTATCGCTACCTAGAGCGTGAAATCGGCCAGTTTCTGTTGTCGTGCAATCAACTAGATGGCGTTGGGATCGAATTAGATCGCGGTATGGTTTCGTTACCGGCCATTGTTGATATACCAGACTGAAATGTTCCTTATTATGCATCATACTTTATATGTTAAATGTAGCACAGAAAAACAATAATTTTTGAAAAAACCGTCCCACGATATTCGTGACGACAGTTTTTATAAACTAATAAATGTATCTTAGAACTGTCTAACATGATCACTTATGTTTAGTAAATGACATTTTGTACGGGGTAACTTCGTGAAATTTTTGCAAATATTTCGTATTTCGTCGCTGTTATTTCGTAGGGAATACCGATCATTATAAATGAAAAGACAAGTAATTATGTTTTTCCATGTTTCGAACAAAAATCAAAACCAAAGAAATTATTTTTTATGCTTAAAAGCGAAAAAAGTGATGCCTATCCTTCAATGCAAAAGGACTGGCCCGACAGCATTTGCAAAGAAATAAAATGTAATTGCAACTGTACAAAATTGGATTATATAGATCAATTTCAATATTTAGGTCTGACGATACATAAAAACTTTTACTGGAGATTACATTTCAACGACATTTGCAATAGGCTAAGATCGATGCTAAGTAAGTTTCACCACTTAAAAAATGTATTGCACAAATAAAGATGTTAAGGATAGTTTATTTCGCACTTGCCGACTCGTTAATAAGTTATGGACTATAAGGATTTGTACGGGCGAAATCCTTATTGCATATTTAAGAGATATATGTCAAAGTTTCAAGTTTGTAAAATGTTAAAGATAAGTGCAACAAAGAGTATGATAAGTTATTTCTAATTTGTAAAATATTACCCATAGATAGAAAAGTAGATTATTTGGTTGGTCTGGATATAATCATCAATATAAAGTTAATGTACAAAACAAGTACAACACACGTAGGGTTAGAGAGAACAAACTAGTTCAACCACAGATAAAACATTATTATGTTAAGAGAACATCTAAGTACCTACATAGTGCGTTATTTTAGGCTTTAGTGCAATAAAGATTTTATTTATTTATTTATCTTAAGGGCGGGTTGTTTCACGTACACTTAACGTACGCGTAAACGTCAAACATGGTGCTAACTATCGTTAAAACAGAAATTGAGTTGTTTCACAATACGTCAACGTTAAAGCATGCTAAAAAAATGACGATTACGTTAACAGATGGTTTGAGCACTGGTTAACGTAACTTTAATTACGTCAAATAGTGAAAACGTCATGAAATTCTTTTGTATTCGTGAGTTTGGTCTTTAATCGAAGATATAAGTTCATCTGATGATGATTCAAGTAGCGTACGTTAACCAACTGTTTGATACAACCCGCCCTAAGTGTTCAACAAAACAGATTGATTAAGAGAAAACGTAAAAAATAGTAGAGGATCACTTAAGTCAAAATAAAAATAAAAAATAAAACAAACAAGATTGCAAACAGAAGTAAAACATTTTATAAGGTTAACAATATAATACCAATTTAAGGTTAACTGTCAAGTAAAAAAGCGACTCTTGCCTCGCCAACAAACGTAAAAGTTTGGCAACTTTACAATCAAAGTAACACCTGTGTATTATAATTTCATTAAATAAATAAACTTAAAAAAAAAACAGTTCTGTAGTAAAAAGGAGAGAAAGCTCTTTGCCCAGCAGTAGGACAAAATAGGGTAAATGTATATGTACTCGCTGACCCGTGCAACGTCGTCTGCGTAACATTTTTCATTAGGTACTGGTCCGCTCCTATTGGTCTTAGCGTGCTGATATATAGCCTATAGCCTTCCTCTATAAATAGGCTATCTAACACTGAAATATTTTTTAAAATCGGACCAGTAGTTCCTGAGATTAGCGCGTTCAACCAAACAAACAAACAAAAAAACAAACTCTTCCGCTTTATAATATTACTATAGGTAGATATTGTTTCATGTTTTTTTTTTCTCTATTGGACTTGGATTAACGATGGGTAAATGCGTGGAAAAAAATGCATACGGTCTCCGAAGTTGCCCTGTATTTAACCTCTTTTTTTAGGATCCTGAAAAATTCTTGCTTTACGTTTTTTAACGCATCAGTAATGTCAGGTATTATTATACTGCTGAATTATAAATAGCAATCGGGTTGTTTTTCACAATAAATAAGATATTTCGAAGAAATACTCGTAATAAGCTTTTCGTGACCTTCGATCTTTTACAACACTTTTTTGGAAATAGGTAAACTACCAGAGAGTTTATGCAAGACCGGACAAGTGTGATTCGGACTGCCAAATGAAGGGTTCTGTACCATAAACCGGAAAAAATACGTTTCTCGTATGGGAGATCCCTTTAATTTAAATTTAATTTTTATTATTAGTTATTATAGCGATTGTAGAAATACACCATTTGTGAACTTTTCAACAACTGTCTACCAATTACGATTCTTGAGATACAGCCCGCTGGCCGACGGACGGACGGACAGCCGAGGTTTACTTAATTCCGTTGGTTACTCTTTTGATACGAAACCCTAAGAAGTCCCCATTAAAATGTTTTAGAGATCTTTGAGCTGTGCACGTGTTTGGAGCACATCTGTGTCGGGATAATGACACCTCTCACAATGGACCGATGCCGAGATTGAATGATTTGTTTACCTTGTGAACTCCTACTTGACAGAAGTAACACCTGAGCAGACTCACATTTTTCTAGATTCAATGTCACTTTCATATTGAAGATAGTTCTTTGTATTGGACATAACAGGAAATGTTGCATCAATATCTTATGTAAGTTTATCGGTTTTATACTTAATTTGGTGAATTATGGGAAAACATGTGTTTTTAACGTGATACAAACGTACCTAGTAGGTTTGCTGAAAGTTGCCACAAATCATCTACAAAGGGCTCACGGCATCAAATAAGGTCTCTTAATATTTTTGGCATCTAGTAAGGTCTTTTATCATCTTCTCTGTTCCCAAAGTGCTTGTTAAGACTAGGAGTTACGGACACCCCGTTACAACATATAATACCCCTTTTTTTTTTCCGGCTGGGAAAAAATGCGTTACGCATACCCTCTCACTCGGGGGAGTGGGAGGGGTATGTGGGACTCCCCGGGCAAGCCCGGTATGTAACCCACTAAAACAACCCAGCACTGAAACTCCCGCAGCGTCTTACTGGGGGTGGACTGGGAGATCGGCGTAGCCTTTACGTCCAGTCCACCTCCGACGACCGCCCGCCTTCACAGCGGGCCCTTCACGCCCCCCCCGTTGGGGGAGGGCCGGGAACCTGCGACGATGATGGTGGTGATGTGTGCAATGCGAGCGGAGGCGCCCCCGCGCCTGTCGCCCGCCCATCACCACCGCGAGGAGGGAGAAGAGGACGTCTTCTCCGACCTCGCCTTCGTCTGCGGAGCGGCGCAGCGAGCGGATCGTCCTCCCGCGCGCGCTCCGCCGCCTCCTTCTGCGAGATGACATCCTCGCAAAAGGAGGCTACCGCGGCCCAGGACTCCTCACTCCCCATCATGCATCTGACCACGCTGGGAAGGGAGAGGTCCTGTCCGATCTCCGCAGTGAGACTGCGACGCGGCTTGGACCAAGCTGGGCACACCTCCAGTGTGTGCTGCGCCGTGTCCTCCGCCGCGCCGCAGTCGTGACACGCCGGTGTCTCCTCCCTCCCAACATATAATACCCCTAGAATAACCTCACATAACAATAAAATATGATTCTTCTTCTGCTGACTCCACGTTTTCTTTCTTCGGCAGGCTGCAGAGAGCGGCAATGTCGAGGACTTTATGCGCCTGTACCTCAGCGAACCGTCGCGGCTAGCAGTGAAAGACGGCAGAGGTCGCACTGCAGCACACCAAGCTGCAGCCAGAAACAACACTAATATACTGCACTTCATCAACAACTATGGTGGAGGTAAGTTATCTGATCTGATGATCTGAGGTCATCGGAAAACTTGGGATTAGAGATGTCAATGCATTCCACCAGCTTCTACGGCAAATCTTTTACGGTTCAAGCGGTGCGATTATGGAATGCATCGCCCGTGTCAGTAAGCCGTGCTCAATCTTTGCCCACTTTGAAAAAAAAAAGTGACAAACATCACTACCATTCTCTTTGACCGTTTTTGCTTCGGTTCTATGCTTTTTGATTCAAAATTATAATTGTATTTATTTATCTATTATATATTTCTTCATTTAAATCGTACACCTAAGACTACCTACAGTACTTTATTTCCATTTTCTTTCAAATCCATCCTAAGGTTGTCTTGAAAAGATCGCTCTTAGCGATAAGGCCGCCCATTGTGTCACCCTATGTAATGTTTTCTACGTCTATTTTTTCTGTAACTTAAATGGTGTACATAATTAGAGTATTCTATTCTACTCTATTCTATTCTTCATCAACAACTATGGTGGAGGTAAGTTATCAGCAAACTAGGAGACCTTTGTCTGACGAGACAAGTGTGCAGTGTCGACGAAATTCCTTCAGGGTCGGCTCCTACAAAGTGAAAAGTAAGTTGGTCACTCACTTTAAGGTCGATTTTTCACAGATTTTTAATTGAATGAATATCCTTACGATCATTTATGACCATAATAGACTAGTTTTCACCATCCACAAATTGCAAAATTATTTAGTCACGGACAATAATGGACACGTATTTTTTGTTTTTGTAAATCAATGAATATTTACAAAGACAAAACGCATCAAAACTCGGGAGTGGGGGCTCGAGACGTCACGACCCGCTAAAAATTATGGTAGGGCGTGATGTATTGAGAAATTTAAAAGCGTCGTAACTTCGTCAATTTTGGTTCCCGTAACAAAATAAAAAATACGGGTCAAATATTTTTTGATAATCTAACTGACGGACTAATTAGATTTTTTCAGGACACAAGCCTACAATTACGTTACTAGCTGACCAGCGCAACCTCGTCTGCGTCACATTTTCCATTAATGCTTTGCTCATATTTGTTGAGCGTCATGATATATAGCTTATAGCCTTCCTCAATAAATGAGCTATCGAACACTGAAAGAATTTTTCAAATCGGACCAACAGTTCCTGAGATTAGGGCGTTCAAGCAAAGAAACAAACAAACTCTTCAACTTTATAATATTAGTATAGAATTATAGATAACCCCTATATTCGGAGAACTAAAGCTTAGTATGCTTATGAATTAGGAATTATCTATGTGCCCTCTTAACCGTCCATGGTTTTGTCGAGTTTATCAATCAGTTTGTATCGCTAAGAATCCTAGGTGGCATTCTTACTTGAGCGAGTTAAAATAAAGAGTAGGACGTATTAAACAACAGTTGGCCCCAACGTTGTGAGTTGCTTAGTAAGAGAGTTATTGTTGCTAGCAGGAAAAATAGTAGAGGTCACACCGTGACACACCAGGCTGAAATCAGAAATAATTTATGTATGTACTGCTTAGACACTTTTCGGTGTTTTTGGATTCCGCGGTGCTACCAAAATAGTGGAGCAGGTGGGTATCTATTTATTGGGGTTTGGTTTTCGCCTTTAGTCTTGATGTTGGATTTATATGTGCCGATGTTTAATAGTCCTGGCTGGTCAGATATTCTGCTGAATATATCCAGCCAACTTTCCTCCAGAAACTGATTAGGCCTCCTAGTTTTTTCAGGATATCTGTCAGAAAATTCGTGTTTCCATTGTTTGTTTCCATATTTCGGAGAATCTTGTGCACTCAAAGAGCACTTGCGCTACTATTTCCATCTCCATGTGAGAGTTTTGGCTCATGAGCAGTGTTTGGTGGTGGTTGTCGTCACCTTGGACTGCCTGTAGCCTGGTTCCGGGTTTTCTGCTTATATGTGGGTGTGTTCTTGTGGCAATGTGCTGCGCCCAGCTGCACAAAAGAGGAATAGTATTGTAGACTTGGGACCAAAAATCACCGAACCAGACCCCTCCTGGCTCGCTCATGAGCCGCATCATTGCCTAGTGATCCATTGTGGCCTCTTACTCACTGCAGCGTCATATTCTGCGGTCGGTAATTGCGACGCATTCTAGCGCATTGTGGCATTTTTGTATACGTTTTGAGATAGTATAGTTTTTCTCTAGAGATTGATGCGAATTGAATGCAAATGTATGGGTATTCGTGACTCTCTTGACTTCTATTGCATTAACCGCTTGAATAATGCCCAGGCATTCCTCCTGTATTGAGTTTTTCTAGTGGTTTTGATATTTTGATTTTGAAATTGTAGGAAAAAAATTCCACTGTATTTCCGGGGCTTGTCTTTATCGTTTATTGTAAATTTTCAGCTCTTTGGAGCCTGAGTAATCAGCTAATTCTGGTGTCAGCAACATGCTGTAGTGTATTTTGAAATGAGGCGTCTTTAGAGCTTTGTCGTCGGATCTTCAGTCATTTAATGGCTTCTTCGATGAATGTGTGCTTGATTCTGGAGTTCCTGATTTGCTGAGCCTGAATGACGCTTCCACCCGTACTATTAGGTCTAGTGGTGGTAGTCTCAGCGTGCCCTGCAGGGCAGCAGTGGTTGCAGTAGTTATACTGCTAGTGATTGCCATGCAATCAAGCCGCCATAGTCTTTTTTATATCGTGTTAAGTATGTCTGTGACTATAGAGAGCGTCATAAGTACAAAAAACATTTCGCCATTTCAAAATGATATTGCGCTACTGCTATATAATTTCAATGAAGCTATAGCTTTCCTTCGGTTTTTACTGAAACAACAGGTTTTCAATAAGACTAAAGATAAAGAAAGAGTCAAAATTAATCGAGTATTTTGGCGTAGCTGGCTGGGTGACCATCCATTTCATATCGAAACTCTTCTGTGCTTCGTAAGGCGGTCATTTAAATATCTTTCATAGTACTTACCGCTGTGGTCAGACGCCAGAAAATTTTACATCAATCTTGCCACCGAGTCTCGTGAAACCCAGCTACTACTACGGTGCTGGAGGTCAGAAAAACTTTCTCTTATTATAAAATAATATTACTCAGCTGCAGATTGTTGATTATTTATTGTACCTTGCCGAGGCTTGAGTGGCATCAAGACATTTATGTGCTCGCTTCTCTCGCCAGGCAGCTCTTGAATGAGTTTAAATTTAAGAGTAGGTTGCACTAAAAAACAGTTGTCTGGTGGACGGTTGATATGTCAGCGTATAGTGGGTAACAGTAAAAACGAAAATTTCATACCGCCTTACAAACATACTAGACTCCATCAACAAATATCGTGAAGGTAAGCTAGTAGCATGTAAGTATCCAGTATGCCAGAGATACATAAGAGACCTTTGTCCCATAACTATCAGAGGTTGGGTCCTGACGAAATAGAAGAGGTACTGTCGTGGACTTCATGAGCCTTTAGTCAAAGATCTACGCTGAGTATGTCAGTGCAATATTAAATAGTAGTCTTGTTCATGTGTCATATGTGTTGTGTCCAACCATGGCCTTCTTTACATTTGGCCATCTTGACCACGCTCTATTTTATGGAAGTGTTAAACTAAAAGGTGGATCTCACGTATAGCAAATATAAGAGTCATAATTTCCTTCGTTTTCTTACTGTTACTGCACCCGCAACCGTCTCCTTCTCTTAAATTCTTCCCACAATTTCTTTCTTTGTCGCGTTTGGTCATTTTGCTAGCGCTCTTCTTTGAGTGAATTATAAAAAAAGGTAAAACTCATTTATATCAAACATAAAAGTCTTCAACTCTTACTTCATTTCTGTTGAGATTCGCGATTTCCTGAGTCTGTCTTTCTTACATGCTGCCAACAACAGTCTTTTTATCGCATCTTTCCTCTCATACAATTCGCACTTAGTATTTCCAAACGTCTTTTATGCGTACAGCAAAGGAGTGGAACTCTCCGCCTGTGTCTGTGTTTCCGAACGCTTACAACCCTAATCTCTTCAAAATTAGAACAGGCTACTTTCTGGCAAACTCGCACCATCCTAGACTTGTCTCTGTCAGCTCTGACCAAGAGTCAAGAGGAACCATCACAAAAATAAAAATATCCTATCTAATCATTTTTAAAAGGGTGAGACATAAATATTATCTTTCAGTACATCATCGTACTGAAAAAGAGATAGAGAGATATTTGAGGGAAGTTGATTAGTCAGCAGAGTGAAAGACTGCAATGGTCACAGCGCAGTGCAGACCGCTGGGCACCCGCCTGCTGTTATAGTGACAAACTTTTGAATTTAGCTCTGGACTAAAACTGGATGGAATTGATCTTTAAAATCCTAACACATAAAATTACTCCGTTACTCATAAGCGATTGACTGAGTGACTTGCAGACAACGCACAGCCGAAACTACTGGTTGTAGGAAACTTTGGAGTGAAGGTTCCTTGGGCAGTGTAGCTCTAAGAGAGGATCTCCCGTTCTCGTGTGAATTTGTGTTTCTCGTGTGAACTCGTGGGATATTTAATATTTTAATAATCTTGATTATGCCAAAACTACAAATATTGTGATAAACCCCACACTAGGATTCCATATCTCGTGGGATCTAATCTCTAGTAATTTTTAATCTTTAGTCCAGGGGAACAGAAGAAATTATTTAAAAATAATAACCCCAATTTCATGTCCAGTCAAATACTGTCTCCATCCCAGGTTGCCTGGAAGAGATCGCCAAACGCGATAAGGCCGCCCATTGTATGTATTTTAGTTTTAAGTTTCCTTTTGTATTTAATTTTTGGTGTACAATAAAGTATAAAATAAATAATAAATAAATAAAATAGTACAAACAAATCGGAAAAGCTTTAAAAAATCCTGCATTTTTATTTTGCAATATGTGTGAGTTTCAAATAAAATTCTGATAAGACATATTTAACAAATACAAACTATACTAATAGAAACAGTGCGTTGATAACTGGTGACGTCACATTTTTTATTGGAAAGTGAAGTCACAAGCCACCACTCCTGGTCTTTGATGAGTTTTATCTTCGTCAATTTTAACTGTTTCGATAAAACAGAAAATATTAATCAAATATTATTCGATAATATAACTGACGAATCAAATATTTTAACTCAGAAAATATCCATCTTGAATTAAACAATAAGTATCGACTTAGCTGTTCTAATACTCGTTTTCCTACGTAAAACTTTTATTTTTCATGTATGAAAAGCACCTTTTCATCTTAAGGTAGAAAACAATAACTTTTACCTTTCTGTAAAGTGTGTTCTATACTAGCCTTCAAAAATTACGAAACAAACTTAATTTAATTAAGGATTTAAAATTTATTCACTACTTTCAAACTAACATTAATAATTTTAATTAAACTGATTCAGGTAAGTAACTGATTCAGTACCTAATTGTAATTTTTGAAAAATAATCTGAACATATTTTCTTTTACAAGTTACTTTTTAACACCTTACTCACACAAATGTACAGGGGACTTATATCCATAGGCATTCTCTATCAGTAAACTTTTGCCTGATGTTAATAAAAATGCGATTGAATCTACCTATTAAAGTTTCAACTAACTTTATCTAAAATTCTACAAAAAACCCCTATCAAATTCAGCAGCTTCTCATTAAAATTATTAAACATTATATTTTCGCTACCAACAAAAATAATTTAAACTTTTAATGAACCTTAATACCCGTCTCTGCTTACACCCAATAGTGAGAGCGTCGCCCGCGTTCCGTCATCTCTCCCCTTCGTAAGCGGCCATAACGCAGGCGCACCGAACCCTAGGCCGATGAAAAAGCCATTCAACATTTTACAAAGCTCCGCCAGCGCGTTTACTTGTTGCACCTTTATTATGTAGCTAGCTACTGCCGCCGCCGATAGAATGTCCACGGTAATGCATTCGGTACTGGAGATGTCCATTCGCCTCGCGGGATTCGGTATTAGAGGTGGAGCCGGCTCACATTGCTTCACGCGGCAGAATAATACGGTTGTTTTGGGATTTCTCGTTCGAGGAGGTGCTGGTGAGTTTTAATTATAGTTTTTTAAATTAGTGTTTTCTTTAAAAAATTTAGATTTTTAGTAGTAACATCAATTCAATCTCACTATGTGGGGACCTGTTTCGTTGAGATTTCGCGGGTGTTATCTTTTGCTTACGTTTAGTCCGGTCGCAATTTAACTTACGAATTCGGCTGGTTATAAATCATTTCCAGTTTAATCTTAGCTGAAATTAGAATTATATAGAAAGTCAAGCTTTCGACATGTTATTAAAATCCGTCAAAATTGAATTTGTTTATATTTTTGTTTGTGAATTTCGTTTAAAGGTTATGTTTTAAACACAAACAAATAGGTATCAAAAGTAGGATTATGATGGGAGATCAAGTAATATAGTTTTTATTTGGCTGTTTTATGCTCATCTATGTATATCGGCTTAACTAATTCAAATAGGTACTATAACTTTAAATTTTCTCACATTCCGAGAAGAGTAATTAGTACAAACATTGCAAAAGCGCCCGTTTTTTTTTTCTTAAATCGGGAGTGCTTTTTCGGGTTTTTACATGAATAATTTGGACAGGATAACGTCTATCGGAATAGCTAGTTACAAATACGAAGGTATCCAGTGACCCAAAAATTATAGGTCAACCAATGCTCTTGTCAAAATCAATGAATATGCAGCGCCACAGATAATAGTATAATTAGGTAGTACTCGGAAGTTCTACTTTTCAACAGATAAAATCAATTAATGATTCCAATGAAATGACAACGATAGTCTTCTTTAATTAAGTGAATATATATTATATATAGATAATAATTATTTTGAGCGTGTTTTCATTTACAACGGTAGCTGTTTTTAATCTTGACGCATTTGACCACTATCCTACCTGATAAGTAAGCAATGATGTGGTCAAAGCTTAGGTACCTGAACCTTTACGAACATGACTATGGTATTATACATATATTTCACATAATAATTATGCTCACAAGTGGCACAAAGCCATCACCCACGCATTCTGTACGTAAATTTAAATACATTTGTGCAATAATAACTTAATTTTTTTTATGACAATTTTGAATATTAATAATTGATTACAAGAGGGCGTAGCACGAATGCTTTTTTTTTTACTTTTGATAGGCATTCCTACGTTTGACCGCTATCTCACCTGATATTGCTATCCGGTCAATTAAAATTTTACTATATTATTGTAATATAATTAGTGGACCGGGCAAACGTTGTTTTTCCAAAACAAAAAAAAGAAATCCCTACGACCTATTCTCAGACCTACCAAAGATACACAAAAAAAAATCATAAAAATCGGGCATGGCGTTTCGGAGCAGTTCGATAACAAACACCGTAACACGATTTTTAACATATTAGATTAGATGCACGTTACGCACGTAATGTTAATTGGAATTGGATACTATATTCATATTTTTATATGATACAAACTGTCGCATAAAATTAAACCAAAATATTATGGGGTTGCAGTTTTTACCCGAGTGCCAAGGAAGAGTAATTTTTTTCGCGCGTATCTTGTATGTATTTTCGTTTGTTTGTTTTTTTTTATACAAAACGGGGAAACTCTTGGCCCCAATGTTAACGATACTATACGTCAAAACATTCGTGCTAGGCGGTCAGTGCAAATATAACGCTCACAAAACCTAATATTTGGGTCCATGCAATGGTACTTAGAATTAAGTGAACATATTAAAACTTGTTTGTTTTTTGTAATTTTTAGAAGCCACTTAAGCCTTCGCCTCTATGAAAGGGCCAAAATTGAGGGTACCTATATGTTAACGTAACACCAAGAAGCTCAAGTCTGCCGATAATCGACATAACCATCTGGAGCAGGGTCGAATTGGCTCCTTTTAGCGGAAAAGAGACACGCTTGGGTCTTAGTAGCATTGAACTTGACCAGATTGGCATCGCCCCATTCAGAGACAGCCTGTAAGGACACGTTCAAGCGCTCAACCATAGCCTCCCAGCGAGACCGAGTCTGTGACCCACCAGCTCGTGCGTCGGACACGTATCTCTCAGCAACAGTACTGTCGTCTGTATACCCAAAGGAACCGGGTTTTAGCAGATCATTAATATGCAACAGGAACATTGTTGCCGAGAGTACTGACCCTGAGGAACCCCGGCATTAATATCCAGCAGTCCGGAAGAGCAGCCATCTAAGCCATCTAAGTACTTATCATAGACTTGTTAAACATACAAACAAGATGGAAACTTGTATCTATACTAAACCTTCAGCCTTCATGAAAACTCCACTAAAAATCCCGTAAAAGCTGCTCTCCTAGTAGGTAACTTAAAAAGCAATAATATGTTTTTTTTTCTAGGAAAAGGTTAGGTAATGTAATTCTACTTTGACCGATTAAAATACACGTAGAACCTATTAAATCTATACTAGAGGTAGGTCCTACGTTTATTTTAACCACCACTCACCATCTGCCCAGCTTTTCCCCAACTAGGTTGACTGGTAGAGAATGCCTATGGCATTAAGTCTGCCTCTGTACTCTTTCTGTGCTGAAAGTGTTAAATAAATAAATAAACTAGGTATATTTGGAGGAAACTCGGTATGTCAAGACGGTCATTCATCCACAGACCTTGGCAGCTCACTCTTTTCTTTTACATTACGGTTACTATTTATTTGTGTCACACATACCAGTGATAAACAGAGGAAATAAGAAACAGAAAAATAGATATACGATAGTCGTATATTATTTCTATAGAAATCTCTTCAAGCTTACTTTTGATTTTCAATTGAACATTTATTGGAAAATAACAATGACATTTTCGTTATAATACAATATTTTGATTTGTGATTTCTTGGGCATAGTTCAAATGAAAATATCAAAAAAGAGAGCTTAGTATGACTGTCTGGTAAGGAAATATTTTAGAAAAATCTTTTGTTGAACAAATTGGTCTATTGCTCTTTAAATTGGTTTTCGATCGGAATATCTATTATTAATGCTAACAGTATTTTCAATTTATTCAGATTTTTGTATAGAGTTAACTGGCAAAATTCTGAAGGTAGAAGAGACTCTAGACAATACAAGCCTTTGTACTGCGACCCCTTATTTAATACTATTATAAATGACCCTCCAAAAAGTGGTGAGCCTTTGCATTATAGACTTTCAGAAATGGAAACTAAAGTCTTTAATGCTATGAATCTTCCACCTTATAACCTTGATAACCCTGAGTCCGGTTGTTGGTGCCTATAAAGAAATAAAACATCTGTTTACGCTGTTCACCTGCATGACATATTGCACAAGCGTTGAGTCTTTTTTCTGGCGAATATTGTGCCATTATAGTGTGCAGATTCATTACTAGAACATCAATTGCAAGAGAATATTTTTTTTTCTGTGATGACTTTTTGTTCATTTAAGCTGACACACTAATTTTATATTTTTAAATATTTCTTTAAAATAAAACGTTTAAAAATATAAAAAGTAGCAGTCCGTAGTCGGGAGCAGGGTCCATGCTACCAGTGGTTTGGGCTCCAAAGAAAGAACCTCGTCACAATACGATCCGTATCCGTAGCCTTCTGTGTCAAGCCCTTCACCCAACTGCGTAACGTCAGCTTCGACAGGTGTTCGTCGAAGCTTTTGGCCATCAGGCCATTGGCCTAATGCCAACCGAGTCCAATTTGTCACATGCCGACAACCTCGTTTTCTAAGTCGAGATACTTAATCTGCTTCTCTTTCTCAATTTTCACGAAATTCTCGTCATGTGGGATGTTAACATCATAAATATCATTGTGCGGCGCGCTAATCGGTCTATCACCTTCTGTGATGATTTATTATGTTCTGATCTATTAGCTTCTTGCCAGTGACTTTGTCCTCATGAAATTCAGAAATATCCCCTAAAACCATACTCCCGAAATATTAAGTATCCTATTTTTTTATTTTCATCATTGTCTATCTGTGTGTTGTTTCATCCAAGACGTGGAAAGATGACGCAGGCGGTGATGTGATCCGACCGATTTCGGCCAATGCGATTACTTCAGCTTCGCTATAGTTGTCGTTCGTGAACTCACATGTGGTTGATGTTACTAATCTTATTTGTGAAGATCCTCGCATATTGTGGGCACGTAAGTGCGCCATCCATGTAATGATAGTTAATTGCCGCAGGTGGTCGGGCTTTCAATTGGGCATGCTTTGCATCAAGCTCAAGGCTACCTCCTCTCAAGTCTTTAGGCGGTTTGCTGCTCTCACCTGCACCGAGACGGCTCTAAGTCGCACTTGTTAAAGTGACGCTTATTCAAATTTTTATACCTGAGGAGCTGTCCGCCATGCTTTAGCTTGCCCATCTCAAGTTCACAATAAAAGATGCGCATCACCGCTCGTTGCTCCGTCATCCGTGACACATGTCCGCACCACCGAAGTTGACGCCGCGTGAGATAACACTCAATGCCACCAACATAAAACCTGCGTAGCACTTCGGCGTTTCGCGGGCGATCAGATTTATCAGATCTTCAAAATTCTTCTAAGACATCGAAGGTGGAACCGGTCAGCATGCTGGCAATACACGGTCCAGGTTTCAGCTGAATTTAAAATGTTAGGCAACGCGGCTACTATGTATATTAAAATCCATGTATACGTGGAAAGATAACAAACAAGCAAACAAACAGACAGATAGAGTTACTTTCACATACACAGGATTATTTGTGAAACATTAATAACCTCTTAGGGAGTAAAAGTACGCTTACTGGCAGATAACATTGTTATAAACATATTTATGTTTTTTCTATAAGTGAATTTGTGATTCTTTTGAGAAATAAAATATCTTTAACCGTAAACGTACACATGATTGTAACCAACTTTTACTTTGAGACAACCCCAAAAACTCGAAAAAGAAATTCAAAATGCTGAAGTCGGTGTTTTTGGTTTTGTATCTTCGTTTTATTAACACCGACTTCCAAAATTTTATTTTATGCTTTGAACAGTTTTTTTTAAGTCGTTTTTTTTTTTTGTAAAAAAAAATTTTTTGTTACTTTTGAGTGGTGATACTTTGACGACGTCTTCGTCTACACAGAAATTAAAATAAGCAAAAATGCTTATTAAATTTTTACTAGTGAGCCAAACAAAATTATTTTTTTACGTGACAAATTGGTAGGATGCCTCTCGAACTAAAAAAGAATCACACAAATCAGTTCAGATTTGACGCATCGCTATTTCTGACGATGAGGCTTTTTTTCTAAGGTCGGTTGGCACCATTTGTAGTCTCAGTAGCAGCCCGCAGGCTGTATCTGTCCAGTAACCTCCAATAACCTCGCTTCTTATTACTTGGAATAACTAACAAAAGGTCGGTGTACTAATTAGTATACCTGACCCTTTAGGGAATAGGGCGAGATAATGTTATGTTAAAATAATATCAAAAGGATAATATTATTTGCTATTTATTTTTTCTGTCAATAATTGCAGATGTAAGAAAAAAATTGAATTGTTTATCATCTTCTAGTATGAAATTTGATGTCAGTGTTTGTTATAGAAGTCCTCCGAACACCTTAACCGTTTTTTATGTTTTTTTTTTATGTACCTACCTATATTGTAGGTGTAAATAACAGCTCTAGACATTTAAGTTAGACGTAAATAATAGCTAGTTATTTAGGTAGATTAAGTCCTTTTGTTTACTTTTGCCATATTCTTTGTTATACCTAATTTTCTTACCTATTTACCTTTTATACGTTCTTTAATATTAACTTAGAAGTCTAATAAAGACCAATTTCCATTATTGTGTTGACTAAAAACGCTAATTAGTTATAAGTTCCTACTTTATATGTAAACTCAATGCTAATCGTTATGAGACAATAAATCTCAACCAGGAACATACTTTAAAATGTACAATAAGATTCTTATTGGAATCGTTACTAGATTTAAGCATTCCATGTACCTAATTCTAAGAAATTGATCAAATATATAAGCTGCCTATTCGTCCACACTGAACAGACACACACCACGCCGCTGACATGTGCGGCGACATTATAAATACGGGCGACGCGCCCGCTCAGTGTTCATTCTATCGGCCAGCGCCGCCCACGTCACACGGCACACTTTCACCGCAGCAATTTTACGCAACAAAGTTATTTTATTTCTTGCCTCTACATCATCCTTTGGAGAAAAGTCGTAAAACGCATTGGGAGCTAGCTAACACTTCCAACAGTAGGCCTGAAATAAGTCGTAGGCTATTTGATGTTCATATGGCAAAACAAAGTTGGCCGGGTCAGATAGTTTACTATAATGGTTTAATTATTATGCATGGTGTCTATGCTTAGATAAATTAGTGAAAACTAAACCTGTGTCCAGGTACAGTATTATCTTGTGTGTCCAGGTACAGTATTATCTTGCTGACTTCAGAACCGCATGAGTTGCGTATAAACCATTTGTCTCTAACCACTGAAAGCAATCAAAAGCCTCATTAAACCTCAGATATCAGAACTTTTCAAGGCAAATACACAGGTCAGTTTCAATTGCAGTAAGTGTAACTTTGCCAATTAGAATGCACGGATGACACTGCGTTTAATTGTGACTACAAAGTTGAAATATTACTACTAGAAGAGTTATGTCAAACAGGCAAAGTGGATCAAGGCTGTTTCGCTTTTGTTAGCGTTGTATCCGAGGTAGAACTTCGCAAAAGGGATAGTAGGTATGTTGGTAGAGAAATTCAATTACACTTTGACGGACGGATGTTGGGATCTCGGTGCCAATCTCGGTCGGTCATTTAGTTGTAGCCTGGATCTGACTAATGAGAGAAAGGACCCGAAAGTCACTCACCGTTTTTCTCGTTTTATATTTATTTATGTTTCTGTGTACGTGAAGCGACAGAAATTACAGTTGACTATCCAATTGTATCTAATTGTAAAAAAGGATCCAGAACTATTTTGACAAAAAGTCTACTTTATCATACTGATTTTTTTAACCGACTTCCAAAAAAGGAGGAGGTTCTCAATTCGGGGGTATTTTTTTGTATGTACACCGATAACTACAAGGTTTCTGATCTGATTTGTGTGATTCTTTTTTAGTTCGATAGGCATCCTTCCAATTTGTCCCGTAAAAATTTAATTCAGTTTGGCTAAGTAGTTTAAAAGTGAAAAATAAAAATCTGTGTAACAAAAAATATAACCGACTCCCAAGAAAATACTACAAAGTATAAAATAACATTAATTTCGGAAGTCGGTGTGAAAAAGCAAATATACAAAACCAAAAACACCGACTTCCGTTATTTTAAACTTTGTAGTGTTTTATTTTTGGAAGTTAGTTTTATTTTTTTACTAATTATGAATATCATTATGCATGAATATCATTCATGAATTTCGTGTTAATATATCAATAATTTATCATTATTCAACATACAGATAGATACAGAATAAATCTTTTTTCATATTGCTTTCTGCGATTTCTTTAGTTAGGATACGTACTTTTAATCCAATATGTAAAGAATTGAAATAGAATTAGTATTTTTATTGAATTCAACTTCCTGGCTGATTCCCAGCCTTGTGCATTTATTTTTAGTTATTTGCTAGTTCTTAACCGAGTCCTATAATCCAATAGATTTGATTAATTTTCAGTACAAACCAGTTCACACACTGTTTCTACACCTGTTCCATTTAACCGCCGGAAAAATGCTAAAGATCTACACAAACAAGTCCTGACCAAATTTTTTTAGAAAATTGTTTTTTAGAAAATGGCTGGCGCCATATAAATTTGCAATAAAGAACGTGGACTTTTCCCTTATTTTTCTTCATAGGTACCTGAAAAATAAATTATGAATGGTTGTTTATAACTAGAAAATTGTGTGATTTTGTGTGTGTGTGTGCGTGTGCGTAATTAAGTGTTATGTGTGTGTGTAATTGTGTTATATAAGTGTACATATAAATATATAAATAAATCAATTTATAAATGTGGTTGGGCCGCATTGTAAGTTTATTTGGCGACAACCATATTGCCAAAATGTCATACATACCCGTACCTAACGTTTAAAGGAAAATGTAGGTACATATAATATAATACCAATTCGGTGAATGAGAAAGGGTGACTTGAACGAAGACATTTAGAGATCATGATCAGGAATTATTCAGCGAGTTGGTTTTATAGATTTTTGTTCAGTTATTTATAAAGATCATTTATCATTTGTTTCAGATTTGAACGCTAAAGACAACTTTGGAAATACTCCTCTACACGTGGCTGTGGAGAATGTTGCTTTGGATGCGATCGAGTTCCTGCTACAGCAGTAAGTTTTAATGATTTTGAATATAATACCCGAAGTTGGTTTTAAAGTTATTTCGACGCGTACCATGTTCGACGCGTACACGAACTTGTTTGAGACGGCGCGGGAGATGAATTTCTGGAAGGACTTTTGCGAGATCTTCGCCCAGCAGTGAGGCAGTAATGAATAGATGGAAAACAGATTACCAACATTTGAGTACAGTATAAGCGCAAATACTCGTATAATGTGACACAAAAATATAAAATATACTAGCCTTTGCCTGCGACTTCGTACGCGCATATCCCGTGTTTCCCGTTCCCGTAGGAATTTCTGAAAATTCTTTCTAAATAAAACTACATGCCAAATACCAGTTTCCTACGTCCAGTAGTTTCGGCTATGCGTTGTCTGTCAGTTACTTTCTAACGGAAGAATTTTACATATGAGGATTAACCATCATTGAAGCTCTCTTTAAATACATGCAATTGCAAGGCAGAACTCTTGGTAGTTCTTTTTTATCTTAAATCAAGTTATTACTAAATCGACAATTTATGCAGGCCAGGGATTGAATCTCGAGATGGTGCAGCAAAATATTGTGGGGAAATCAGTATGTATACAAAAAAATAAACAATAATATAAATAATATATATCCTTGGACATTTCACACAGCGCCATAATTATAGTCCCAAGCTAAGCAATCTAATGCTTGTGTTTTGGTAACGAGATGGCTGATAAACTACTTATATACATTTTTTTTGTAAATACATACATATTATAGATAGAAAAACACCCAGACTCGGAACAAATATCTGTAGGTCGTACAAATATTTGTTCCGTGCGGGAATCGAACCCGCGACATGCTGCGCAGCAGTCAATCGCTCAACCACTGCGCCAACCGTGTCGTCAAATAATGTGACATCTGCATTTCCCGCTCCGATTCACAGAGAAGACATCTGTGTCGCAGCATTTTTTATATATAAACAGAAAATATATATATATATAATTTTTATTTGTTATGGTAGACGCCAGATAAATTTGCAATAATGTACATTAATTCGGAATCGTTTTCACCAGAAGAAATGTAAGGGATCACGATAGATGTCAATCCAGGACTACTTTTAGTCCGGTCAAATTAGATAAAAAATAGAAGTGAAATTACAATAATTTGCACCCAGCTGAAAATTGATAGGATTGTTCAAAGCACCATTATAAATGAAGGCTGAATGAAGTTTTCTGTAACATGCTGAATTATCTTCTACAACATTATCCAATTCATTTGTCAACCATTTCAAGTACGTAACTTATGTATATCCAGTTGGCTCACTTCTCGACGTACCTATCCTTTGTTTTTTATTAAATATATACACATTTTTATAGAAGGCTGGATATACGTAACTTATGTATATCCAGCTGGCTCAACTCTCGACGTACCTATCCTATGTTTTTTTTTTTTTAAGTATTTAGACATTTTTATAGATAATTATCTGAACAACAATTTTTATCTGAGCTAATTTTATGATAAAACTTTTTGTTGAAAATCGCAAAAAATCCGTTTTCAGCCCGACCGGTCCGGAATCCGTGACCTTTGACCATTTTATATATTTTTTGTCGTTTTGAATTAAAAATGCCAATTTAAATACAATAAAACTTCAATCGCGTAATAAAATATGACGTAGTAACTAAACCGAGGTATACATAATTACTGTAACACGCGAGCGTGCACGTTTTTTGAACATATTCGTAAAGGGGTGGCTGGTGGAATATTGTAATGTTTTAAGTACTGGCATTTCTTAGAAATGATTTTGCAACAATTGAAAACAGAAAAGTTTTCTCAAACTTGGTCGTCTTTAACGAATAATAGGTTTTTTAACAAACCTCAATAATTCTGAAGAAAACTATTATGTAGTATTGTTTGGTACACATGGTATACAGCCGTGCGATTCTGTAACATTTGGAAGTGAAGGCTTTGGTGAAGTGATCACGAAGTTAGCTGTCAATCCCTGTAATCAAGATGGAATGACATCTCACTTTATGTTCACTTCACCCAAGCCTTCGACATATTTACAGAATCGGCTGTTAGAAATCTAGGAAGTGTTATCGTTACCTGTACCAATGTTTCATCAATTAGAGGCAAAGTATACAATTCGTTCGTTGTGTATTTTGTTTACTTTATTTACTACAATTAGCTATCTCTATCTGCCAATCTTTTACACGTGCGCCCTGTGGATCAGCTGCACTCGACGCCCTTCGAGTACAATATAATAATGCTTTTAGGATGCTGTTGGGGCTGCCGAGTTGCTGCAGTCAGTCTAGCATGTTCATGGAGACACGGATTTATGGCTTTCATGCTATCATGAGAAAGCGAACGGCTTCCATTTTGCACCGTATCCGAGTAAGCAGCAACAGCATTCTGAAAGTAATAGCGGACCGACTTAACGGTCCATGTAGACACTGTAGACACTGGGTTCATGTGTCTATTTGATTGTGTGTGTTTTTATTTTGAGTTTTACTAACATAGTTTTTAAGTACCTACTATAATATCCTTGGACATTTCACACAACGCCATATAGTCCCAAGCTAAGCAACCTAATGCTTGTGTTATGGTAACGAGATGGCTGATAAACTACTTATATACATTTTTTTTTTGTAAATACATACATATTATAGATAGAAAAACACCCAGACTCGGAACAAATACATGTAGGTCGTACAAATATTTGTTCCGTGCGGGAATCGAACCCGCGACATGCTGCGCAGCAGTCAGTCGCTCAACCACTGCGCCAACCGTGTCGTACTTACTAACACAGTTATGGATGTTTAAGTTATCTGAAATAAAGTATAAATAATTAGGCTCATGATAACTGTTAAGGCTAGTTTTAAAACATTTTTGGTCGCAATCAATTTCGCTGTCTCGATTTTTGGGATGTTATTAGGACGCAATATGACAGAAAATTAAATACATTTTAATCAGCGTTGTATCACTAAGTGTTGTATTTATTCTGAAAATAAACTTCTAAACCTTTTTTATTATTGCACTTATATTTTCATATAACTACACACGTCATCGATAGGAGAGGCTGTACAAAAAATAAGCTTACGAAACCTAAGAAAAACTTTTCTCAACGGAAACGGTTTATCATAGTAACTTCTACGTCGTCGCGTAAAAGTTAAATTTCAAACTTCGTGAAAAAAAAATGCTGTACCTCAATATTTCTTAAACCTACAGAAGTACAGAGCTACGATTACCCTCAAATTGTAGCATATTATGTTTATTGTTTCATTTGCAAGGGTACTGATTGGTTATCCCGTGGAATGCCACCATTTAGAAGAATTACCAAGTTTCCCGGTACCACGCAGATAGCACAGGTCTATTGAAGCTAACAACCTAATTGAGAACAAAAAAGAATACAACCTAATTGGGAACCTCCTCCTTTTTTGAAGTCGGTTAAAAATTGGATGTACGCTAGTGCAAGTTAATGTGATCTAACGCGTTTAATCAGCAGTGCAAATCTGTATACATGTCGAAGTGAAGGCTTGAGTGATCTGGAAGCGAGCTGTCATTCCATGTCATTAAGATGAAATGACAGCTCACTTCGTGATTACTTCACTCATGCTTTACTTTGACATGTTTACAGAATCAACCAGTTGATTCTGTAGGCTAGTTGTAGGCAAAAACATTGTTACCAACTCTAACAGTTTTATCTTAGTATAATCTCATATATCCAATAACATCAATTTTTTTTTTTATCCATGTTATTTTAGATATTCATTTAATAAGTATTCAATCTTCACCATGCTTGTAATCGAAAATTGTCATAATTACCTATCTCAAACAAAAGGACTGATCCTTATCCATTTAAAAGTGAACAAAAGGGCCAGAATCAACATACATAACATACACGATTCCCTTCCATTTTGCGAGTTCTGTCCTCTTGCGTGCAACTTTAATTATACGATGAAAATTATGTACACTGGAACAACAAAATCTGATTTATCACATTTTCTTTTTAATGTTATATTCCTGTTACACACGAGTTTTATACAATTTGTAAATGCTATGCCACGTGTGCTTTTAACAAGTCTATTTCGGGAAAATTGGACGGAACGTTGTAAATGGAAATTGAGTTCACATGTGGTCTTAGCTTTGTTAATTGTTTTTCGTTTTTTGGCGGACAGCTGTCAAGATTAATTGGATTGTATGCTACTGGGCTAATCTAGTTTTATATGAAACTTATTGGTTTTTACTGCTGCACTTTTGTATAAAGTAATGCTTAAACCTTGATGATTTGTTAGTTACCTATCCTTGATTTATATCAGGGATTATAACAACTCTCTGCCAATGTTCTCTTCTTCTTCTTCGTGGTTCCTCTCTGAGGATTGCGATCACATACGAGACGCTACTTATGCTGTCTTCTATAGCACGGACCGGTCAGCTCATGCTGTTTCCAACAGCCTTGTTATTAAAGTATGTCTATCCTGCCCATCTGCCTCAAATGCGATTTTGGCCCGGCCTGGTACCGTGCGCAAGAACGCATAATTATGCACGGTCCTGGCATATTGTGGATAGCCGTTTGGTGATGTTGAGTTTACCCAGTATTCGACAAATTTTTGCGTTCATTTGTGCTTGAGTAGTGAGCATTAGGTATTTGACAAAATTTCGCTTACGCTGGACAATCTCAACGGAGATTAGCGGATTACGCAGGAGATGCTATAGAGCAATTAAAGAATGTGCATTAACATAGGTGCACTATTTGTTACCTTCCTCTCATAGACTGATAGGATGCCAGTGTGTATTATAAAATAAATTATTTTTTTATAAAAACGTACAGACAGTACGTTTTTCTAAAAAAATAATTTATTTTTATTTATTTATTTATTTATTTTACAATTTATGTACACACAGAGAAACGGTACAGATATAACATTATAATTATTGGTACAAAGGTACTGCTTATTTCTTAAGAAATTTCTTCCAGCAGACCTGCGAAAGGAAGAATGAAAAAAGAAATGTAGACAAAAGTGTGTAAGAAGTGTGTGTGTGTGTGTGTGTGTGTGTGAAGTTGGGGAAAATTAATATTTTTTCATAATCTGGGAGCTAACTTTGAGTTATTTAGTCTTAGATGTATCTACAGATTTGTAGTGTACCCTTTGTTTGGCGATAACATTATTTGCGAAGCCTTTTCCTTATATTTTCAAAACAAAATAAAAACTTTTCTGATCCCTCGCCGCACTTTTTCCGCTTAACCACTGAGGCGTATAGAACAATTTTGTGATACATCCAATTTGCCTATCAACGCTCCGGTCAACTGTGCATCCAGTTCATACCACAATTCTATGTATTTTAGGATATTGCGTAACATCGATAAATAAATGTTTTTTATACCCACGCTAGTAGCGAGTACTGACATCAGTGACAGTAGTGCCTGCTTTTGATTATCTATGGAAAAAAAATGTTGAACTAATAAAACTAGTATGTCTAAAAGTGATACTAAAACTAGAATGTGTCTACTTCTCTTCTCAATCTCTTGTTGAATGGTTTTAAGGCAAGGTTTTGTTATTTAAACATCGAGATTTGGGGTTTTAGGGCACTTTTTCACTTATTGTACGGAAAACTTTCGAGATAGTTACAAACTTACGTGGAAAACAGTGACTACAAACTAGTCGTTATTCATTTTAATTGTTAATTTACAGTCGTGTCGATACCAGCATCTTGAATGAAAAGAGTCAAGGCGCACTTCATCTGGCTACCGAGTTGAACCGGGTAAGATATGTTTTGATCATTTTACCTCTAAAACTAGCATCCTGCACAGGAATTACGGTAAAAGTTTGCTCTTGAATGAGAACCTCACCTACGCACCTTGACCAAGCGAAGTAATTATTTCTCGTGCCCTTCGGTTTGAGAAAAGGCCTTTAGCCACAGTGGGACAGTTTTAAGATAGTATTGTTGGTTAAATATTTACTTTGATATCAATGTATTGATGAAGCATCGATTTCGTAGGCCTTTCTTACATATTCTATTCTCCAGGTCTCAGTACTCCAAACCTTCGCAAAGTACAAGGACCAGTTCAACGTAGAGCTTGGAGGCGAACACGGCCGCACTGCGCTGCACTTTGCTGCGATACACGATCATGATATCTGCGCCAAAATATTGGTAACGTATACATTACCTACCCCTCCAGTTTTATTACAACCAGCTATGATTTTGTTGAGAACTTGCCAAAAACTTGTTTGTGATATAGAACAAGGCAAAAAATCTCAGTTTTAATTAAACTGAAATTAATTCTTCCAAAAACTCGCGACACTTTCCGTTTTAAGTAAATGAAAGATGAATTTGAGGCAAAAGCGTTTCCGTAATTCCGTGAAATTTCTTCAGCATAACCAAAACATTTTTTGTATTTATGCTAGTTTAAATCGACACAGATCACAGACTTAGGCGCTGAACTAAAGAGAGCTTGCAACAACGGATACTACCCGATTCACGAGGCAGCTAAGAACGCCTCATCCAGGACAATGGAGGTGTTTCTCCAATGGGGAGAATCCAAGGGCTGTTCAAGGGATTCCATGATATCCTTGTATGACAATGAGGGGAATGTGCCGTTGCATTCGGCTGTTCATGGAGGAGACATCAAGGCTGTAGAGCTTTGTTTGAAGTCTGGAGCCAAGATATCGACGCAGCAGTATGATTTGTCTACGCCGGTGCATCTTGCTTGCGCTCAGGTATGATAGCTTAGCCAATATGTACCTACTGATATCTTCATAACTCTTTTCTGGAGTTTATTGGTAATTTTTTCCCTAGACTGCGCCATTTAACTTGTGTTGAAATTTCTAGTATTTCTTTCTCACTGAGCACGATTTTGGCTTTGCGATTTTTCGTTTACCATTTACTTATATATTTTCCAGGGTGCCCTTGAAATCGTAAAGCTCATGTTCACAATGCAGCCAACGGAGAAGCTTGCTTGTCTGACGTCATGTGACGTCCAGAAGATGACTCCCGTCCACTGCGCTGCAATGTTCGACCATCCAGACATCGTGAACTATCTGATCACTGAGGGTTCTGACATCAATCCTCTGGATAAAGAGCGCAGGTCTCCGTTGCTGTTGGCTGCTTCGCGAGCTGGTTGGAGGACTGTGCAGACATTGGTAAGTGATATAGTGTCACCCTGTCTAGAATGTTTACAGCTTAGGCAGACCATAGTCTCGAAAACCATGTCGTTCAGAGCAGTTGATTAATTGTTCCAGTAGGAAGATCAATTAACTTTAGCGCAAATACATTTCTCACAAAACCGAAGAATTGTCAACGTAGAAGCCCGTTGGTTTGTCTTAGAAGTAGTAAACCAGTTACATTCGCTTACTTCCAACACGATGCAGTCTACTAACGTCTAATTATTCTCTTTGAGCTTCAATTACATGAAGTAACTGAACAAACAGAGCCAGTTTCAAAATGTTCTGAGAATCCTGATCAAGTTGCTGAGCTTTGCGTCATGTCTGTAGTTTTTCATTTGTTCGGTAAATTCCAAAAAAAAATCTTGCGGAATTATTCGGACACGAGGACGTCCCTAAAATATGAACACATTTGCAAATGTCTCGATGCTGCGACTTGGTTGTCATAATTCTTGCCCACTTTGTCACGGATGAAGAGTCGTCCATAGTAGAACATAGTCTGACGTACGACAAATTGGCACTATCATTCACGTGACAGGGGCAAGTCTTGTATCGACCAGTCCTATGTAGCATGTAGACGTCTGCCCATTTGTATAACCAACGGTTGCTAGATAGGTTTTAGAGCCAAATAAAACCTTTAGCGTTGAGATGTCAGATTAATGATGTCGAAGTAACATGGTAAGTGGTTCTGTCAGTTCAACTAATAGTAGATGGTATAGGAAATTGGGCCAACAATTCAGTCTGATGGCACTCATGCTGGCTGGTTATAGAGTTGCTGACATATAATATGATGTTAAACAGGCTTATTCATAAACAAATTCTGACTTTAACTAAGTAACTACAGAATTTTAAAAATCACATTATTATTTTGAAGGATTGAAAGCAGAATACGCATTCTCTGTTACTTTTGTATTGAAAATCTGCTAATCATTAAACTAAGCATAAGGTTGATCAGTTTTATGAATAAAGCCATATAGTTTAGACACCAGCTAGAATACAGTAGTGTTGAGAAGTTAGTATGTTGCGTTCGGCATGCACAGAAGCTCACTGTTTATATTGTATCTACGAAGATTGATTGCCAGCATGTCTTTTCCCCTTTTAAACGATGATGTGGGTCGACTTTAACTAGAGGCTCAAGTAAATATTTATTGAACGTGATAAGAAAACTTAAACATGACTTTTAAGCGGTTATTATAGGAAAGTAAGGTAATGTAGATCTAGGCATTTAGCATTGGCCACCGCCCTAACCTTAATGGCTTTTAACCTTTTATTTGAGTTCATGCTTATTTCAACAGAATTAAAATGTTTAATCTGCGCGATCCTTTGGAGATAGATATGTAAATACCGGAAAATTCTTTGTTTCAAACCCGCATCATCGATTGTGTAAAGCGTCTACGGGACAAAGACCTTGTTGGGTCACCCTAATTTAACAGACATACATATAACATAACATAGACATACATATTTAACAGACATAGATACAGATGAAATCTATATTACGTTTCTAGCTGACTCGGCAAACATTGTTTTGCCAAATACAAAAAAGTAGCCTACGACCTATTCTTAGACCTATCTATGTACACAAGAATTTTCATAAAAATCGGGAAAGCCGTTTCGGAGGAGTGTGATAACAAACACTGTGACACGAGATTTTTATATATTTGTCTATCTGACCGGGTAAACGTTGTTTTGCTATATAAAAAATAAAACCCTACGACCTACTGAGAATACACAAAAAAAAAATTGAAAATCGGTCAGGCTGTTTCGGAACAATTCGATAACAAACACCGTGACATGAGATTTTTATATATAAGAAGATGTACAGTGCACGAAAACCCTTCTTTGAGCAGATTACACGCTTAAAGATTATAGTTGGCTTAAGGCGGGGTTGCAGTACTTTTTAAGATTTTTGAACGTCTGAAAATCTAATTAATTATGAGTTTATTAATAAATAAAAATCATTATATAAAAATTGAACATACCCTCAAGTAAATCGTAAAGATAGAAACGCGATTTAGAATGATTGGCTCGATACTTTTTTTTATCAAACATGACACTAAATTACAATTTTAAACGTGTACTGCTAAGAGATTTCATCACGAATATATATAAAAGTTATATCAATAGACAGAGCTTTTTATTTTGAAGTAAATGTTGAAACCATATTGTATAATTTCTTTATCAGTTTTCGCCATGAAGAAAAAACAATCAAAATTTAGGCATTATTTCGGTCGCCGGACAGTTGCGGTTGTTCGTCAAAACACACAGTACTGCAACCTCGCCTTAAAGAAAATGTGATAATTCTGTCGGTAGGTATGTAGATCCTAAGAATTCTGATTGTACCATTTTAACGTCATTGCGTCTTTTAATTTATTTAATGCGTGCAATATGTACTTAGTCGTTCAGGGGTATTGAAAGTCGTTTAGGTACACATTTTTATTTCAAAAGACAGTTCAGAATAACTTCTGATGCGTCGTCTGTGTCGACGGCGCGTTAGTGTTCCACGCGCGCCTCAAAGAGAGTCAGCACACAGAGGGGCCCGAAAGGGCCGACGCCTGCCGGAGTCGCGGGAATATTCGAAAGAGATACCGTGGCTCCGGAACACAAAGGGCAATGAAGGAACATGGATGGGTTTTAGTCTGTAGAAGTCTGACACTCCCTCCCGCTCCGCCCAGAGCGGGGGAAGTCATTTGATGATTTCACATACCTTATTGTGTGGGTAGTAAGGTCTAAAGACGCCACTCACCCTAGTGTCAGAATTTCTAAACCGCCTCAAGGTCCTTTGATGGTTTAACGACCGCCATTTGGTGGCCGGGACCACCGGCTTATACGTGCCTTCCGCAGCACGGAGTCATCATTTTATCAGACAATCAGGTGATTCAAGCCTGCAATGTCCTAGCCAAACTGGAAACAACTTTATAAAGTATGCTTCCAGTGGGAATCGAACCCACGACCGTCACAAGACAAGCGCTTAAACCACTCGACCACGGAGGATAATAGAGAACTGTCATCTACATCACTTATTAAAGGGCCTGCGGATAAAGGTTTGTCCATAAAAACGGAATAACACGATCGTTTACGATTCAAGCATATTCCCAACTTACTGTAAGTCTACTGATTTTACAGATTTGGACAGTATTTATTAATCTGAGTTCCAATCTTTTTCAAAGAGGTCTGTCTTCTAATCTACATACCTTTTTTTTTTTAGGGATGGGAAATCTAAAACCCATCCATGTTCCTTCAGTGCCCTTTGTGTTCCGGAGCCACGGTATCTCTTTCGAATAGTCCCGCGACTCCGGCAGGCGTCGGCCCTTTCGGGCCCCTCCCAATGCTGACTCTCTTTGAGGCGCGCGTGGAACACGAACGCGCCGTCGACACGGCCTGTCGTCAGATGACGGACGGACGGCGAGCTGCCCATAGCTCACCGTCCACAGGCCCGCGCCTACGGTGGCCGGAGGTCACCAAGTGGCCTCCGACGCCCGCGGCGTCTACCACGGCGGCCGGGACGAGAGGATCTAATAACCTATTCACAATGATCATGAATCACAAATCGTTTTTCAGATTCGTCTTGGTGCCGACATCGAGCTGAAGGACATCAACTCTAGGAATGTTCTCCACCTGGTCGTGATGAATGGAGGTAGACTTGAAGAGTTCGCAGCTACTTGCAAGGTTAGTATTAACAAAACTGTTGTTGATTTATAGCCATACGTTGGTCACAGCGGGGAGCAAAACAGTTAACAACGACATTCGGTGAGCTGGGCAACCGTTTTGCTTACTACTAGGTATCATCATCTGCCTAGCCTCTTCCCAACTACATTGGAGTCGGCTTCCAGTCAAACCGGATTCAGCTGACTATCAGTATTTTACGTGGAGCAGCTGCCGTAAAGTAAAAGTAAATACGTACGAATGACGGAAAGCCGGATAGGAAACATAAACAGCCGCACAGGTCGATCTTCCAGGTTAAGCAACACTTGCCAAGGTTGGACTGTGGATGGGTGACCATCTTAATATACCGAGTTTCCTCCGTGCCTCGGAAAGCACGTTAAGCCATTGGTCCCGGCTGTCATTTGTTCTTTGGCAGTTGTTACGGATTGTCAGAAGCCGGTAAATCTGACTCCAGTCTTGCCAAGAAGTACCGTGTTACCCAGTTAACGGGTTGTGGAGGTCTGGTAGGCAGCCGCTCTACCTAAAATACTTGTATTCAGCTAAATCCGTTTTGACTGGAAGCCTACCCCAATACAGTTGGGTAAAGGCTAGGCAGATGATGACTCTTCCCAGTGTAGAAGAACATTAAGAGATTGGATTTTCCGAAATTTCTACGGGAACGGGAAACACGCGTATAAAGTCGCGGGGAAAAAGCTGTACTAGCTTTTACCCGCGGCTTCGTCCGCGCACATGTACATAAATGAGTATTGAAATGGTGGGAGGCGTCATCGAAAACGAAGTATTGACTTTAGTGCTGTGTATTTTAAGTTGTGTTTTTATGAAACAGCCTCTAAACATCATACGTTGCAATAAAATTTGAACACTGTCACGTCTGTCATAGTGTTTGTACCTATTTCAAAAATATGATGTTCTATCTCGAAATTTTAATTGAAAATACAAACACTGATAAAAAAATGTCTTGAGAAATTACATTTGGTATGAATTTTACTGATTTATATGTAATCTTAGCTTATTGCTGTGTGCTGCTGGATTGGCTTTTGTTAATTGCTTGAAAACCCATTTTAGAAAGTAACCACTTATCGAATAAAAATAACCACGAATGTATTATAAGATTTACCTGTTTTTTTTACTAATACGAATACTCATTTAATTCTATTAGGTACTCATTATCATTGTCTTGCCTAAGTATATCTCAAATTACTAGCCGTAAGAATCATCCATTACCCAGTCCTTCCGCAGTTTCTTTGGTACACCGTATTTCTTTAACTTATGTAATAAAACAGACATAAAAATCTGTAGAAACAAAGAAATAGCATAAAAGTCTTTGTTGAAGTTTTATGAAACCAAATCTCTTTGAGTTTCCAAGAATCCAAATAGAATAAATCCCAAGGGCATGAAATGACTTGTTACATAACGACCCTTTACTGGCTTACGTATTGAAGTCGCGATGGTCGTTACGTAAACGTTTTCGAACTAAACGTAATCGAGTTTTTAAAGGAACATCCTGCAGCTTACTTTATTCTACAATTTGATAATTTTAAGTTGACTTTTGACCTAAGTCCCAATTTTACTAATTTTAACATTCGCATCTCAATAGAAAACTGTCAAAAATGTATGAAAATTCAGGCTTCTTTGACAGTTTGCGATTGACACTCGAATCGCGAAAGTTGTTTAAAAATTAGTAGAATAATTAGCCCTCAGGATTAAATTTTTAAATGTCCTCGGAAATTGCTAACTTCTTTAAGTGTACTGGCATACATTAAGTTAAATTTTGTAAAAGCCAGATTAGTGAACTAAGCTGGAATTTATGAAACTATGTTAAAATATTGGTCATGATTTATTTTAATATTTATGCTGTATTTTCAAAATGTCAAATGGCAAAAACAACTGTAGATGGTACAAAGTAATTGATTTATAAGCCCTCATAAACGTAGATGTTCATATTGTCCATTGACGAATTTGAAGCCACTCACTTTGTTATAATTCTAATTAAATTCAGAAAACCACATCATCGATACTGAATTAATATCGGTTAAAAGCTTTGCATGGGTTTGCATATATAATTTTACTAGAATCACTACTTTCGTTTTGTTGAGGTTTAGTTAACCTTCCACTGTTGACACTTCCCGTGAAGCTAAGAGCTGGTTTTAATTTCACGAATGCCGATTAGTTGTTAAATTTTAGTTATTATACAGTGTAATAATAAACATTAGCGCCAAATGACATGCTATTCACATCGTATTACCTAACAAAACAATATTTTTTTCTTAACACGTTTATTTCATAATTGTGACGTCCATTACCATTGACTAATCCGATTTCATAACCAGATGTTGCATTAAACAGTTGACATTACAGAACCGCTGTGACAAGAGCCTTGCCCAGCTCCTAAACGAGAAGGACAGTGCTGGCTGCTCACCCCTGCACTACGCCAGTCGCGAAGGTCACATCAGGTCGCTGGAGAACCTCATCAGGCTAGGCGCTTGCATCAACTTGAAGAATAACAACAATGAGAGTCCTCTGCACTTTGCTGCCAGGTACGTAAAGATGTGTGCTGTCAGTTTCATCGTGAACAGAGTCTATTTTGAACTTGACCGGCTTGATAATAGGCTTGTTTACTGAAAAAATCTAATTAGTCCGTCAGTTAGATTATCAAAAAATATTTGACCCGTATTTTTTCTTTTGTTACGGGAACCAAAATTGACGAAGTTACGACACTTTTAAAATTCTCAATAAGTCACTCCGAGGCATAATTTTTAGCGGTTAGTGACGTCACGAGCCCCCACCCCGAGTTTTGATGCGTTTTATCTTTGTCAATATTCATTGATTTACAAAAACAAAAAAATACGTGTCCATTATTTTTCAATACTCTAACTGACGGACTAAATAGTTTTGCAATTTGTGGATGATGTAAACTAGCCTATTTACGAAGGCGTCAGCGATGGTTGAGCCATAGCGCCATCATCGTTTGGGTTCGGTGGTATCAGGACCATTGTAGAATAAAACACTTAATACAGTACCTACTAAGCTCTCTTTATTAAATGTGGCTGAGTGCTAGTACTGTACAAATAGACAGTCCCCCAAAACGTACCACTTCCTAGTGTTTTAGCTGTGGAGAAGAAGTGGCCAGCAAACTCCACAGCAACACATCTGTTTTTTGATTTAGAAGAACTCGCATTTATAACATTATTATGGAAGTCTGTTTAATTTAATTAAAATAGGTAAACCGACAGTTTCGTTCTGGACGAGTGTCCTAGTCGGTGTCTCGAGCCAAAGTGCGCTCGGCATAGTGTATAATCTATGGTCCCCACTCTCCAATACGACTCTGATCCATGAAGGTATAGATAAATATGGAGTCCAGACTTGGAACAACTGTTTGAGTCAAATACCTACGCAGCTCTATCTCACTCTATGGTGGCCGACTTCTCTTTCTTGTGTGGACTTAGTGTGGAAATCTCTTTTTTGAAATCTCCTTATAACCTCTTAAAAAGACTCACCAAACTAACAGAATCTGAAGTAAAACACTTTCAGATAATGTGTCTACAAATAAATAGTTGAACAACGATTACTGATATAAAAAATCCTAAAATTGTTGGTCACGGATGCTTATCGTGATTGGCAAAAAATGTGAATTTTAATCCCATTTCCTTGGGATTTGGTAATGTGGCAACATTGGCCGCCACATGTCAAGTTGTCAATTAAAATGTTCCAACATGGCGCTTGTTTACATTACGGTTCACAGCTTTGTTTGAAATATTTGTCTGTAATTGAAGGTATAATCAAAGAAATTATGCACAGTTGTGAAGAGCACGGTTGCGGTAATACGTGGTGTCCAAAAAGTGAAATACAATTTCACGTGTAAGTGTTTAAATCGTGATTTCTGACATTGAGTCATTTTAAACATATTTCTTTGTATTTTCTATGAATTACTTCACATAACGCTTAACCAATATGTTCAGCGTACTAATAAATGAGTATACTGATAACTATGTAAAGATCAAATAGGTTCTCATCGATTTTCATTGACTTATTGTAATTCTAACTTTTTGTTTACATCGGAAGTCATTTTGAAGTAGTGTGACCATATTGAGGATTTATCTAGGACTTTCTCCGGGATCTTTAATTAAATGTGAACATGTTTCTTAGTCATTATATCATACACATACTCATACGGGGAACGAATGTCTGTTATTAGATATTTTATAATTAATTATTTAGAGCATAAAATAATATACCAACAGTGTTTTTTTTATTTCCTAAAAATAGTACTCAGAGGAAACTGTGGCCATCCATTGCATCATTAGTATATAGTATAATGTACTCTGTGGCATCATTGACAATGAAATTTTATGAAAGTGCACAAGAATTACCGGTAACTGTATCAGGCGCCGGGTCCAACTACCGAACGGGAACCTCCATACACATTATTATGTTTTTAGAAATATTATGGCAAAAAGTAATGTTCTTTAAAATATAATTTTCAGATATCAAGTTCATTACATGAAGAGTCTATAGTGAAAATAGCTGATCTGGCTATACCATGTGCTAGTTTTGGCACTTATAGTAAATGACATCGAAAATAAATAAATATTGTATCACAACATTTTACTCCTCTGTTACAAGAAATTAACCATCCGATCAAGAACTCAATTTATTGCAATGAATCGCATGAAACCATACTGCTTAAAAAATAACAAATACTATTTTTAACAAGCGTATACGTGCTTACTTATGAGTCATACAGAAAATATACTCAATGATTTACGTGGGTGGAGACAGAAACTACACAGAGCAATGATCGTTAGTCATGTATAAAAGAATAGTTAATAAATGATTTTAATTTGGAAAGTGTTTTTATGTAATTTTTGAGGTTTTTATATAATTACTAGCACTTCGCCCGCAACTTCGTTGGAGCGGGTTAACTAAGTACTCCATGAACTTCATCTCCTATATATCCGTTTTAATAATAAAATAACCATTCAAACGTTTATACTGTAACAAACGGCTTGTTTTATGCGTAATTTATACGCATAGGTACATATTGTCCACTCAACGGAAAGCATCTACTTACCAAGTGCTGTCCTGAGAAAAAAGAATAATGGTCACCGTACTTAGAAAGAGAGAGATTGACCACATTGAGCGAGATAGCGATACTTCATTTCTGCTTCAAGTAGGTATTCGAAGTGTGGACTCCATATTTATCTATACCTTCATGCTCTGATCACGTGCTGCCATTACAACCATAGATTATACATTATAATACTGGATTACAACTGTCAACTGACGTCACGGCCTTTACCACTACTCACTACTACAATACTCAAATCAGCAACTAATTATTAAATGAAATCTATATCCACGACGTATACTTTTTGTAGACTTGTCGGCAGCCTACAGCACCGTATACACAGTGCTTGTAGTGGAAGGTTACCAAGTTAATTGCAGTTAACTAAAATTTTCGGAGTACTCCTCAGTAACCGACGATTCCAAGTGAACCTTCTCTATGATAAGAGATGATGGTACTAGCTGTTCAATATCTATAATGATAACCGACCTGGGAGCCGTTTTTTTGTAATAGGGTGGAAGGTCCTCATGGATGGACTCTTCCGCCATCAAGATGGAGGGTCTGTCAGACTCCCACCGAGAGTGTACTCGAAATCTCCCTCTTCCTTTTCGCTCCCTCCGTCTGCTATCGAATAATTCTGGGATACTCCCAGAGTCAGATGACCGCGTCCCATGACGTTGCGCCGACCATGGAACGAATCTCAGCTGGCAGCGACAGGTCGCTTTCCATTTCGGTATCGAGGGCACGGTGTGGCTCTTCCTAAGCTGCGGACTATGCAAGTGTATGCCACGCCGTGCCTTCCCGACAATGCACGCAATTATGATACAAAGCATCAGAAACTTCCCGACACATCCCGCCCCGAGAGCACCTGTGTCACTCTGAATGACAAGAAGCCATGCTTCGTGCTGAGTCAGTCCTCGAGCACCGGCCGGATGGACCGTGGCCGACCTAGAAAACTCTTAATAGATTCGACACTCAGGTCAGCTGCAGTAAAGACAACCTTCTCAGGTGGGGGTTCTCAGATGCCTCCGATCTTCTCTCAGCAGTCCCTGGCCTGTATATTTGGGTGTGGACCACATGGCTGCGTCAGTGAATGGTGTTACCGTTGCTTAGTACTTGGCTATACATAAAAGTATTTGCCATGGACAAGCTAGAAAGAAAGAAAAGTGGTATTTTACTATAAATCGCGGCCACATAATAATAAATACAGACACCATAATTATATATATCGAGGGGTCGTTTATTTGAAGCGACATTTTATAAACTTTACAAAAGAGCTATTTAAATATTAAACATTTGGAAAAAAAAATTAGAAAAAACTACTGGTCTTACTATGGGTATTGGAATTTTTATGGTAAAATCCTTAAATTTTACGGTATAATTTTCAATAAAAAAACAGTTATGAGTAGGATATTAATGTCACTTAATACAATATAATCTGTATGGCATTATTTTAAGAGTAAAGAAAAATGATTCAACTTCCAACATTATCACAAATCAGCAGTTGCAAAATGGTTTAAGAGCGTGTATTCTGTCCACTAGCGCCGCCAATCGTTTTTTATTATTTGTGGTAAATTTAAGACACGTACTTATATAAAAAACCGCTCTGTAGTGTACTGAAGAAATGTATTTATTATGTTTTGAGAGTTATGTTTTGTACTTTAGAACATAAATAATTGCCAAAGTCGATAGTTTTGCTAAAAGTGGCACCTTTTAGTAATAATTGCCGTTTTGGCTATTTAGCCATGAGTTATGTATTAAAAATAGCTGTCAAAAAATAATACATACATTTCTTCAGTACACTACAGAGTGGTTTTTAATCTACGTGTCTTAAATTTACCACAATTAATAAAAAACGATTGGCGGCGCTAGTGGACGGAATACACACTCTTAAGTCAGTGGTGGTGGTGGTGGTGGTGGTGTGGTGGTGGTGGTGCTTATCCAGGAGAAAACAAAATGTTTGAATCGACGTTACTGAATGGTTATTTATGAATCGCCTATTTTGTTTAATTACCAACAGGGTTTTGTGCACGATACAGGCAAGTTGACTTAAGCAACGACAAACATTCTTAATGAGTGTTTGGTGTCTCATCTTTCGAAAGAATTTAATGAAACATGATTGTTGATTATTCTTATCTATTGAACTCCATACTTCATGGATGCTGGCAGGGTGGGTCGCTATGGAGTATGGAACTTGATAGAAATACGTCTGTAATTGATAAACGTATTTATATGTCACATTTTCTACTCAATAGATCACATGTAAGTTGCTTACTTCCTAAGTACATTTATACACTTCATTACTATTAAGAACAAATATTGTTCAAAGCTTCAAACAGAGTGCAAAACAGTTGCAGCGAAAAAGAGTTGAACCGACGTGTCTTACTGATTTTGGCTGAAGGCAAATTGGTTGAAGCGACATTACATAGTGTTTATAATGGAAAGCAAAATGTGTGAAGAGGGTCTTTTTCACCTAAATGTCACCGGAAAATGACAGACTCTGTTAGATTGTAATCATTCTTTATTAGATTATAATTAATCGATATATATATTATGAATCAATCGTTTTGTATACAAAAAATCTCATCCAAATTCAATAGCTTCCAATATATCCGGGCCTCAATATGCTAAAATAGGTTACAATTTCACGTGATATTTTACAAACTTATGGCTTTTGCTATTTTTCGATGACATAAATAACTCAATTCCGCCAAAATGTCGCTTCAAACAAATAGCCTTGCACCGCTCCATGTGGTGATGACAATTATCAAGGTAATACGTAATTATTTTGTCATAATTTGGCAAACAACATTCTTACTAACAGAAGAATAAAACGTGATTTTAACTTTAAGAATTTTCCATTCAAACTCATATTTTAAAACGTATTTAACGAGTTTGTTCGGATTTATCAAACATCTTAAGTTCTGGAGTGGTGACAGTGTATCTAAAGACGATGGAAGGCCTCCCACAAGGTGGACCGATGACCTGGTGAAGGTCGCGGGTAGCCGATGGATGCGAGACACACTGGACCGGTCGTTGTGGCGACGCTAGGGGGAGGCCTATGTCCAGCAGTGGACGGCTTTCGGCTGATATGATGATGATGATGGAACTCTTGTGATTCTGCATACCTAGAAGAAAAAAAAATAGTTCTATGTGAAAATATCGATTCGGTTCGATTTTATTCAGACAAAACTCGTAACTTCATTTTTACCTGTTTCCAGATATGGCCGCTACCACACCGCTTGCCAGCTGCTTGATTCCGACAAAGGCACATTCATCATCAACGAGAGTGATGGAGAGGGTCTGACTCCTCTCCACATCGCCTCTCGCGAGGGCCACACCAGGGTCGTGCACCTCCTACTGAACCGTGGAGCGTTGCTGCATAGAGATCACAATGGCCGCAACCCTTTGCATCTGGCTGCCATGTCAGGGTATACGCAGACGATTGAATTACTGCATTCCGTTCACTCCCATCTACTGGACCAGTCTGATAAGGATGGGGTACGTTTTTTATGCTTAGCTTGTAGTTTTTTTTTTATGATTCTGTTAACGGATTAGGCAGTTGCTCCGTGTAAAATAGTGATATTCAGCTGCATTCAGTTCGACGGAAAGCCGACCAGAAAGTAATGAAATGACTCAGGATTATTCATAAAAAATCTTACTATATGCTTAACGTAAATACTAATTATTGTTACGTTTGTTCACTTTTCTATTATTACTAATTAAATATTAAAAAAATAATAATAATGGTCTGCCGGTATCGGTAGCAGGTTCTAAGCTACCGATGGTCGAAACGAATTTCTTCTCGATATGAGCCGTAACGAAGAGTAAAGCCTTTTGTATCAGACCTTTTATCCAAAATTGCAACATCAGCTTTGAGAGATGGTCGTCGAAGCTTTTGACCAACAGCAAAAAGGAAAATTATGAAAGCGCTTTTTCTCGCTACTAATTAAAAAAATTGCTGTGCCCCAAAGGGTCTACAATTTCATAGTATTTTTTTTATTTTGATATTTATATTGATCACCTACAAGTGTACACTATAGATTAAGTTTTATGATTGTACTGGCTTCTGCCACCGGCTTCGCCCGCGTAATCCCTAGGGAACATGTTCCCGGGATTAAAAGTAGTTAATGTGCTATTCCAGACTATAATTTATCTTTGTTCTAAATTTCATTAAGATCCGTTAAGCCGTTCTGGCGTGATTGAGTAACAAACAACCAAACTTTAACATTTTCATATTTTTTTTTCATTTTTTCTATTGATTGTAGCGTGATGAAAAGTATACTATAACTAGCTCAGAAGTATGAAAAATAATTATACCAAGTTTCGTTAAAATCCGTCGAGTAGTTTTTGTTTCTATAACGGTTATACAGACAGACAGACAGACAGACAAAAATTGCACTGATTGCATTTTTGGCATCAGTATCGATCCCTAATCACCCCCTGATAGTTATTTTGGAAATATATTTCATATACAGAATTGACCTCTCTACAGATTTATTCTAAGTATAGATATTTGAGACCATTGACCGAAACGACAATTGGAACATTGACAACCGAGTCCACATGACCACAACCTGTTGTGCTAGTGACCACAACCGGGTGTGGTGTAGTTTCTCTTTTTGTTTCTCTTTATCAGTTCTTATAATGAGGTTCTTTCTGGTCATGAGCAACTGTAACATCGATTATATCATCTTGTGGCGCGCTAATCGATCTATCACCAGTATATCCAGCTTATTGAAAACAGTAGGCCTGTCAGTGATAAGAAACCGATACTAGAACAATATACAATTATACACAGTCATTATTGAGAACTGGATCGGGCGAACTAGTACCACTGAATCTTCAAGTTGGCATTTCAAAGGAACTTGCTGGTGAATCATCCTGGCCACTTGGTTATGTCTATGTAACTTACAATCAGCCAGACGAGAACAACCAGATATAATATGTGTGGTGAACTCACCCCGATGGTGGCATGCCCGACACACGTTATCCGTCCCAACCCACATAATATGTCTGCGGTAGTTATTCGTCAAGTAGCTTCGTCCACAATCACACAGATAAAATCCTTACATTCCTTTAAGAGGTCACCGAAACGTAGCCAGGGTACGGACGCCTTGGTGTCTAAGCACATCAGGCCCATGAAGAAAGAAGCCCCGTGAAGATCTTTGCTTTTCCTTATCACCTTTCGTTAATCAGTAGTAAGTACTACTACTTTGTGTCAGTTCGTTTTAGCCATGGTCATATCACGAGTCCCTTGTACATTGCGATCACATCTCGGTGGGTCAGTCCCTTGTACATTGCGATCACATCTCGGTGGGTCAGTCCTTTAAAAAGAAGTAGGTACAGTTCGTAAACCATCTCTCCCTGGGCTTGCGGCATTGATGTTTTCTTGTGTTTTTGGATGGCATATTTGACCAGCTCGCTTTTAATTTAACCTCGCAGACGTGACCAAAGTCCGTTATTTGCGTTTTGAACAAAGTTTACAGTTTGACAATCGGTAACCTTAGTTCCGTAGCTCCTTGCCAGAATCTACGTGTGGACTTTTAATGGTTAGTGAGAGACCATATTTTGCTCTCCAATGGTGAGTATAGGACGAATGCACATGTCCATGAGCTTCCGTATTTGTGAAAGAAGTAGAGTCCCTCATTAAGTGCTTAATTGACATAAACTTGTTGGTGGGTCGGAAAACTTAGGGCGGGTTGTATCAAACAGTTGGTTAACGTAACATACGTACGTCAAAAAGTTACGATTACGGACGATGTTTGACGTTCGTTAAATTAGAAGCGTTGTTTCAAAACATTCTGGTATAAATTCCTGCTCATCCCAATAGCTAAGTTATTGACACGGGTCCTACCTAAATAGCTTTTTTTGCATTCCACCACTTATTTGTGTCATCAGAAGAACTGGTATTGAGGAATTCAAAAGAATTTTCACAATATTGTTCTATTTGACGCATCTAAAGTTACGTTAACGAGTGCTCAGACCATCTGTTAACGTAAACGTTATATTTTACGTGCGTTAACGCTGACATTTTGTGAAACAACCCAATTTTTTGATTTGACGATAGTTAGCACCATTTTTAACGTTTATAGTTGAAACAACCCGCCCTTATACTTTTTTATCTTATGTTACTGGAAGGACAATTGGAGGTAAATTAATTTATAGACGTTTACAATCTCCACAACCCCAATTTCGATGCGACGTTCGGAGCTTTTTGGTCACAGTCGTCAAAAGTCCGATTAACTGATTCTAAATTCAAATGTATATGTCACCGGAAAATGACAGACTCCGTAAGATCGACAAATTATAATCTTATCAAGATTAATTAAAAAATCTTGATTAGATTATAATTTGTCGATATATTATTTAAAATCATTTTTTTTTTTTATAAATAATATCCAAATTTAAAAATAGCCAAGTTATCCGCGACTTATTTTGAAAAAACAGTTTACAATGTCACGCGATATTTTACAATCATGCGGAGTTTGCCATTTTCCGGTGACATAGCCTACTTAGTTTGCTAATTAAAAACGTCAAAAACGAAACGTAAAAAAGTCTTTATGAAGACACAGCCATGACACTTTAGGATTTAAGAGGCATATTCTATGATTCCCTGATCATTTTTGTCTAATTATTTTTTTACTCAAACATTCACACCAAATAATGTATACTTAACTGTTGCGACGAATGAGGTCAAATGGATCGTTGACTTCAACATGAAATCAATAAAATCTGAAGTGTTCAGCAGCTACAATTATTTATTCTAAAGAGTTGTTCTAATTTATCTTTTACTCTCTATTACAGAACACGCCTCTCCACCTGGCTACAATGGAAAACAAGCCCAACTCCATAGCCCTCCTCTTATCAATGGGATGTCGTCTCAGCTACAACAACTTGGATATGAGTGCTATCGACTACGCCATCTATTACAAGTTCCCTGAGGCCGCTCTCGCTATGGTCACCCATGAACACCGGTAAGTTATACTTCTTTTAATTTCATGTACCTGATAATTAAATTGATATTGAACCATAATGACCGTAGCCTTAAGAGGAAAGGAAGGAAAGATTTGGGATTTAGATGGATAGTTAAGATTTAAAATAAAGGGAGAAAACTGAGAAAAAAAAACCACCCGTGTGCGAGTCGGACTCGCGCACCGAGTGTTCCGTGCAAACCAGTAGGTATATAAGTAAAAGTTCACCCATCACGACAATCGAGTGACTAAAAATTTAAGGTCGACTTTAAGCGCCCTTTAGGTTTTGATTCCCTTGCGAGTAGTTGCGAGTTTGAAAATATGCGGCTTGAATTGCTGTTTCTTTTCATTGCGTTGACATAGAAGTTTGATTTTGTTACAGCTTAAAGGTATTATAGACCTAAGTATTTGATATGAATTTCAATTTAATATCTCTACGCGTTCATGAGGAAAAAGGTAGTAATTTTAAAATTGTTAAAATATTTTTATTATATGAGGTAACTGAAAATGTACGGTTAACAAATTTTTCCCTTTATCTGTGCTACAAGATGTTACTTCGTACCAAATTTCAAGATTCTGAGTTCACGGAACGTACCGTGTAGGGTATCCCTTGCGAGTGTCGAAAATTTGCGAAAATTTCCGGCATAAACGGCTGTGGTGTCTGGTGTGTTTGATTGCGTTGGCTTAGATTTGATTTATTCACAGCTCCAAGGGACAGTAGACCTGAGTATTTGATATAAATTCCAGCTTGATACCTCCACGCGTTCTTGAGAAAAACAGTCTTGACAGACACATGGACGGATAACAAAGTAATCCTATAAGGGTTCCGTTTTTTCGAGGTACGGAACCCTAAAAACAACGACTAATGAACTGCTTGAAAGATGATATCGGTCAACTGTTTGCAGAAGAAGATATATAAAGAATACACAGTTTGCCGACCCATATATACTTTTTCATATTAGAATTGATCATGAACATTGATCGGTTAAAAATAGGAAAAATCATCTTGGGTTTTAGAAGTTCCAAGCTCCTAGCAGTCGTAATCAGTGTAGGGCTGCCTGCCCATAGACGCGGAACTCCATAAAATGTCAGTAAAGTCAGTAAAGTCAGACATTTTATGTATTTCCATTGGTTAATATCGGTGCAAGAGGAACGGAGAAACGTAGACATTTTAACCAATGGGAATGCATAAAATCATCGCGCCACGTGAGTAAGAGCGCTTTCCCACTAGCGTTTGTCCAGCGCAGGCGTTCGATAAGCGTTTGCGCAGCGCAGACGCCGCGACTACGCGGCGCAGGCGTCGCGTTGTCGCGGCGTCATTGCAAGGGTAAATGAATACGCTGCGTTAGCGCCGCAGATGCGTGACGCATGCGCCGCGTTACTGCGGAGTCATGTACAATCCTGTTCACATTCGACTTCTCCCCGCCACCCGCAGCCGCGCCCCCCTGTGCACTCATTTTTTATGTGTTTACAATAAAGTACAAAATAATCACTTACACTTAACCGCACACTCCTTAATGGGTTCTCCTATAGCTTTTTATACGTTTTCGCAATTATTTGCTATTTAAAAGCAAAGCCAACAATAGAGTTTCCTCGTCAGAATCCATTTTGTTAATATTTCCGAAACGACAACGCCGTGATGTTGCGGCATCTGCGCCGCGTTAGCGCAGCGTTCAATTGACTCCAGAGGAAAAGCCGCAACAACGCGACGCCTGCGCCACGTTGTCGCGGCGTCTGCGCTGCGCATACGTTTTTCGAACGCCTACTACAAACGCTGCTGTGCTGTGTGTGTGTGTGTGTGCTGTGTGCTCTTACTGACATTTTGACTGACATGATTAGACAAAATTTCTCCGGTTCTCCGCTCCGCTGCCTCGCTCCGAGCAATTGAATAGGCACCCTTAAGGTCGGTAACGAAGATAACTGTCTTGCCATTTTGGACCTGTTCACTATCTGATCTCCTGGCCAATACAATAATTCTGGACACTGAAGTGTACCAAAACTGAACTAGAACATCTGAATTCCGCAATAATATTAAATTACTTTGCCATTGCCACTATGTTTCAGTGCCAAGGAGGTGATGGCTCTTCGCTCTGACCGCCATCCTTGCGTGACCCTTGCTCTTATTGCGTACATGCCTCGGGTCTTCGAAGCTGTACAGGATAAGTGCATAACTAAAGCTAACTGCAAGAAGGACTCTAAAAGCTTCTACGTAAGTTTGAAATTCACTTTTGTAATGACCAGTAATTATGAATTAATTTTCAGATTTGATCCTAGTATACAGTTTTATTAATTATCCTTTGTTTATAGCGAAAGGTATTTCTAATTATTAATCTATACTAATATTATAAAGCAGAAGAGTTTGTTTGTTTGTTTGGTTGTACGCGCTAATCTCAGGCACTACTGATCCGTCCTGTCCGATTTGAAAAAATCTTTCAGTGTTAGATAGCCCATTTATCGAGGAAGTCTATAGGCTATATACCTATCATCACGCTAAAACCAATAGGAGCGGAGCAGTAATGAAAAATGTTTCGCAGACGACGTTGCACGGGTCAGCTAGTTTACTATAAAAATGATACGAGATTTAATTGAAGGGAAGAATAATCTCAATATACAAGATTGCGCTAGAAGTAGTTATTTAGAGATAGAACTTTTGTACAATTATATGTTCAATTCTATTTCTCGTGGCATCTTCATAGTTTTTTTTTTTTTAAGTTTTATTTATGTTCATTCTGATCTACTAGAAATAACTAAAGAAATCATAGGTGAATTTTATAATTATTTTTGGACTAAAACGGGTAAAGCCAAGTATTAGAGGTAAGGATAATCTACGAGTAACTACATGCCTACATTATTTTAAAATATATCGCTAGATAGATTATTTTTAAATGTTCAACCAGTCTAACCTTTTCAAAACCCATTTAGATAAAGTATAGCTTCGATGCCCTGTGCCCACAACTAAAGTTGGAAGATGGCAATAACGTTCGTCGGAAATCGGAGAACGTGCCAAAATCCCAGAACATTCCTTTACCCGCTCTAAATGTAAGTTTTAATCTATAAAATTTATTTCCATACATTTTTTTCTTTCATTTGCTGCATCGCAGATTAAGTATTCTTTCAAATTCTACCAACGTTCGAAGCTTGAAATCGACGCATTAAGACTGGCCCTAAATGACCCCAAGTTTCGGCCAGAACCGTTGTGTGTTATCAACGTGAGTCAATACTCCTTGCAGAGTGGTGCCTAGCTTTCATACACTTAATTATATGCCAGGATTTTGATACTCTATAATCGTTATTTTAAAAATTTTTTTACAAGTACTATAACAATACCTGCCTATAATAGCTTTAAAAAAATTAAGAATACTTAATTGTATCTATAAATATATCTATGTTATATAAATGTATCTATAAATAAATGTAAGAAAACTTAAAAGCACATATAGTGAGAGAATAAAGCCGATCAAAAGTAAAAAGCATGAAAACATTAAATTATGTTGCAGTAATAAAAAAACCAAAGACGCGAAGTATAAAATTAATGTTGGTACTTATGTAGATACTAGAAAAGAGAAAGGACATACATTTCTGTAAAAAATATAAGTTGATTAGCTACATACTTAACACATTGAATGAAACTACATCAAAATGGGGAACGATGGGTTGGGGCACTTTACAAGTTAACTATTTTACAAAGCATCAAATTCCTGGTATTTCCTAAAATACACGGCAACTCACGACGCTTAAACTAACCTACACTGTTTGTATGGGTGGAGGTTTTTTTTTGTATTTGGTTTGCTTAGTTTCATTTTGTTTTTGTAAATTAGATCTAAAACTCACCGCAATAACATAAGCACAATTTTTGACGTATGATAAGGCTTTGACGGTGAAGAAAACATAATGTCACTTTATTATAAATTATTGAAGCACTTTGGATTTGATATTTCCTTTTCAATATTTCTATGAAATTGTTAAATATAAAGGTCGTTACAAATTATGTAAGACTAATTCTTGCACGTTAATAATAACTTAAAATCATCGAAGCTTTATCATCATGCATTTCAAAATAAGCCTAGGATTAATCATTTATTAAACATAATTTCAGGCCATGGTGGCACACGGCAGAGTCGAACTTTTAGCCCACCCACTGAGTCAGAAATATCTACAGATGAAGTGGCACAGCTATGGAAAATACTTTCACTTGGCCAATCTTCTCTTCTACTGCATCTTCTTGATATTTGTAACAGTGTACACGTATTTACTGATGATGAATTCCGAAGCTACTTCCCCAACGAAAAAATCTGCTAAATGCAATCTATCGGACCCTGCTAGCGCTGCGCGCGAAAATAAAACTGAGAAAAATATTGTGTTTACTCCGGGTAAGCAAAACATTTAAAATTAATAATTTATTTCATAAATCATACATTTAAGGCTTTAAGTACAAAAAAAGTAAAACATATTATTCGGCGTTTTTCTGTTGGTCGCCACTGTTGATTCTGGCTTTCAGGAGTTGCAGTGGTAGGGAATGTGTGGCGGGCTTGTCCCAAAAAGTCGTAGAGTAGTCAGACGCTGTTAATCTAACATCAGTCTGGCCCAAGAGTGTTACCCGGTGGTAGTGGTCAGATTGATAGTTATTTTGGTATTCATATTTCAGATTTCGAATCAAAAGTCGCCATGTATGCAAGTACAGTAGCGATTTTGGTATACAACTGTATATGTCTGATACGGGAAGCATACAACATGAAACAACAGAAATGGCATTATATGGTTGATCCATCAAACTTGGTGTCATGGATGCTGTACATAAGCTCGACTCTGATGGTTTTCCCGACGTTATTCAAATGTTTTGATGAAATTCAGGTAGGCCCCAGCATTGATCCTTTAGGAACGCCTGTCATTATTATAAAGAAAAAGAATTTAATTAAGTATTTCAACTACTGTTTATTAAACATAATTTAGTAATGAACAAACTTCATTTAATGTAATTATAAAATAATATCCTTTCAGTTCTCGGCCGCTTCAATTACTGTATTTCTGTCATGGTTTGAGCTGCTTCTCTTACTCCAACGCTTTGACCAAGTTGGGATCTACGTTGTCATGTTCCTTGAAATACTTCAGACCCTGATTAAAGTTTTGATGGTGTTTTCAATCCTGATCATCGCATTTGGGATGGCGTTTTATATCCTCCTGTCTAAAGTGGGTCCTGACGAGACGGTATTTATGTATATTGCTATTTTTGTAGATTTTTGGTAAGATAAATATTATAATAATTTAAAAAAGTTACCACTGCTAACGCTATCGCACAATAATAAGTAAAAATAGTGTTAGTAAGCAATAAACTAACATGAAGCAGGTAAGTGAACATGAAGTGGTAACTTGCAATTTTGAGAAGCCAAATAGCATAGCGCTATTGGGTCTGCCTTTGTGCACGATTTTTGGGGTTTTAATACCTAAACTGAATCAATGTTTGTACAGCACACACTAGTACCAAGTCTGGATGTTTGTGTACGTGATTTGTGTGTCTAACGGCATCTTAAATACAGGGCTTGTGGTGTGAGCCTTTGCGTGTAAATTGTCTAAACCTTCACTTACTTGCATCACATAAGTTTATACTGCCCCAGCTTGCGTTCATGACGTCATGAAATACCTGATCCCAAAAAAAAAAACAAACATTTCACAATTTGCGATGTATACTCACACTAATAAGTAAAAAGCACATAAAGCAAAAATGCTCTCATAGCACGGAACATTTGCTTTCATCTTCATTTAAGCGATCGAAGACCGTCTTAATGTAATTCAAGCCAACGCGACATTAGCTTTGCGAAACCCTCGGACATAATTTGTTACAATGTGCTTACCTATACTTTTTCCAGGGACACCACTTGTCGTTTAATAGCATACCGATGTCTCTAATGAGAACCTTTGCTATGATGCTTGGAGAACTGGACTTCGTTGGCACATATGTTCAGCCATATTATAAATCTGAGACCGATATACTCCTGCCCTTTCCAATGCCTACGTTCTTCATTCTTGGTATATTCATGGTTTTGATGCCGATATTGCTGATGAACCTCCTGATTGGTTTGGCTGTAGGAGACATTGAGAGTGTGAGGAGGAATGCACAGTTGAAGAGGTTGGCTATGCAGGTAATGTATTTATTTGATATTTTATTTTTACGCATGGCTCTAGATGTACGCGTCAATACACGGATTTGACTGGACATATATATTAGCCGCCGAATGCATAAACCAACATCATTCAAACGGCAATTTTGAGTTAATTGCATTCTTGCAACTAATTTTATGATTAGTCAGTCAAAATTAACTGCCAGACAGGACTAGATTAACACATTTAATATATAAATTCAAATGCATGTCATGTTTCACAAAACAATTTATGTTTTCCAGGTTGTACTCCACACCGAGCTCGAACGCAAACTGCCAGCCATCCTTCTCGAGAAAGTTGACAAAGACGAACTCATTGAATACCCAAACAACAAGAAATGCAAGCTTGGCTTCTTGGACCTGATCTTGCGCAAGTGGTTCTGCAACCCCTTCACTGATGACAGTATGTTGATAAAAAATTGTACTTGTGCTTGTTTCTAATAATCATGTACGTAAAGCGAAAGTATGTATTTCAATATCAATTCAGCATTTGCGGAACATTATTTCATTCTATGATTTTCGATTTCAAATCGTATTTATGTATCTTTAAAATTGGCGAATTTCCATTCTTCTTATCTGAAGCATACCATGTTATTGTTAATATGTATTTATACCGCATATATATATACGGCAATTATTTTGCTCGCAAATAATTAGATGATCCCATTTAAAAAAACTTCTTCGTATACAATTGTAATACTATGTATTGTACTACACCGCGATATTGTATTTATAATGCTTTGAAAATTAAATACTTTAGATCAACTGTGAGTCCCTTCTGGTACCAGTAACTAAATTCCTAAAGTATTTGTCTTTGTTGGCACATCATTTGCAGGCGGCCTCGACTTGGTACTGGAGAGCAGCGAGGATTACATTACTGCTGAACTAGAGAAACAAAAGCGCAAACTGCGAGACATATCAATGATCCTGGAACAGCAACATACTCTGGTTCGTCTGATTGTGCAGGTAGGTTTCAATCTCTTCATCAGAATCATTCTGCCGGAAGACTTCGTCTGTCTTAGTATAATTATTATTTAATGAAGAGGGCTAAACATGAGAGGTGACGAGAATAAGCTATTTTTCCTCGAATATGGTGGCAAGGCTTTATACGCATTATTCCGAAGAGTGGCGACAAGCTTCCGGACGACCCTAAGTCGTACCGGCCCATAACACTACTCCCATCTTTGGGAAAACTTTTAGAGCAACTGATCGTTCCTCGCTTGTTACCAAACGGACTTAAATTTCATAATACGGTTTTACTTTGAAAAATCCACTGTCGATACAGCGGTCTCTGTCCGTAAAATTGTCAACTCATCGGAACATAAATACATGGTTGGAATCTTTCTCGACATTTCACCTTGAATACGAACAAATCGCACATCACATCTTATGGGAGTGTATTCTTTGGCAGACTATTATGTTAGATATTATTCAGGTTACATCTGGAGTAGTTTACTATACGGACCTTGTAGAAACCAGAAGAAATTTCCGTGCGTTCAGGCGTTTTTGCCATACCTATTACTGGAATCAAAAGTAGCTCACAATTTAGGGCCCAATAATTTCAGTGTTAATATATAATCCGTGGAGTTGGGCTACTAGGCTTAACCCAGTTGTATTTGGTGCCTATTGGCCTAACTCAAATCTGTCTCCTGCTTGTTAGGGAGGAAAGTGGAAATTATATTTATTTTTGCCTACTCCTCCGCTGTACTCTTCTGATTAATTTCGTTGCTGAATCCAAGACAGTTGAATCGTTTCTCCGGAACTCGTCGGGCTTCATTAGATCGGCGTTTTTCTGGTGGTCGCCACTGTTGATTCTGGCTTTCAGGAGTTGCAATGGTTGGGAATGTGTGGCGGGATTATCCCAAAAACAAAAAAAAATGGTGACGAAAATAGTTATGAATATTAATGTGAGGGGATGGATATGGAAGTGAAAGAAAAGATTAATTAACTATATTGTGACAAATGATAAAAGATCAAACGGAACGTACATGGCACGATATTTGACAGGGCAAAATGGAAAAAGAGTGTGTTTTTTCCGACCTCAAGTATCATTAGAAGCAAAAGGACGAAAATGATTGAGCTGAATAATAAAAACAACGAGAAAGGACGATCTCAAAGATTGACTGGACTACTCTTCCCCAAGTTTCTTTTGAAAACTCAGTCATTCCATTTAGTGAGAAAGTTAAGAACTTAGGGGGTTTTTACTGACATGAACTTTTCTTGGACTGCCCAGCTACAGGAAGTTAACCGCAAGCTATTCGCATCTGCTGCATCTTTGAGGAGACTGCGTAATTTTCTGCCGACTGCCACCAAGATTGCGCTTGCACAATCTCTTCTATTACCCATCCTTGATTATGCTGATGTCAGCTATCTCGACCTCACCGAAGTACAACTTGATAAACTTGAGCGACTTCAAAATTTCTGTATAAGGTTCATATTTGGTTTGCGCAAATATGACCATGTTTCTGAATTCCGTGTTAAACTCAAGTGGTTGCCAGTTCGCCTTCCCCGAAATGCCCATATTCTTTCCCTCTTATACAATGTGCTATTTTCCCCAACCACCCCTCCTTACCTAAAGGATCGTTTCCATTTTCTTTGTGACTCTCATTCAAGATTTCTTAGGTCATTAGATAACTTTAAACTTAAAATGCAAATGCATTCCACGACGTTTTTGGATAAATCTTTTACAGTTCAGGCCGCTCGTTTATGGAATGCGTTGCTTGTATCAATAAAGCGCGCGCAATCGCTGCCTGTTTTTAAAAGATTAGTCAAGGAACACTACTTGTCACTATGATTTCTAATATTAGTATATTCTCCTGCTTATATAATATTAAGTCTGTGTAAATATTTTTGTATATTGTATAGTTTTTTGGTGTACAAAAAAGCATATATAAATAAATAAACAAATGAACAATAACATATCGGCATGACGACCTGTACTTTTCAAATCCAGTGACCAACCAGTGACCAATGCTGTGACCAAAATATCACCTAATATACCGGCTATTTAGTGATATTTTAGAATCACGTCACAAGTCGACGATAGAGTGACTCACGCTTCGCCTCCCGGTAAACGATTGACACTTCAATATTTTTTAATCCTACCGTTTTACAAGCAATGTCTGTCCTTACCAGTAAAGATAGGTACTTCTGCGATTGTATCAGTTCTTGAAATAATCAAAATTCGATTACTCTTCATTAAAGTCATTGCAAGCGTGACAGGATATCTTCTTTTTGTCTCCATTGACTCAAATTTAATTTTTCCTGACCAGTATTAGGGAGCCTGTACACCTCTATTATTGGTCCTTTACATCTTGAAAACTGCAGGCGGTTATGCATAACGGGGAGGTTAATGCAAGTCCTGTGAAGGGGCTCCATACTGGCACTGCGTTTGGGATGGTTGAAGAATGCCCCATTAAGCAAGATTATTTTCACAGAGAACTATAATAATCAACTATAATTGTACCACAATCGGGTAAGAATATTCCAGACTGAAGTTTGCTTCCAGGGGGTAAATGTTCAGCCAGGGTGATGATGTATGAAGTGGTAGGGTGTTTTTACACAGCGCACATCTCTTGTATGCCATTGTCCTCCGAAGAGGGCGTATGTATATCTCATAAAGAGAAACATACTAGTAATCAGTCTGTCAAGCAGTTTTGGTAACGCTTTTAACCTTAATTTTCAGAAAATGGAAATCAAGACCGAAGCCGATGATGTGGATGAAGGGGTTTCTCCCGGTGACACCCGTGTCATTCCTCGCTGGAGCTCACCCAGGATCCGAAAGAAGCTGCGAACTGCCACCTCCTTCAACAAAGGTGGCTAAACATGCAGAACCCGACAACCACGCTAGCATGGACCATCACTTATTTATCAATTAACTGCTTATTCGTAACTTCATCTTTGTGTAGCATCTGTATTTAATTTAAAATATTATTTTTGTTTGTGCTTAGAATTATTGGTAGTTTCCAATGTAGTTTTCTTTTATTGGGTTCTAGTACTTATACATTACGTTTGTCATTTAGCATATTTTTAACTAAACTGTTGAAGTTAGCTATATATCAAAATGAATTAGCGTCTCGAATTTATTGTTGTAGTTTGAAATATTAATTATTCTAAGAATTAATGTCAGTAGTACATAAAATATAGTTATTGTCATCATGATTTCCTGTTAGTTCATACTAAACCACGTGTTATTGACATGTTCTAAGTTGTTTCTAAATGCTGCATTTTCTCAAAACACTTTGAAACATTCCTGTTATTTTATTCATTGTTTTTTTTTATTATCCATATTTTATTGTTTTTTTTTTATTTGTTGCTATAATTTTAAACTTTTCATACTTTTCTTCTCTCAAAAGTAGAAGAAGAGATTAAGAATACTTTCCATTATAGTGTCGTTTTTGTTTATACTAAATATTTTAAAGGTTTTGTTAGGGGTGTTTGCAAATAAGTTTCTAAAAGTTAACTATCATTTTTTCTTAAATGTTTAGGACTTAGGATTAAATGCTACGTCTATACTATTATGTAGCCCTTTTTGAGCGACTAGCGCTTGTCCCTCACGGTGTACCCGCGTGCGCACCAGGTGTGATGGTATAGATAGATCTAATGTCTAAAGGCGGATACAGATATTGCGAGGCATGCGCAGCGCACGGGCGCTCATTGCATGCTTCGCCATGTGTGGACGTTTATATTCGTGGTGAGGCATGACTGCCCCGGCAAATTTACATCGAAGCGTGTGCGTTGAAAGGCGTGCGCGGCGCATGCCTCGCAATGTCTGTATCCGCCTTAAGATAATTATGGCACTACGCCTATTCGATGTAACTTAGCATGATAATATCATAAATGTTAATTAAAATCTATCTTATAATCATATAGTAGTAACTAACTTTAATTCTGATCTGGGTTATACGTACTACCCAATAGATATTTAAATATGATTAAATATTAAAAAACGAAAAATAGCAAATTGATAAATGTTTCCCTAATAATGTTACATTCATATACCAGTACATTTTCATATGGTTCCAGTGTTTTAGTCTCGACAACGCGTATTTTCGGGTTGTTATTAAAAAGTATTCTGAATGCGTTATGAAGGAAGGTTCCGATGTAAAATGCCATGCGTGCAAAAGTACCGCTTGACCGATTATGATCCAAGCCACTTGCTAGTCGATTAGTGAAAATTCTTATTAAAAAATGTTATTTTTAGTATTATTCGTAGGTAAATCTAGTCTTCTATACCAAATCTTAAAATATAACCATAAGTTAACATCACAAAACTAATTTTAACCACTTTATTTCATATCGGAAATATTATATGATTTTAATAGGTATTAAAAATCATAATTATTTTTTGTTTATATTGATGAGCTGGTCTCTAATTTAATTTAAGATATAATTTATATTTATTTTATACCTACTCAAAACTAATACGAACGTGCAATTAGATTCTCCTAACATAAGAATATCTTTGATGGTCTCTTTACAATTTAATCATAGGTACGCACATAATCAACAATTCAATCAGACTCGCAACACGCAATGTATCTATGTCATAACGTATCGATACAAACCTGAACTTACTCACATGTTGGTTACCGCAGTCGTTTCGAAATAAATTCATTTATTTTTTAATTGTAAAAAAAAAATTTTGAATGACAGCACCGATACCTACTTACATAATAAAATGTAAAGAGGCCTGAAGTAAGAAGAACTGTATATATAAGTCCAAGCTTTACTTGAGAGCAAAGCTCTTATATATTATATATTACATTCGACTAAGAAAAGAGAAGTTTACGACTTCTAACGACCATACATTGTATGAAATTTTTAACTAAATATTTATGTATAATTTGATATACATTTATCGGTAGTGTTTGTACGTAATTTTTATAAGAACGGATAGCGGTATTACCATCCTAGTGGTCAGGATTTTTTACTTAGCCAATTTGCTTTATTTTTTGCCAAAAGTAAATTTGCCTTTGACAAAATAATTGCCGGTGTACTTTTTAAAAGAGAATGTAGAAAACAGTTTATGTCCATGCAAACCATGAAACAAGCAATTTTTTTTTCAAGAATATTTATTAACAATTTTCATCCTAATAGAATCTAAAAAATCTTAATAACTTTCTTTGCTATGTTGCTGTGTTATGCTCAATCTGCTAAAAGTAAAATAGACTCTCTGCGTGCTATTAACTCTTTTAAAACATTTCAACAATTGAGACTAGGTTGGTAGTGCCTCAAAAGATGTGTATTTTTGGACGAACGTGTTTTAAAAACATGTTAGATGTTTTGGATGATGTTGTTAAGAGCTTGGAACGCGTAAACGCACGTAGGATAAGAAGTTAAGAGGCCAGTCCAAAAGAATTTGACCTCGAGGGTATCGAGAAGTAAAGCCAACAAAATTTTGTTTCACGCAAAATAACGCCGATTGCACACTTCCACTGCAGTCCACACAAGAACATACCAAAAGGACCAGGAAAATTGACGAATCCATGGCGGTGCACATTCTGCGTAAACCACAAATAAATTAATATAGAATAACCCGACTATTAAGATTCTTAGTCGTATGCAACCACATTATAATCAAATAGAATATAAAATATTGGTGTCATGTCTAGTAATATCAGTATACCTACTTTAGAATAGAGACTCGTGTCTTCGTTGCCATTCAAGCCACAGTCTCAATCATGTAACAAAATATTTGATGTTAATTTTTTGGGAATAAAGTCTTTTCTGAGTAGAATATGTTGTTGTTTATTTCTTGCCTGTTTACACTTCTACGATCAAATTTTGTATAGCTATTGAAATAACTGGTGAGTACCTACTGATATATGGGTTTGATTACCTAAACAAATTACAACAAAATATGGTTTAAACAAACTATTCCTTCAATTTTTAGGGTTCCTTACCCAAAGGGTAACCAACGGAACCCTATTACTAAGCCTCCACTATCCATCCGTCTGTCTGTCAGCGGGCTGTATCTCAAGAACCGTAATAGGTAGAAAGTTGAAATTTACACAGATGCTGTATATTTCTATTGCCGCTACAACAACAAATAATAAAAATTAAGGTTTATGATACGGAACCCTTCGTGTGTGAGTACGACTCACATATGGCTGGTTTTTTTATGGTGGTGCTTGAAGAACGTAATGCAAAGCGCGGAAATTCAAATTGACTTCTAACACCACCACGCTTTATGGTGCAGGAACAATAGATGGCTCTGTCTACGCCCCAGGTAGGAATGATTCATAGGTAGTAGCCCCCCAGAAACGTCAGTAAAAAGCATATACATTTCCGAATCCAAAGCGATAGATGGCACTGTCAACGTAGTTCCCCATAGACAGCTGGATTAGATCAGATCAGCTGGAATGCGTTCACTTTATTATCATTCGATAGGTCATGCAATGTAAATCCCGTAACGCAAACGTCATTTATATTATTTTTTTCATCACAAAAAAGAAACTCGGTTTTAGTCATAAAAACTAACGGTAGATGGTGCTATCTGTCTCTCAATTTCGCCAGCCGTGCTCGGTTTTCATATTGATTTTTTCCCCGCGCAGCTGCGCAGCTCAAACATGACAAAGACATTTCTCGGAAAAGTCTTTGTAAAGCAATCTATTTTCGTATGCACTAAGGCTTTTGTTTAAATTTTCGTAGGTAGATCCTGAAATAACTTACTTATTGGTTTATCATAGGAATTTTCGTTGTGCTAAAATAGTGCTAGGGGAGATGTCTTTGTTCGCTGGTTTGTAACAAAATAGTTCTTTTGGTTTTAAATGTTTGTAATTGAGAATATGTGGTAAAGTTCACAAGAATCAAGGTGAATTTAGTTTTGTAGTGTTTTTTTAGGATGGGAAAATTTAAAGACTCCTTGCGCTCTCATTGGGCGGAGTGGAAAAGAGTGTCAGACTCTTACTGACTAAAACCCATTCGTGTTCCTCTGAATATCCTTTGCGTTCCAGGGCCGTGTTGACTTTTTCGAACTATTCCGCTATCCTGGAACCATTCGGCAACTCTAGTAGCTTTATAATACTGGGAATCATTTCTTGAGTTGCTTGAGTTGTCTGACTACGATGGTGTGACTGTTCCTAAATTACCCTAGGCTGATAAAATTTTAGTTTTTCCCGAATTATCCTTATTGATAAAGTCGGTCCCATTTGTTAATAGGAGAGCCGTGCCCCAACCCCGCACGGCCCCGTAGGATCCAGCCCAGACTGGACATCCTCCCGCCGTTTATGAAGTGCGAAGTGCATAACTCGTTTAAACCTATAGACAGCCCTTAAAGCGCCCACCCGTTGCCATTTCCTAGTGTTTGGGTTAGGGAGAAGAAATGGCACAACAAACTCCCTAGCAACACGTTTCGGTCTGTTCCGTTATACAACCTATAGACAACTAGGTTTGACCGCGGCTCCGTTAGTTTCACTGTGTATAATGAAACACAGTATCAGCCTAGGGTAAATTAGAACAATAAAAGACTCACACATTGACACCAGCACAAACACACACACATATTCAATACTAAATTAATTCCAACTTACATTAATCTAATAATTACTACTTTTACTTTGAATACAACGGGTCTACACAATCTCGCGATATGGCATTGACTATCAGTCTCATCACTAGCCTATCGCTTACAGAGTCTAGCGATGTCAGAGACATAGCTCCGTCCTAGTCAATCCTAACTCGACTCTCCTAACTCCGAATACTTCCAAGGCCTAACGTCGAGTGACGCGTTTCTTTTCCAAATCCCGCGTTGTCCCGAGCTGGACGGCGCGCCTCCTTCTCGAAACTTCTAAAACACTTTTGTCTCTTCCTTAATTCTCGTAAGTGTCGACAATATGCAGGAACCCAAACGTTTTTGCTAAACAATGTGCGACGTGCTCGCGGCTATTCTGATATCGACTCTTAGGTTTGTGAAGGAGGTCGCATTTCAACTAACGTAAAATATTGCATTCGAATAACGTTTGTCAAATGGCACGTTTGTTTCCCATTAAAATAAAGATTGATTGATTTCCTGAGTACCAAATCTCATGCTAAACATTTCATTAGCAGATAACATATTTTGTGATTCTCTAAATTAAGTGGCAGGCTAGCCCTTACCATTAAAAGGACAATTTATGATACTTCCAAGTGTCTGGCAACATGTGAAAAGTTTTGAAACAAATTAAATATAGTTATTTGTGCAACAAGAGAGCAAAGTCGTTTTTTGCTGCGAGTGCTGATTTTGAATCCTGAGTGTGGCGAGGGATTCAAAGGCTCGAGATGCAAAAAACTTTGCTCTCGTGTAACACACATAACTTTTCACTTCAGCAGTGAGAACACTTTTCTCAGGTAGGCATTAATAACTTGTTGTTTTAACTCTTCCGGTTTTAAAATACTGTTCTCGTCGCTAGTTTTACTCGTATTTTACGATTATTTTAATATTTTTTAACTTATTCAACTCTTTACGCCAGCCACAAAATTTTATTCCCGCTGTTTTATTTAAATTAAGGCGTGTTCGGAAACAGCACCCATGATATTTTATTTTATTATTCAAAATATATTACGTAACGTTATTGAAACTAGAAATAAATATTTACAGGTTAAATATCAGTTTTATTTGCAGTAAATACTTCTTTTTAACCGACTTCCCAAAAAGGAGGAGGTTATCAATTCGGTTGTATGTTTTTTTTTCTTATGTTTGTTACCTCATAACTCCGACAATTATGAACGGATATGAAAAATTCTTGTTTTATCTGGAAGAATATACATGCAGATTGGTTCCATTTAAATTTTATGAAAATCGGTTATGAACTTTGGATTTTAAATCGAAATAGCTGGAATTCGTCTACTTGGATGATAGTTTTATGTCATCCAAGTAATCGAAATTGCGTATTTTGCTTTCTTGAGATTTTGCAGTAGTGTTGTTAGGTGTGGCGTACCACTAAAAAGTGAAAAATAAAAAACTTTTTACAAAAAAATACAACCGACTTCCAATGTATTTTTTTGTAAAAAGTTTTTTTCGTTTAAATACAACAATAAGTTAAAAATTCAATAAATTACATTATAAAATAATAAAATAAAATAAAAATAAAAAGCCTTTTATTTCTTGCATTATAAAATATAGCTTAATAATAGATTAAAAAAAGTTGTTTGGGAAAGAAAATTAATACAATGCTAGTTTTTACAATCTAAATCTTGATACTATTGTTAATTGCAATTTCCTCAGGTGAAGGTGAAGGCCTCCTCTAAAGAAATCCATTTATCTCTGTGTTGCACTATTTGTGGCCAGCAGGGCATAAATTACATTAAAAAGACATAATTATTATCTTTTTGCAAAATTTCTTTAGTTAGTATGAAATTCCAAACGCGTTTGTCTTTAAGGTCGAATTCAAAATCGGAACTTCGAAAGGGCTGGTCTTTGTCTCTCTCTCTTTATAATGGCGGGAAAGAGATAGAGTGCGAATGTTTCGAATTATATGATTAGGTAACCCAAGGCTGAATAAGATATTCGCGGCTTTCTAAAAACAAAAATTAAAAAGGTACTTTGTCTCACTCAGTGAGCAAAATCGCATTTTGCTCACTGATTTCAGGCAGCAAAACCTACATGTTTGAGCTACTGAAGTGAAAAATATTTTGTTTATTAAGAGTGACGGATAGTCACAATGGCAAGGCGGGGAGTGTTCAAGCTTACAAGTGTCCAATGATTTTAGTTTTTCGGTTGTATGTGTTACCCATGTTTCATTATTTTTCTTTGTAATAATACTTTGCTAACATAATTTTTGAGAAGTATGTATAACTAACATCATGTGGATCAAGGTCTGACTTTTTCTTTTGCGTACTATGTATAAATGCAAGTTCTTCTAACGCAACAAACAGATGTGTTTCTGGGGAGTTTGTTGGCCACTTCTTCTTCCCAGCGAAAACACTAGGAAGTGGTGACGGGCGCGGGCGGGCGTATTTGGGGGACTGTCATCTTGTAAACGTTGACGTTCAAAAAATTTTGACTTTGACTTTTTTTTACTGTGTTTTGTAAGTTTGTAACAAAAGACAAGTTTGCCATTAAGTTATAATAAAATACAGATCCTCCTATCAACTTATAATATCACGTAACTTCATAATAATGTTAAGTTCATACAATTTCTTTGAAGTTTTCAATAGCTGAACCGCAATTAAGTACTATTATTTCTATTGAAAAAGGAAGCTTCCCAAATACGGTAGAGACCTATAAAATCTGTATTGAATTTTTCTTTTAAACACAAGATATCCAAAACAACTTGGAAAAGTCGCTTCGGAAAATGCCGCATTAAAACAGGTATTTATGGATTTTAACAGACTATACAAGAAAGGTGAATGAAAACAGCAGTGTGATTCTGCCGGTCGATTCTGTAAACATGTCGAAGTGACAGCTTAGGTGAAGTGATCACTTAGTGAGCTGTCATTCCGTATTGTTTGTATGATTTGACAGCTCACTTGTCGTTCACTTCACCTAAGTTTTCACTTCGACATGTTCACAGAATCGCACCGCTGTAAACAAGTCGAAGTGAACACTTAGGCGAAGTGAACGACAACTGAGCTTTCAAAGCATACAAACAAGATGGCATGACTGCTCACTTGTCGTTCACTCCACCTAAGTGATCACGGTGAGATAATACTCGTATGTCAACAGAATCGACCGGCAGTAGCCATATAGTGGTGAAACGGTGTTTTGACCGTTCACCAAAAAAATTACAAATACTTGTGAAGCAATAGTTGGCAAAAACATACTGTTTTTACCAATGGGTAGAGTGGTTCTTAAGGTTTAATTATATAATTTGTCAAGTGGGCGAAGCCGCGGTCATCAGCTAGTATATTTAAAAAATGACATTTAGTATAAACGTGATTTTTCCAAAAAAAATACTAATATTAAATGAAAAATTATTAAATACCATCCGAAACATAAAGATAAGAAATATTTGCCAAATAAATGTTTGTAAAGCGAGTGTAATAAAATATACAAACCGTTGGTTGTAAACTAAAAGAAATCAAACAATCAAAAACAAAACAGATTCAACGTCATTGGCGGACAGCTGTTAAAAGTGGCGTATTAAAGACCGACGGCATTAGCAGGACACATTGTATAATACCTTACGATAGTGCCAATAATGAAACCTATCATATTGTGTTGGTTAATAATATTACTTATTTCAAATCCTGTAAGCACTTTTTCGTGTAAAAGATAAAAAATTAGGATGTGTAAGTATATTAAAATTTAAATCTTAGAATTTCTGTTAGGTACCAATGTGATTGCGTGGGTCACCTTAGCCACATGTACTGTGACTATTGGGCAGCCGTCTGCAAACAATGGGTACCCGAAGACGGACCCGATGCCAAGGATGAGGAGCGGCGGCGCGTGTTGTACGCGTACCGCGAGGGCTGGTACGAGGTGGTGCAGGAAAAGAATCCCTGAAAGAGTCACCGCGGCCCCGGCACGAGGAGGAACACGGATCAGTTTTAGTCAGTAAGAGTCTAAAGCTCCCTTCTGCTCCACCCAGAGCGGGGGCAAATTTGATGATTTCCCATCAGTAAGAAAAACGAATGTCAGCTGCTTGCAACTTAATTAGCCCTAGAGTTAAAAAAAATATTTCTTACCGATTACTGCAAACTTTTCCAACTTTACGTGGCTGTACTATAACCGTCACAGCTTACGTTATCAAATAAAAAATGTTGCATAGCCAGGATACACACCTGTCTATGACCTGAATTGAATGCCTTGTACATTTCATAACTGGTTCTAGGGCTGGATAAGGCACGGTAAAAGCGGAGAAATAAGTTTAACATTTTTCCTTTCCTCCATCTTATGGAGGATTCTAGCATAATATTTTAATATCACTAGCAGAAATTAAGTTACCTGGCCTCTTGAAGTTTTACCGCATTTTTCCGCTGGAAATTTTATCAGTAAGTGCATTACATTGCAGCTATGTTTATTCATAATAATATGTACAATATATGTAACTTAATCATTTTAGCAGCTTTATTCATATACGAAGGTAAAATATGAATATGCAAGGTGTTTTTATGTAGTAAGTTTGGAAGATGTGATTAAGATACATTATATGTTTATCATCATCATCATGCCTATGATCTTATAAAATATGTTTGTATTTATCAGGAAGAGCTCGGGGCTATATAATAACGGACGCACAGGTTCCACTTGGAGGTAAAACTGATGTGTTCTGTCGTGGATTAGTCGTCCTGATATGTCCGTGTTGATCTGAAAGAATTCCCTGCGATTTGAAAATGACGATGATAATGTGAACCGACCGATTTCGGCAAAGGCGATTGCTCCGCTGTAGTTGTTGTTCGTTAGCTTGCATGTGGCTTATGTAACCATTTTTTTTTTTGTGAAGATCCTAGCACATTGTGGGCACGCGAGCACACCATTGATATACCGCGTGTATCTGACATCGACGCACAAACGATTTCCATGGGTCCAGGGCATGATTCTGGACACCCCAGTGCTGGAATTTATCGTCGGTTCTTTTCTCATTTTTTTCAAGAGTACCACAAATAGGTATCAGCTCAGCTGAGCTGATATCTATTTGTGGTCTTATTCAGATTGCTCTTTTTAGTGAAAGTAGTTAATTATTTTTTTATTAAAAATCTCATTGGGTTAGGTCAGAATAACGATTATGAGCAGTCTAAAGTAAAAAAACCCTTGAAAAAAAAAGAAAAAATGAGAGAAAAGCCGACGAAAAATTCTAAGTCTGGGGTGTTCAGGTTCAGAATCATGCCCTGGACCCATGGAAATCGTTTGTGCGTCGATGTCAGATACACGCGGTAATACAATACGATTTGGAAATATACAACTGCGCGATAACATCTATCAAGTCCTCCCTTTTCATTGGTTGTCCACAGGACTTAACACCCTTTTCCGCATTGATGTGCGTTAAATCGTTTTGTTTATGTAAAATTATTGTGGTAAATATTTATAAACAAAATGTTTTTGTTTAACTAGATTAAATTCCTTTTATTTTTTTGTTTCATGTCGGAACATGTAAGAATAAATAAATTAATAAAAATCATAATAAATAAATGTTTATTTCGGAACAATAACACAAGATAAGATAAGTACAACAAGTAAAACGATGGTAGCTGCAAAAGTATAAACTGTAGCGCAGCTATGCAGTCCATGCAAACAGTGCTAAGCAGGTAATATAATATTATTTTAATCTTTTTATATATTTATTAATTTATAATAAAATAAAAATAAAAATAAAAAAACACGACAAAAAAATAACAATACAGAACATAGTTATGATTGGGCAATACAGCAAAAATATTATTTTCAATTTAGTAAAATGTCTCCGTGTCTATAATGTTCATGCAGAAAATATGTATAAATTGTGTGAAATACTTCAAAAGAGTAACGTAACTACATTTGCAGGTAAAGAATTCCAAAAAACACTTCAATGCATGATTACTATCATTGCATTTCAGCCTAAATCCTCTTTTTACTGTGAAACGCCAGGCTACTCCCGCTGAGGTATCCTTTAATACGAGTATAAATAAAACATCTTCAACATTAATAAAATCTGGTTGTTCACACTCGTCGGACACAACGGTGGTCGTTTCTTCAACATCTACAGATTTCAGTGCACGTTGTTTACATAAAACACATTTGCACTGGAATTCGTTTCTTATTTTATCGCATAGCAACGAAAAATCAATACCGTCATGGTATATGTAATTATAATTATATTTTACAACACACTTACTCAAAAAATGCATTAATTTACGAAGCCTGTATTAAATTGTTCGAAAGTTAAAAATTACGCACCATACACTGGAACGTGTGGTTAAATAGGTACTCTCGCTTAAGTACCTACTGTAACACAAGCTCCGTTGTATCGCCATACAACGGAACGTGCGATGAAGTAGGTACTTACATGTTGTACACACACCACGGTTTTTTTTTTTCAATTCTCTAAAAAATATACAGGCATTCCACTAGGAAGATTTACAATACGAGAATAAGAAAAAATTATAATCTAGGAGGTGAAACAAAGCGCATTATATTTTGGCGGGAGAATTTTAATTACCTACTACTGATTCAAAATGACCGCCACATAAAACAAAAGCTTATTTTTTTAAGTAGGTAAGTACCTACTTTAAATTCAACTAAGTTAAAAATGGAACGTTCGAAAACTAATGCTGATTCATGTTTTATAAGTATTTTCAAGTTCGGTTTCAAAAGTAGAATATCAGCAAAATGATAAAAGGTAACAGATGATTGAACCTCCTTGGAAGCGCACTTGAGTCAAAGATGAGACGACGATGTAGGTCTAATTTTAAATTTTGCAAATTCGAGCCATTTTATATAGCAAAGATTGTTGCGACTTTTCGACTGAAATCTTAAAACAAAAAGTTTGTCTCATTTATCTCGCAAATGTGTTTTAAAACTTTGTAAGACACACATGCGGATATTAGGCTCGTCTCGGGCTTACATTCGTCAACTCGTTTGTAAAAATCAACTTACCGTACTTACATCACAAATAACTACTGCAGCGCTTTGCAAAAATGCACCCAAAATGAATGCGTAAACGCTCTCACGCCATTCGCTAGCGACAAGCCTGAATTCGGCTAAGAATTCTTCGAAGCAAACTCGGTCTATGCTGCGTATATGATATTGTAATTTTTGACAAAATATCACTTTACATATAAAAACTACTTAGCTTTATTGTCCAGGCGTAGACATAGGTAGCTAGCGCCTGACCAGCATTACCATCTCGTCATCTTTCGAGATATTTTTTTTATAAAAAATGGGAGTTGATTCGTGCAATGTTACGTCTTGCACACGCAGAAATTTTCTTAGTGCAATGTTACTTGCGCCTTGAACACGCGGAAATCTTGAGGCGACCTCTATCAATTTGTCATACCAAAGGCTACTGCCGCTGAGGTACACTTAATCACTTTCACTACATCTAAGTCCTCCGCAGCGTCTGTCTGTTTGTCTGTTTGCGATAAATTCCAAAGCTACTGCATCGATTTTCATGCTGTTTTCACTAATGGATAGAGTGGTTTTCGAAGAAGGTCCAAGGGTGGTGAAGAGATTAGATGGCAGGCCTCTGGATGGCCTCTCATGGACCAATGATAAAAAAAAGAAATACTAATAATAAAAAGATGTCATAATGATAAATAGAATGGGTACACAGTACATAAATAAGTTATAAACTTATAATACACATACATACATATTTACTATAATAATATATACCTATACCATATACATACATATTGTATACAAAATCAGGAGAAAGAGGTGTTAAAATAACCCTGCGCTATTTATTTAGAAAATAACTCACAAGCTTAAATGAAAACCGACTGGTGGTCGTTCTGATATCAAGAGGTAGCGAGTTCCAAAGAAGAATAGACTGAAAATGAAAGGAAGAATGTACAAAGTCGGATGTATGAGAAGGACAGAGTAGGAGAAGATTGTTAGAAGAACGCAGATTCCTAGCGTGTGAAGAACATAAATATTGGAAGTGAGACAAAAGATAAGAAGGAAGAGTGAATAGTGAATTTGGTGAATGGACACCCATTTGAGCTCTGACATTATAGGTCAACACATGGCCGTATTAATGGTACATGGTAGTATATACTTTGTTAAGCGGCCGAAGCCGCGAGCATCAGCTAGTATGAGTATAAATGAAACACTGTTTGGTTTGGTAGTATTAATAATTAGAGCTCCTAGCCTGGTTCAAACCTATATAAGACTGACTTTATTTTATAAAAACAAATCCACTTGTAACGTTCTAATTAGTTTTAATCGTAATCTATCTTTTTCATTAAACCATACAAAGCTTTAGCGACTGATCAATTCAACCAAGAAGGTACACAGTACCTCTAAAAGAAATATATTTAGTCTTAAAATAGAATTCTCTTTCCGCCTTCCAACTACTTCAGGGAAATGAAAATATTATTTCTTTAAAATCTATTTTCCTTTGACCGGCTTCAGAGTTATAGGGAAGCGGTAGGAACTTACTTCCATCAAACCAATGCATCTGACGTAAGTTTTCAACTTAAATGAAGTTCAGAAGGCCAATTCTTAAACTTAAAAAGCTAAAATCGCAAAATTATCTCGGCAAAAACTCCCGAAAAATAACAAAATGAACCTTGTGTCCGAGTGCGACTCGCGCACCGAGGATTCCAATCGACTCTTGATTTTTTTCCGATTGTACTTATGTAAACTCGGAAAAAATCGAGTCTCGTCCACGAGCACGTTAAGCCGTTGGTCCCGGCTGTCATTTGTAGATCTTTGGCATTCGTTACGAATTGTCAGAAGCCATTGATTATGACTCCAGTTTTACCAAGAATCTTTGAAGCAAAATCCAATAACAATAAACATGGACCGGAATGGACATACATTCAAGGTAACAACAAGTTTTGTATTAGGTGTAAATAATTTCCGTAGGGTAGTCCCAATATTTAGGGAAAAAAATGAATACTTGGAATAATCGGGTTGTCGTATGACGCAGCTGCTCTAAAACTTTTTTCGTTTTAGCCTCATCATTATTTTAGGTACTTTATTTTCTTTCTTTGAATGTTCTGCGGACTGGTCTATTTCTTGCATAGAAATACTACAATTGACTTATATTTTTACCTTTTTTTTTTGTTCATAGACTGACGTTTGACCACAATATCACCTTGTCTAGTAGAAGTAATCTATTCACTCTTGACCTAATGACCCCCAGGTTTAAGCTACCATAAGTTGTCATATCCATTCGTTTTCTTCTAAAATTATCCTTAATTTACTTGTCTCATACTTAGGGCCTCTTTCACCATCTCCAAGTAAAGCGTTGATTAGTTACTTCCCAATTAAAGTGAATCGGCAAGTAAAACTTACGAGTATCTTCTGTCAATTTCACAAGCGAAAATAAAGCTTCGAGTAACAACTTACCGGTTAAGTGAATGACTTAACAAATCATACGTTGCATTCGTTCAATATTACGTCAACGTTACTCGTCAAACGTCATTGACAGGTTAGCTGTCATTTGTCATTTCATGTTGTGTATTGTTTGTTGTGTTTTTGGTTAGGAAATTATTGCGTGTGGATTTTTTTTTTATAAATTATCATGGATAAAGTTAAAAGAGATAGAAGTGCAAACTTTTCACTTGTACAGAAATACCAAACTGTGTTAGTGTCGGAGATAAGACCCCGTCCGCGTCCATAGGCGCAAGTAATGGTGGACGCGACCGTATCAAACAAGGAAATTGTAAGGAAAACTAATTAGAATTATAATTGAATCAGATTAGATTAGGTTTAGCATTCTCTAATTAGTGTTATAAGGATATTTTTGCATCATAGGTTTAGTTAGATTCTAGTTTAAATGCGAATTTAGATGTAATGATTTTGTATTGTGAATAATTACGTAGATTGAAAATGTGATTTTTTGTTTTAAGTGATAGGGATTTGAAATTAGTTTTAAAATAAAGATCTTGACCCAAAACCACTTTTACAAAAAGAATTGAGTTGATAAGACTTATGGTTTTCGAGATATTTTCAAAAATGTATAGTGAAAATTTGTTAATCGTCAAGTAAACACTCTAAGGGCCTCTTTCACCACCCTTGAGTAAAGTATCGAGTAGACTAATCGCCAGTTAAAGTCATACGTAACTGCACGTGTCAATTTCACGACGTTCGAGTAGCACTAATCAATGATTAAACTGACCAGTAACTTACTTGCCACATCGTCTGCCAATTAGCGTGTTTACTTGACGGTTAACAAATTTTCACTATACATTTTTGGAAATATCTCGAAAACCATAAGTCCTATCAACTCAATTCTTTTTGTAAAGGGGTTTTGGGTCACCTTTATTTTAAAACTAATTTCAAAATCCTATCACTTAAAACAAAAAATCACATTTTCAATCTACGTAATTATTCACAATACAAAAACCTTACATCTAAATTCGCATTTAAACTAGAATCTAACTAAACCTATGATGCGAAAATATCCTTATAACACTAATTAGAGAATGCTAAACCTAATCTAACTAATCTGATTCAATTATAATTCTAATTAGTTTTCCTTGTTTGATACGATCGCGTCCACCATTACTTGCGCCTATGGACGCGGACGGGGTCTTATCACCGACACTAACACAGTTTGGTATTTCTGTACAAGTGAAAAGTTTGCACTTCTATCTCTTTTAACTTTATTCATGATAATTTATAAAAAAAATAAATCCACACGCAATAATTTCCTAACCAAAAACACAACAAACAATACACAAAATGAAATGACAAATGACAGCTAACCTAACAATGACATTTGACGAGTAACGTTGACGTAATATTGAACGAATGCAACGTCTAATTTGTTAAGTCATTCACTTAACCGGTAAGTTGTTACTCGAAGCTTTATTTTCGCTTGTGAAATTGACAGAAGATACTCCTAAGTTTTACTTGCCGATTAACTTTAATTGGGAAGTAACTAATCAACGCTTTACTTGGAGATGGTGAAAGAGGCCCTAATTGGCAGACGACGTGGCAAGTAAGTTACTGCAGTGCGATTCTGTAAATATGTCGAAGTGAACACTTAGACGAAGTGAACGACAAGTGATCTGTCAAACCATACAAACAAGATGGCATCACAACTCACTTGTCGTTCACTCCACCTAAGTGATCGCGGTGAGATGTCAACAGAATCGACCGGCTGTAGACATGTCGAAGTGAACACTTAGGCGAAGTGAACGACAAGTGAGCTGTCAAACCATACAAACAAGATGGCATCACAGCTCACTTGTCGTTCACTCCACCTAAGTGATCGCGGTGAGATGTCAACAGAATCGACCGGCTGGTCAGTTTAATCATTGATTAGTGCTACTCGAACGTCGTGAAATTGACACGTGCAGTAACGGTGACTTTAATTGGCGATTAGTCTACTCGATACTTTACTCAAGGGTGGTGAAAGAGGCCCTTAAAGTAGGTGCAAAAATATATGTGGCAAATAAACATCTTTATCCACAATTAGTAACTACCTAACTGTACAATAATATTGTCAAACGAGTGGGCCATCGAACGTGTCACAGTAAAATGAAATCAATAACCACGTAATAAACATTTTGTCACTGACGTTTTGATCCCACGTCCATTTGATATTGATATCGCAGGCAGTGGCGGCTTAATTGGTAAAGCTGCGCTCAAGCTCAACTTGATTGGAAAAGCTATGCTCACGGCACAGCGAGCATGTCTGCCGTGGTCAGCCAATATCAATTGAATTGCTTTACTGTTATAAACAATTGTACATGAGCAGATTTTTTACAGAATAACTAGCTGATGCCTTTTTTTACATAGATGTCTGGTTTAAAGAACAAGGACTTTCATTTAAAGTTCCTCTTTATAGTTTCCAGAAATCATTCCTTGCCGGATGCTTACGATATAAAATAATCCATGTTCTCAACTTTCTATGACTGCAGTTTTGGCGTTGCGATGTAAGTCAGTCAGGCGAAACAATCTCCTAAGTATAAATGTGGAAAAAAAGTCACTTTATTTTTTAGTTAAGATTTTTTAATCACGATTTTAACGCCAACAGTAGCAATTCGGTGTCATGCATTATCCGTTTTGATAAGACTTTAAGCCTTGTTAAAATTGCTAAAGCTGAAACAAGGAATGCATATTCTTGATAAGCTGGATTGCTGGTCATATTAAGTCACATTTCAGCGTACAGCTGAGCGGAATACGAAAACGGAAAATGTATTTTCAAATGTCTAATTCCCTGCATTAGTAGTAGTTGATATTAAGGCTGGCTTATTCGGGCCTTTTGGCATTGTAAATGCTACCTCCGCCCGCGACCCCTTATGTAAAACACGACGATGTTATATGATATCCTGCCGATGACCGGCGACTTCTTCGTAGAATAAATACGCCACAGTGTAAATATTTGCAGTTGATCTACTGAACTGTTTTTCTTTTAGATAATTTACTTCTTCTAAGTTACATTTTATTGTAACGTTTTTCGACAGAAACTCATTGCACACGTGGTGGGAGACTTAGTTTTTTAATGTGTAGTGTTTTTGTGTTAGTGAAAATGATGGATTATGATTTTACAAATGAAATCGAGAAATCTTTACAGACATGTTTTTTTTTTGTAACACAATATAACTATGTGAAACACATGTGAGTTATAACAGTAGTAAAAGAAAAAAAAACTTAATTTTTCTATAAAATCTCGAAATCAAAGCATTTATTACAACAACACCGCCATTTACAGGTACTTTTAAATTTCCCGGGGGTTGGGTCCAAAGCGTAGATCCCTATAGTTATACTATTATTGTTGCTTCTATATGATATAATAATATATAAAAAAACAATGTCTAACAAGTAAAAATAACATAATAACAAAAAAAAACTTGAGAGGTGTCAAGGGTCACCCGGATGGAACGAAGTTCCTTTTATTTATTATGTACAATAAACCTGTATACACTCAAAAAAAACACATTAGTATCTAATATCCTATGAATTTTTGACTCTGACTTTGACTCTGACTCCGACTCTGACCATGACCTTGACCTTGACCTTGACCTTGACTTTGACTTTGTCATTGACCTTGACTTCGACTTCGACTTCGACCTCGACCTCGACCTCGACCTCGACCTCGACCTCGACCTCGACTCCGACTCCGATTCCGACTCCGAGTCCGACTTCGACTCCGACCCCGACTCCGACTCCGACTCCGACTTCGACTTCGACTAACGAATTTGAATACTGGCATGCTTTCTATGAGAGAGAGAGAGAGATAGACAGAGAAACATGCGCACGCCGCACGGCTTACAATAGCTTACTATAGCAAAAAGTGTCGTGCCAACTTTTCGTGAGAATTTTTTCCGTCTAGCCCCCTTTCACAACGCGCGATCAGGAACTTCGTTCCAATAAGCTACAAAAGATCAATTTAGGAGATGAACACACTTTTAAAAATGACGGCCATAGCACAAAAACAGGCACTTCTTCCAAGTGTCCAATTTCATTATTATTGAATTCCAGTCTTCTACCACCTTTATTTATCCCAATTTACCAAATAAAATAGTACAATGTCTAGTAAGAGAATCAGAGTTGTTAAGGTTTGCACTAGTCACTAGTCGTAGTAGAAAATGAAAGTGACTTCAACGAATTAAGAAGACTTAATATTATTGCAGTCATGCAGACGAGCATTAAGGACAAAAAGAGAACTAAAAAAATGAGTAAGCCATTATTGTTTTTTCAAAACTACAAAACCATTGTTGATAATTGATAATGAAAAGACTTAACTAAAATCTACCTAAATAACCTTAACCTACCAACGTTAATAACGTAAATTAACCGACATACCTACTTACGTAACTAACTTATCAACAGCAAATTATGTACGTAAATAAGTACCTGTTAAGATTAAATATTATTCATTTAGACACATGACGCAGTTTGAATCATCCAGGAGCGAGTGCCGACCGAGCGGAGAATGGAACTGCGACATTGTTTGGATACGTAAACATTAATCAAGGTGTTTCATAATTATAATTTCATTATTTATATTTATTCTACCCATCATCATAACGAATGATTTTAAAAAAAATATCGCAGTTAAAGGTATTTTATGTTGGGTACATTAAGTGGGCCGTCTTTGTAGGACGACTAAAATCACCGTATGTTTTATAATGATTTAAATGATCCTACTGTTGCGCTTATACTGTGATCATATTCTGCTGTTTTCTTTTTGCTAATAGAGTCGTACTGCTTTTGCTTGAGTCAGGGAAGTGGCAGGAAAAAGTTAGTAGGTAGGTACCATTAAAATAAAATTGAATTTAAGATGAAAGGTTTTCACACTTTATAAAATCGATTAAAATATTCTTAAGCATATTTGGAATTGTCTCCTCGAGGACTTTACTTTGCATTCCAGCATGACTATGTCACGAAAAATTTAAGGTGAATATGGAAACACGCACTGTTGATACACTTTTGTCTTCATACACTGTGGTACGTGAGACGAGAAGATACCACGAAACTTCCCGAACGCCGCTCAGTAAAGTCGGATTCGAGAGTTGACCTCTTTCTCGAAGTTAGCCCAACCCGTTTGTCCCAGGTAGACGGACTCGTCTGCAACTTCGAGTGTAGTCTCTGATCTTGATAAGAGTGGGTGATCGTTATAAGTCAGTCAAAACGAAAAATCAAATACCTATTTAATGAAATCCCACTAAATATGATTAATATTACCTATGCAGTTGGTAAATTTTCGTTATTTTCATTTTCACATTATGGCTGCTGATCGATTTTATTACTACCCTTAGTTTTTTTTATTTTTTATTAATTGCAACGGGTCTGGGTTAGTCAGACCAGGCAAGGTCTGTCTCTAGGTAGGTAGGTACTAAATGTATCTTAATTCTGATAGCATAGGTAAAGATCAAAGTAGAAAGCAGTACCTACTTGAAAGCAGTCAATTTTTTTCTGTTTGCGTGGCGCTTGTATGCCGGCATCCTGCGGAGCATGGCCCTATACGGGGCCCCAATCTGGGCGGACTCCCTCCATAGGAGGGAGAATGCGACGGCAATCCGCAGGCCCCAAAGGGCCATCGCGCAGCGGGTAGCGAGGGCCTACCGCTCTGTGGGCTTCTCGGCGGCGTGCGCTCTGGCGGGCACCCCTCCTTGGGAGTTGGAGGCATGGGTGCTCGCCAGAGTGTACGAATGGACGGCGCGCCGAATCGAGACGCTCGTGACGATCGTGAAGCTCGTGACGATCGTGACGCTTGTGAGCTACTACTACTACTAGAAAACTACCTGATCCTCTAATGAGATTAAGTAGTTTTCCTCTGGGTTTTGATAAACATTTTAATCGAGAAAAAACGGATCCTCTAAGACGGAACTCCGCAGGTCGAGATGCTGTGATGCTCATGGCACAGTAGCAGCATTGCGACGCCTTGTATTGAGGCTAAGGCTAGCTGCCAGCGCGCTTACTATGCGTCGTCTACGAAGTGCAAGCTCGCAGTTTGCACCGGCCGCGAGGTGCAAGCTCGCCGTCCACGCAAGGCGAGGTGCAAGGGGTGATGGTAGTGGACGGGCGGCGGCGCAACGACGTTGTTTCGCTAGCACCTCGGTGTCAACGCGCTGTAAGCATGTGTTCGACTCGCAGTCAGCGCACTGTCCTGCCGGAGTCGCGGGATTATTCGCAAGAGACACCGTGGCTCCGGAACAGAAAGGGCAATGAAGGAACATGGATGGGTTTTAGTCAGTAGAAGTCTGACTCTCCCTCCCGCTACACCCAGAGCGGGAGGAGTCATTGGATGATTTCACACCCCAAAAAAATAAATAAAATAAAACAGTAACAGTGCGCTGGCTGCGATTCGGGTTGAATGGTAGCAGCAAGCGCGCTGACGGCCCGCTGCTGGCTTTTTCATAGTGACATGATGAAATATATTTTACAATACCTACACGATTTAGTGCCGGTATAGTGCGCCATGACCATACAAAGTCAAAAAGAAAAAACAAACACACGAGAAGTTTTCGGTTGATCAGCAATATTTTTGTCTTGAAACATAGGATATTGAATGGAGAGTTGTTTTGTTTAGATCTTTTCACTTAAACCGAAATTATGGATACATTAAAGAGCTATTGAAACTCCTTTATGGAAACTACGTTAATTCATCGATCAAAATTGAAATGTGTCGTAAGATAAGAAGAAAAACCCTGTAGTAAGATGTCAAAAATGTCAACAAATCAAATTAAAATATTTTCTTTTTCATTTGAAACCATGTGAATTAAAACAGTACTATCAACATACTTTGCCCGAACTTATAAATTTTCGTGTATCTCATCTTTTTCCTATTGTTCCTTTTATTGGTCATTTATCTTTAAAGAACTGTGCCGCGATTTACTTAAAAAAAGTGTCACAGGTCCGGCTTCGAACATGTAGTAGGACTCTGCGGGGTTCAAAGGCAAATTCGATGTTTATTAAAAAATATGAACATATTATTTTTAAAGAAAATAACGTATTTTTATAAATATATTTTTATTAGTTATAAATATAAATAACTCAAAAATATAACCGCATCTTCAAATTGTTTTGTGCTGTTATTAGTAAATGAGGTTGAAGATAATTTTTTAAATCGACCTTTTTTCAATATTTTTTTTTGATCGGGAAAATGAAATTATTTCGTGTTTTCATTTTCACTTGCCAGTAGAAAAAATATATTTGCCTCACATATATTTTTTCGGGGCGTAAATTCAATCATTTGGTCATTTCCAATTGATTCTAAAACCGCCAAAATTCGAATAACAGGCCGTTAACAGAGATTTTGATTCATTTCGAATTCGAATCTATTCGCGGCTATTCCCCCCCCCCCCTAATTCTCCCCGTATTAAATTGGTTTATATTTTGTTATTTATTATAGAGATAGCGACAGAGAATGGACTTTAAATAAAGCATGTAGCTGAAGTACAAGACATAATTACGTCATCCAAAAAGAAAAGTAGGAGACCTACAAAAAATTAATGCTTATTTTGTAGTTAAAAATCAACATGACTGTTTCAATAGCTTTTAAATTTATTTTATAATTATAGTGACTTGGCAATGAGCATAAGAAGAAATACATATAAAACGGCGTATTTGGAGGAAAAATAACAAATGACGCACGCTTGAAAGTTACTATCACAAAAAAACTTTTTACAAAAAAATACAACAGACTTCTAAAAAAAAACACTACAAAGTAAAAAAAAAAATAACTTTAATTTTTGCTTTGTAGTTTTTTTTTGGAAGTCGGTTGTATTTTTTTGTAAAAAGTTTTTTAATTTTCACTTTTTAGTGGTACCCCACACCTAACAACACCACTGCAAAATCGCAGAAAAGCAAAATACGCAATTTCGATTACTTGGATGACATAAAACTATCATCCAAGTAGACGAATTCCAGTTATTTCGATTTAAAATTCAAAGTTCGTAACCGATTTTCATAAAATTTTAATGGGACCAATCTGCAAGTATATCCTTTCAGATTAAACAAACATTAAAGAAAAAAAGAATTTTTCAATCCGGTTCATAATTGTCGGAGTTCTGAGGTAACAAACACACACTAGGAATTTCTCCTGTTTCGTGGGTGTGTTTACAAACATACAAAATCACATACACAAACAGCCAGACCCGGAACAACTATCTGTAGTCCATACAAATATTTGTTCCGTGCGGGAATCGAACTCACGACACGCGACGCAGCAGTCGATCGCTCAACCACTGCGCCAACCGTGCCGTACATTACATAAATTATATTTAGTGCACAAGTGTGTGCGCAAACACTAGAGCACTCTCTGTTCCATCACTTTCATAACACGATGGGACTAAAGGTTTGATTTGTGCTCATTGCCAAGTCACTATAATTATAAAATAAATAACTATCGAAACAGTCACTAAATGTTGATTTTTAACTACAAAATAAGTTGAACGGGACTTGGCTTCTATGAAATCTCGAAAACTTTTTACGCTGGAAAAATTACAAAGAGGGACTTGGCATGTTTTTGTTACATGTAATGTTTTGTTGGTTTGAGTTTTAATGCTGCTCGAAGCTTGAACTACTCATATTTTTACACCGTTTTATTTTTCAACATTGCGTTACGTTTTTCTTGTCAAAAAATGTATTGAAAGCTCCTTGAATATGAGAGGGCTTGCTCGGAGCACAAATAAACAAAATGTGGTCGGAGCATTTCACTGAAAAAAACGGCAGTCGAACAAAATATTCAAAAACTATCGTTTTGTTTTATTTTTGTGATTCACAGATATCAAAGGATTCCTCTTGATTGACAGGTTTTCAGAATTGATTTACCAATGGAATTCAGTTTTCCGAAATTCCAAATTTGAGCATTCGATTCAGTTTGATAGGCAGAGCGTGTATTTTCACGTTGTTTACAGATTAATGTGTACAGGGTTGATTTTTCATCTTTAAAAGCAGGTACCTAACCCTTTGTTCATTAAACACAGATGATATTACAACTGAGACCGAATTCAACAATAAGGATAATTAGGAAAAACGAAAATTTTATCAGCCTAGGGTAACTTATTATCGTGCACGCCTTTTCGAAACAAAACTTTGAAACAATTTATTAATTTTTAAAAGAGTGTCCGTGCAGTTTCTTTCGCGTTCGTTATCATAGAGATCTATGCTTTGGAACGTGCAAATAGGTTCATCTTTTTGGACCGACTGACCTTGACAATTCAAAAGTGCCTGTAAATGGTGTAATTGATATAAATGCTTTGAGTTTGAGTTTGATTGGAACAGAATACTTTTTTTCTAAGACCATATTATAATATTTAACGAAATACGGATTGTTTCAGTTAAGTAAGCGACGTCTGGCAGATAAATAGGTGATCACAATGCCAAGGATAAGTAAAGGGGACGAAACCTTTTCCTTTTGCGTGTTGAAGCTAATCTTGAAATTTAATTTCCTAAGATGAGCGAACTTCGGAATAAACAACCCCAATGTAGGTAGGAACAGGTTGTACAGCTGGATTGATATGCGGATTTGGTTCACTACTTCATCATCATTATGTAACCCGAAAACTTAAGCCTTCCCCAAGTGTCACCACAATAACTGGTCTTGCGCGTCTCACGTCTATCGTCGGCTACCCGCAACCCTCACCAGAGGGCTAATTCACGTAATTTTATGACGCGCCGATTAAGTTTTAGTGCAGTTGCAGTTAAGTTTAAGTTTGAGTGATAAACGGTATTCTTGTAATCTTAGAACTGCGCGTAAGTTCCGCGTGAACTGCACGTCAACTGCACGACAACCAAACTCGACCAAACTTACGAGTACGTATCTATGGTGGAGAGAAAAAATATTACTCACTAAATAATCGAATAGAATCGATTCCATTTCAATGAATATGACGTTATTATAATATTAAAACATAAACTTAAACTTATCAGCTGTCATTTTGAGACGTCAAACAAATAGTAGAATACCGATCATGTTGCGTTCCGAAGCACGCACCAAAGACGCGCAACAGTAGGTAGCCGTTATTGCGCTCGCGTGACGCGAACTTGACACGAGCGTGTCTGACAGCGGTAGAGAATACGAAAAGTGTTGTTTTGATCGAAACTTAACTTCAACTGCACTGCAAAAAACTTATTTACTTACGTGAATTAGCCTACTGGTCATCGGACCACCTTGTGGGAGGCCTTCCAACGCTACGTCTTCCAGTACGCGGTCGTTACTCCAAAACTTCTCGGGCCCATCGACCATTTTTATTCTGCGAGTAAAATGCCCTACGCACTGCTACTTCAGTTTGGACCCCTTGGATGCTTGCTTTCAAACTAACAGTCAGAGACAATAGGCTAGATTCCATCATCCACAAATTGCAAAACTATTTAGTCCGTCAGTTAGAGTATTGAAAAATAATGGACACGTATTTTTGGTTTTTGTAAATCAATGAATATTGACAAAGATAAAACGCATCAAAACTCGCGAGTGGGGGCTCGTGACGTCAGTAAAAATTATGCGAAGGTGTAACGTATTGAGAATTTTAAAAGCGTCGTAACTTCGTCAATTTTGGTTTCCGTAACAAAAGAAAAAACACGGGTCAAATGTTTTTTGATAATCTAACTGACGGACTAATTCGATTTTTTAGTCATCTACCCTATAAGCTGTTGTAGATAATATTCATATTTTCGTTTTGGTTAGAGTAGCAAGTCTCGAATACTCAAATATTTCGAGAGGATTGTGGTATTTCTGAACAATATTTCTTTTTAGTGAAATGCCTTAGAAGGCTTACTTGCTAATCTTACTTTATTGGTTTTATAAGAACCCCTGCTATTCAGCTTAGAACATGTTATATTAAATGATTACACTCTGAACTTATCAAAGACGAAGCCAGAGCTAAACACATAAATCTTGTCGCATTTCAATTTAAGCTTTACTGTCTAGCGTTAGAGTTCAAAATCTATAAAACCAATACAACAAACGACCTTTCACACATAGACAATATAATACAGGCAAGTTTAAAATTGTTTGTGATTTGCTCTCGAGCTAAATGTAAGTTTTCAGTATTAAACCCTTATATTAGAAGAAATTTAAAGTGGATGAAACACTAACCCGCGGTCGGAAGCCTTTGAAGTCACGATTTTAATGGGGCTGCGAACTAGTGTCTAGCACAGCCATTATCTAGAGTCTTGATTTATTTGGCTTTGGGAGATTAGGTGGAATTAGGTGTACTGTTATTATCTAAAAATGAAAATTGAAAGTGTTTGATTTTCATCTTAGCCTAGGCACGCACGGGTGACTTTTGTCACCGTGACCGTATGTATCTCACTGTTGAACTTCACAATAAAGAAAGAGAGAAACGTACTGTCACGCGGACAAAAAGTCACCAGTGCGCGCATAGCCTAATAGATTGGATTGTCCCCAAAAAATGGATAAAGCACTTCAAACAAATAGACATTCTATCACAGCTGTCAAAAAAATACAACCGACTTCCAAATAAAAAAAAACACTACAGGGTAAAAAATAGCTTTAATTTCAGAAGTCTGTGACAAAATACGAAGAAACTAAAAAAACACCGCTTTCCGAAATTAAAGTTATTTTTTTTTATTTGGCAGACGGTTGTTTTTAAAAAAAGGTATTTATTTTTTATGGTAGGTACCCCACACCTAACAACACCACTGCAAAAACGCAGAAAAGCAAAATACGCAATTTCGATTACTTGGATGATAAAAAACCCATCATCCAAGTAAAAGGAATTCCAGCTATTTCGATTTAAAAGCCAAACTTTCTAACCTATTTTGATCAAACTTAAATGGGACCAATCGACAAGTATATCCTTTCAGGTAAAACAATTTTTTTTTCAAATTGGTGACGGAGGTGACATAAAAAAATACAACCGAATTAAGAACCTCCTCCTTTTTGGGAAGTCAGTAAGTTAAAAAGTTCAAAATGTATGCGATCGAGTTGCGTTACCGAAATGTCATGACACTGTCGAGGTCTCGTAGTTCCGATGCACACAATACGGTGCAGCTAGTCTATTCTGTAAATAACCATTTCGATATCAACTTCACCTGAGTGACTAAGCTTACAAAGTGAACTTTATTTCACACATCATAAGGTCTTATATTTATACGAATTTGAAACTCACCTCGGATTCCGCTGTCGAGACACGAAAATGTTGTTACAGAATAGCACTGCAGTTCTAAGTATATATTTGCAGCAGCAGTAGGATTTCATTGGACCTTGGACTAATTTCACAGAGCTTGTCAAACAAGTCGGTATTTCCAGTTAGAGATAAGGTAAATATCAAACTACAGCTTCCTCCCTATGCTTCAAGTACGGTATCCTTTGCTGTAATTATTTCCAGGTATTTCACTCAAAGAGCTCCGATACGGTACAGTCGGGCAAGCTGTTTAGACTACAGAGTGATATTCATCTTTCTACTGCACTACCAGTTTTTTTTTCTTCATAAAAATATTTATTATATTTATGTCCAAGTGAATTAATTTCCGTTCAATTAGCTGCCTAGCTTTTTTAATCAACGACGCCGTTCAATGAACTTTACAGTACCTGAAATTACACCAACCAAACTGTGACCCAAAATAGAACCCCCTGTGTGAACCTAAATAGACTTTAACGTGGTGCATCCTCCCTTTGCTTCAAGTACGTTAACGTTATAATTAGCCCAGTGGCTCTATTTCCGGGTAATCCTCTCAAAGAGGCTCGACACGGTACAGTCGGGCCAGTTGTTTTGTCTACAGGGTCTAACATTCATCTTTCAACTGAACTGCCAATATTTTTTTATACATGACGCAGCAAACTAACTTAATCAGACGCTTAATCAAAGGCCTTAATGACTTCCAGCGAATGTAATATAAAAATTGAATGAACGGGCTGACAGATGCTTAGGCAGTTTATAAAATAGGGTGTCGAAAATATGTTTTGAGTATTCTTAATTCAATTAAAATACTTAAAATTCTTTAAAATGGCCAATTTCGCAACATGACTAGGGCATATAGCCCTAGTCATGTTGCGAAATTGGCCATTTCATGAAAGGGCTACCACAACTTGTTGACGCGGCCCCGCAGCACGTGGCTTCTATTTCTGCATGTAGGGTTTATAGAAATCTCCTGCCAGGGTTGCGGAATTGGTTTGAAAGAGTCACCGCGGCCCTGGAACGCAAAGGGCATTAGGAGGAACACGGATGGGTTTTAATCAGTAAGAGTCTAACACTCCCTTCTGCTCCGCCTAGAGCGGGGAAGTAATGTTATGTATATTTCCCATTATATATATTTCCCATTATTAAAAAAGAAGAAAGAGTTTAAAGGAACCTAACAAAATAAAACAAGATTTTGATTAGACGTTCAATTGAATGGCGAGATGTTCAGTGACATCTCGTTGATTAAACGGCGCCGTTCAATAAAAAGGCTAGACCAATCATTAAACGGCTGATTGAGCACGTTAGCGACATAAACATGTATTTTATTATTTTTAGCATGCTTATGATAGTGATGACAGCAGTCTTTTCACAGTTGTATTTGAAAGCCAACGACAAGTAAATAATAAAAATCATTTCTTTATTTTAACCGACTCCTCTAAAAGGAGGAGGATCTCAATTCGGTTGTATTTTTTTAATCATTGTTTCTTCAAAAACCGTCATTTATGAATCGATTTGAAAAAAAAATTGTTTTACTAGAAAGGATATACTTGTCGATTGGTCCCATTTAAGTTTGATCAAAATAGGTTAGGAAGTTTGGCTTTAAAATATAATAGCTGGAATTCGTTTACTTAGATGATGGTTTTCTGTCATCCAAGTTAACGAAATTGCGTGTTTTGCTTTCCGGCGATTATCCTGATATTTTGCAGTGTTAGGTCTGAGGTATCACAAAAAAGTGAAAAAAAAAGAAAACATTTTACGAAAAAGTCGGTGTTTTTGTTAGTTTCTTCGTATTTTGACACCGACTTCCGAAATTAAAGTAATATTTTACTTCGAAGTGTTTTTATTTATTTGGAAGTCGGTTGTATTTTTTGTAAAATGTGTTTTTAATTTATTTGCAAGACCCAAATAAACAATACCTTTTCTATATTTCCTTAAAATAAAGATTACTGTGACGATGCAAAACTAGCGATAGTAATTTAAGTGTAGGTATGAATCGACTGCGAACCCGAGCTGGATGTGCATCGCATTTGAGAGTATGTCTCACCGCCACCAAAGACGAAGCCACGAAAGTGATGAAGATCAAAGCTAACGGATTATCGAAACGATAATAAAATCAAAATAAAATAATTGTGAAAAGACTGCACTAAGTATTCTCTTACTTAATACTCAGTAGTTATTTGATTGGAGTTGCAAGTACCTTGCCAGTTTAGCAAACCACTTGTTCGTTGGTACTTTCTGCATTAAGTGGTATCAAACAACCCACGCTGCTGCAGCTACTCCAATTTCTTAGTACGCCCACATTATAGACCTTCAATAATGATACCTGGAAAACGTTTGATGCGAAATAATTAAAAATTGTTGGAATCAAAAGAGGTATTACGATGAAACACAAAGTTATTTTTGTATTATAATTCCACTGACATGAAGTGGGTTTTCCACTTTGATCTGATAAGCTGCTTTCAGACTACGCTATAATATAATAGGGAATATGCATAAAAAATATATTTATTATCTAAACACTTCACCTAAAAATATACAAAAATATATTACTAACAGTGGAAATAGAATCAAAATTGCTCGAAAAACAAACGAGATATAATTATTTTAAACAAATATATCTGTCCCTCTCGCGAAAACGCTGTTTTCTATTGCAGATGTAGGTATAGACGTCACGTAATGTGACGTCAAATTCCATGTCGAATTTCTCGTTCTAAAAAAAAAACATACAACCGAATTGATAACCTCCTCCTTTTTGGGAAGTCGGTTAAAAAGTAATCTTTGAAGCGTTATAACTTCATCGCTGATGAAGATTTTAAAAAAATATTTTCTAGAGTGTTTACTGGAGCTTATAAGTAATTCATTTTTTAAATAAAAAAATCGCGTGCACATTCCCTATTGCATAGAGTATAATATATAGCTCGTAACACAACAATATCGCGCACCATACATTGTTATGGACACGTTCACACTGTACTTTACTATTTATTATTGACAATGTATGGAGCGCGAAATTGTTGTGTTAAGAGCTATCTACCCCATGCTTTATGTATATTATTGTAGCGTAGTCTGAAACCAGCTTAATTGTTTAGGTATTATAAATATTGGAACTTTACGAATTATATAAATTTCATTTTATTTAATTCAGTCGTTTAGTGTAGCTGATTGTTGCTAACGGGAAAACCAGGTCATTTGGGTGATTTCCTAGCGTATTTTGGGTGATTCTTTGAACATGTGCATATCACGCGGCCCTCCCCAAATAACTACTCAGTGAGATATAAAGTAAGGTTTTTTTTTTATTTCACGCAAAGCATAGTTCCAGCTCTATGTACAGATGTACATAATATATTCCTATTGCTATAAACAACTAAGTTATGTTCATAAACTTCCTCAAATCTCATCACCATTCTTGTCCCAATTTCCAATTTTTAGTAGTTCATGCTCGAAAAGATATAAATATACCTTAAAGATCGTAATTTTAAGTAGTAATTTAGATAGTACATGACATGATTTACCAATTAGCATTATACACATTAAAGAACACTTTTAGGTAATTTTTAACGACTTTGAAAATTGTCCCAACACTTTATACTCACTACCATTTGTTCACACAGTCGCAGGGTTATTTTTTCAGCGTAGTGTGTTGTTATTGAAAGACTTCTTCTCGTCGATCGCACTCATGTCCATGTCTCGACTTGTGCAGGTTACACGTCAAAAAGTGTTTTGGCGCCAACTCTAGCCTACCTTAGTCGCCCAGAAATTGTGATTGGCAAACAAAAATCTCCTTACCGTTTGAGTTTCCCGTGGTAAGTCTATCATTTTTATTTATCAGTTTTATGCATTATAATAGTCGCTATAGGATACTCTTTGCTTTGATTAAGTTCCCAAAGTATTAAATTCTATAAAGACCGTATAATGTGAGAAAGTGTACAAATACCTCATTACCATTTATATAATTACCATTTTTTCCGTTCGTATTTTGGCGAACGGTAATGAGAAATTGAAAATGGTAATCAGTGCCAGTATAAGCTGGCCTCTTATTGTATTGAAACTCCTTACTCCGCTAGGTCAGCCCAAACCAAATTGTTACTACCAACGCGTGATCGATTGTTGATCGTTCTTTCGTGTGAACTGCCCTTTCCGCAACAAAATCAACCTACATACTGACTACCCACTTACATCATATTTTTTCTAGAGTAACAAGTCTCACAAAAAACAGCAATCGGAGGAGGAAACATTGGCTTAAGCCAAAAATATAAGTTTTATAGAAACTAAAAACCTTTTTTTCTGTTTATTATTGCCTAGTGATGATTTTTCAGATCTATTTAAGACTGAAGTATATTATGATGAAGAACATGATCAGTCATGAAAGTGAGACTCATTCGGATTTCAGTATAAATGTTTTCTTAAGATCTCATCGAGTTTACGAAATATCTAAGATGGAACTTATATAGGTCTAAGTTTTATTTACACTGAGATTTAGTTGATTTTATTTGAATTATTCCTAAAGATAATGTTACTGATTATTAGGAAAGCCGGTTGATTTTTGAGTATTTTTTTAATATAATCACTTCACTAAATGGCTAAGTTTGATGTCATTTAGTGTGACCTAAATAATTAATAAATAATATGTGATTGAAGTATATTATTCATTTTATTTCTAATTACCAAATTACAAAGCATAATTACCATTTTCTTATTGCTCATCACCGTTCGACGAAAATTTTCAACTTCAAATTCAGACCTATATAGCAGTTTAAATACTGTTTCGTTTAATTTATTTCGTTAATCTACACTATAAACTTTACGTTAAATCTATAAAAGCTGTAATTGGAAGCATTATTTGAAGCTAATTTACGAATCCTGAAAATGTGTATCTTCAAATATTGACCCTTTTATATTTATTCCCTGTTAGTTTTAAATCCTCCTAAGTTTTAAGCTTCTGGATCTCTGTGTTGGTTACAAACCATGGTGCATTTAAAATGGTTCTTATTGTGCCAGTTTGCAGTATTGGCAATATGTTTAGGTTGGAGTCGCTAGCACTTCCCCACAGATGTGCAGCATAGATCCATTTTGGTTTTAGGATCATTTTATATATGAGCAATTTGTTGTCGATCGATAGTTTGGAGTTACGTGCCATCAGCCAGCAAATGTTTCTGAACCGCATGCTTTCGTCGTCTCGTTATCCAGATGCATACCGAGGTATATCGGACAGATTCACTCTGTACAAGAAATTGTGATCCAGATTAACCGGAGCGCACATTCAAAAATTACTAATATTAAACGCAAATGAATACTTGAATAGATTTATTCACACAACTTTTTCATAAACTTTTCTCAACGTTCAAAAGCGCGCGAACACCGACTACCACAGACTACTGTCAAACGTCATAGTGATGTTCCGATAACGCGCGACAACTAGTGTTGTTTTACGAAGTCGATTTTCTTCATCTAACAGCTCGGCCATCCTGCAATCCTTCGGTCCCCGAAGGAGATTGTCCTCAGCTTGGCACGCCAGCTCAGCCGTATGCTCGCTGCAGGGTTCCGACGGCAATCTTCACCATTTCCGGCAAGAGATTTTAACGCTGTGAGGCCCCGAAGGCAAGCGTAAAACAAAGTTTATATTATAAGGCCCCATAGGCAAAGACTGAATAACCGACAGAAAGGCCCCTTAGGCATGTCTTAGGTATTATGGCTGCAATTTAGGCCCCGAAGGCAATCGTCTGGTGGTTCACGTATATGTGCTGTAAGGCTCCGGAAGCAAGCACGTTAGTAAACGCTGTGAGGCCCCGCTAGGCAAGCGTTTGATAGTTAAATTGCAGAGGGTCGTGCTATATGGCTCCGTAAGCAAGCACTTAGGTTAACGCTTTGTAGGCCCCGTAGGCAAGCGTGATGGCAGAGTTAGAGATCATTTGTGCTATAAGGCTCCGTAAGCAAGCACTTAGTTGAACGCTGTGAAGGCCCCGTAGGCAAGCGTGATGGTAGAGTTAGAGATCATTTGTGCTATAAGGCTCCGTAAGCAAGCACTTAGTTGAACGCTGTGAAGGCCCCGTAGGCAAGCGTGATGGTAGAGTTAGAGATAATTTGTGCTATAAGGCTCCGTAAGCAAGCACTTAGTTGAACGCTGTGAAGGCCCCGTAGGCAAGCGTGATGGTAGAGTTAGAGATAATTTGTGCTATAAGGCTCCGTAAGCAAGCACTTAGTTGAACGCTGTGAAGGCCCCGTAGGCAAGCGTGATGGTAGAGTTAGAGATAATTTGTGCTATAAGGCTCCGTAAGCAAGCACTTAGTTGAACGCTGTGAAGGCCCCGTAGGCAAGCGTGATGAGTAGGCCCCTGAGGCATACGTCCGTCATGATATATAAAGAAAATGGGATTCAAGAGCAACTCACGACTGCTCTGCCAGATCTTCATCAGATGAAGAGTCTCGGCGTCTATGATGCCAAATCTTAATTTTATCACGGGCAACTATATTTTTGTACGCTCGTTTACCCTTCAAGTACGATGTGACCTCATAGCGATCGTTAGGTAACACAGCTGTAATCCTGTATGGCCCTGCGTATCGCTGGACGAGTTTTCCGCTTGTTAGACCAGGACGTAATATTTTCCGCTCTACCATAACCAACTGACCCATAAGTAGAGGTTCTACCACTCGCCGTTCCTTATCATAGCGTGTTTTCATTTGAGCTGCATTTATTTCAATAGTTTGGGCAGCTTCGTCTCGAGAAGTCGACACGTTTGCATTGTAGACTGCCCCCTGCAATTCATTGGGTAACCGGGGTCTTAAGCCACACAGCAACTCTAAAGCTGACTTGCCTGTCCCTTGACTTACCGTCGAATTTAAACCTAATTGAACCTTTGGCAAGTAGGCATCCCATCCTTTTTGATTATCACCCATGTGGGCTGACAGAGAATTTAAAATCGTTCGGTTGAGACGTTCAACCTGTCCATTGGCCCGTGGTGACGCCACTGCGTTTAAAACATGTTTGATGGAGTTGTTGTCGCAAAATTGTTTGAACTCTTTACCCGTGAATGCTGTGCCTCGGTCACTGACAATTCGTTCGGGATATCCAAATGTGTGGCTCAGTTTACTTAACGCGGTAATTACGCCTTTGGCATTTGCTGTAGCAACGGCTTCTAACCACACGAATTTAGTGAATCCATCGATAACCGCAAAAATATATGTTTTCCCATTACTCTTACAAAAAGGGCCCAGGTGGTCCACATGTAAAGTATGGAAGGGCACGGCCACCTTCGGAATAGGGTGTAGTAAACCCGGTTGTTTCCCAGTTGGTTTCTTCGTGAATTGGCATCCTAGACAACTTGTCACATATTTTGTCACATACTTTCTCATCTTCGGAAACCAATATTTAGCTCGTATTGCTTCAAGACACTTTTCAGTTCCCAGATGCCCATGTTCGTCATGATAAATTTTCATAATATGGAATCTCGAACTCTTAGGTAAAACCGGTCTCAATTCATTGTCTATTACACGACACAACCGTCCGTCTACGACTCTATAATCTTTCGATAGTCCCTCCTTCTTCTTCTTGTTGGCCTCTTGTTCTAATTTCAAATTCAGAAGCAATGCTCGAATTTCCTCATCGTCATCCTGTAACGCATCAATTAGATCCTTTTCCTGTATGTGGTGCACCACAGGGTTTCTGCTCAAAGCGTCGACATGTACCATAGAAGTCCCGGGTCGATGGTCAACTTCAAAATTGTACTCTTGTAGATCGAGCCACCAACGAGCGATCCGTGGTGACAAATCCCTTTTCAACCAAGCCATCCGTAAGGCTGAGCAATCAGTCACGACTCGAAACTTAACACCAGAAAGGTATACTTTGAAACGATTGACAGCAAACACCACAGCTAGAGCCTCCAATTTCGAAACTATGGTACCTTTGTTCTGCTTCTGCTGTTTGTCGGCTAGCGTAAGCGACAACCTTCATTTCACCAATTGGTTGTCGTTGAAGGAGAACACCACCGAGTCCTGCTTTTGATGCATCGGTGTGTACTTGGGTTTCCCTGTCTGGATGATAAATTGCTAGCACTGGATCAGAGGTAAGGATATCCTTAAGAGTTTTTAAGGCTTGATCTTGTTCAGGTCCCCAGCGCCACTCCACGGCTTTTTTCGTGAGTAGAGTGAGCGGTCGTGCAATGCTCGCAAAATTCCTAATAAATTTCCGAAAGTAACTGGCGAGACCGAGAAACTGTCGCATCTCATGCACATTTGTAGGTGTCTTGAAGTTGGAAACTGCCATAATTTTGTGAGGTGAAGGTCTTATCTCACCACCAGATATTTCATGGCCCAAGTATTCAACGCTGTTCGTGAGAAATGAACATTTGGTTTTCTTCAGTTTGACACCTGCATTTGCGATCAAGGTTAGCACCTTCTCTAAATTAGCAAGACATTCTTCGGTAGCCTTGCCCCAAACTATTACATCATCGATATACACCTCAGCGCACACATGAATTACTGGCTCCAGAATGTCGTTCATGGCCCTTTGGAATACTGCTGGGGCATTGCAGAGGCCAAAACTCATCATCTTATATTGGTAATGGCCATCTGGTGTAACAAATCCAGTAAGTGGTCTTGAATCCTCCGCAATTTTGATTTGATGGTAGCCATTAGCCAGATCTAAGCAACAGAATACAGACTGGCCCACCAACCGGTCTAATAGGTCTTGTATGACTGGTAAAGGGTATCGTTCCTTTTCGGTAATCTTATTAAGTGCTCTATAGTCTATGCACAACCGATGTCCTCCATCCTTCTTTTTCACAAGCACTACAGGGCTTGCAAAAGGGGATTTAGAGTTTTCGATGATCCCTGCCTTGAGCAGTTCGGCAATGATATTCCTTATAATTTCCCTTTCATGGAATGACACTCGGTACGGCTTGTAATTTATAATTCTGTCTTCTGTTAGCTTTATGCTCATCTCTACACTGCAATTACCTAATGCCATTCCATTACCAGAAAAGCAGTGCTCATACTTGGTTAGCAGTTTGTTTAGGGATATCTTCTGATTTTCATTTAAATGATCGCCCACCTTAATATTATCACAACATTGGTCTTCCAATTCTGCTCTGGCAAGACAGTCCTTTTCTTTTAATTCCAGAGTCCGATTTGTCTTGTTGATAAGTTTTATAAAGGCCTGACCATCTCGTAATTCAACACAGTCGCCTATAACATCCTTCTCGCACAATGGTTTTCTTTGTTCACTCAGCTTGATACACATAACACCATCAACAACAGGATCTGGTCTCACCAATACCTTGTTGACGCCAGGAGTAAGTTTTGTATCAGCTTGCGGATACAATCGTATCTTGCCAAAAGACTCACATAATTCAGTCACTTGAGATGCCATTTCATTTTCATATATGTTAAGCTCAGTCGGGGTTTTTACAACAACTATATTCGGTGATTCTGTGAAAGGTTGTCCTATAAGAACATCAACTTCTTGTATGTCATCTTGCACAACATAGAATTGATTGACCTTCTCCACACCATCAACTACAAGAGAAGTTGAAACAAATCCCAATGGTGTTGTTAATGCATCTCCATATCCCTTTATAACAGTTTCATCGTTGGGTATCAGCACCATGTCCTGTGTCTCAAAGAAACTCTGTTTCATGGTATTACACGAGCTACCAAAATCTATAAAAGCATTTGCCGGAGCTCCATTAACAAGCACACCCTTGAAGTACTTCCTGTCTGAAGAATCACAGCATACAGTTTTGACCTTATGTATTAAACGGTTTTGCGTACCCGTTTTAGATTTCTTCCTACACTCCTCTAGTGTGTGACCATCAATGTTACAAAAAGAACAATGTTTGCTCTGATTTTTCTTTTTGAAACACTCGGCTTCAGTATGACCTGGCCTTTCACAAAATGAACATTTTCGGTTCTCCTTGTTTTTGTGCATTTTACTAGTATTATCCTTGTTTTGGCGACATCTGCTTGCTTTGTGACCAGGTTTGCCACAAGAGAAACACTTTGTCACCCTGTCTGGTCCATGACTATTTTTCATGGATGTTTCAGGTTTGTCTTGCACTTTGCTAGCAGCTGAAGTGTTGATACTAGCCAAGTACTGAAGTAAGGAATTGGTGTCCCGGCACCCAGCTGATTTAGCACCAATCTCCAACAGTTGGTTCCCAAGTGTACCTATAACAGCTTCAGTAATGATCTCATCACTTAACTGGCATGACATTCCAATCCCGAGTTTAGTATAATAAAATTCAATCGGGTCTTCATTGGGCTTTCTGACTCGGTTCACTAGTTCTCTTATTTGTGTTAGTTTATTTTTAGTGAATGGGAATGCTTTAACCAACTTTTCCTTCCACTCGGCCCAACTCATTTCATAGGATGCTTGGTGTTCGTACCAAGTCTTCGCATAGCCACCTAGTTTAGAGGTACAGTTACATATTAGTGAGCGCTCATCCCAACCATGCATATTGGCGATTCCTTCCAAGTTCCGGATCCAATGGTCAACAGAGACCGGAGAGGTCTGTGGGTCAAACACAGGTATAAAATCATTGCGACCCATGTAGCGAACAATGGAGGGCTGGGATGCATTTCCAGTATGATAGTTAGTTTTCTTTCTCAATTCTCTTATTAGCCCCTCCAAGGCTTCTATCCTGCTGTTTTTCTTCATTAAATCCTTCTTATAATGTTTAGTCTTTTTCACACCACTTGAGCTTGAAGAGGTGGAACTAGGAGACCTATGTCTCTTCCTATGCCTACCCATGGTTATAATTGAGATAAGATTTAAATAATAAATTGAACAGTATTATCACTACAATACACTTTATGTAACAACTTGTTCCTTTAAAAGTTTGTACACTTCACACCAAAATAATAGAAATTAAGATTCATTTATATTTCACAAATAATGGTCTGTTTGTATTTTTTTGTTTATATTATCACTGTAAGTAACTAGTTCAGATTTGCGTTGTTACAACTTTACAACGTCCTCTATATAATATGAAGTCAAAATCACAGTTTATTACATAAAAAGTAGGTAAGTATATGGATGGACCTCACCAAAGAATTGAAGCATTTGAAGATTGCAAGCAGGTAAAGTAGCATGCACCACACAATCCTCGACCTCGGGGATTATCACCCAAAGCGCAAAGCCTTTTCTATCTCACCCAAAACCAGAAAATGTAACGAACAAGCCGGTGCGTCAATAGCGCGACTTGTCATAACTTGATCCGTGCCTAAGCGTTTCACACCACACAAAATGTTTATAAATATGTTCGATTGAGCACTAAAAGAGTTAGATAAGCATTTTACAATAAAGAGCATCCATTTTTGCAATCCGAAATTATAGTTTTTCCACTTTTACAAGCACAATGCACTAATGTAACGAACGATATTCACAAAGTAGTTTCCTTTAGCAAAAATCACACCAAACCGTATGAATTACTATATAAGCGTAAGTAAATCCCACTTCTGAATATTATTAAACGCAAATGAATACTTGAATAGATTTATTCACACAACTTTTTCATAAACTTTTCTCAACGTTCAAAAGCGCGCGAACACCGACTACCACAGACTACTGTCAAACGTCATAGTGATGTTCCGATAACGCGCGACAACTAGTGTTGTTTTACGAAGTCGATTTTCTTCATCTAACACTAAGAAATTAATCTATTCTAATATTATTATTAGCTCCAGACAAAGTGTCATTTTATCAGTGATTTTGATTGCTGGAATAACAAAATACGAGGGAATGATCACGTGACATTTCTGCAACGTCTGTCAAACTCATATATTATTGACTTTTAAAAATCGCCATTGCCAATCTACCGCTAAGAGAATGTCTCTTGGATAGAACCAGAAACTTGCCACTTTAGCAGAATCAGAAATCAAATTACGCTACCCTTCACTGTCAAATTATCCCAATTAACCTTGAACCTAATGCATTGTGATAAAGGTGAAAATGAAACGCTAGTAGCATGATTATATGATTTTAATATGGTTCTCTTAAAGTGGCCTTTTTAGCACCCTTCGTCATACACGCCAATTTAAATTACCTACATAATAACTAGAGTCCGACCAAAACCGAAGATTCGGCCAGATAAAGTTTCGGCCGAAACCGAGACCGAAGTTTTAATAAACGAAACTAAAACTTTGAATAAAATGTCAGTGGGTCGTCTTTCCAGTCATATGAATAATGTAACCTCTCGCAGGTCTAATATTAAGGGTTCTACATTTCATCGAATTGAAATTTTAATATTGTCACCCTGACACTGAGACGCCAAAAAGTGAAAATGTAACATTAACTGTAATACTGAGGCAGCGACCTATTAATTATCACTGGTCAGTGAAAAAACACTTTTTGTGTGTCACAAGAATGTTTTGAACTAATTATGTCATCAACATGTTTTAGTATTATAGAACTGAAATTAGAATTTTTGAGACACAAACAGTACTGTACAATTCCAAAATAAGCTCACATGTTTTATTGATCGTACAGAATATCCATTTTGAGTTTTATTTTTTCATTCAATCAATAACTACATATTGCAGTAAATTTGAATATGATTTATTCAGTTTGGGGATTTGTGAAAGAGTTCCAATTTTACCAATAATAAATACCGGTTTTAAAACATTCAGTTCGAAACTTACGTCGACGAAAACCATAAATATGCAATATATTAAGAGAACGATGGCAATCGTCGAATTGTTGACAAGCGTCACGAATCGACACCAAATCTAATTTTCATCACGTCAGGAGGAGTTTCAAACGCTACAGAAATAGAACCGCTTCATAGCGATTGCCACTTTACCTATAACCTGTGATTTTTTGATCGAAAATAACAAGGTTGCCTGGAAGAAATCGCGGAATGCGATAAGGCCGCCAATTGTATGTTTAAGATTTTCTGTACGTATTTTAAATTTGATGTACAATACAGTATATATAAATAAATAATAAATTAATAAACAAGAAATAATAATAAATCACGATTAACTTTAAGAGCTTGGATCTAAAGAAAAGGTGTCATTCAATCAGTAATAAAGAAGGTCAAAAATCTGTATGGACTTTGGTACACCGTTTGAACTACAATATTCATATCTTAACTATTAAAACCCTTGTGAAGATTAAAAGAAGTTGAGGAAATTACCTAGATGCGAAACTTTAAACTAACCTACTTACGAGTATCTATTAATATGGTACTTTCTTTCTTTCTTTCTTTCCTTCGTGCGCTAGTCCGATTCGCACTTGGCTGGTTTTTGCTTTTTCCTTTAGAATAAAACGCCTATTTTCTTTTTTCTTTCCTTCTTATTTTGGGCAAGTTTGGACCATCCCGTATCCCTATCTATTTTTGTCAATCTCATCATTATTCGCCTGTGTCGCGTTGTCACTGAATGGTTTTCGGACGTGTTATGTGTTTTTCGGTAGATTTTGCCCATGCTTAGTCTCTAGTTTGCTTATGCCCCGTTTCTGAAGTTTTTATCGGGCGTTTATTGATCCGTTAACTTTATTTGTCATAACACGTTGTTAATTAGTTAACGGAAAGATAAACTACCGATGAAGTACCTCGGAAACCGCACTCTAAGTTCGATTTAAGCTTAGCCAAGCTTAATACGGATTTTTTGTGTCATCGGTATCCAGTATTTTGGAGCACAGCACTATTTTCCTAACCATATATCATATCAGTATGTTAATAAGAATTGGTTAGAAAATCATTAAAATGTGGCAGTAGATACGAGAAATAAATGAATCGTTGAATATTAATTTTATTTCTCGTCTTTGCAAACCGCAGTCGAGCCTTTGTGCGAAAGACATCTCCAATACGATGTCTTTTTTATTATTTTATTTATTCCCTGATGCCGGCGGAGGATATTTACTATCAGCTTAGTGCAGTTGACAAAGATTTGTTTACAAGATCCCTTCGCAATTTTTCTTTACAGTTTTTGTTCTGAAAAACAGTTATGGTTTCTGAGTTTTATTGGAGTCTCTTAACTATGAGAAAGACAATTTAAGATTTATGTTTTTTAGTTTGGTTAGCTTTAAACACTAGTTTAAGATTTCGGACACTCGAATCTCATAAAGTCAGGATTGTTTTTCCCAAGGCAGCTAAACGTGCCACACCCTAATTTTTCTTGTAATGTTAAGTCCCAACAACGGGTGCAAACTCAGAAACCGGGCTTATATATTATTGAGAAATTTGTAATGGCTAACCCAATAACAGTTTCCCAGACCTGAGATCAAAATCCAAGACGTAATCTTCTGCAGATCGGTTTCAACTACTAGAACATCGAGACAGCATTGCTAATCGAATATTTCTCCAGCAATTCTCTGGTGAAGTTCAATGCTGCTAAGACCCAAGCGCGTCTTTTTTCCGCCAAAAAGAGGTCAATTTCACCCAGATCCATCTTTCCGAGGTGTAGCCGTGCCTATAACCGATCAACTTGAGCTTCTTGGGGATACTTTGACATCTATCCTCAATTTCGGCCCTTTCATAGAGACAAAAGCTTAAGTGGCTGCAAAAAACTTGGGGATTCTAGCAAAGGCAAGACGGTACTTCACGCCGGAACAGCTGCTCAAACTTTATCAAGCGCAAGCTGGGTCGTGTATGGTGTACTGCTCTCATCTTTGGAAAGGATCTGCCAAGTACCAGCTAGATGCTCTTGCGTCAATTGAGAAACGAGCCAAGAGGATCATTGGTAATGATAAGCTCGTCGAGTCGAAGCTCCAAAGTATTGAGCATCGACGCCGAGTTGCTAGCCTGACTGGTTTCTACAGGTTGCATTTTTTTTAAACTATTGGTAGGCATACGTTTGACCGCTATTTCACCTGATATTAAGCGATGATGCGGTCTTAGGTGGAGGACTCTTGCCTAGAAGTAACCTATTTTGGGGAATATATGCGACATAATTTAATTTCGCCAAGCCCGTTCCATCATCGGACCACAAGCCGAACGGCGATGTGCCACCGGTAGGTATATGGTGGACATCCCACCTATACGCACAAAACGTTTTGGGATCAGATTCATAGTGCGTACAGCAAACGAGTGGAATTACCTGTCGGAGTCTGTGTTTCCGGATAGCTACAACCTGGGAATCTTTAAGTCAAGAGTGAATAGGTTTCTTCTAGGCAAGCGTGCTCCATCTTAGACCGCATCATCACTTACCATCAGGTGAGATAGTGGTCAAACGCGTGCCTACAAAAAGTTAAAAAAAAATACCGGCCGTTTCTTAGGATTTGGGAATACAAAAGCTGGGTTCCCAAAAAAAATACTGATCTCGATCACCAACAATAATTCGAATACCCAGGGCTTCAAAATACATGCTTTGCTTTAATTGAAATGCAAATGACAAAATACTATCTCGCAAAGATTTAAAATACGAAATACAAAATATCTTTAAGTAATGTATTTGAAATTCAAAATACAGTACTTTAGCTATTTTTATTTGAAATAATAAGAAAATACAATAAAGAATAATCCAGCCCAGAATGAGCTCAAAGTAGATGAAAAGACGATTAATCAGTAAAACCAGAGTTTCCTTTCATGAAACCAGATTTTTACCTTATACTTGACATTGGCAATTAGACGTACAGGTGCAGTGTTGCCAACTCTAAAGATCGACATATTTAGCGTTCACCATTTTGCTTACGAAACGAGTGCAATTTTCTTCAGAACGCACCCATTTTTAAGATCACTAAATGAAGGTTACATATTATATTTATATAAAAATGTATTTTGAAGCCATAAGAATGTGAGATACTAACTACGAAATACCTCGGCGCTAGGTATTTGAAATACGAATTACAAATTACGTTTTAAGCAAGTAATTCAAATACTGCCCAACCCGGCTTATAACACTTTTATAGCTAACAAACGCATTCATGAAACTTTCATCACGACACACATCACAGCTCATTACAAATATTAGCAATACTTTAACATTTAGCCTAACAATAAGCGCAGTACTGACAACGAAACTACAAAACGATTACCTGTGTGAGTGGTATCATTAAAATGTAACAAAGGTGATGCGTTCCATGCTGTTGGCCAAAAGAAAATTATCACGGGCCCATTGTCACCATCTGTGTAATAGGTGAAATTCGCCATTGTTTATTTCCGACAACATTATATATAGAAATAGGAGCCTTATTTCCGTCTCATACCTCTGTTGGTGTTAAATGGTGAAGATGAGAGGTTATTTCGTAATAATCGTGTTGTTCTATGGGGTCTGTGAAGCCAGTGAAAGTAGGGGCAATAATGGGAGATTTCGTGGCGTTTCGTTCTCAAATAGGAATAATGGAAAAGAGGTCTTGAAGGATCAGCGATTTTGGCCGCCAAGTCCTAAGGAAAGTAGATGTAAGTAATATTCTTATAATGGATTGACTTCTGAAATTGGGCATCTGTCAAGAGGCGGAACCAGACAGGGTTAAAACAACTTACTATGAGATCAGACCGGCAACAGAGCGTTGTGTTAAAATTTATGCGTATCATGTACATATAAAAGTTCCATGATGTATTGCTATTTTGTCGTCGTTTAAAGATAAAGTACCTACTTATGTTCGAGAAACTCGACTAGATGTGCCAGTACATGTTATTTTTGCGGTCGCACAGTTAATCCCATACGAAAAGTTGTTCATAATAATATTATCACCCTCTGAAATAGTGCTAAAATAGGATTTACAGGTAAATGTACGCCTATGTATTTATATGTGTCCATGATTATATTATTCCTGCTTCCATTCGCTCAGTTAATTACGACATTTGTCTCCTGGGTTTAGCATTACTGGATCAAAAGCCCATTTTTCTATCTGTATGTCAATTTTATGCCAGATTTCTCTCGGATCTCATTATTTTCGCTTGCGTTATCCCATCTTTTATCCCAGCTTTTATTTAATACTAGCTTTTGCCTGCGACTTCGTATTTGCATATTCTGTTTATTCCCGTTTCCGTAGGAATTTCAAAAATTCCTCTCTTATTACCTACACTTCCCAAGAAACCTACAAGCCAAATTTCAGCTTCCAACGACCAGTAGTTTCGGCTGTGCGGTGTCTGTCAGTCAGTCCCTCACTCACTCAGTAACGGAAAAATTTTAGACATTAGGATAAACGTCTTTTATTCGATTTTCTTTTTGTAATTTGCCGCTGGTCATTTACCTGATTATAATGACTTCATTTATTATGAAACTACAAGTTAGATGTTGTGATGAACCATGAAATCTGCTAAGCATACACTTCCTGACAAAATCTTCACCCCCGAAAAAAATTGTTTCATTTTTCAACGAACATCGGGCGCACGTGTTCCACCTCTAACACCTATGACCATAAAGACACTTTTTAAAAGTCTAATCTGGTGGAGCTTTAATTTGTCTATTCCTTTTGACGACACGCTTCTGAATATAAGCCCTCGCTCACAGCATACTTTCCGACTGGCGTACTAAGACCAAGCTTAAAGAGTCAATACCTATTAATTTGATTTCTCCACAGCGTTTCGGGACAAACTCAATCAAGCATTGCAGTCCTTCCTAGTATTCTATTGACTTTAATATGAAGTTTGTTCCTTCATTTTACTATAACGGAACTGTATAAGCTTCTAGTTTCAGTTACGTTGACTTTTGGGGTGTAAAGCTTGGTACTGCGAAGTTATGACCGAGTTTGAGTTGAGAATTATCACAGATCAGTGATTTCGTCCCGTTGTTCAACGTGTCACAAGACCAGATTCTATGAACTGATTTACTACCTAGTCTGTTGGTTTACCCAAAGGTAAAGTTGGAAACAAATATCTCTCGGTTCTTATGATATTACCATATGGCTGACTATAGTAGATCGTTGCCAATCTTATAGATTTATTAAGTGCATAATTACATAACCCGTTTGCATTGACACCCATACAGTTGTTGCTGTATTTAATGGAAAAGTTAAGAAACATAACCAAAACAGAAAAGAGACCGATACATTGCTTTTCTCCTTATTTATTTTATACTTTGTTATACACCAAAATCAAAATACATTAAGGCGGGGTTGCAGTACTTTTTAAGATTTTTGGACGTCTGAAAATCTGATTAATTATGAGTTTTTTAATAAATAAATATCATTACATAGGAATTGAACATCGTAAAGATAGAAACGCGATTTAGAATGATTGGCTCGATACTTTTTTTTATCAAACATGACACTAAATTACAATTTTAAACGTGTACTGCTAAGAAATTTCATCACGGATATAAAAGTTATATCAATAAATAGAGCTTTTTATTTTGAAGTAAATGTTGAAACCAATATGTATAATTCCTTTATCAGTTTTCGCCAAGAAGAAAAAACAATCAAAATTTAGGCATTATTTCGCTCGCCGGACAGTCGCTATTGTTCGTCAAAACACACAGTACTGCAACCTCGCCTTAAGGAAACTTTTAACTAAAGGTGCAAATCAACTGCAACGCACGCTGTGCATTTTAGCTGCGTAGAATAATTTGATTGACAACGTGGGTCTTCGTTTCCGCAGTACACACGGCTACGTTCTACTAGGTGTATCTGAAAATTGTACTCCGATACCGTTTTGACATAGTCGTGGGTATTTATTAATGTATAGTGTCCGCATACACAGCGTGCATGGTGTTAAATTGCGTTGAGCTATGCTAGCGCCATATTGAGCAAGCCACGCGTACACCAATGACATCAATTGATGCGTAGCGTATCCGTGAATTGGACACAATAACATGCATTCCTAAGCGTTACGTTTCCAAACGTCTTTTATATTGCGCACAGCAAAGGAATGAAACTCTCTGCCTGCGTCTTTGTTTCCGAACGCTTGCAATCCTAATCTCTTCAAAGTTAGAGTGAACAGGCTCTTTCTGGGTAAGCTCGCTCCATCGTAGACTTTGTCTCTGTCATCTCTGACCAAGGCGAGAGTCAAGAGCAAACCATCACAAAATAAAAGCGAAGCTTAACATACGTGCGTAGCCTCTCCACGCGCAGTAGTGGGTCTACGTCTTAAAAGGCATACAATATCTGGCAGTCTCATCGCATACCGCAAAATCTTCCAGGGTACCTGGAATCCTCCTTATATTTAAAATAATATTTTTAGGGTTCCGAACATCCGTAAAAGTAAAAACGGAACCTTTAAAGAATCACTTGGGTGGCTATCTGTCCGTCTGCCTGTTTGTCTGTCTGGCCGTCAGTCACAGCCAGCTGATCCACTGGGCCGACACAGTTAAAATTTGGTGTGTATATAGACTTCTGTTACACAAGCACGGACGTTTTACATAAATAAATATTTTTTTAGTATGAGGGTAACTTTTGGAGGTCAAACTAGAAAAGTGTTTAAAAGTTATTCAAATTGTATCGAGTGACATATCAAACGAAAGGACTTAATGTGGGGGTTTGGAATAAATAGATCAGAAGTTATTCAAGAAATTAGACCAAGAATGACCATCCCGCCCTTACATTTTCTCCGAAACTACTGAGACTAAAATTTTGAAAAAAAAAATAGCAGATAATGTGTAGTATTTTCTGTTAAAACTAACTGACCCGCGCAACTTCGTCTGCGTCACATTTTCCATTATTGCTCCGCTCCTATTTGTCTTAACGTGATGATATATAGCCTATAACCTTCCTCGATAAATGGGCTATCTAACACTGAAAGAATTTTTCAAATCGGACCAGTAGTTCCTGATATTAGCGCGTTCAACCAAACAAACAAACAAACAAACTCTTCTGCTTTATAATATTAGTATAGAAGTATAGATAACATGTTAAAATTAAATTGGTTCGGAACCCTTTGCACGCGAGTCCGACTCGCACTTGTCCAGTTTCTTTTTTACTGTCATCTATACTAATATTATAAAGCAGAAGAGTTTGTTTGTCTGTTTGTTTGGTTTAACGCGCTAATCTCAGGAACTACTGGTCCAATTTGAACAAATCTTTCAGTGTTAGATAGCCCATTTATCGAGGAATGCTATTAGGCTATGTATCATCACGCTAAGACTAAATAGGAGCGGAGCATTAATGGAAAATGTGACGCAGACGAAGTTGCGCGGGTTAGCTAGTTGTAAATAAATACTTAATTTAAACTATAACCTTCCTCGATAAATGGGATATCTAACACTGAAAGAATTTTTCAAGTACCAGTAGTTCCTGAGATTACCCCCTACATACAAACTTACAAACAAATGTTACCTCTTTATAATATTATTATTGATGTATTCGTTTATATATATTTTTTATATTGTAGTATTTATACTACGTTTCAGTTCCTGCTACCCATGTATATTTATTGTGTGTTAAAATTATTTAACTTATATTTCCAACAAGTGTAGCCCCAGGCTATCTCTTTCCATTCCAGGTTGCCTGAAAGAGATCGCGCAATTTAATAAGCCGCCAATTGAATATTTTTTAGTTAAAGGTTTTCTATATGTTTTATATTTTGGTGTACAATAAAGCATATATAAATATATTTATCTACTTATCTGTTTGAATCATACAGTCCTATCCCTGTTCACGGTGGTGACATTTCCGAATGGCGGATGCGCGGGCGCCTCCGGTGACAATGGCACATGCATGACTGCGCGCGAGTGTACCGCAAGAGGCGGGTCTGCTAACGGCTATTGCGCTAACGGCTTTGGACTTTGCTGTATTTGTAAGTATTAAACAATGTTATTTTCTATGAAATAACACTACAGCTTACTAACATTTTAACTCGTCGTCCTAATAGAAAATGTGTCTTTTGTTGTTCTTTTATACCACAAACCCGTTCGTCACGCCGACAAAGGACGCCATCCAGCCGGATTTGACTGACAAATTTACACGACGTGGACGGTCGCATTGGCGCAATATTCACTTTAGACGACATATACCTAAGTGAGTTCACAAGTGAATTGAACAAATCCTATACGTGCCATCCTAATCAGATGAAACGAACATCTGAGGGTCAATTCTACTAATTTTTAAACAACTTTCGCATTGGCTTGTCAATCGCAAAGTGTCAAAAAAATCTTAATTTTCATACATTTTTTACAGTTTGCGATTAAGATGCGAATGTGAAAATTAGTAGAATTGGCAATCAGGTTATATCGGATCTTTTTTATTCTCGGTCAATATATGCGTTTATTTCTGGTACAGACAGAGCAAAGCTTCCATCACTATTGTAGGTACCTTTACAATGTTATACAGAATATACGCGATACCAGAAAATTTATAAAAAAATTAATTGTACCTCGTCGTTATTTATATCTTTTACTAGGGGACCAACCACAAATAAAAAAAAAGGAATTGCGATTTTGTCGAGTTTTTTGCACAGTATGAGGCAGTTGATTATTTTTCGCCATTTGCTGTGTGGTGTTGGTCCCATTTTAAAAGTTGTTCATAATGATGGGTACAAAGACCGCTTGTTAGGTATTGCGATTAATACGTTGCACGTACATTCCCAAGAATGCAAGCCATCCTTCCAAGTAATCCATCCTTCTATTGGTGTTGCTGGGCAACGTGCAGGAAATTCCATTAATGCTTTCGCAACAGAGGTCTTAGTGCATTGGCGACTTCGAGGAAATGGATTGGCTGTGGCATAGATAATATAATACTAGCGTAGCTGTGGTACAATCCCACAGCCTATTATTATTGCTTGATTATTGTAGCTATGGAATTGGGTAGGTTAGGTTATAGGACGGCTGCTATCGTGATCGATTATAGAATCTATTGACAATGATTATAGATACACATTGGACAGGTAGGACCAGTTAATGGATCGTTATCGCTGATTAATTGTTACTTTATATAGATGTCATGCGCCGTAATACGGAATATCAACAAAAACTTTTGTCGATATATTTTAATCGATGGAGGAGAATTTGTTTGTAACATTGCGTCTATTACCTACTTGAATCCAGTCTCATCTCAAATGGGAAACGAACCACTCATATAGAGAGAATCCTATAGAAACACAGTCTTATAGAAGAACTATGTGTAGACAACACACACTACCTCTGGGTGTACCTACGTGAAAAAGTTCTCCTTGAGCATCGGTGCCATATACAAACCTGATAAAAGTAATATTAATAACTTCCTTGAGATTTACTCGCTACAGTTGCTAGGGAAGAAGAGAGATATAGTATTTGGTTATTTTAACTTAGATTTGCTTAACCCAGACCGACCAACACGTAACTACAAAAAGAAAGTAACTTCAAAATATTGAATAAAATTAATCGCTTACATTGTACCCGCAAAACAACCTCAACAAAAACCAAACTAGATCATATTTCTACCATAGAAAATACGAAAAACACATACTACTATAAATAAGACCGGACCAGAAAAACTCGAGAATGATACTGGCACTATTACGGACCAACAGAAAATATGTGAATCCCTAAATTCTTACTTTTACCATTGGGTCATCCCTAGCAGACCTTATACCTAGCAAGTTTAAGGGAAACCAACAACATCAAGACTCTGAAAACTGTGACCAATCAAAACTTAACTTTTTAACACCAGCAACCTTGGTTGAAATATTAAAAATAATTGACAGTTTAGACCCAAACACTAGTTCTGCAAATGCATTGATGGCGTAAGTACAAAATCTATATTATGTGTAAAAAAACTAATATTCGATAAACTTACAGAGTGTATATTAACCTTTGTTTAGACGAGGCATTTTCCCGATGGCTTAAAAATTGCTAAAGTTATCCCTATTCATAAATCTGGAAGTAAGTCTGATCCTTGTAACTACCGTCCAATTTCTGTACTACCTGTGATGTAGAAATTTTCGAGAAAATCTTATATAACCGTTTGGAAACATTTCTTAAATCAAAAAACTTATTATATCACAAACAATACGGTTTTCGACCTCATTCAAATACTCTTTCGGCAACTATTGATCTCATAACGAAAATTTATGAAAAATACATAGCTTTGGGTATTTTTATAGACCTCAAAAAAGCATTCGACACAATTCTATTAATTCAAAAGTTGTCGCATATAGGTTGCAAAGCACTACAAATTTTTAATTCATACTTACAAAATCGTAAGCAAATAGTAAAAATAGGTAAGTCCCAAAGTGGTTCAAATGGCGTCAATTTCGGTGTACCTCAAGGCTCAATTTGGGACCACTTTTGTTCCTAATTTATGTTAACAGTATAACACAAATTGGCCTTACAGGAGACGTCTCACTTTATACAGATGGTACAAGCCTATTACTTCGGCCAGTCGAACGAAATTATGATACCGTATATCCAAAAGGTCTTAACATTTTAAATGACTGGTTCCAATCGAATCTAATCACCATTAATACTACAAAAACGAATTATGTTATAATAGCTCCAAAAAAAATAAAAAATGACAGACAATATAGAACTAAAAATAAATGATCAAATTATCCAAATAAAATCTAAAGAATAATATCTAGGCCTAATTTATAACTCCCTGAGTTGGAAGCCGCACATTGATAAAATCAGAAGTAAACTAACATCACTTACAGGCTCTTCATAGTTTAAGAAAGTGTCTTCCTCGGAAAGTTCGCTAAATAATTATAATTCCTTAGTTAACCACACATTGACTACCTAATTGAAATCTGGGGGACCGCAGCAAAAACCAATCTAGGAACACTACAGACAGCACAAAATAAATTAATTAAAATACTTTTCAATAACAAATTTCGAACACCAACTCAAA